>OW121748.1:18259338-19459338 GCA_933228765.1 Miltochrista miniata
TACACTGATGAATTTATTTTAATATTTGCTGATACTTTCGCGATTGTACTTTATTTTTAAATTTGTGATGTGTTCGCCGAAACTGCGCGTGCACTCCTATTTATAGAATTGAACAGCGCTTCCGGCGGCGAAGGTCGTCCCTACTTCCTACGTCATTTACCTACTTGGCGAGTTAACCCGCGCTGCCCTTAATGTGACGATTTGTCGGCAGATGGCGCTTTCAACAACATCCCTAGTAAACTAGTTTTTAAGATACATAAACTAATTGAAATAATAATACGAATTAATAGATTTTTCATTCGTTGCTTAACAACGTTACAATATATTTTGAACTTATACATTGTAAACTTATAGATTTTAAACTTATGTATTATGATATTTATATAGAACGTAAATTATGCATATTGATGATTATTTATTCTGACTATTATACTTATTGATTTTGTATATTTTGAACTTATACAATGTAAACTTGTAGATTTTAAACTTATGCATTATGATACGTACCCATTGAGAATCCTAGTAGAAAGGAAGAGACCGGCATAGCATCCCTGACCAATTTCTACACGTAAAAAAAAACGGCCTAGTGCGCTTAGACTCGCGAACAGAGAGTTCCGCAACAAAAAAACGTTGTTGTGTTGTGTTGGAGCCCCCCTTAATTTTGATTTTAGTAGTTCTTTTTGTTATAGTAGCAACAGAAACGCATCATCTGTGAAGTCCGCTCTCTAGCTATCACGGTTCCTGAGATACAGCCTCGTGACGGACAGACAGACAGAAAGATCCTAAAATAAATTACTTAGTACAAAGTTAGTAAATTTTGATTTATCAGATATCATTAAATATAATACTGAAATCAGTGCCCAGTAAAACTACGTAGGCTAAGGTAGGCATTATTAATCTCTCTCATAGTCATATTAGCACAGACTTCAGTATTATACTAAAGGATATCTGATAAATAAGAATATACTAACTGTGTGCTAAGTAAATTTTATTTTTCAGTGTTTACTTCGGTTTTATTTTGTAATTTATTATATGAATATTTTTAGTGGCCGGTACGCTAAAACTCTAGATATGTAGGTGTAAAGTTCTCGACGATACAAATTAATCAAGCCCAAACACACTATCTTTCGTCTCCATCATCAGATCGACTCCAGAACTTCATTCTGAGTTCCTTGAAATGAAATGAAACCTTGAGAGTATCTATTTTCCAACGAAAAAATAAATTCAAATCGGCCCTTAAACGACAGAGTTCTGCGCGAACAAACATAAAAAATAAATAAAGAAAAAAATAAAACCTCCTTTTTGAAGTCGGTTAAAAAAGAATCTGAACTATTACCTATATATAATTTAGTTCTTCTACTTACCCCTTCACATAGCCCCTCACTGAGTTGTTAATAGAAATCTAGGGAGATGAATGTTACAGCGCAGGCATCAGTAACGTACACATTGACAGGGTGAAAACAATGTGTATACTAGCGCACACACATGCACATGCCGTGTTTTCAGGGCCGTTTCTGGCGCACTGTTTGTTTAGTATTACTCCATCTAGACGTGTATATTATCTGATGAGAACGTGATTAAATATTAAAGGATTACGAAAATTCAATGATGTGAAACGCGACTTACTTACCTACCTTCAAGAATAATAAAATTCATTAAGTGTCAATTTGGTGTGCGTTGAAACAACACGCCTGTTCTCTTAGTAACGAAGGATTTCGTCATTTCTTTTATTTTATTCGGATCGGTTTTGACACAAGCTATTTTTAGGGATCATTGTTTAGAAAATAAATGCATGCAGTGATTTAGCTATGAAATTATAGAAAGAAATATGAATCACATAAGACAGAGAGGGAAAGAGAGAAAGAGACCTCCTTCTATCTCTCGCTGTCTTATGGGATGCCAAGCGTAGTTGCGAAAAACAGTGATAAGTATTAATATTTTAAGATCATGTTCCCCGTCGCATTTCACTCATGTTGCGTTTAATCCCGTTTAACGCGCCAAGCCCAAGACGCCAAAGCTCAACGCGCCACCCTCCTCGCCACACGCGCCACGTTCTACACCCCAAGCCTCACCTCCAACATCCCACGCCTCGCGTCCAGCACCCCACGCCACTTGCACCACGCCCCACGCCCCACGCCTCACGCCTAATGCCTAACGCCCAACGCCAATGTATAAACGTAAACATATTTCTATAAAAATCATCAGTTTGACATAAATCAGACATTAACGACACTGTCTTTTTTTTTTTTTTTTTTTATACCACTAGAGTGGCAGACAAGCATACGGCCCCCCCAGATGTACCGGTGGTCACCGCAGCCTATGGACGTTTGCAACACCAGAGGCGCCACAAGCGCGCTGCCGACTCTTTAAAAACCTTCTAAGTCCCCTTTTGAAGAACCCCATACTGTAGGCGTCCGGGAAAACCGAAGCAGGGAGATCATTCCACAACCTAAGCGTACGCGGAAGAAAGCCTCTATTAGATCTCACCGTGCTCGAGCGCTCAGGACGCAACGTGTGAGGATGAACACCCTGTCTATGGCGAGCGGTGCGATGATAGAATGTAGCCGTAGGCATCAAATCAAACAATTCTTCAGAGCACAAACCGTTGTACAGGCGGTAGAACACACATAGAGAAGCAAAGTCTCTCCTGTCACTAAGAGGTTCCACACCACCTTCAAGTATGGGATCGTTGACAACTCTCATAGCTCGCCTTTGCACCGAGTCAAATGGACGAAGCTGGTATTCGGGTGCCCCCGCCCAGAGGTGACAGCAGTACTCCATATGCGGACGCACTTGCGACTTATAGACAAGCAGTGCTTGCGCCGCAGTAAAGTACCGCCGCGCCCTTCAGAGCACTCCGAGCTTCCTGGACGCCAGCTTGGCCTTGCCCTCCAAGTGACTGCGGAACTGCACATCTCTGGAGATGTTAACACCAAGGATCCCTATACTTTCAGAGATGGTGAGAGATGTGCCCTGAAATTGTGGCGCCACAGTGAATGGGGTCTTTATTGCGGTGAAAACACAAACTTGTGTCTTGGTAGGGTTGAATTGGACAAGATTTTGTCGACCCCAATCGGACACTCTAGTGAGAGTAGCCTCGACTTCAGACACAAGTTGTTCACGACTTTCTTCCACTGCATCCCGAGAGATACCGGGACGGCCCGTGTAATAAGTGTCGCCCGTACTGTCGTCCGCATAACAATGAATGCCGTCAATAGACAACATGTCATTGATATGCAGCAGAAACAAAGTAGGGGACAACACTGAGCCTTGTGGTACTCCAGCGTTTATGGCCATGCAGTCAGAACAACTACCGTCAACGACGGCCCTGATGCTTCTACCGGCCAGAAAGCTGGACACCCATCCGCATAAACTCTCGGGCAGTCCATAGGAGGGCAATTTCGTAAGAAGACCACGGTGCCAGACCCGGTCAAAGGCTTTCGAGATGTCGAGGCTCACTGCTAGAGCCTCACCCTTACTCTCGATAGCCGCCGCCCAGCGGTGTGTGAGGTACACAAGAAGATCGCCCGTCGAGCGACCGTGACGGAAACCGTACTGCCGGTCACTGAGCAGGTCATATTCCTCAAGGTACCTCAGGAGCTGTGTATTAATTACACGCTCCATCACCTTAGATAAAAGGGAGGTGACGGCTATAGGCCTATAATTGGCCGGGTCGGTCCTGTCACCCTTCTTGGGCACAGGATGCACGTGCGCGATCTTCCACGACGCCGGGACTTGCTTCATGGAGTATGAAAGCGTGAAAAGACGTGTAAGTACCGGACACAACTCCGGACCACACCGCTTAAGTACCACCGCGGGAATGCCGTCCGGCCCACTCGACTTATGAATATCTAGGGATTGAAGCTCCCGCCTGACGTCCCGTTGCTTGAATTTAATTTCTGGCATGGAAGTGCCACACCAAGGGATACCAGGAGGAAGCGCACCTCCATCGTTCATGGTCGAGTTGGAGGCAAAGAGAGAACCCAAAAGGTCGGCCTTCTCCTTGGCACTCTGGGCCAGACTACCATCCAGTCTATGTAGAGGTGGTAATCCCGACCGACAAAAGTTTCCCTCGGCAGCTTTGGCGAGCGACCAGAATTCACGACTTCCAGAAGGGTAGCCGGCTAGTCGCTGACCAATTCCGCCGACGAAATCAAACTTAGCCCTGGCAACCGCTCTTTTACTGGCCCTCGAGGCGGCATTCAGTTTGCGTTTCACTTCAGAGATGCTAGGATCTGAGTTAGCGCGAGCCGTGGTCCAAGCTCTGTAGGCAGTTTCTTTCAACATCCTAGTTTCTCTACAAAGCCGATTAAACCACGGTCGTTTCCTAGCTCCTGCCGGGATCCAGCGGTTAGGAATATAACATTCCATGCCCGCCAAGATCCCCTCAGCTACTGCTGCAGCGCAGGAGTTCAAATCATCTGAAGTGAAGCAAAGCCGCCTCCACGGGTAACACGCAAAGAACTCTCGAAGTCCATCCCAGTCTGCTGACTTGTAGTGCCACACATGTCGCCACTCCTTGGGCCGAGGTGGTTCAGGCCTTGCGAGAGGCACTCGCGACCGAACGAGGCAGTGGTCCGATGAACCAAGTGGTGCATCCACTGATGTGGTGTATCCGTCAGGCCGTCTTTAAACTATTAGTTTTTAAACATGGTAAGACAAAGTATAAATCAACGCACTAAAAAGTATTAACTACAACTTGGAAGTGAGTCCCCAGAAAATAACTTTCTATCCCTTTTTAACTTTTTAATCAGTTTAGGAAATGAATTTCAATCTATCTATGAAAAATTTGAAAAAGATTGGACTAAGGAATCACATTATGCCATACAAACTTTGCAATCACAATAATCCTTTCTTATTCCACATCTACGTCACTTGAGGAGTATTTGGTCTAACATTTCATGGTCAGCGGTTTCGGCTGTGTTTTTATAGTCAGTCAGTTAGGCTTTGCTGACTTGAACTTTAAATCGCTTTTGAGAGGGACTTCCTTAAAATAATATTCAACTAAAAACATGTTAGAAAGATAGAAATTGAGAAGTAAATTTACTGACAAAACTCTATAATAGCTTACTTACCACGAGCTATGTCTTCATTTGAATTCAAAAATAACAACCTTGATTAACCCACCCGCTATTCGTCACAGATGAAGTTAATAGAATAAATTAATGCACGCAGCTTACCAAAATAAAAGATTTCTTCCCATGTACTATCTGCCTATAGTTTTCTCTCTGTGCCTATAATAATATCTACGTATACAGACAGGAAACTCGTTTAACAAGAATAATCAAGACAACTGTTGTGTTAATGTAATGAAAGCTACCGCACAATTAAAGGAGCGGATAACGGGCAACATCAACCCACATTAGGGTTGACACTTTACTAACGTTCCCAATAATAAACATAGATTTCAGCAGGGATGTCAATGGTATTGTTTTGCTGTAAATATATGTTAAGTTTCGAGTTTGTGATAACTTAGCAGTCTAGACAACTTGACAGACACAGATTGGAACGGTGTTTATTGCTGGTGTGTAAAATAATAAGTCAATGTTGAGTATATCAATGTAGGTGCTATTCATCAGGAATTTAAAAAAATATCTTTCTCTATTTCTGTTGCAAAGTTTTCAATTATATTACTAACTGTTGCATAATTATCTTTCAGCGAACGGGTAAGATGAGGCATACATACGCCTACATTTTATCAGCTTCTATATTAAATCTATATTGACGAGCCTACAATGTGTTAAAAACTTACCTGTAAATAAATTATTGTGGTTACACATAACCACAATAATTTATTTACAGGTAACTAGCTAAACCGTGCAACTTCGTTTGCGGCACATGAGAGTAAGAAAGAGAGAGGTATGGTATTAATATTTAAAGTAATATAATGTTTCCCATCGCATTTACCCCCGTTTCTCAGCAACTTGATGCAGTCCTAATAACAGAGGCACACTGCAATGCAGTGCAGTGCAGGAAGCGCTCGTGGCCTCGCGAACTCAGTGTTCTGTAAACGATCACTGCAGTAAGCAACTTTCACTATAGCCGTTCCATGGATAGGTGACCATCCATGTGATTACTTTGTGACATTTATTTGAGCGTTTCCGTGCTTCAGAAGGCACGTAAAGCCGTTGGTCCCGGTTGCCAGTAAAATGGCAGTCGTTAAGCTAAGTTGTAGGCTTTCTTTCAACAGCAGGCTGTCACAACCTGCGCCTGTCCATTTAAACACGGCAATACGGCTCACCACCTATTACGTGGGACAAATTATACAAAGGTGAAATGTGGGCATATAATATGCCTCTGCCTACCCATTCGGGAATAAAGGCATGACCATATGTATGTATGTATGTATGTATGTATGTACTGCCTGAATACAAAACCCACCAAATACAGGCAACCAGCATATCGGTTGAAGACAAAATTGGACACTTCAACTTGTCGGCCGCCTACTGTCCTCCAAAACACGCAAACAACTGTTCTACATATACCGCGTATTTCTCGACGCTGGGAGACAGGTTCGTTGCTGGAGGCGATTGGAACGCCAAGCACACACATTGGGGCTCAAGACTGACATCCTCCAACGGCAGACAACTTAAACTGTGCCTCTATAATAACAACCTCACCCCTATCTCAACTGGTGAACCAACATCCTGGCCAACCAATCCTCTAAACAAACCAGACCTACATGACTTCTTTGTGACAAAGGGACTAGGAAAACACTACTTAAAGGCAGAACCTTGTCATGATGGCGACTTGAACCACTAGTACAAACTGTATTCTGCTTTGAAAACTCTGAATGTTTGTATGGCAGGCACACAGACTGAAATAGCTTTAGAGACCAAATAAGTAATTGCTTAAAGCTAAAAGTATCCCTGAAAACTCCAGATGAGATCGAAAAAGCTACATTCCACATTAAGTACAAACATTATTCAAGTTACTTGCTGGGAAAATACTCCCCGTATCCCGAATACGGGGAGTATTTTCCCAGCAAGTCAAAAACCTGCCCTTCGACATAAAACAAAAAATTCGTGAAAAAGAAGACTTCGCCGTATCTGGAATCAAACGAGGCACCGCTGCGATAAAACTGCGTTGAATAGAGCCGTTAAAGAACTAAAGGAGGTTAAGAAAGATGCTCAGAACAAAACAATCCAGGTAAACTAGAAAAACTTACTGCAACAGCATCTACTAACTACTCACTCTGGAAGACAACAAGGGCGCCGAAAGGTCCCCAAGACATGAAGTACCCAATCAAGACTGATACTGGATGGACAATGACTTTATAAGACTATCAGGGACCTTAAAAATAACAAATTGCCTGGATTTGACCAGATCAACAAAGAGATATTAGAAGAACTTTCATGAAAGGCCTTAGTCTACCTGACTACTCTCTTTAATGGAATCCTGAGAGTTCAGTTCTTTCCACAGCAATGGATAACTTCCACAATAATGATGGCACATAGAGCAGGCAAACCACCACAAGCTGCTAGCTTCTATAGACCTATCAGCCTCTTACCGATCATGTCCAAGTTCTTTGCAAAGATTCTGCTGGCTAGGATAATCCTAATGCTCACAGAGAAAGATATCATCCCGTGACATCAATTTGGCTTCAGACAGTACCCCTCTACCATTGAACAGGTACATCGAGTGTGTGAATTCATACGAAATTGCCTAGAGAAAAAGGAGTATTACTCGGCTGCCTTCTTGGGTATTCAACAAGTAGTATTCTGTAAGCTTAAAAAAGTCTTTCCACACAGCTACTACCTATTGATGGAGTCATACCTTTCCGACCGTATGTTCCAGGTCAGAGTGGATGGGGAACTGTCAGAGTTTCACGACACAAAAGCAGGAGTCCCGCAGGGATCTGTGTTAGGCCCATTACTGTATACATTATACACATCAGACCTCCCTAATGTACGTGGCGTTACCACTGCTACATTTGCTGACGACACTGCTATACTAGCAAGCAACAAAGACCCTGGCCTGGCCTCCATCACTCTGCAAAAAGTAGCCTGGATAAAGTGAATGGATGGGTCCAAAAATGGAGAATTAGGGCGAGTGAACTTTGAGAAAGGGAAATTGTGGAGGGGTCAAAGTGGGAAACAACGACCTCCCACAGAGTGAAAGCGTCAGATACCTTGGCATGCATCTGTTTTTCTCGATCACAGGCTGACATGGAATGTCAGCCTGCGATCGAGAAAAACATCAAAACAAAAAGAGATAAACTGAACCTGCGGTACACGAACATGTACTGGCTAATGTCACGGAACTCAGTCCTGGCCATGGATAACAAGCTTTTATAAACGCAATTTATAAAACCATCCTAAAGCCAATATGGACCTATGGACTTCAACTCTGGGAAAGTGCATGCAACTCTAACTTGACCATAACGCAGAGATTGCAGAACGGTATCCTCCGAAACATAGCCAACTCACCGTGGTTTGTCAGGAATGATGAAATACACGAGGCACTACAGGTCAATACAGTTAAGGAGGAAATAAGGCTACTAGCTCAAAAGTACAAAAGCCGGCTCAGAAACCACCCTAATGAACTGGCTAAGCAGCTAACTAATATTAGCTACCACAAAGGCCTCAAGCGATATAACATCCAGGACTTAGATTCCCGATGCTGAGAAGGATGCTGCTGCTGTGGAGCACCCTTGGCTGGACAGCAGTATCCGCTTATAGTCAAGGACTGATCGCAGATTCAAATAAACCAAAAAAAAATTACCCCCGTTTCGTCGCTTATATCCATTAGAGCTTCTAACTTTTTAATGTTGAAAGTGACGAATATTCCATACAAACGTTTATCCTTTATCTTTCTAGCAGAAAAATTTAAATAAAACGTTGATATACGTGTTTATTTATTTCTCAAAAGACGTAGGTGTACAAAGTTTCATGCTTCCAACTTCAAAATGACGAACTTCCCATTCAAAGTTTATCACCTATTTTACCCTCGTAGTAGTTAAATTTTGAAAAATGCTGATATAAGACTTCATTTACTTCTTAAAAAACACAGGTTTATGAAATTTTACGGCCTTCATACAAACTTCCATCCCTTATTTTACTTCTTTAAGAGCAGAATTTCTAAATATCCTTTCTTAGGTATAGTGTATTTTACACTGATCAACAAAAATAATCGTTTGTATAGGGTTCCGCGTCCAAAGGGTAATAAAGGGACCCTATTATTGAGGCTTCGCTGTCCATCTGTTTTTTTTTTGTCTTTCTGTCACAACGCTGTATCTAGACCCCCAAAAAGTGGGATAAAACCCAAACCCCAGGGAATAAACTGCTTGCATCATAAAATGCATCTACTGTCAAAATATCAAGTTTGTAGGTTCAGCGGTTTTGGCTCTGCATTGTTGAATCAGTCAGTCAGTCAGTCGGGATAAGTAATTTTATATATATGGATTGTTAATTGTGAGCTCTTCCTTTTATTTTTGACACTATGTTACTCAGCAAAAAATAATCCTTATGATGAAGCCTTTCGATCGGTATGATAAACCTACGGAATGATTATTTTTTCTCGTGTAGCGGGTTCGATTCCCGGCTCAACCATGTAAGTATTTAAAAATTTATGAATATAGATTAAATTGTTTTTTAAATTAAAATAATGTCTTCTTTCAGTAAAATGTTCCATCTTCAATATTTAAGATACTTTTCCTCCATGTGGCATAGCCGTGAGACATCCTGTATATCTTTCATTTATGAAAGATATACAGGATGTACGCAAAATAAACGATACATCGATATTTATATCGATGTATCGTTTATTTTGCGTACATGACATTTTGCTTTCATGACGTTCTGCTCCAGAAGGTCATAAACATCGACTAAATTTTTTTAAATAAAATATCAATATTTTATTTTAAAAATATATTTATTTTAATATCGATATTTTCTAGGAACGAAATTGCCCGACATTCCTAACGCATATCCCGCACCTCTCCCACCACTTCCTTGCCGCGTCCGTTGCGGCGTCACCCGCAGCTTCATCCTCCGCGTTCCTCCATTGCCAGACTCGCTGGTTTACCCGCCGCGTCCTCCGCGGCGTCACCTGTCGCTTCATTTGCCGCGTCCGACGCGACGACACTCGTCGCTGGGGCAGCTACAACTCAAACAAACGCCTACAAAAACGCTTCTCCTTGAACGCTCTGAACATTTCCATATGTTTGTGTTTCTGGCGGCCCGCTTGGCGGGCCGCAAAGCTCGACGCGCCGCGTCTCCTTAAACGAGCCCTAAATGTTCCATTTCCTTGACCCTTTGTTGCTGTAAATAATTGTTACCACATTGTGTTTAGAAATGTCGTATATTATCGGGAAAATGCAATTTAAACTATTTTATATTGATACCAAAGTTAGTAAAGAGTAATTACTGCACTGAATTGTTTCGAAACTAGAAAGGTTTTCTTTTAATATAAAAACAAAATGAGTTTTGATAAGTATTGGTCAAATAGCCTTCGTAATATTATACTATTAACGCTGGATACCTATCTGAAGTTCTGAATGCACAAATAAAAACAACATAAGCATAAAAATATAATGCCTACAAGAACTTTTCCAATTATTGCGCTGAATTGCTTGCCCTTGAATAGGACAAAAGTACTCTTTCATATTTTCTTTTGTTAATAAGCTTTTATTAGGTCGTCGTGTATGTAACTAACAATGTAATGGAATCTAAGGATACTAATTTAAACATCTTCCAAGGATCGGTAGCTAATTTGACCAGCTTCCAAGGATCGTAGGGTCATGAAAATTGGCAGTTGTATGTAGTTCTGATGACAATACAATAATATGGTACAGTCAAACTGATATGATGATGGAGCCGAAAGATAGGCACAGAAACTTCGATGGAAAAAGTGGAATCTAAGGATACTAATTTAACCATCTTCCAAGGATTGTAGCGTCATGAAAATTAGCAGATGTATGTAGTTCTGATGACAATACAATAATATGGTACTGTCAAACTGATATGATGATGGAGCCGGAAGATATGCACAGAAAACAAGTGGAATCTAAGGTAGCCAATTTAACCAGCTTCCAAGGATCGTAGGGTCATGAAAATTGGCAGCTGTATGTAGTTCTGACGACAATACAATAATATGGTACTGTCAAACTGATATGATGATGGAGCTGGAAGATAGGCACTGAAACTTCGATGGAAAAAGTGGAATCTAAAGTAGCTAATTTAACAAGCTTCCAAGGATCGTAGCGTCATGAAAATTGGCAGCTGTATGTAGTTCTGATGACAATACAATAATATGGTACTGTCGAACTGATCTGATGATGGAGCCGGAAGAATTATGCACTGGAACTTCATGATGGAATATCGTATTATATCTGTTTTTGGATTCGTCAGAAAAGTCTTGTAATGAACTTTGACCAGGCTTTGGTTTCAAGGTAATAACAAACCTTTTTTTAATTGACTTGTAAAACTATGCAATGGAATCTCAGGTAACTAATTTAAGCCGCTACGATCCTTGGAAGATCCAAGGATCGTAGCGTCATCAAAATTGACAGATGTTTGTAGTTCTGATAACAATACAATAATATGGTGCTGTCAAACTGATCTGATGATGGAGTCGTAAGATATGAACTGTAACTTCATGATTGAACATCGTATCATAGCTGTGTTTGGATTTGTTAGAAAAGTCGTGTAATGTGCTTAGACCACGATTAGGGTTTAAGGTTATAACAAACCTGTTATATATTGAAGTTAATATTGAGTGTAAATATTGTGTAAATATTGACATAGGGTATCTGCAGAAAATGTATATGTATTAGAGTAATAATGAAATATTTTCACATTAGTCGAACTCAGACAAAACACCATGTAATACAGAAATCCCTACTAATATTATAAATGCGAAAGTAACTCTGTCTGTCTGTCTGTTACGTTTTCATGCCTAAACCACTAAACCGATTTTGATGAAATTTGTTATAAAGATAGTTTGAGTTTAAGAGAAGGACATATGTTACTTTTTAACTGACTGCGCGAAAGTAGGGTAATGATTCTATGCGATAACGACTTCTACGCGGATGAATCCGCAGGGCACATCTAGTTAAGGTATAAATGTTGTGACTAAAAAGTATAAAATAAATAAATGGTTTAAAAAACCCTAGAAAAATACGCTTTTATAATCCACGAAAAAACCCAAAAATAAATTATGGATCGTTCAAGTTGCCTCTATTTCTGGGCTGAAGTGTAAACTATGTGCTTTTAGTTATAATATTTGATTATAAAAGCGTGGGGTGCTAGAACAAGAAAGACTTTTTTGTAAGCATATTCCTATTAATACTGATCCTTATATAATAAAAATCCTGACGAAAGCTGCATGAGGTCGCACAAGAGCATAATGTTTATGCTGCCAAAGGGAACGCCTTTTCTTTCAGGCAATTAAGTAGATACATGAAGGGAATACGTTAACAGTGGCAAAATGTAGAGTTCTTGTTCGAGATATCTTTGGTTACCGTTAAAAACCCGCTTGGGGATATAAGCGTTTGTATTCCTATTACGTGATCACTACATATTGTACTAAATATCTCGGAATGCCGAAACTTTAAGGACCTACCAATGAATTATCTAATAGAGATTCGTAACGGTAATAGGTTTGCTCCTATTACGCGGGCGTCACGAAAAACTGGTAAAAGTGGGTGTTGAAAATGCGTAGGCATAATTAACTACTTTACTTTTCAAGTAAGTACGTTATGTATTTCAATTAAAGCCTATCATCTTTAATACATTTCCGAAATTTAAAATGATATTAATAATAGTAAAAGTCACAATAGATATATAAAAGCGTGACAGTGTAAATTAATAGTTTAAAAACACGAGAAAAACACGCTTTTATAAATGTGACCTTAGCCTTAATCTGACAAGACATCATGCAGCTTCCGCCAGGAAAGTCTTTCCTGTTCCAGCGCCCCACGCTTTTATAATCAAATATTATAACTAAAAGCACATAGTTTACACTTCAGCCCAGAAATAGAGGCAACTTGAACGATCCACAATTTATTTTTGGGTTTTTTCGTGCATTATAAAAGCGTATTTTTCTAGGGGTTTTTAAACCATTTATTTATTTCTAATGTAACCTTACCCCCTGAATATTTCACGTCTATTTCACTTATAATTTTGTTTGTGCAATTTCATAATCTTAGGAAAAAGTAACTTTATCAACATGAAAACCTTTTAGCGCGACGTAGCTATACGTGATATATTCACGTATAGCTACGTCGCGCTAAGTGGAATGTAGAGTAAAACCTGTTTAAATATTTGCTTCGGTAAAATTTAAAGAAGGCATCTGTTTCAACCAAGAACATTGAATTTTACAGTCAAATAGATGAGTGACTTTTGTACGCAACCTATCTTTACTTAAAGCGCCTGTGATCCCGCTGACTCACTGATCTGTCAACGATCACAGTAAACATCTTTAACTATGGCTGCTCCTTGGATAGGTGATGTATTATTTTATTTACAATCGCTTCCGTGCTTCTGAAGCCACGTTAAGCCGTTGGTCCTAGTTGTCAGTAACATGGCAATTGTTACGCCAAATTGAAGAATATAAGGATTGTTAAAAAATTTCATCAGTACTTACTAAATGCGCCTACCACCTTCAACACAGGAATAGGGCTTAGCACCTGTTACGTGGGATTTTCGTCCCACAGGGCACAGGGCCACATGGGCACATCGTTATACTCACATTCTACGGAATGTGAGCGTAACGCGGTTTGCCTCTGCCTACCTCTCTAAGTGGAAAAAGCGTGACTGTATCAGTATCTTTTTTTATTTCTTTAGAACTAGCTGTTGCCTGCGACTTCGTACGCTGCATTATATATGTGATTCTTTAGATAGATATAACTTTTTTTATTCATAAACCGATTCACATGAAACAAACACTGAATGTTAAGTGTAGCAAACCGCAACGCAATAAAGAAATCCGCATTGCAATCGGTTGAGCGGTTGCTGAGAACGTGCACAAACGTACAGAAAAAAAGACAGTTACGATTTTATTATATGTATTGAATATTGATATTGATTGATGATGATTGATATTGATTGATGATATGCCAAGTTTTATCTTTCTAGCATAACCGTTTGGAACGAAAGTCGAGGATGGACTGACGGACATAATGACGAATCTTTATGGGTTCCGAGACGTGAACTGATATTTACAGTTTAGTTTAATTATAAAGTTACTTTGTTGTTACTCTGCTACGTCGCCGTAATTGTTGAAATTTATTACCAGTGTCGAGAACGACCCTTTAGATATTTTAACCAAACCCTGTGTTAATACAATCTTGCTCAGTGTATTTTAATCTTGTTACGTACACAATAGCACAGCTAATTAGAAAACGTTGCCTTGGGAAGCTTTTCAATACTGACAAAAGAAAGGTTATATTTGTCGGATTATTAATTTTAGGAACCAATTGAAGGGTCTAATTTGAGAAGGGGTTAACTGACTAATCGTAATGTTGTAGAAAATGGGCTCTAAAGATTCGTGGATTTATTATGATGTTAAGCATCTAAAATCGTTATAAAAAAGGTTGGTTAAACTTTTAAATGATAACTTTTATTGTGTATTATATAATTATATAAAAAAATAGAGCTAAAATGTATAGTATACTGTAAATATGTGATGATTTTCACTTAAACCTAAAATGCGCGTGAATAATGATGCATTTCGTGAGTATAAAAACGATTTAATGTGAAACAAACCGTTTTTCCTCTAAAATATTACGGATTTCGTCCTTTTGTAAATTACATTATTGGAAATTAACCCATTATTGTGTTTTATTAATGCACTATTGCTAGCCTTTTACTTCACGACAGAGGTCGCGGATCGATTTCCGCAATAGAAAAGTATTTTTGTGTACAGGGATCTTGTTCTGGGTGTTTCTTTGTATCTTAAATATGTATTTATGTACAAATAAGTATTAAGCTGCGTTCATTCATTGTCTACTACCCATGAACAAGTTTTGCTTAGTATGGTAACAGTTTGTGTGGTTGTGTATGAATGTGTTAGATTTTTATAGTGATTAAAAAGTATAGGGACAAATAAAACTATATAAACATTTATAATATTTCTTTTTAACAAAAATAAAACCGACTTCAAACAAAAACTTAAAAATAAAATTTACTTAGCACAAAGTAATATGTCTTTTGGTTTATCAGATTTTATTAAATACCATATTGAAGTCGGTGCCAAGTAAACCCGTAGGTTTAGGTAGGTACTATTAATGGCACCGACTTCATATCAATATCATCATAGAATAGTTTTTGTTTAAAGTTGGTTTTATTTTTGTTAAAAAATATTATTTCATTACTTTGAGTGACAGTTGGACTGAAAAATCTATCCATTTAAGAGAAAAGTTCTCATCCATACAAATTAATCAAGCCCAAACACAAGGTAACTGTGTAATCAGCACTAGTTGTCCCTACAATTTTCAGTGGTTGCCCTTGATTTCTCCTGGATTCCATCATCAGACCTGGTGAAAATGGGACCACCTCAAAAGTTAACACCATTAAATGAAGAAAGAATTTTTGAAATCCGCATTTAATATAATAATTCCATAACTGAGCCATGATAGGCCGTTAACAACGCCGCTACACTAACAGTAGTTTATACACAACTGCTCTAGGTATACGTCTGGGCCGTACAGTTAAGTCTGCTATCAGTAGTTTCCATCGACCTTCTAGTACTGTGTCCCAACTCCTAATTATTAAGGAGTTCTTTAGCTTCATCATCAGCACAAGAGCAACAGTTGTTGTTTCCAGCATACAACAGGAGCATCACGTAAGCCCTACATACTACTAAGTAGTTTCCATCGACCAATTGCAGACGGTCTCCCAACTTCTAACCGTTAAGGAGTTCTATAGCTTCATCATCAGCACAGCAGCATCATATGTTGACACCTGAAGTGAATATCTGAGTCGGATATGATTACATAACAAAAGCACAACATACAATTTTCTAATTTAGTTGCCCTTGTTTTCTCATGGATCCCATCATCATATCCTGACCTTTTGAAAATGGAATGAACGTTTGAAATCCATGTATAATTCACGGAAATATCGGTGACCATACATAAAAAAACATACAGACGAGTTGAGAACCTGCTCCTTTTTGGATCCTGTTAAAAAGGGTTTATTATCGCTTAAAAGTCTTCGTTTAGGCGATAATAAACCCTATTTAGTGTTCTGACACTGAATATTGTATGTGGTAAAATTAGTGCAAAAAGGATTTAAATTACCTTAATCCCGTCTTGAAACAATTCACTTAGCTCATTAGATGTGTTCGTGAACGTTAAAACAGCTTTATCTTATGTTAACTCCTTTTTATATTTGAAAAAAGTAGAAATATGTATTTTTTGGTAAGTTTACAAGCATTAAATCCTTTTTGAATTAGCGGACTTCAAATCATATGTCAGTTAAACCCTTTTTAGACTGAATATATCGAGATACGTAAAGAATTTCGCTTTTATGTTATTGTCATGTAGATAATTTTACTACGAATCCAACGGTACCCATAACTCGTTTTGCGTAAAAACGTCAGTTAACCCCTTCTCGAATTAAACCCTTCAATTATAAAATTACTTAAAATTTCATTATGATATAGAGTTAGTAGCTTTAATTTTATAAGTAATTAGTGTATACGTCGTTTATCTAACTCATTCTAAACTCAATTAGAAGATATCTTAATAATATTATAATCTTACTGATACATAGTATACATCGTCGTTGCGCCTGACAAATTCCATATGTGATTTTTACAAGGTTTTGGGAAACTCAAAAAAACATGTTTTTTTTCAAAAAGTGTGTAAGTAATCGAAAATCTGTAAATGCAGTTTTATGAACATTGATTTTTTACATATGTTAGATATACATTTGATATGCAATGTTGCATATATTTGAAGATATAAGTATTTTTTCTGTAAATCTGCACATACCTGTTTTGGCACTGTGCATGCAAATTATTCATGTGCCATTGAAAAGCTTTTGCTTTCAGGAAAGGAGAGAGAAATGAAAAGATAGAATTTAGAACATAAAAATTAATAATTTATTCGAATTAGATTTAAGCACTTGGGGGTCGTGGGTGTGGTACTTTCAGGCAGCAAGGGTTTTAGCGATTCCCGAAGGATTTCGCAGGGTTCGACTTATCTTGGGTTGGCCTTCTTGGATTGACGCCGTCAGCGACGTAGCCGTGCCGTCCACAACTTCGGCTGGCACGGTGTTCTTAACCCATAGGGTGGATTTCCGCAACCCGCAGGGTAGATCTTGACAACCCGTAGGGTGGAAGGTTCTCGTAGAACTCGAAGGGTAGACCGTTTCTTCAAACCCGTAGGGTGAATTTCTGGATCCCGTAGGGTGGACCCTGGAATGTTCCAGATGAGGGGTTAGCTGGAACCCTTTTTCCCGCTTATTCCCAAAGACAGCCGACTCCTGTTAACCATTTTAGGAGTCAGGAGTCTTACATTGTCTGCTTACAGTAGTAATTTTACAGATATGTTTTTTCACACCCCTGTAAACTACCCTCCTATAACAGGGTTGACCAACAGCCGTTAATTTTCACTGTTTTAAAATCTAGATTACATTATAAATAATTTAACTCACCCAATGATGGGGTACTTGATGCTTGCAGCTAAACAACTGTTCACTCAGGGAGGATTTAGCTCCCTATTAAAAGTAGTATTTTATTTTAAATTTAATTTGTTACGCACAGACACCTTCGCGACGAGTATGATTTAAATTTATGAAAATGGTTTCTTGAATTTCGCGCGCGGTCCTATTTATATCTTTGGACAGCGCCTCTGGCGGCAAGTCGCGTCCCTACGTCTGACGTCACTTGGTTACGTCAGTGCTGTGTTGATGAGACTAGTTGTCGGCAGATGGCGCTTTCATATATTGATCTAAATTTCAATTTTAATCATCTAATATTAATTAATTTATGCACACGTTGTTGCACAACGTTACACCATTTTCATGCACATAAGGGATAATGTTAACACTGTTTTCTCAAAACTAGTCTATTATGTGACAAATTGGTATTAAAAATTCAGTGTACTACTTAGATTTTCACAATTATTGGTCAGTCTTTTTGTAATGTATAAGTATTAAACAAAATTTCTGCCCTTAATCGTAAAAGTTAAATTAAAAGTATGTTAAAGTACCTACCTAAAAGTCACAATATAAACTCCTTTATTCATCCTTAATCCATCCTCAATCCACTTACACCAGTCCAATGCAGAGTACAGAACAGAATAGGTGGAGCTTAAACTTTAGAATAATTACGTACGATTTAATGTCTGTGGAAACCGTGCTTATTTTTATGCATATTCTTGATTAGGTAATCAAATCAATCTATGGCAGTATAATGCTAGACGTAAGTCTCTCCCAAATCACGCCAGAACATACGGTCTCTCGTCTTCCGCATCCAGTCACTTTATGCGACCTTTTGCGGTGGTCGGGCCATCAAAAGAGGGTCCAGTCCTAGGTTCACCAAGCTCAGTCTCGTTTAACGAACTCGTTTGCGCCATCGGCCACCGTTTTTTTTGAAGATGTGTACCTATCATCAAAACGCATGCTCTGAGAGCTATGTCGACCACTCGGGTTCTCTGATGGAGAACATTGTTTCAAATTAGGTTTCAAGTTAGGTAGATTCCTGAACAACCACCAGCCTTCATCCTTTGACTTTGATTAGCCCAGCATGAAGTTCTCATTTAACATGATCTTGATGTTATCCAAGTTACGTCGATTTTTACGGCGAGGCTATTTGTGTGTGACACTATTCTCGAGAACAACTCGTAGAAATGGCTCACGCACAAGTGACACGGGGTCTTGTCACCTTTTGCGAAGATCAGAGTCACCGCATCTCCTCTTCCCGCTTTAGCTGTCTGTTTCAGCCGGAGAATGGAATTAAATACACTTAAAGACCGAAGTCTTACCAAAATTAAGGAGTTGTTAATTAATTCCGTCCTCTCCGGGGGATTTATTATTTCGAGTTGCTCAAGAGCAGCGCTGACCTCGCTCTGGTCGATGTATGGTACGTTGGCGCGTTAATGGGGCCATGTAGCCATCTTCGCTAGGTCACGCAGGCTATTTTATCCATGATAATTAAAGATTCTGCAAAAACACGTTCCTTGAGAATATGATTGAAATGAACCGTGAGGTTTCAATTTTGTTACCTGTGGCTGTTTGCTGCTGTTGAGCTAATGGTTTCAGACATTAGTGCCCCTGTTCTGCTCAATCGTAGCATCAACGACACAGGTGTTATTATGTCTGAAGTCACGTATTAGCAGCTTTGTAATTTTGACGTTAAGGTCAAACCGTTCTTACAAATACGTAGGCGTAAGTCACTTTTTGCGTCTAATCTTCATAATTTCGAGAGTCTTGAGTGAGAGCTTTGAACACCTTTTTTGCCATTGCTGGACAAAAATCTTCAAACACTTGTTGTAGCGTTTTGACCACTCTGTCAGTTTAATAGAAGTCCCATTTGCAAAAATGTGGAGCACATTAGGTTGGAGAGCAGACTTCATAACCTGGGCTCTTTCAGCGCTAATATTTTAGTTTTGAGATGCTGGGACAAGTCAATGAACACAACCGGTGTTAAACCGCCTGTCAATCACAAATCCTTAATTTTTTGTCCGTTATGATAGACTTTCTCATTAATTGTGACTTTGTCGGGGCTTCACCAAATCTACTTTCTATGGAACTTCATATTTGAAAGAATGCACCAAGAAGTGACCCTGAGATTCGAGTGAAAATCGACAAGTATGTGCCCCAGTCATTCGTATTGTATCACGGATTTGGCGCGAACTCATACCATCCACTTTGGCGTTGAAATCCCCCATAATGACGTTGTAGTGAGTCTTGGCAGTGTCTTGCAATATATTCGCTATGTCCTCGTACTAGACCTCAATTGCCTCGTCCGTGCTCCTCCAGGAAGGGGCAAACACCTATATCACATTCAGGAAGTACCTGTCGGTGACTTCCAGTAATAAATATGCAACCCGAGCCGATACACTGCTGAATTCCACACCGCTGCTAATGATGTACTTTTTTACCATAAAACCGACAGACACCACTGTCGGGGGTCCTTCCATCACTCTGCAAAAAATAGATCATTTCACCTGGTGCGAGGGCTAGCATATCCTCACCCTTTATTAGAACCTCGCAAAAGAGTAGCATGTTCCACTTTATACGACCCAGTTCTATCTCGAGTGTGGTGAGATGCTTGTCCTGCTGTGGAGTATAAAGAGCGTTATTGTATGGAACCAGGATCAGTCGTGTATAGTAGCCTGTCTTAGCCTGGAAATTCTTCGCACTTCCCTCTCGTCATTGTTTCGACTGCTACCGCGACCAGAACAGCCGAAGTGCATGGAACTGAGGGCCGTTTCTTTTTACAAGCTTTTATATTGGTAGGGGTTTTGGGCCGTACTGTACGACGTTGACCAGACGGCTTAGTACAGTGCTTTGTTTTGTTTGTCCTTCTCTTCGTCATGACCTCATCCGTAAATCAGCAGGAGTACCACTCGCAAGTGAGACCGGCGCGCCCACGTAGCCCCGATGTTGTGGGTAGGACGGTGTCCATCCCCACAGAAACTTATCAAATAAAAATCATAATAATAAAAGAAAAGCACATTACTTACTAATTTCGACGCACTACTAATTAAAATGATGGTTAACCTCACCTTAGACCATGTTTCTCACGGTACTGTTACATGTTTATCATGTTCTCCGCGCGATATTGGCAATATCGCATATTCCATATGTGCGTGTTTTGCACATCACGATTTTTATTAATGCTCAAAACACATACGGAATTTTGCAAAATCGGTTCTAAGCTAAATATTACAAAACGGATTTTACTAGCACATGTAGATTAAGACGGAGATTATAAATATGCAAAAATCGAAAAATCAAAAAAATGCACATATGGAACTTGTCAGGCGCAACGACGACATATATACATGCGAAAGTTTGTGAGTATGGATGTGCAGTTGTTTAATACTCTTTCACGCTCTAAAGGTTAAACGGATCTGACTGAAATTCGATACTGACATACATCATAGTCTGGAATAACACATCTAGGCTACTTTTCATCCCGATAATAAGTTCCAATGAGGTGGTGGAGCGGAAATAAATATTCTACGCAGGCGAAGCCAAAGGCACCGTCTTGTAATTTATAATAGAGTTGAATTTCGAGCTATGATAAGCCTCCCAAATATTGCAAAAACATAATTCTTTAGGTTGCAAAAGTATCAAATTTTCAAAATCAATTTTAGTTGGCGACACATGTGAACACATAAATCCATTCACGCTTCCAATATTTTCCTTTGTAGGTTGTCGCCGTAGCCGGCAGTGTTAGTGAATAATGAGTATCTAAACATGGCAGAGTGTATCGGTATACGAACCATAAATTCAATACTGAATTGTTTCGAATAATTTATGCATTCAGAAGACTGGAAAGTTTGAAGGCTGCAATACTCATACTTATTTTCTACTAGAAGACGTCACACGGTTTTACCCGCGTAGTTCCCGTTCAGCTCGGTAGTTTGGCAGGCTATTCAATCACAACAAACAAACAATCTAATCTTTCCTCTTTATAATATAACATAGAAGACACTGTAAAATTTGTTGACATAATATAAAAACGCAATTTTGAACGTATTTTATTTCAGAATGTAATTTAGTTCCAACACTGATTCAAGTTTCCCAAGAGAGCAGTTACAACGTTTTTGATTTAAAATAAATGAAACATGATACCAAAAATTGAGGTGCTCCCTCACCGCAGCATTCGCGCGTAATGTAACGTTACGAGTCGAGAATTACAGCCGGTGAGGGAGGTGAATCGAGCATTACAATGCGCGCCTTGTAATGATACAATGTGTATCGTTTTGATACAACTCGTAACATCAATGCGCTTTGCGCACCTTGTAATGATACAATGTGTAATGTTTTGATACAACTTGTAACATCAGTGCGCTTTTTTTATTGCGGCTGGCCGGCTGTACACTGGTCCGTATTTAAAATAGGTGGACATACGATCTAAGACGTCAAATGCTTTTGGGAAAAAAATAATAGTACGAGTACGCATTTCTGGTTAATTTTGCAATCCAATATGGCCGCCGCGCCACCGTTGTAAAATTTCATGTTGGAAACCGTATAAGGGGTTTTTTGGTAGGTATGCTGAGTTCGAATTTCGGGTTAATTTAGAGATCCAATATGGCCGCCGCGCTGTTATCACAAAATTTCATGATGGGTATCGTTTAAGGGGTTTTTTGGTATGCCGAGTACGAATTTCGGGTTAATTTAGGGAACCAAATTGCCCGCGCGCCGTTATCACAAAATTTCATGATGGGTATCGTTTAAGGGGTTTTTTAGTATGCTGAATACGAATTTCGGGTTAATTTAGAGATCCAATATGGCCGCCGCGCCGTTATCACAAAATTTCATGATGGGTATCGTTTAAGGGGTTTTTTGATATGCTGAGTACGAATTTCGGGTCGGATTGCAAAATTATCATAAAATTCGTACTTAGCATACCAAAAAACCCCTCATACAATATACAGCATGAAATTTTACAACCGTGGCGCGGTGGCCATCTTGGATTGCCAAATTGACCTAAAATTCGTACTCAGCATACCAAAAACCCCTTAACCCTTAGAGCTCCTCGCGGCGACCCGTCGCCGCGCATAATAATCAAGTTTTTCCGTAAAGCCCCGCGCGGCGACCGGTCGCCGCACCTACCCAGACGACTTTAAACTTAAATTTAGCCTGCTTACGTCCTACTTTTCAATGAACAGGTTTATTGCATGTGTAGTTTATAACATTTTCTTGTTTTTGGAATCTTATGAAATGACGTCAATGGGCCAGAATTATTTACAAAAATCGAACAGTTGAAGTTGAGAGTGGATTGCGCATGGATGGCGTGCGTTTGTGTAGTACGTGTGTGTTTCGTGTTTTTATTATAAATAATGTGTTTGCATTATTATTTATTATTATACACAGTAAAATAAACAATATATCAATAATCCGGTTGGTGTTTACAGGATCGTAAAATATGGTGTGGTGGTAGAGTAATCAATGTTTTTTTTGTTGAGTGCGTGTGTACCAAGTGCAAGTGTGCGTGTGTGTTTTGTTTTTTTATTATAAATAATGTGTTTTCATTATTGTTTATTATTATACACAGTAAAATAAACAATTTATCAATAATCCGGTTGCTGTTTGCAGAATTGAAAAATTTGGTCTGGTAAGTGAGATAAAAATTTTTTTTGGGAAATGGGAAATCTTTTTTCATTTTTAGGGTGGTGGAGCTAGGTCCACGTGATTACCGATTTTCGATATATTTTTTTAGTGTGTTGAAGGGTTAAACGATACCCATCATGAAATTTTGTGATAACGGCGCGCGGGCAATTTGGTTCCCTAAATTAACCCGAAATTCGTACTCGGCATACCAAAAAACCCCTTAAACGATACCCATCATGAAATTTTGTGATAACAGCGCGGCGGCCATATTGGATCTCTAAATTAACCCGAAATTCGAACTCAGCATACCTACCAAAAAACCCCTTATACGGTTTCCAACATGAAATTTTACAACGGTGGCGCGGCGGCCATATTGGATTGCAAAATTATCATGTAATCACCTACAGAGATAGATTATAGTCTGAAATGATACAAGTTTTATCCCGGGAATAAGTTCCCATGAGACGCGGAAAAGAGAACAAAATTTCACGCAGGCGAAGCTGCAGGCATCAGCTAGTCTATAATAAATGTTACATTACACGCGAATGCTCGTGTCGGTCAGGGAGGTAGCATCGTAACGTAATGCTCGAGTCGAATCTATAAATGTTACATTACATGCGAACGCTCGTCGGTCAGGGAGGCAGGCCGTAACGTAATGCTCAAAGTCGAATCTAATTTGTTACTTTACAGGCGAATGCTCCAGGTGAGGGAGCACCTTATCTGTGTATGAGATGCTGTCTATAGTAGACAAAAGAATAAACAAAAATATGGGACGAGGAAAGAGAGAGATTTTAAAGTTCTAAAGAGATCTGTTTCTTTTCATCTTACTAAAATTATAAATGCGAAAGTTTGTGAGTGTAGATGTTTGTTACTCTTTCACGCTCTAACGGCTGAACGGATCTGGCTGAAAATAGGTAGTAGGGGGTAGATATAGGTCTGGAATAACACATAGGCTACTTTTTATCCCGGGAATAAGTTCCCATGGGAACAAATCTTACGCGGGCGAAGCTGCGGGCATCAGCTAGTAATAATATAAATAATTATAATAGTATAATTAAAGTAATTTCAATAGTAAGACAGTATTCAGCCTAATGATAGATTTATACCATTGTTTGAACAGAGCGTTTCTACACAACGATAAGGCAATAGGTATTGTAAGAGCGTGGAACTGTCTGTCATTATTTTAATTTACAAATAGATTCAGTGAATGTTATTCGGACGATATACCGACATTAGATCACCACATCATTAATCATTAATCATTCATTCTTGAGAAGTTTTATCCTTTTCCCTGACTGAACCTCAATCACATTCTTTTCCATTTTAGTTGAGTGTAATTCGTATAAAGATAGTCTACGATCTAGATGATACCTGTACAATATTACACTTTCACTTGTGAATTCCATTAGTGTGAGTCTAGAAAGCAATCGTTTCCCGGCACCGCCTTCCGAGGGATTACCCGGGACTTAGGCCGTGTGGTATTTGGGAGAGGCCTGAGTCCAGCAGTGGACTGCTATTGACTGATTTGATTGTGTGGTATTACCTAGTGCGGTATAGGATGAGGAATTTCAACACGTAAAAAGTTTCCAATAATGCCAAAACTGCCAGATAATACTTAATTCTAGATTGCAAACTTGATAAATTTGACACTGACGTATAGTATCCAAATAAGAAACTCGCAAGTCTATAAAAAAAAACCAAAATCTTTCTGCATACATCAAGAAATTTTAACCTTATCTGTGCGGTGGAACGGCGAGAATAGTCGAGATAAATAATATTCGATTGAATGCACATATACCGTTAAAAGTTTCTAACTAGATTGGACCGATGCAGAAACTGTCAGCTTTAGGCCTTACGATAATATTAATGTTCATTATCTGATAATGCCTTATATTTTCTATCGGAGTTTGTTGGCTTAATGCATTGTAGGATCAAGCTTTGGGACAAATATGAATAATAAGAATTTTGAAGAAGCCATTTTTCGATATGCAGCTTGCTTGTAGTTATTATGCACCATGGAACTTTGAGTTCATTTTTGTGCATTTTTGTTAGTTGCGCCGCAAGCGACTCTGGTCTCGTAGTACATTAACAATTTACTATCTACGAACGTGTCTTTGACTGTAAAATGAATAACCGAAAGTATAGTATTTGTACCTGTAAGTACCATACATATTTGCGCTGATGATGAGAAAGAAAAGGACACAGTACAATTAGATTCTCGCTCTAAGCCCGGAACAATTTTAGCTGAAACTACACATACGTTTTAATACCGACAAAAAGTTCATGTGGGAAAGTCCTGCGTCAGTTAAGTGCGTTTTTTGAAGTATCTCCATAAATACAAATTTTTTACAGTTTTTTAGAGTGCCGCTGTCTCCCTATACCTAGTTAAAAGTTCGGAATAGAATTTTATCCTAAACTTTTCAGGGTAAGTAAGTCATACTGAAGTAGATAGAAACCCCAAAACTGTGGAAAACTTTCTTATATATCTGGAATCCCTGCATGCAAGGTGGCCTAAACTTGATGACCCTTGGCACCCACAATCTTTTAAAGACAACGTAGTTTGAAGGTATAATAATATTTTGCTATAATCTTGAGAGGTGAAAATGCACACCAATATCATAAATTGGTTTCCCGCTTATAGAGCCTTAGATGTATTATTCCAGATATAAATACTAAAATACTTTGAACATTTTCAGGGCAACAAAATGATAGGTACTGATTATATGTCGGCAGATGGCGCTGCTTACACGTCAACACCGGCTCCGTATATAAATAATCGTAAAATTGTGAATTTTGCTGTAATAGTGTCAAAAGTGGTGTGAAAGTGATGATCTACACTGAAACTACATGTGTTATTGTTGTCACAGAATATATCAGTGAAATACATCGCCAAAACCACTTAATTATATAGACAAGTGAAACTAAGAATTTCGGATAAATTTGTAAACAACTATCATTATAAAGTGCACCTACGTTCAGCAAGTAATGTTTGATACAATCGAACTATAAAAACAAAGGCAAAACCAGTGTAAAACAAGTATTTCAATATAATAATTTTCGTTTTTTATTCAAACTTTGGTTACGATTTATCTCGACCAATCAAAACACTGCGTTGACCAGAGAAACAAAACAAGTTTGAAATTTTGCTTGCACGATAGTGAAGACAATTTTCACAGTTATTACGTAAAGTCAGTTTGGCTTAGTTGGTTAACGACGCTGATCAGTTGAACCAAAGTGTCGTAGGTTCAAATCGCAGTGAAGCACAATTTCTTTTTGATTTGTATTATAACTTCAAACGAAATTATGGATCAAAATGTGACAACTAGAAGAGTAATGCCTTCAAATTCACTAAATGATAGCATTTATGAAAATAGTATCTATGATTCTACTATGAGAAGTCTATCAGATTCTCCAAAAAATAACAACCAATTATTGCTGATTGAACTACAAGAAAAAATTGGTAAACTATCGAGTGAGTTGAAATCCGCACACCACGAAATCGAAAATCTAAATTTGGAAAACCAGAAATTAAAAATGGATGTTTCTAAATACACGAAAATTATAGAAGCATACAAAAAGATTAACAGCTCTGCGATTATTACGACAACACCCATTTCATCGGCACGCAAGCCGCCAAAAACTACACGACGGACGCCTGTCACCAAATTGCCGCAACCATCTACACGACAAGTAACTATAAAAGAAAAAAAGTGTGTTGTTGAAGACACTTTAAAGAATAAAATTGACAGTGAAACACTCGCGAATAATGACGGAATCAATATGACAAATAATAATGACATTACAAATATCCAGGTACCGATGACGATTCAAGATAATTATCAACAAAAATTACCAATTGACACGGGTCATTCATTGAGTTATGTACCAAGAATTGTAATAATTGCTGATCAGCAAGGACGCAAAATGCAACAAGTCCTTCAAAAACAGTTAGGTCCCAAATTTAAAGTATCCTGTTTTTGGAAAGCAGGAGCACCGCTATCCGAAGTCTTGAAATCGGAATCTTCAATGATCAGTAGTTTAAATGGCGACGACTATGTTGTAATTTTGGGGGGTACGAATGATGTTGATCCACGGAAGCTTGAATTTTCTTTGAGTAATTTTCTGACTAGGACAAAGCATACTAATGTCATGGTTTGTGAGGTTCCATATAATAGATTTTTAAATGAAAGAAAAATTAACTATGTTTTAAAATTCTTATGTTTGTACTATACTCATACTACCTATTTAGACATGAATTATTACTCATGTTTACCAAAATACAGCCTCTTGCATTTGCATATTAGTCAATTGCTATTAAAAGAGATTCTATGTAAAGACTATCAACGAAAATATGTGACATATTCTACAAAATTAATACCTTACTTTAGTAGCAATGATAAGAAATATATTACCTGTGACCAAAGCACTCAAACGGAACATGTTCAGAAGGAAGACATTCGCTCTTCTTCTGATATCTTGACTTTTCGTTGACAACCGTTTGCATTTAATTCATCAGAATATAGCTGGGCTAGCCAATAAATCGGGTGAATTAATTTTACATCTGCACTCACTAGGTAGTAATCAGAAAAATTGTAATATAGATATAATATGCATAACCGAACACAACATGATTCAATCAGATGTGAAGTTATTAAAGGTTCCTAATTTTGCTATCGGCTCTTATTATACTAGAAAAAACAGACATGGTGGGTCGTGTATATTAGTGAAGTCAACGTTTAAATTCACAAATGTAATAGAAACCAGAGCACTCAGCATAGCTAATATCTTTGAGTGCTCTGGCGTTGAGTTACCAGAGCATAATATTATAATTATATGTATTTATAGATCACCTAATAATATTAAAGAAAATATTGAGCTATTTTTTGACCAACTTGTATTGTTATTAAACAAAATAGGATACAAAAACAAAAAAATTATCTTATGCGGAGATTTCAATATAAACCGAACTGCTTCCAGTAACACCTCGCGACAGTTTGAACAACTATTGAATGCATACAATTTAAAACTGTCAATTAACGAACCAACTAGGTTGAGTAAAATGACCTGTATTGATAACATAGCACATAATGTTAGGGGATCGAAATCACAAGTGATTGACTTATCTCTATCCGATCATACGGCCCAGATACTGTCTTGCCCTATTCGGGGAAATACCAATATTGGGCACTGGTCTAAGATGAAAAGGGATTACAGCAGAAGTAATACTGCAACATTTATAAACTGCATAAAAAGTCTAAGTTTTGCCGAATGTTTTACATGCACTGAACCGGAAACCGCATACAATATATTTATAGAATTAATTAGGTTTTTTTATGACTTGTGCTTTCCCATTAAAAAAATTAATATTACTGCTATGAAAAAGACAAAATGGATTAGTAAAGGCTTAAAGCTGTGTGCTACAAAGAAACGACAAATGTTATGGCGGTATAGACTCTCACCAAGTATAGAACTAAAAACTCAATACAAAAAATATACAAAGGTTCTTAGGAACATCATTCATAAAACACAGAAAGCACAAAATAACTTTTATATCAATTCCGCAAAAAACAAAAGTAGGGCTACGTGGCAAATAATAAATAAATATAAAAATGTTATACCAAAAGATGAAATTATACATATAAAACATAATAATTGCTTAATTACAGATCCGGATAATATTGTTGAATTATTTAATAGTTTTTTTATTGATGACATTAAATGTAATAAGAATTTAAATTTGAATTCCCATAGAAATATAACATACAATAAATCTAATTCATTGTTCATGAAACCTACTGACTCGATTGACGTTTATAATATTATAATGAAACTAAAAAACTCTAACAGCACTGGTTATGATGATATACATACTAAAATAATTAAATTAATATCGGAATATATAGCACCTGTTCTTAGTCACATTATCAATCTAAGCATTGAGCATGGAGTGTTTCCATCAAAATTGAAAGTAACCGTTGTCAATCCATTACTTAAAAAAGATAATAAAGAGAATATAAACTCATACAGGCCAATTGCATTAATTCCAGTCATGGCAAAAATTTTTGAAAAGGTTATTTATAATAATATATACAATTATTTTGAGGAGAATAATATTTTTTCCGAAGAACAATTTGGTTTCCGAAAAGGAAAATCCACTAACACTGCACTTTTGAATTTCCTACAACAAATCATGACAGGACTAGACCAAAAAAGGCGTGTTATATCTCTCTTCATGGACATGAGCAAAGCATTTGACCATGTACATCACAAAATATTATTGTCAAAACTAGAGAAGTATGGAGTAAGGGGCAACTCACTAGGTTTAATAAAATCATACCTCACTGGAAGAGAACAGGTTACAACGATCAAAAAAATTAATAAAGATACAAAAACTGAAATAACGCATACTTCAAAACCGAAAATAGTTAAATACGGGGTACCACAGGGTAGTATTCTAGGACCGCTGCTATTCCTGGTATACATAAATGACCTCCCAAAATCTATTAACAAAAACATGATTCTGTTCGCTGACGACAGTACCGCAATTTTTACTAATGAGAACAATAGTTTAAGTTATGAAATGGACATAAATACATCCCTTAAAAATATAATCGAATGGATGACACAAAACAATTTGACAATAAATCTAGACAAAACAAATTATATTATATTTAAGTACCAAAATACTATAAATACCAATTTAACATTAAATTATCAAGGAGAGATAATAAATGAAGTTGAGGTTACTAAATTCCTGGGCATATACATTGATTATGACTTAAAATGGAAGACGCAAATTGATCAAATTTGTAGCAAATTAAGCTCATTCTCCTATGCCCTATATATGCTTAGGAAAGTAGCCAATGAGGAAACATTATTAACGGCCTATCATGCTAATGTAGGTTCAATTCTTAAATATGGCGTTTTATGTTGGGGGAACTCAGTTAACAAGGAATATGTCCTCAAGGCCCAAAAGAAGTGTATTAGAAGTATGTGCGGACTCAAACAGATAGACTCATGCAAGCCTTCTTTTCGCAGGTTGAAAATACTTACTCTTCCCGCGCTATTTATTTATGAAGCCGCAATATATGTAAGAAATAATTTAAATAAATATATAACACTTTCGAGTAAGAGACATAAAGATACACTTCATATTGAAAAATGTAGAACTCAACAATTTAAAAAAAGTATATTTGGAATGAGTGCAAAGATTTATAATAAGTTGCCTGGTCATATAAAATCCTCAGAATCTATTTTTATATTTAAAGACAGACTACGTGAACTATTAATAATGAAAACTTATTATTCAATTGAAGAATACCTAGACGATAAAAATGTATTATGACTCTCTTTTATATGACATGTTGACTCCTGTTTAATTATTTTGATTTATCTACATACCTAATGACAACTTTAGTATTTTTATTTGAGTAATGGTGACATTTATTTATAAAATTTATAAGACTGTTCGAATTTGTATACCTACTATTAATGGAAAAATCATTGACATTATATAAATTGCATGGATGAATAAATTAACTTCCGTAATTAGGTCTAATATTATTGTACGCCTGAAAAGGCATGTCACGGAAGTTCTGTATTTCTATGTACCTATGTAACAACTTTATATGTACCTGTGACAAGCAATTAATAAATAAATTGAAATTGAAATTGAATTATTCTTTTCCTTATCTTAATAATTTTTTTAAAAGAACAGCGGCTTATACAGTGTTACAGATTACAGATTAATATTTTTCCTTTAGGTACATGAGCTGTGATAACCTTTTAGAGGAGATAAATGACAATAGCGGCTGAAATACAATATGTTCCTATGAATATAACAAAGTCATTGTAAAATAATTAAAAATATTTCGAAATAGCTTTGAAAATAAGACATAATGGTACCTAGTATGAAAAGTTTAGACTTAAGAGTATGTTGGTAAGTCATAGCAAATAAGTGAGGTCCGTAATGGAGGTTTCCGACATTCGTGCCGAATATGTAGATAAGTTAAATTTATGTTTAATGATATCGACTCTCGCCCTTTATATCACTATGTTTGGTCCGATGACACGACTAGATTAAAATAGTATTATTTGAATTTATAGTGTTTGATAATTTGTATCGTATCACAAGACTATGGCAAAATAATCACGCCTGATAGAGACGCAATATCTCGCTCTATGTTGTCCTTATTAACTTTTGATAGGGGCAGATGGCATTACCCCAGTAAGCCTGAATATCCTTCGTTCGTTTACGACTAACCCCGAAAGATAAGTACCTAAAAGACCACAGGCCATAACCTAATAGCCTGTAAAATCACCCAGTGTAAATTACTTCTAGACGGCTGGTATATTGTTGATCGAAGCTTGTATGCCAATGCTGTTACATTTGATCGGTTTAAGTAAGTATGGTTTATTTACCTATTATTATTTACTGCGATATAAGTGATATTCCCTCATATAATATAATAATTTCTAGATTTTTTTAATCGGTATATACTGAGGAAAATGTAATTCACTTCTCACTTGAGCTCTATAATTGGGTTTTTTTGGAAGCGCTTATTACCATCAGGTAATTGTTTTATAAACGATCACTAAGCATCATTCTTTCGACACTCTTGGTCTAGAGATCTAGCCGCTTATGGAATTTTCGTTATTATTTTATCGTCACCTCAGAAGAATTATAAGCAATAATCTCTAAATAAAAAAAATAAAGGAATTTATAATACTCGTAGAAACTGCCAATTAAGAAAGCCGATGAGTTTGGCAAGATGCCAGCAGTTATCAGGGTCCGTTCGCAATCGGCATTTTGTTGAAAATTATTTTATATTCAGAATGCTTGCTATGCAAATGTTACGCAATTAGCTTCTCGTAAAGCATATTTCTTGGAGATGGTTTTCTAGTTAATAGTGGAGATATTTTCAAATTGATTTTGGTGCCAAATGTTTTGACGGCCTTTCTTGCGTTTCCTTGTTTTATATTTTCTGGAGGCATAGTAGGTACAGGCCCACATTTCACCTAATAGTTAGTTTTATGTCCCACGACTAGCAGGCGCTTGTCATGATGACCCACAGTTGAAGTTGGGTTCAACTTGGCTTAACGATTGTCATTTTACTGACAACCTGGTTTCATTTCGAGTTTTCCTCTCTGCACAATATATCGTTTTGCGAAAGTGATCCCTATGTCGCCGTCAGGATGACTTCGGATGGCGACATTTTGTACCCTTTCTCGAGGCAACGCGGGGTTTGCTAAAATAATATCAAAATATTGCAACACTATCGATAGAACCACTAAAGTCTTTTAATATCCATATAGGTTACGAGTATATCCAATAATACTTATACCTATTTTATCACTGTGCCCTCATGAGTATTGCAAATATAAATATATCCAAACTAGGTGATGCTCGCGGCTTTGCCCGCGTGAAATTCGGTACCCGTTACCTCTTCCCGTGGGAACATTTTTCCGGGATGAAAAGCTATGTGTTATTCCAAACTATAAGCTATCTCTGTACCATATTTCAGCCCAATCCGTACAGCCGTTAGAGCGTGATTGAGTAACATACATCTAAACATCTAAACATCCTTCACAAACTTTCACATTTATAATATTAGTAGGACTATCGCTAGTTTAATGTTGAGCCGTAACCTAAATTACAAATCTTTCAGAAAATCCAATTAACATCCAAATCAATAGAAGCTTCACTTGAAAAAAATAAATTATTCTGTGATCAATGTTCAGTTTTTAAAACATCGTGCGCAGGATTCAAAAAAATAAATTCACTCTGATACTCTAACGCGCCAAAACTCTAACTTCAAAAATAACATGCAAACCATATCTGACCTCTTTATTAGGTAGGTAATCTCTTTTATTATTCTAAATTCAAGGAGGCCGCAATCAAACTTCTTTTAAAAAACAGCAATCTGGTAGGTCCCTTTTAAATAGGTTGTTTATAATATTTTGTTCTGAAGCTGGCAGAATATAATTTGACAAAAAAAAACGACCAGCGCCATCTATTGGTAAAATCACTTTTTAAAGCTGTTTTATTCTTATTGCTGTTATGATAAAAGTGTATAAAGTAGCCTAAAACCATCTCTGAATCCTGTTGTACTATCGTGTTCAATTTTGAGCTCGGTCGATTCAGTAAACTTTGAGTTTTTAATAGGTACTTAAACGCACACAACATTTTTGTATATATAGATAAAGATAAATAAAATATTCGCGGACATTTTCACACTACGCTATCTGATTCGAAAGTAAGTTAGAAATAACATGCTTTGTTGTGTGTTATGTGTATTAGCCCACAGATATTAATATTTAACTAAATACTTTTTGACTTACCAAGACTCTGAAGATAAAAAATTATGGATCACACAAGTTTTGCCTCCGGTGGGAATCGAACCCACGATTTCGTAATTCTCAGACGCACAATTTGACCTCTAGACCAACGACGCAGATAAATAGAACTACGCAATGGAACTCTGGGATACGACGAATCCACCATTGGTACTTACGCGAAACCCTCAAAATATTTGATATCAAACTAAGTTACACAGTATTTCATTGGGCGAGACTTGCAATTATATTTTTCATCAATTTATTTGATTCAACGCTGCTTTGAAAGTGCACCACCAAAGGGGGTTATTATGCTCTTAGAGAAAAGTATAAAGTATCAATTGGGGTGTTGAGTATCGTAATAAATTCCATTATACCGATGTCACAAAGGCCCACAGGTCTCGCCCCTGATTAGTGTGAGTTTATTTGAAGAGAAACCTTATCCTTGTCTTTAAACATTTATTTTATGTCCCCTTAGTTTGGCAAAACCACCAAGTTTTTAATGCTAATCGTCACATCATATCAGATTATACACGGTGTTTCTTTTAGGGTGTCAAGCCGCCACTAGCTGGTAGCAGGGTTCCATACCTATCGATTTAACCCCCATGTATGTTCTACGATTATTTGTAGTTTTCGAGATATAATGTTCTGCATAATTCCCTTTTTTTTATTATCGATTAAAATTTTTACATCTTGTATCAAAGTTAGGAAGGAGATTATTTTGTCCATAATACTGCAATCAATAGGCATTATAATAATAAAAAAATATCCAAGAAAAGTCGAACCAAAAAGAAGTTGTAATTATTTAAAGCCACGTGGAAGAATAACGAAAAAAAATGATATCTCGAAAACTACAAAAAATCGTAGAACATACATGGGGGTTAAATCGATAGGTATGGAACCCTGCTACCAGCTAGTGGCGGCTTGACACCCTAAAAGAAACACCCAGTATACTTTACAAAAAGTCTCAAACTGATTTCACAATCCCGACATATATTTTGACCCCTTTAATAAAAAAACAGGTTTTTTATAAATTCGAGTCGTCTATGTGTAGGTAAGTCTGTAGCACCATAACAGCGCAAAGGAAGGCCTGATAATGGTGCGGTTTCTGATGATCTAAAACTGATTTAACTGCAACGGACTACAAGTACCTATAGTCCGTCCGTCTCTGTCAGGTCGTCAGTTCGTCCGGAACTACTGGGAAAAAAATTCTCACTAGTTCCAACACGGATCGGTTTGTGCGGAAATACTGTGATTGGGAAGCCTAAAAGAATTGTTTGTAGTATGATATGTGAGGTACCTTACATGTTGAATAGTACCTCCAGGTAGGTAGATATCAGTCCAAAATATTGGTGGGTGCCCTAAATCACTCACTGCTCGCATATTATTTTTTATATTTTTATTTCTTTTTTTTAATTCTCCCACCGTTAAAAGTAAAATAAGTGCTCGAAAGTCACGCACTTATTTTCTCGCTATTATCTAATCTATCAATTCAAATAGGTTTTCGCGACGCTCGAGAACTTCACATTTAGCATCATAGATAGGCTCCACTGTGAATAACCCAATATTGGGATTACGCGGGACGCGGAGCCCACACGACAATTAATTACTCCTTGCAGGTTTAAAACATAATTATATAACGAGAACAAATTAAATGATAATTTTAGCTAGATGATGTAAAGTGAGAATGTCAATAAAAAAATATTTTGTATTCAAAAATATCTACTATCTCATCGGTTGAACGATAGATTAAGAATTTTTCCCTACTCCTAAATTGATAAGTTCAACAGTTCCACAGTGAATATAGTACTTCAATCGATGCAAATTTAATTAAGCTTTTACATAAATTATTATTACCTAATTGCCGTAGTCGATTGGCCAGGACTTAAAAACGTAACTGTGCTTATGCCATGCCTAAGTCACTTGTTTTCATTTATAGCAAAATGGCCCTCATTACCGCATAAAGCAAAGTGCTGTACGCCATTACACTTCATAACAAACATAATTCTTGGTTCGTTCTTCACTTTAGAACTTTCCACTATATTATAGACACAGAATAAGATAGTAGTTACAGCGTCAGTATTCTGTGTTTACATTTTATTAAACAGAAATTTCAGTACATTGGTAAATTTTTGTATTAACTTTGTGTTAAACGAATCTTTAAAATGTGTTAACTTGAAGATATTCCGTGGAAGTGTTTACAAAAATGTGATATTCTAAAACGGAGTGGTTTGTCATTCACTTCGGAAAGGAATAATAAGAATCAAGCCTAAGCAAATTATACTATAAAAATGTAAAGTATACTATAAAAATGTTTAATAATAATACTGAAAACAAAACACACCAACAAACGATTTCAGACCGATCATTTGTTGGTGTGTTTTCGAGACAGTAATACCGTGTCCTACCATCTAGACCTTTGAAAATGCTGTAAAGCGAAACCGGTCAGGTTTATAATAATAAATCTTATGAATAGTACAAGTGTCGTTTTCAATATGTGCAGAAAGTTCCACCAAGTGCCGTCAATCAACAGTATAAATAATCAGTTTAATAATAAATTTAATAAATAAATTGATGCTGTCAATATGGTTAAAGCGAAATTAATTTTTTTTTAATCTATTAGTTCATCATTTGGGCGGGCTTACTGAACCAAAACTGAGGACTTATATCAGTTAGACAGTTTGTAGGAACACTAAACGGGGAATAAAACCTGCATGGATCACTACGCCTTTATAATTGTAACGAATTCAGCGATCGGAGAAAATTGGTTTCTGGTTTGGATTTGTTATTTTGTTTATATTGGTGATTGGTAACCTAATAAAGTAATCAATCAATCAGCTCTTGAAGCCTCGTCAAGAAAGAAAGAAGGCTATTTTTATTCTGTCAATTTAAAATGTGTAAGAAGCAAATTTATAAGCAGCTCATATCAGTTAATCTGGAAAAAAATTCCGTGCTCCAAAATTCGTTGCCGTCAATGTGGATTGAAAGAGCTTTCTTTCAGTCTCGTCATGAGAGTGGAGGGATACCTATTTATTTTTTAATTACATCCACCACCGCTCAAGGGGGTACACTACATTAATACGAAAAACTTAATTCCGAAAGTCACAATCACGAATTTCATAATTCCGAATTTCATAAGTCCGAATGATTCGAAATCCCGAAAGTCAAAAATCCGATGTTTCATAAATCCTTTTTATTAATAGTCATAATTTTAAAATTCCGAATGTTTACAATTCCGACTGTCAGAATGCCGAATTTCAAGAAACCGAACCGTTGAATTCCGAATCATTAAAAATCCGCAATATTATAAATACGAACTCCGATTAACAAAAATCCGAAATATCATAAATACGAAGGGTGAATGTCGTTTCCACCCGTTCCTGTTTCAACCCGAAAACTTATCATTAAAGACGATTATTTATGTTCCCGATTCCACCCGTTTTTTTAATAAAGTAAAGTCAAGTCTAACTACCGAAAATATTATTTCCAAGTGAGTGGAAAGCAAACGACAAAACAAAAAAAAATAACCACGAAGGCTAAGGCGGGAGCTCCGCTCCGCTTCGCTCCCGCCTTAGCCTTCTAACCTAACCTATCCGAGTCGGGGTGTTAATCATTCACTTATTATGGTTAACACATCGACTTGAATAGGTTAGGTTGGAAGGCTAAGGCGAAAGCGAAGCGGAGCGGAGCTCCGGCCTTAGCCATCGTGGTTAATTTTTTGTTTTGTTGTTTGCCTTCCACTCACTGGGAAATAATATCTTCGGTAGTTAGACTTGACCGTACTTTATTAAAAAGCTTTAACAGTGAATTTTCGGATATTTGAAATTCTGAATAATGTTTTTCGGGAAAATAACAGTCCGGTCTTTTGATTATTCGTGCTAATGAAATTAGAAAAAATAAAAATTCGTACTTACGACTTTCGGATAAATGAATATCGTCCTTTTCAATATTCGGAGCTTTGTTTCTTAGGAATTAGAATCTTCGGAATTTTGAACATCGGAATATTGAAATTCGGAAAAACATATTTCGGAATTTTTGGGTGTTCCCCCGCTCAAGGTTATTAATTCTTTGGCATCAACTAGTTATTTTGTTTCATTTGAGTAATTAGATTTTAGATGGGTATTAATCAGAATACCTAACAGTAAGCAATTCGGATTCAGAGATCTCAGCACGCCTTAAATTCTTTAAAACAAATAGATAAATAGCTCCTGATAGACGCATTTCACTAGAAACATTTTAAATATGCCTTAAAATTTTCAAGGCCCTGTCTAGTAATCTTTAAAACATTTTATATTTCACAAAGAGCTATTCGTGAAAATTTGAGTGGGTATTTGTAAAAAGGTTTAGAAATTTTAAATAGAATCCTGTTTAAGTTGGCAGTAATTTATTGACTTTACTCTTTGTAGTTATCGAATTTACTTTTATATTTTAAAACGTGTATACGATGTAGATTGACAGAATAAAAACATTAAAATTCATTACAGGCCCATGTGATATTATTTTTTAAATTACTCGTAAGGTAAAGTTTGCCACTCTATAATACCATTGCCGTTAAACAATGCATCTGCCTAACGGAATGGGATTTTGACTTGGATTTTGGTTATTTCCCACATTACTAGACAATAACAATGATTGTTCTGTGATTGGTAACCTATACTAGCTACTAGCTCAATAGCATAGTTTCAACTACAATAGCTGCGCTATAGGCGTATCAGGAAGACCTACCATGGTAGTTCATGTAAATTGTACTGGTTCAACAGAAGCTTCTTAAATTACCATGCCTGATAATGTAATACGCTTGTTTCAGTCACTTCATAAACCATAACACTGCTTGAAAATTGTAAGTAGGTACTTATATGCTATCTACTTTCTACAAAATAATTTACCAATTTTATTTTCAGTATTATGATGAAATGGACTAGCACGTGAATAATACAGAGTGGAATTTAAAGACGGTAGCTAGAGGTAAAGTACCCTTAATATTGATAATGGCAAGTTTGCTAAAAGGAAACATTCCTTTATTTTTAAAAGAAAGTAAAACTGCATCAAACAAACAATCAAACCTGGGGATGTGAAAAATAAAACATCCTGTTTTTATGATACCAAAGGAAAAAGACATTAACCCATTACAGCATAACGTCCGATAAATTGGACGCTAAAATATTGAAAAAAATACAGAGAAATTATTAAAATAATTGGTATGTTTTGGTTTTGAACGAATGATATACAGTGTCTTTATACGGGTAACCCCATAGAATAGATTTTAGTATCGTAAATAGCCTGTCATATGTCATTTGTTGAAAAGGGCGGGTCGCGGTCAGGCAAATTTGATACCAAGGTAAAGTTTATTTTGAATATTTTTAAATCTATATGGTAAAAGTAATAAATAGTATGTTCAGTCGGTTGAAATATTGTATATCTATCTAGAAATATGCTTTATTCCATATTAAAGTCTTTATTTTTTTTCTCAGGCGTGTGTTTTTGATGGTGTACGATATATCGGACGCTATGCATTGCGGGCTCTACAGCTACTGTTTCTTAGTGCTTTGCCAGCTTTGGAATGTGGTGTTGATAATGAGGAGACTAAGCATATTATTATTTATTTTGAACCACCTATGGAAGAAAGTTAGCAGGCAACGTCTTTAGCATTGATGAGACTTGTGAGAATTGGCATAATAAGTGACTAGTGCAGTTCGGGCCAACCTTATTGAGAACTGTCCGCTAACAGACATCAACCAATTCAAGCGCGAAGAAAGCCACATCACACAACAGACATTCTGTTATGGCTTTGATTACAGAATATCTGATTATGTTTTTGTGTGTTGCTGGTATGACAGCAATGCGGTCACTGTTTGTGGCAACTAGTTTCTAAAACTAAATCTTAGAATCTGCTACTCGTTGGTCTAACAACAAAAAAGAAAAAGTTTCGATCGCGCAGGCCTCACTGATTATGATTACGAGCTACAACGAGCATATAAATAGGGTGGATAAATACGATCTAGCTGTAGGTAGAGAATCTTCGCACTAAAATGCGAATAATGATATGGTGGTGGCTGATTTTTGCCTACTTCAGGGATGTGGCGCTGGTGAACAGCTGGTTACTTGCTAGGATGAAAAAATGGCTGCGATAATGAGAGTATGTCGTTGATTGCATTCAGAAGGCATGTTACTTGTCCCACAACCCCGTCTTATTCTTTGAACTGTATATTACATCCAAGGAACTTCAGGTTCCATAGTGCATAGCGTCCGATATATCGGACGGGCCATAAAATTATACTCGCATATATATGTCGTGTTATTATTGATTCAGCCTTTCAAATAACCCCCAATTAGGCCCTAAAATATATTAAAATCATAATAAGTGCAAAAACGAACTTTATGCAGTAATGGGTTAATAAGGAACAAATTCTAATTAAAGATACTATGTTGCATAAAAATTTTTATGCAACATAGTACCTTAAATTAAGGGAAGATCAAGTAAAATATGATTTTATTGTAAAGCTTACTCACTATCTAAAGAAAAAAAAACAGTCTAATTGAGAACCTTCTACTTTTTTTGAAATTGGTTGGTTAAGAGACCAGAAAGAATATTCCCATTCACAGATACTAGAATTTTTTTTACCAACTTTATCTGTCTTTAAATTCCATCGTGAATACCTACATTATCAATTAACATGCTTACCTAATCTGTTACACATTGGGTTCCGCCTGTTATGATAGTTGTAAGTCCAGATGAAATTAAAAAAAAAATCCTTTCGCTGTTTGTTCGCTTAGATAAACTGCTCAGCGAGTTTTGAATTAGTTTTCAACAATAAATAGAGTAATTTAAGAGAAAGCTTTTTAGGTATGTATCAATCTATACTAATATTATAAAGTAGAAAGATTTGTTTTTTTGTTTGTTTGTAACGAATAGGCTCCGGAGCTACTGGACCGATTTGAAAAATTCTTTCACTGTTGGGAAGCTACAGTCTTTGCGGTGAACAACACTATTACAGAACCCGCCAATGGTCAAAAAATAAAATATATAATTAGTACATGTCATTATTTATAATATTGTAGTAACGGTGAACGGTTAATATCTAATTGTTGATTTAATATAATGTTTGGCTGAGTTCTGTAATAGTGTTGTACCCCACATTGTTCGATATGACAAGTGACAATAATGCAATAGTAATAGTTAAGTTATTAGACATTTAAAGTTTGACATTTAAAGTAAATTTTATTAACAATTTGACATTTTATTGCATTCTTGACATTTAATTGATTTCTGGACATCTGTAATTTGACCATGTGAGATTGTGATATTTATTTTCATTGAAAATCTGTAATTAGCATTTCCCTAATTTAAGGGTAAATATAGAAACTGGGTCAAATGTCATTTCGACAGTTGCAATTCTTTAAGATGACATTTGTAATATTTAATGTGTTCAAAATCAGAAAATTTAACTACCCCAATTTTCGAGAAAATTTGAAAACTGGTATCCTCTAAAATGTTGCAGTACCTACATTGAAATTTTATAGTTTACGTTAGTAGAATGATGTAGTGGTAATTGATATGTTATTGATTTGTTATTTTCGAGTGGTTAAGTGATGTAGTAGTCATTATACAATGTTCATTTGCCTTTGAAGATGCCGAAAGGTGAAACCGGTCAGGTGTAAAATAAATAAATGTTGTGGAACAGTACAAGTACCGTTATTCAATATGTGCAGCAGGTTTCACCAAGTGCCATCAATCAACAGTATAAATAAGTTTTTATACAGCTCGATCTAATCCCTAACTAAACCAGGATAAACTTGCCTGTGTTAAGGTTGTCGGGCAAAGAATATTACTTGTTACTTACTTTTTGTAAAGCATACATCATACTTAAAAGACATAGAAACCAGTTGTTGTTGGTTGGCAGCAACCATCAGGATATATATTTTTCATATAAGGTAAGTAGGTAATAAACAGTCACGTACGATGATAGCTGATGGAAAGTACTCTCTTTATTCAATTAACGTTTGCAACTACAACACCATAGGGTTTGCTTCGCCACTCGCTACTGCCACGATGTCGACGCCAATTTTTTTTTTACTGAGCAAATTTATTCATACCATTCCAATATTTTAAAGTATATTTCCCATTTTAGGGGAAACTCAAATCTTCCAGTCTCTAATACTGCAGTCATCAAAATAAACAACACTGTGGCGTATAAAACAATCAAATGGGCCATTAAGAATCGGGCTTAAGGTGGTCGTTTGCTTAAACGTTTCGTGCATTACCTGCACGCGGTTGGTTGTTTTCAACTCAAATATACAACATAAATAAATATGGAATATTTTCAGGGCACCATATCCAAAGAGTCAACACGGGACCCTATTACTGATACTTCGTCGTCCGTCTGTCTGTCTCGAAGCTGTATCTTAGCAACCGTGGTAGTTGTTAGAGAGTTTACATTACAGATGATGTAAGTATTTATGTTATAAATACATCATTTGTAAAAATGTAGACTCCGCCACAAATTTGAAATATTATCTAGATGCCCCGTGTTGCGACGGGTAAGAGTACAAAATGTCGCCACCCCAATACATCCCTAGGGTGTCGTAAGAGGCGACTAAGGGAACACTTTCGCGAAAAGATCCATTGCGTAGAGAAGGAAAACTCGAAATGAAACCCGGTTGTCAGTAAATGGCAATATTTAAGCCAAGTTGAAGGCCTTATGGACGACTTGAAAAACTTCAACTGTGGGTCGCGGCGACTTGCGCTCGCCATTTCAACACGACAATAGGCTCACTACCTATTACGTGGGACATAAAACTATAAGGTGAAATGTGGGCGTATACTATGCCTCTGCCTACCCCTTCGGGGATAAAGGCGTGATTATATGTATGTATGTAAGCATTTTATCAAGATATTGATAAGAAAGAAAACACACCAGTTTCGCACGCCAAGTTGAGCCTGATTAACAACTACACCTTTCTCACTCTTATATAGGACGTTAATAAAGTTGCATGGGTCAGTTAGTAATTTTACAAGAACATGACTACCTAAAGCTTGCCTAAGTCTGCTTTCTGCAGAAAGTTGATACCGGAATGAAAAATTAGTCACGGGTTATAAAGTGAATGAATAATAAACATCTATACAATCTTTCACATTATATTAATAGGATAAGTAATCGATGGTTTGTTTCAAAATTCAGAAAATAATAATGCATTAAGCCACAGAAGTGCGTTTGGCACATTTACGACTGAGTCATAAACGAATTTAATTGTCTAATTTCTGTCATAGCTCAATTTATGGGAATTTATGGTGCTTTCTTTTTACATAGAATATTGTGGCAATAGTCTTGCTTTTTTTTTCTCAACACAAAACAGTCTTGACAGTCCGACAACTAAGTGATACTATAAGGGTTACGTTTGTTACCTTTTAGATATAGTCCATTGAAATGTTACATGAGCTTTGCATTTATTAGAGGACGCAATTTTATTTTCGGGACATGTGTGGGGGGTCAATAGAAGCTTAACCTCAAGTTTGTGGGGTCGCCACCCTTGTCCCCCGGCTGCCATCTTGAAAAGAGGGGGGAAAAAACACCTTTTTCGCAATATTTCGGAAACTATGAGTCTTACAAAAAAATTGTAGAGGCATAATTTGTAGCATATTGTTTTGCCTGTAAATTTGTATATAACTTAACAAAAAATTTTACAATTTTTTTAATTATAAATTTTTTATAAAAAATTTCTTTTTGCTTTATAACTTTTTTTTACACATTTTACAAAAAAAAATATCTCAGACTAATCTTGTAGATGATCTTTTAAGAGAAATTAAAAAAAAACGCCACAGAGCAAAAAAGAAAATTTTTATAATTTCATTTTATATTTTTGTCTATAACTTCTCCAATTTTTAATTTAGGGCAAAAATTTGTTTGACATATTTGTAGGCATAACAATTTGCTAAGACTCATAGTTTCCGAGATATTGGGAAAAAAGTGTTTTCACCCCTTTTTAAGATTGCGGCCGGGGGACAAGGGTGGCGACACCACAAACTTGAGGTTAAGCTTCTATTGACCCCCCACACATGTCCCAAAAATAAAATTGCGTCCTCTATGAAATGCAATATTCGGTCCTTAAATTGTAACATTTCAATGGACTAATATGTACAGAACCCTAAATATATCAATATTCTCAACAAACACGTCACAGGTTAGTTTCGAGAAAATGTTCACCTAAACTGTAAAATAGTTTAGATACAAAACAACTAAATGTGGCGATGTTCTCACTCCATTCATTGAGTATTTGTTGACCAACAAATTCACTATTATGTGCTATTATCGAGTGGATAAACTCAAAGGGTTGGTGTACTTGAAACTCAGTTAACACAAACTATTGTGTGTGGAAAGTATCACGAAGCGCTTGTACTCGTTTTCAATATCAGTGAAGCGTGGCAGCTTTTCTTTTTTACCCTGCATTTTTGCATGTTTTCAGTGAAGCTGGTTGTCGCTCTTGAGAGGAAAAATGGGCGAGTCACAGGTCACGAGTAGCCGAAGTGCGGATCGTTGTATGCCGTTAACTTGAATGATCTTTGTGTGGTTTGTCAGCGATTTTTTACTTTTACCTCGTGTTTTTATGTTTTATTTACGCTTATTTTCAGCTCGCAGCATTATTTTAGTTGATATTTATAGCGGTTAGATAATGGGTGGTAATGAAAATGTATTATGCTACGAATATTTATTTTGTTCTAGTATTTATCGAATAACTCAAAAAGATTTCTCACTAAAACAGCTTTCTAAATAATACTAAAGTCATGTAATTTCCATTCAATATTTTTTTATACTACTGAGGCGGCAGTAAAGCTTACGTTAAGCAACCTAATGGTTGGTTACCGTAGCCTATGGACGTTTGCAGCACCACAAGGCCGCTGCACAAGGGTTTTAGACCCGGGTGCAGGTTGTGACGTCCCACAGTTGATTTTTTCAAGCCGCACATAAGGCCTTCAGCTTGGTCATAGGTAAAATTATTATTACCTTTTAAATTATTCACAAAGTATTATCTATAGATTGCCACTAGCGGCCAATAGAATTACGCGTGTGACATGTAGCTGTATTTGTCAAAAATAATGTTGCTGAAAATATTACCCATTTATTAGTTAATATATTATCAGAGATCATTCCATGATGTCGTTACTTTAATAACGTACAGCTAATAAAGTTTGCTTGCTGTATTTTGCAAAAACAACAGAGCTAATTCCTATTCTTGCAGGTTTTTGCCGTTTTCGACGATAATGTATAAAAGAAAAGCCACGGTACGCAAGTAGTTATACCAAATGCCGTTACACTCGCCTGCTCAGCTTCTGATGAATATAATGTTTACATATTTTGTTACAATATTTGACTATGACGCCTTAGTGTGGAGATGCCACCAAATGAAGAGCGACCTTTCCTGAGAGCAACGATAGGGCTTATAGATTGGCCAGGCCGTATAGGCACTCAATCTTAATTTTTGTTTTCTCCATAACTTCCCTTACAATTTTAGTATAATCCTCAATATTTGGAATGTAAGACCATCCCAAATTTATTAAGGGCTTGTGTTCGTTAAAATATGTCATTTGGTGCGAATTTATTTGACTGATAATATTCTTGTTCTTCATCTTAATGAATACCTATTTTCTTTTCAACCATACCTGTGTTTGAAAGTTGGAGTTCGCTTTTATTTGAAAAATATCGTAGCAACTGCTGTCTGATTTCTGTCTCAGTCTGATTTGAACTTTTATGAATGGGTGTCTGCATTGTTGCTTCGCCGGTTGGCAGGAACTGCAACGATAGCAGGTGAGGTCGATTTGGTCCTGGAGATATTAGTGTGAGCCCCTTACATCCCAACTGAATTAGTTAAATAAGGTATGTCTTTAGGGTAGATGCAATCAATCCACATCTGTACAACGAATTTAAAATTAGAACCTTAATAGGACTAGGAGACAACAAGAAATGCACTCAGTTCCTGACATTTCCACTGTTCCCTATTATACTAGGGGACAAATCTCCCTCTCCGCTAATGACTGACTCTGGCTATATGTAATGGACAGACTCTGAAATTGCGTCGGATGATTTGTGCTACTTTCGTGAAGATGATGAAACGACCTCCAGCGAGGGCGGTGTCGGTTTAATGGTGAAAAAGGACCTTGTTAGCAGCGTTGTGTGGCTAAAACGCTGTTATGGGGGTTTTAGCGTCAAAGTGAAGAACATCACAAATACGGCAATAGATCCCAGATTTCAATTTTAAGAAAGAATTCCTTTCTATCTCCCACTTTATTAAATCATGTTTGTTGTTTGAACAAAGCAAGTACGAGTCAAGTCAACACAATGTCTATTCTATAGAACTTTTACGTCAATATAATTAATCAACTTTAAAGTTGAATAGGCTGACTTCTTGGATTTGCTGGAACTAAATTAAATCCTTTGTAACTTCAAATCGCTATAGAATATTCTTGAATATGCTTTGTTTTTAAAAGATTTTCAAAAGAAGATTGTCCAAATGCTTATAAATTTCGAAAGATTCTTTTCTTAATGGAGAGAGCCGGAATATTGCCAGTATTATTTACGTTATCAATCTTGATTATCGCAATCGTAAACTAGTGACAGATTTCTAAAAGACTCTTTCATGGTGAAAGGCTTAGATGAATGTTCTGATATGCAATATACCGATACAGGTTGTTTTAATTTGGACCGGTTAGTATGGGCAAATCTGTAAATATACGACATTAAAATCGAACCATGTCATCGATTTTAGAGAAAAAAAAACTGCATACAACAATTTCGAAAATTCTCTTGGAAAGTTCGGGAGTCGAACCCTGTCGTTTTTAAAAATACATATATACATACATAAATACATATCATCACGCCTGTTTTCCATCGGGTTAGGCAAAGACTATGGCCTTCCACTTGCTACGATCCTGGCATACCACTTTCGCTTCTTCTACTTTTAAAAGTGCTTTCATACATGCTCGCCAGTTAAGGGTACTCTTGACCTGGTCTTTTTCCAACAGGTCATCAATTTGATTGCCATGGGTGCGCCGGAGGCTACCCCTACCAGTTTGCCCATTCTTCCTCGCCGTATAGATCTGTTTGGTCAGTCTATTTTCATCGATCCTCTCCACATGTCCGAACCATCTAAGCATCCCTTTTCTATCATTATCACTAAATCTTCAGTTATACCACATTGTTTTCTAATCACGCTATTCCTTTCTTTGTTCATCAGTTTCACTCCAGCTCTACTTCGCAGACTTCTCATTTCTATTGCATTAATTTTATTTTCTTGCTTCTTCTGCTACACCCAACTTCTACTACCATACATAAGTGTAGGGATAAGCACACCCCATGCACAGCCACCCTTGCCTTCTTAGACACGTTTTGACTGCTCATAAAGGTATGCATCGCCCCATTTACTTGATTGCCTGCCAAAACTCTTCTCTCAATATCAAATACTTTCACTTTCCATCTCTCGTAATTTTTTAACTTAACTATACAAATTCTTTCACCTGTTCCACTCTTTGCCCTTCGATAATAATAGGGCAATTCGTCAAACATTTCTCTCTTTTAAAAACCATATCTTAAGTCTTGTTTACATTTACTTTTATTCCTCTACCTTTTAGTGCCTCATGCATAATATTAACCATCAACTGCAACTCCTCCGCCGATGAAGCAAAGATCACCTGATCGTCAGCATATAGGAGGCATTTCATGGTCAGCTAATTCAGTTTTAAACCATATGCACTCTCTTGCAGTTCTTTCAAACAACTGTCCATGTACAGGTTAAACAGCCACGGTGACGCTACACCACCGACGGTAATTTTTGATCTCTTGCTGCGACCCTTTTCCTTTGTACAGCGGCACAATGACAGCTTTGGGCCATTCTCTTAGTACGCTGCCACTCCTCCAGCATATAGTAAAAAGGCGGTACAGCTGGAAAATCACCACGCCACGTCCTGCTTCCAGCATCTCAACGGCAACCCTATCAATCCCAGCAATCTTGCCTAGTTTCATACTATTTAATGCTTCCACAATATCTTCCATACTTATGTCGCTTTCATTGCCAATTTCATTCATTTCATAAAACGAGTTTGCACTTACTTATCCTATTTATCAAATAGACTTTCACAATACTCCTTCCATATTTTTCCTCCTATCCTTGCGTCTACAATCACAAAGTCAATCATGCTCCTCTGATTTCCTTCTTGTCTCATATTCAAGTGGATATAATCTGTGTGCTGAAACATGGTGTTAGTCACCACAAGATTCCTCTCCAAACAAACTTCAAGCAAACTTTCTCCATTTTCATGCACACGCTCATCACAAAACTTTCCCAATACTCTTTCATACCCATCACGCTTGACCCCATTAAAATCGCCTTTTTTTTTTAAATAAACTTATGTACATGTTCTTTAATTTAAGATAGACCGAGCGACGACCTGAAGAAAGTCGCAGGGAGTGACTGGATGCGGAAGGTGCAGGACCGTGTATTGTGGCGTAATTTGGGAGAGGCCTATTTCCAGCAGTGGACTGCTATAGGCTGATTTGATTAATTTAATTAAGAACTCACTTACATTTTCGAAGTGAAACCATTTTTTTTTCTTTATCAAATATTTAACATACATACAGCGGATAGTCGGCCACAATATTGAACTAGCTGAATTTTTTTTAATGATGACTGCCCCCAAAAATGAATTGGTACAAACGTCCTTGTCAAATGGCCCGTGGGGTTGCCTGATTTAACCTCGCTAGACATAGCCATATAGACATTGGCGACCTGTAAGCCGCCATAGAGTCCATTTTAACGCAAATTCGCCACTTGTAGATACAAAACACAATAGTAAATGTATACCTAATCATTACCCGAACAAGTTGATAATTGCATGAAAAAATGGTTTGGGCTTACTTAATTAAATTAAAGAACATGAAATAGAATGCATTCTATTTATTTAACATAATAATTATTGTTTCATAGTAAAATTCACTGCTGTACAATTCGATGTGCAAATAGTAATAACGTTAACTTTATTTTTCAAAATTTCCGGATTCAATTCCCGAAAATATGTATGATACCTACGTGCATTAGTCATCTCAATCAACTATTCCTAGGCTACACTAAAAGACTTAATGCAGCTTGTAAAAATTCCAAACCAGGTAGATGTTATAACCTGTGCCTATCCTCTATAGGGAAATAGGGTCAGTAGCTAGAGTGTAACACTTTTGGTGTGACCAGCGTCAATTAGGTTATCGCAACTAACTTCGCCCAGGTGGAATAGGTGCATTTTTTGTTTGGAGTCCCGGATAAGCCCTCGGAAGGATGTCCCAGGACTCCCAACAGCCCAGTACTCCCAACAGTTCTAACACTGCTTCGACTTTGGTGTAAACAATATATCCGACGACGATTCGACTGATATGAAATGATATCATAGACAAAGCAGCGATTGTTTAGTTTACACACGTTAGCTTCGCGCCAGATACAAATTCTTTGAACTTTAAATCACATTTCCATTATCCTCATAAACTCTGGGACAGATAGGTACAGGGTTAATGAATGTATATCCGCGGTTCAATTATAAACAGAGAATAGGTGTACGCTTGCGCAGGCTGATGTAATTTTCAGTGCTTTAGGAGCAGAATATCAGTTGAAAGCGTGGAGGAGGGACATTCCTCGATTGCAGTAACAAGCTTGTCTCGTTACGCAATAGTGGAAAGGCAATGAATGCCTGCATGCTGTTTACATGCATGCTTGACTGTCTGCTTGCTTGTGCATTTGCGATAGGGTCTCGTGTAATTTACAGTCTAATTAGGATTACAGTTTAAGTAGGATTTTTGACATTGTGCGCCATTGACATTCCGCGGTTTTGGCTATGTGCGCTTTTGATATTCTGCGCTTTTGACAATCTGCGCCTTTGACTATGTGCGCTTTTGACAATTTGTGATCTTTTGTCATTTTGCGCTTTTGACCTTATGCTCGTAATTGATTTTTAGTTCTTGTTCTCTTAAGCTAAATAATATTTTATAATATAAAAGTGTAGTAATTTTGTTGACAAAATCTTTGTATGTTAAGTGATGGTCTTATATGGGTGATTCTTCTTCTTTTGATTTATTTTTCCTTGTTAGTCGTTAGTCTTTACACAATATTCTTTAAATGAATTCCAAGCAATTTCAGACAGATTGAAAATTACGTTTTCTGATTGAAACATTATTCCAAGTTATTGTCACTGCACTTTACTTAAATAAAACTCACTGTTGTACTGGAAGAAATAATTTTAATAGAAAACTCGTCCTCTTATGTAATAAACCTCGTAACGAAACCATATCGACTTTTAATTTTACCGGTGGCGCCATCTCTCGATCCAATAAGCAAACAATATCTTTAAGTTATTAAACATCCCGCTCACCAAAGAAACTTGTTCTTTCTCTAATGTACAAACATCCTAAAATTAACAATTTAAGTGAGATAAGCCGCCCACCGTGCGAATATACAAGTGATAAATGTTAGGTTTTATTGATTAAACTTAAAAATATATGAAATATCTTAATTACTAGCCTTAGGTAAAAAACATAATTTATTGCATGCTCTTTTACATATTCCATTTTTAGTTTTAATGGAAACTACACGGGTAACAGAATCTTTTCCTGAATGTTTTTCAATTACCCTACCTAATAACCACTTCGCAGGTGGTATGTTTGAATCTCGAATAATAACTATATCATCTATTTCAGGTTCAGATCGCTTCATAGTCCATTTATATCTTTGATTCAAGTTAACCAAATACTCATCTGACCATTTACGCCAGAAATCGTTAGTAATTTTCTGAGCAAACTTCCACCTTTGAAGGCCCGAGATATTAGCAACATTTTGGAAATTTTCGTCTGGGATTGTTACCAGTGGTTCTCCCACTAAAAAATGCCCAGGCGTTAAGGGTAGTGGGTCATTTGGGTTGTCACTTAAAACAAATAGCGGACGTGAATTTAAACACGCCTCTATTTGGGCCAGAACCGTCGAAAGTTCCTCAAATGTCAGCGTTGCCTCTCCAATTACTCTTTTGAGGTGTGCTTTGGTTGATCGGACGGCGGATTCCCACAGCCTACCGAAATTTGGCGCGTGGAGCGGTATGAAGTGCCAAGTCGTTCCTTCGTTACTTAGCAAGTGAGAAATTTCGTCGTGGAGTTGTGAGTTAGCACGAACTAACATCTCTCGCAATTCCTTTTCAGCTCCCACGAAATTTGTCCCATTATCGGAGTATAAATTCCGACAAGATCCTCTTCTGGATACGAATCTTCGGAACGCCGCTATAAATCCAGTAGCTGTCAAATCGGAAACCGCCTCAAGGTGTATAGCTCGTGTGGCCATACAAATAAAAACACAAATATACCCTTTATACGACCTTGATCCTCTTCCTGGAGAAAATCGTATATGAACAAATCCAGTGAAGTCTACTCCAGATGATCGGAATGGTTTGTCTGGAGTTAATCTAACCTTTGGTAATTGCCCCATGAGTGGATTATTTTGTTGACGAGAATATCTTACACAGGTAATACATTGTCTATAGCATCTTTTGACACAGTCTCCGGCGCGAATGATCCAAAATTTTGCTCGTAATAAATTAGTCATAATCTGCGGCCCACCATGTAAAGTCTTGTGATGAGCATCCAACACTATTAGCTTAGTGATTTGACTATCACTAGGAATAATGATGGGATGCTTTTTATCAAACTCTGCTTCGCATTCTTTTATTCGACCTCCATCTCTTAAAATTCCATTTTCATCAGAAAATGGACAAAGAGTGTGTAGATGACTGCGTTTAGACACATATCCTAAGGACTTTAGCTGTTTGATCTCATCCGCAAAATGTAAGCTTTGAGTTAATTTTATGCACAATCTTAATGTACTATTCATCTCTTCCACGGTAATCGATTTGTTGAACTGCCTATCGGCCTTAGGTAATTTTAATTTAGAAAATCTTAAACAATATGATAATACTCGAAGTAGTTTTTGTAAATTTGAAAATCGTAGCCAAATGAATTCTTCTTTTATTTTAATTACAGCAGCTAAAGCCTTCATAGGTCTTGCAGCATCATCAGTTATGACTTTTAAATAAATAACTGCTCCGTATGCTTTTTGAGAAGCGTCTGCAAAAACGTGTAATTCTAATGAATCCGTTTTATGCATATTTAACCATCTTGGCAATTTAATGAGATTGACTTTATTCAGTTCACATCTAAAATTTAGCCATTCTTTTAAGAGAATGGGTGGCAGTTGCTCGTCCCATTGTAGGCCTGACTTCCACAACGTTTCGATGAATATCTTAGCTACTATAATTATTGGAGCTATCCATCCCAAAGGGTCGTAAAGTCTGGCAATGTCTGATAAAACCTTGCGTTTAGTAATTGTTCCAACAGTTTCTGGGCAATTGTAGGTATACTCAAAGTTATCAGACGTTTTATTCCACGCAATTCCTAAAACTTTAACCATATTATTCGTTTCGAATACATATGCACTGCTCCTTTGATTTTTGTTCAAGATCTATAGATCATTTTAGTTCATTTTTTGCCGATAGATGGAGTTGTACCATTTTATAGATCACGGTATGGTTTCGTTACCAATGCTATGTTGTAAGTTCTTTTTTTTTATTAAAATTGTCTTTAGCTGAGAGATCAAAATACAGTGGTTTCATTTTAATCCTACTAGTATTTACCAGCAGTTCAAATAGTTACGCTCGTCGTAAACATTGGTCCTTCGAGCCGGATCAGCATAAAGTCCATTTTTGAAAGTTCAACGGTCTAGGCAGATCGTACTCCTAGTACTGCAGTGGATCGCTGCAACAAAGTACCAGGACAGCAACGCCACCTTGCGTGTTGGAGTGTCAACATGGTGTTGCAGGTAATTACCTACAGAGGGCGCCACCAGTAGCAGCAAACATTGGAAGCAACTTAAGTTGGAGCATTACCTAAGGAAACATCCCGGAACTGGAGAGGCGACTTTGACGCAGTTTGTCGTATAGAGGGCGCCACCAGTAAGATAACAAAAACTTTATTAAAGTGAAGTGCAATCGTGAGTACAATTATTTTATCATATTCAAGCAACTTTTATCAAAGTGAATTATCTTTATTAAGGAAATTAAAAACTTAGAAAATTTGCGAAGATTTTATTGAAGAACATCATTTCAAAAGACTTTAATATTTTATAGTGTTTAATTTAAAGAACTTAGAATTTGTGCATGTTAGTTAAGGACTTAGTACGATTTATAAAAAATGGGGGAACGAGGAGTCTATGCCCGATTTCTGCCGATAATAAACGTTCCAAAACACTTGTAAAATTTTTACCAATTTTTTGGACTTTGAAAAATTTTAGTCATTTATCTTCTTAGTATTTTTTTTATTTAAAGTAGCTGTTGTTTATAGTAACATTGTTAGCTGAAATGGAAGGCTTACTTACAGTGTTAACAGAGCTTCAAGGCGTAATTAAAAGAGGGTTAGATAATTTTAAGAAAAGTCCTAAAGACAGATTGACAAGAGATTATGAAACACGTCAAGAATTATTGGAAAATGATTTTACTTTATTTAAAGTGAAGTACACAACTATTTATGAACAATATGCATTAGAAGATAAAGCGAATGTTACAAAGTTAAATAATTTGTATGACGTGACAGAGGATACCTATATCACTTACAAATGTTTGATTAAATCAAAACTCAATCAATTTAGTTCTTCAAAAGAATCGTCCAAAGATAATAGTGGTGCATCTAAGTCTTATAATTTAGTTAAATTGCCTAAAATTTCTATTCCAAAATTCAGTGGCAAGTACTCTGAATGGACGACTTTTCGTGACTTGTTCGTATCTCTTGTGCATAACGATCAGAGTTTAGATAACGTGCAAAAAATGCACTATTTAAAGACTCATCTCATCGGAGAAGCGGAGCAATTGGTGAGACAGACACCAATAACTGAGGCTAATTATGTTCAGTGCTGGTCTAAATTGGAAAAAAGGTACAATAACAAAAAGTACCTTGTTAATACTATTATGAAACGTCTGTTTAGTCAAAAGCGTATGCACACTGAAATGAAATGTTAGATACGACAACTGATTGTCTCAGTGCATTTAGTAATTTAGGCGTAGATGTGTCCACTTGGGATATCATTATCATACATATTGTTACCTTTAAACTCGATTCAGAAACGCGGAAACAGTGGGAATTACATGTTAGTAATCAGGAGTCGGATGAATTGCCTACGTTTAAACAATTCTCCACTTTCATAGAAGGTAGGTTTCGTGCTTTTGAGAACATAGAGTCAAAACGGGTTTTGGCTCATCAGGCCAATAGTTCACATGTTCCAATGGCATTGTTAGCCACTAGTTCAAGCAGCATTCGTTGCGAATACTGTTCAGAAGGGCACAAATTATGTTTCTGCAAATCATTTGCCAAACAATCGGTTAATAACAGGCGCGATTTTGTGGCAAAACACCGTATTTGCTACAATTGTTTGGGCGGTAATCACACCGTAGCCAACTGTCAAAAGCAAACCTTTTGCAAAGTGTGCCGTAAACGTCACCACTCATTATTACATTTGGGTGAGTCTGTCTCTGTGAGTCCAGGAAACAGCGCTGAAGCTAAACAGCCTGTTGATGACACTAGTGCTTCAACTAGTACATCGCAGGTGGTCGCATGTTTCTCAAAAACTAACCGTATGCCTAGGCAGGTTTTACTAGCTACAGCACTAGTGAAAGCCGAGTCCAAATCAGGCAGCTATCAGATAGTGAGAGCTTTAATTGATCAAGGCTCTCAGGCGTTTTTTATAACGGAGGCCACTGTTCAATATTTACGATTGCCAAAGATACCGGTACAAGGAATCATATCAGGTTTAGGTAAGAACACGTCCATAGCAAGGTACAGAGTGGATTTAAAGATTCAGTCCAGAGTAGATCACACTTTTGAACTTAACTTAAACGCGTACGTTCTTAATAAAATTACATCTGTCTTACCTGAACAGTGCGTTGATAGGAGTACGCTAGAGTGGGCTGATTTGAGAACCCTAAATCTAGCTGATCCCCAATTCGATAAACCCAATCGAATCGACGTTCTACTAGGGGCTGACGTTTATAGCTGCATCCTGAAGGAGTCCATAAAAAAGAGTCCATCCCGTACGTTAGTAGCGCAGAGCACAGCATTAGGTTGGATCCTATCTGGTGCAGTGAATATGGCAGCTAGTTCAAAGGACACTAAACTAAATATTTCAGCAATGCATGCACAGTTCAGGGAAGATGAATTACTCAAGAAATTTTAGGAAATTGAGGAACAGCCAAGTAATGTAAAAAAGCTAATAAGCCCTGAGGAACAGCGGTGTGAGGAAGTTTACAAGGCCACTACTAAAAGGAAAGAAAATGGAAAATATGTAGTACACTTACCTTTCAAGGGCGAAGACCCCCAGTGTCAAGGAGGTAACTCTCGCGCCATTGCTGAAAGCAGATTTAGAGTATTAGAAAGAAGATTATTAAGAAATATAGATCTAAAGGAAAAATATACAAATGTAATGAACGAATACTTACAACTGGGTCATATGAAGCCTGTAAAGAAAAATGATTAAAAGAAAGATATAGCGGTGTACTTACCTCACCATGCCGTAGTTAGGGACGACAAAACTACGACCAAGGTAAGAGTCGTATTTAATGCATCTGAAAGGAACGCCAAAGGGATTTCGTTAAATGACACTCTAATGATAGGATCGACGCTGCAAGCGGATTTAAGACATATCGTCTCACGATGGAGAGTGCATCCCATCGGATTAGTAGCAGACATTATTAAAATGTACAGGCAGGTATGTATAGCTGATGAACACACAATGTTTCATAGAGTACTTTGGCACGATGATCCTGCAAAGGAGATACAGGATTATGAGCTGACCACGGTGACCTTTGGAACAGCATCAGCGCCATATCAAGCTGTGAGAACTCTACATCAGGTTGCATACGATGAAGGTGAATCATACCCACTGGCAGCAGACAAGGTCTTGAATAGCTTCTACATGGACGATTTGATGACTGGATGTTCTAATGTAGGAGAGGGAGTAGAAATATTTAAACAAATTACAGAATTATTACGTAAAGGAGGCTTTGAGTTACAGAAGTGGAATAGTAACAATCAAGAAATATTAGATGTTATTAATTCAACTTCAAATTCAACTATGGAAAAGGAAAGTCAATCAAAATTAGTACAACCACCCATAGAAGAATACAAGGAAAAGGACAATGGGAAAATAAGGGCAACGAAGGACAATAAGGAAAATAGAGCAACATTTGTAGGACAAGAGGATGGAGAAGGAATAGACATTAAAACAGATAGCACAATGAAAATTCTAGGTCTTACCAGGAACCGCAACCAAGACTGCTTTCAATACACATTGAACCTCCCACCTATGAAAACGGCACCTGTAACAAAAAGAGTTATAATATCAGAAATTGCACGCTTGTTTGACCCACTGGGATGGTTAGCGCCCAGTGTGGTGACAGCAAAAATATTTATACAAAAGTTATGGCTCGCCGGAGTAGGTTGGGACGAGCAGTTAACAAACGAATTAGTAACAGAATGGGTTACTTACCGTGAACAGCTATCACTCCTTACAGGAGTTCAGATTCCTCGCTGGCTTGGCACGACGTCTGGCGATGATCTTGAGCTTCATGGGTTTTGCGATGCCTCGAAAGCAGCATATTCCGCCGTCGTTTACTTGCGGAAAATAGACGTCGCAGGCAATGTCACTGTATCGTTGGTAGTCGCTAGATCCCGTGTAGCTCCAATAAAACAAATCAGCATACCTCGATTGGAGTTATCTGGTGCGGTATTACTGTCGAGACTCCTAATAGAAACCGGAGAAGTCCTAAATATCGCCAAGGATAAGATGAAAGCATGGACAGATTCAACGGTGGTACTAGCCTGGCTCAGTACTCATCCGAGTAAATGGAAAACATTTATAGCTAGCCGTACCTCGGAGATTCTCTCCGAGATGGAGTCCTCTCAATGGTATCATGTATCAACCACACAAAACCCTGCAGATTGCGCATCTAGGGGTGTATTTCCCAGCGTGTTAATAAAAACGTCGTTGTGGTTTACTGGACCACAATTTTTAAAAGAACAAAAAATTATTTACAAAAGGCCAAAAGATTTACAAATTAAGTTAGAACAGTCAATCAAATCACATGTAGCTACTTTACCAGATACTTATGACATTTTTGAGAAATTTTCGACTTTAAAACGGCTGTTAAGAGTTATAGCATATTGTCGAAGATTTTTAAAATTAGACAAAAAGAAGGAACTATATTTACAAAACAAGGAATTAGAAGAGGCATTAGAATGTTGCATAAAAACTACTCAAAGGCAAATATTTATAGACGAAATAACTCAATTAGAAAAAGGCGGTTGCATTAGCTCAAAAACAAGTAAAATAAAATCATTATGTCCCTACCTTGATGAAAAAGGTATTATGAGAGTTCAAGGCAGACTGGAAAAGGCGCCATTGGATGAGCAGACAAAGCATCCAATAGTGCTGCCCAATAATACGCATTTTACGTACCTTCTCGTTACGGATACTCACCATAAAACGTTGCACGGAGGTCCGCAACTAATGATATATTATTTAAGAACAGCCTACTGGATCATCGGTGTGAGAAACATGGTAAAGCGATGCGTTCGGCAGTGCATTATATGTGCTAGACAACGGGCTAATATAAAGAACCCGATGATGGGCTCGCTTCCATCAATTAGATGTTCCCCAGCTAGGCCATTCCTGTATAGCGGAGTCGACTATGCAGGCCCTGTTAGCATAAGAACGACAAAAGGTCGTGGACACAAGTCCCACAAGGGGTACATATGCATATTTGTGTGTATGTCCACTCGCGCAATACACCTGGAAGTGGTGAGCGACATGAGCTCGCAAGCGTTCTTAGCCGCTTTCAGGAGACTTGTGTCAAGACGAGGTCACTGTAGCAAATTGTTTAGCGACAATGGCACCACATTTGTAGGTGCCGCTCGAGAACTGAAAGAGATAGTTAAAGTCCAACCATCCATTGTTGAACATTTAGAGGCAAACGGCACGGAATGGCACTTTATTTGTCCTCACGCCCCAAATTTTGGGGGTTTGTGGGAAGCAGGCGTGAAATCGACCAAATTCCACCTTAGGCGGGTAATAGGAGAGTCCACTCTAACGTACGAGGAACTCAGTACCTTTTTGGCCCAAGTGGAGGCCTGTTTAAACTCACGCCCTATAAGTACGATCAATTTAGACGACCCTGGTGAGCCAATGCCCTTGACTCCAGGTCATTTTTTGATTGGAGAGCCCATTCTTACCGTACCTGATTGCAATCATGAAAGTTCCACTATAAGTTCGTTAACTTGATGGCAATTCATTCAGCGTATGCTCCAATCTTTTTGGAAAAGATGGTCTCAGGAGTATCTAATGAATTTGATGAATCGATACAAATGGTCATCGAAAACTCCCGAGCCAAAAGTCGGCGACATAGTTCTAATTAAAGAAGACGACTTGCCGCCAAGTCGTTGGTTATTGGGACGAATTTTGGAAAAACATCCAGGTCATGATAGTGTTACCCGAGTGGTCACTTTGCGCACTAAATCATCAACAATTAAAAGGCCAATCAATAAAATTATGTATTTTACCTGTAGAAAGTCAATAGACATATGTATGATCACGGGTTTCAAAGTATTGTTTCATATTTACCTTGTTATGTTTAGTTTTAAGTATATACTACTTGTTAATCAATTTATTTACTGTGAATCAACTTTTACATTTATATACAACACTTTTACATTCGTTGCATGTTGTTGTTTACTAAGTTAATAATCTGAGTTGAATCTCGATTATGGTTTATCAGAATTGTTAAGTCTATATTCTTGTTTACAATATTTTTTAAATGAGATCAACACTGAGCTATCCTATTCACATAATTTACGTTATTGTTTTGTAGGACATTCTGGCACTAAATGTCCTTAGTGGGCGGTGTGTTGAAGATCTATAGATCATTTTAGTTCATTTTTTGCCGATAGATGGAGTTGTACCATTTTCTAGATCACGGTATGGTTTCGTTACCAATGCTATGTTGTAAGTTCTTTTTTTTTATTAAAATTGTCTTTAGCTGAGAGATCAAAATACAGTGGTTTCATTTTAATCCTACTAGTATTTACCAGCAGTTCAAATAGTTACGCTCGTCAATATGATTCAACAGTTTACAACTGTTGCTGCACCATTTTTGGAGTTGAAATCCATCTTTATTCATTAGTTCCTGCATCTCTTTGTATATCTCTATAGTTTCTTCCTCCTTTTCACAGCCTGTCAACAGGTCATCCATATAGTAGTCCTCTAGAGTAATGCTTGCTGCAGAAGAATGGTTGGTTACCTCATCCTTTGCTAGCTGTTGCAGTGATTTTACAGCTAGGTATGGTGCGCACGCGGTTCCAAAGGTAAGCCTAGTAATTCTATAATACTGAATAGGTTGCTCAGGGTCGGAACGCCATAAAATCCTTTGGAAATCAACATCGTGCTCATGTACGAGGACCTGTCTATACATTTGTTTTAGGTCTGAGACAATACAATATCGATGTGTTCTCCACCTCATTAAGATGTGTCGCAAATCTTCTTGCAATTTAGGTCCCACTAGTAGCGTATCATTAAGAGATACGTTGTTCATACCCTTGCAAGATGCGTCAAAAACTACCCGAACCTTGGTTGTTTCCTTGTCGGCCCTCACAACGGCATGGTGAGGGAGATAAACAGCTCTCGGGTTGTTGATTTCACCTTGGTCTTCTATTTTTTCCATGTGATTTTGCTCAATATAATCCTTTATGACATTTATGTACTCTTCCTTCAGTGAACTATTCTTCTTTAGCCTTTTTTCTAAAAGTTGAAATCTTTTAAGTGCTATTTCTTTTGTTCTTCCATAGACACATTTTGGATCTCGTTCCTTAAACGGTAATCTGACTACGTAACGTCCTTCACTATCTCTTACTGTAGTCTTGTCATACAATTCTTCACAAATATTTTCTTCCTTTGTAAGTTTCTTTTGAATCATATTAGGTTCTCTCTCTATTTCCCAGAATTGTTTCAGAAGCTGATCCTCTTTTACCTGAAGATGTAGATTGATCATTCTAGGGTTATCTAATGTTTGCTTAGACACTCTGCCGGACAGAATCCAACCCAACTGTGTATTCTGGGCAATAGGGCCTGCCGGAGACGGGTGTTTGAGCAGTCCTTCTATCAAAATCTCACTGTGAACATCTACGCCTAAAATAATATCTATCTTACCTGGTAGACCATACTTTGGATCGGCAATAGGGAGGTTACTAATCTCAGGCCAGTTCAAAATGGAAGTTTTGCTCGAAGGAAGAAAGGATGTAAGCGAACTCAAAACAAAGGCATTGACTGTAATAATAAACTCAGAATTATGAAGGGACTCTAACTTAAATGAAACCATACTCTTAGTTCTAGATTGACCGTTACCAACACCAGAAACAAGACCGTTTACAGGAATTCGCTTTAAACCTAGTGATTGTACTGTATTTTCACTAACGAAAGATGCTTCAGAACCTTGGTCCACTAACGCTCGCATAATTTGTGAGTAACCATATTGTGATTTGACTTTGACCAATGCCGTAGCCAATAACACCTCTGATTGGTGTTCCTCTTTGGCAAAATGCGCTACTACGGATTTTTCTGAATTCTTCTCCTCACTCTTAGATTCAGGACTCGTTAGTGTCGAGGTTGTTACTCCTTGGTGATGACTTCTATCCAAATGAAGCAATGAGTGGTGTCTTCTGCCACATCGGCGACAGCACGCAGATTGATGGCAGCCTCTAACAGTGTGAGTGGGTGACAGACAATTGTAACATACGACCCTTGGCTTGTACGTACTCAGTTCTCTCGTCGGGGGTCTTGCTGCTAAATTGTTTGCATTGATGCAATAAATGATGACCTCCACATAAAGTGCAGGCTCTATTCTTTTCTTTCTTATCTTCTTGAACGGCAGAGTGAAATGACTTTTGTTTCGACACTTGTTTCGGGATTGAACTGAAACTGGGCTTGGGATTCTTGGCTCCTTCTAACATCTCTAAAGTTCTGAACCTCATCCCAAGACGTTACATCAATGCCTAAATTCTTTAAATGCTTCATACAGGCTGATGTAGTATCAAGTAATTGTTTAATACCTGTAGCACTCTCAGTTGCGACAGCCTTTTGTGTAAACAAGCGCTTAAGTATTTCGTTGTAATTGTAGCGTTTATTATTATATCTTTTTGTCAAATTGTTCCAGGCCTCCTCGTAGTTATTTTCGGTTGTTGTTAAATTTCTAAGTAGTAGTTCAGGCTCTCCTGACAAGCTGCTTTTAAAGTAGTGTAGCTTTTGAACTGCGCTAAGATTGTGATTGCCATGAATTACCGAAACAAACATATCGTAGAAAGTTTGCCATTCTTCATAAGCTCCAGAGAATGATGGTAGTTGAATTCTTGGCAATTTTATGTCCGCTGTTGGAGATGCTCCTGACTTGATAACTTTAGAAGGCCCTGAGCTTTGGGATTCTAAATCATCCTTCAACTTGGATCCGTATATAATATAGTTTTCCTCAGTTGTAGCAAACAGGTCATTGATAAAATACGTTAACTTGGACTTCTCATTACCTTTAATTAAGGCAACTATATCGAAATGGTTCTCAGAAAACTTTTCCCACAGTGATTCCAAGTTTTTTAATCGCATCTCGATGTAGGACTTCGATATTCGAATTGTTCGATATTTGTAATTGCTATACTGTCTTGTAATTTGCCCACCAATCTCCTCCTGTTTGGCCAATAAATTATCCATTGTAGCTTACGAATTGATCCAAGTTAAAGTTCACTCAAATTATTCCCGAAATGCTAAGTGTTTGAAAACCTTTACAAATTTTTCTAAGTTCCAAATCACTCGAAATATTCAAAGTTTTTAGAAAACCGTCACGAAATTCTCTAAGTCTTTATTTTACTTGAAATACGCTAAGTTTCCAGAAACACTTCACTATTTTTTCTAAGTCTTAATTTCTCTTAAAATTCTCTAAGTTTTTTAAAACGCTTCACTGATTTTTCTAAGTCCAAATTTACTCGAAACACTAAGTCTTAAGCGGTGTCTCCCATTAGTTCTATAGATCTGTGACGTCATAGAACTGTTGAAACATTTTTGTCCCTGTTTTTCTATGATAGATCAGATGCAACTAAATTTGTCCCATTTGTTCCATAGAACTACGATAGAACTGTTAAAACATTTTGTCCTATTTGTTCTATTTTGTGATGAGTCGTTATAGTTATCTAATCTCTTTTATATTCAAAGGAGGAATAATAAAATTAATTAAATTATTATCTAATTAATTAGGAATTAATATATTTGTTATTTACCAATAAGTTTGGTTTATTTTAATTATGGTTAATAAAACTAATTGCTTTAAATGATTTAGCTTGTTTTATTGCAACATTCAACTGTAATCTATATATATAAAAATCAATGCCACTTTTCGTTGTAATTTTATAACTCGAGAACGGGCTCACCTATCCAAACCAAATGTTTAGGCTTTGTTCGGACTATTTAGTAGATGGTTTATGTGTAGTTTGCAGATAATTGGTCGAGCGGTTCTTCATTTATTACGCAAACGAAGTTGCGTGGGTCGGCTAGTCCTACTATCCTAATAATATTATAAATGTGAAAGTTTGTGAAGATGTTTGGATGTTTGGATGTTTGTTACTCAATCACGCTCTAACGGCTGAATGAATCTGGCTGAAATTCGGTACAGGGATAGAGTATAGTCTGGAATAACACATAGGCTACTTTTTATCCCGGGAAAATGTTCCCACGGGAAGCGGGAACGGGAACCAAATTTCACGCGGGCGAAGCCGCGCGCATCAGCTAGTATTCTATAATTCCTTTTATAAAGTTTTTACGCTATAGGACACTAAGGTCCAGTGTGTATTGTAGGTACCTCATAATATGTAATGTAAGTAGGTATGTATGTAAGTAAAACTGGTTTTGGAAATAGGAGTTGGAATAAAAAATGTGTGAAAGGCATTTAGAAACATGTAAAAAGGGAACTTGTAGAACATGGAGATCGAGGTTTCCAATTAAACAAAAGTATTATTTTTTCTATGGAACAAGTGGGACAAATTTAATTGCATCTGATCTATCACAGAAAAACAGGGAGAAAAACGTTTCAACAGTTCTATTCTATGACGTCACAGTTCTATAGAACTAATCGGAATCACCCGTCTTAAGTTAAGTTCACTTTGTCCGCACACTTGTATTTATTTCACTATTCACTGTTCATTCACTTTTTTCCCGGGTTTCGGCACCAGATGTCACTGAACTTTACTTAAATAAAACTCACTGTTGTACTGGAAGAAGTAATTTTAATAGAAAACTCGTCCTCTTATGTAATAAACCTCGTAACGAAACCATATCGACTTTTAATTTTACCGGTGGCGCCATCTCTCGATCCAATAAGCAAACAATATCTTTAAGTTATTAAACATTATGATGAACATTATTCAAAGTATTATATTTTTGTCTTAATTAGTACAAATCCTTTAGCAGTTATACAGATTTTAAATTACAATATATTTTAGTAAGATTAAAATACTTACTACGCTGGTATTCGTAACATTAGAAACATTGGAATACGTAAGAAATTAAACTCTATAACTTTCTTTCTCAAAAATATTTTAAGTATGTTTAAACCATTTTTCATGTGATTTATTTAAGTATTAAAGACTCAAGCAATTGTGTCATATCTTATATGAACATACGAGTACAATAATGAGCTATTCAGTTAAGAAATTTCACGCTCTGACCAATACTGTATTTACTTAAAAGATGTGTGAAGCGCTCATGGCCCCGCGGACTCAGTGTTCTGTAAACGATCACTATAGTAAGCAACTTCCACTATGGCTAGTCTTTGGATGTTTGACCATTCATGTTAGTCACATGAATGGTCACCCATTTGCTTTGTGCCATTTCTTTGAGCGTTTCCGTGCTTCGGAAGGCACGTTAAGCCGTTGGTCCCGGTTGCTAGTAAAATGGCAGTCGTTAAGACCTCTTCAGGCGGCTTGTAAAATTTCAACAGCAGGCAGTTACAACCTGTCCATCTCAACACGGCAATACTGCTCACCACCGTGGGACAATTTCTATAAAAGTGAAATGTGGGCATATAATATGCCTCTGCCTTCCCCTTCGGGGATAAAAGCGTGACCATGTGTATGTATGCTGAAAGATGTCTATCCAATTAAAATCACATCTCGAGGCTTGCACACGTAGGTGCCTGCGTTTAGAGGACTGGGTCCTCGGCTTAATACAATGTAGTCCTCAGTTCCATCAGTGAGCGACTGCGTCAGTCAGTTGGAGAAAATCACCTCTAAATCGAGACTCCAGCATTCATGATAGGGTAAACTTTCTACTATAACCATTATGCGCTCTTAAAGAATTTTTAGCTTTTGTAATCGTGTGACAATACAGAAATCGTCGAAAAAAATCATAATAGCAAAATATTTATCATACATACAGCGGGTGTTCTTATCTACATGGCCTGAAAAATATTCTGTACGCCAAACAAAATATCAACCTCTCTCTCGGTCCCTGTGGAATTGTAATACAAAATAGTAAATTGGGAGAGAATTTCATGTGAAGAGGACAGAGTTGTGAAATCGATAGCCTAAGAAATACCGAAGCTCATGGGATTTATGAGAAATAATGATTTCAATATTTTAGACCCTATTGTTGTATTTATCCCATACAAATAAAGAAGGTTGAAAGAGAACAAATATTATGATATCTGTGTATCTATCGTGTTTTCATTTGTATCATAGATAGGAGTTATAGCTAATATTGAAGGAGCATTGCTAAATATTAGGTATAATAATTTGAGACGGTATTTTACTTTCGACGATCTGATAAGCTGAATAATTTGTTCCGGTCGAATAGTGGACAAGGATAAGGAACTAGAAATCCTATTAAAAGAATGTACCTAATCTCATATGAACAAAAAATAAGGAACTCAATGTTGTTATAATTTTAATACTGTAGGTACTTGACAAAACATTAGTCAATATTTTCCAGAATACTCAGAAACTAAAATAGAGATTTAAAGAAGAGAATAGTATTCGTCATGTTTTTCATTTGAAATAAACGTTGCTCCATCACGACAATTTACTGGCGGAAAGTAATGTCGTTGAGAGTACGCCGCAAAAGGAGAATTTTATTATCAAACACGTACTTTTTTCTTCCGCCTCACATTTTCACGTTATTCATAATATAAAGAGTTATTATTCCATACAACATTGAACAAACAAGTGTTCTCTTTGGATTTCATTTGGATTCTTGACACGGTTTTATTTTTATTGCATGTTTATTTATGTAGGTAATTTTTCTTTTAAATTCTGAAGTATTAAGTAAAAACTGTGATTAACTATTAGAAAATTTCGCACCTTGATTTCGAAACCGTTACTAAACGAAATTTTTACGAAATTGAGTTAATAACGCCATCTTTTTTAAATCATCAGGAACTACCGAATGAATTTGACAGTTTATTTAATACCTCAGTATTACGGTAGATAGCTCTTGGAAAGAAAGAAAGAAAGAAAGAAACTAAAACGTTACTAAACGAAAATTTTAAACAAATGCTAATGACATAACCGTTATTAAACCAGTTGTCACCGGTCATTTGAGGATTCGACGTACAAGTTTATAATAAAAGTGTAACTATTGATGTAAGAACGGTTGACTTTCTCGTTAAGCTATATTATTTACTTATTTTTGTTCTATAAAGTGTGTTTTTTTGTTTAGTCACAGTTTTTAACTTAAAATGTGTATTTTATTTTTTACAAATTTAAAACTAAAACCGTTACCTTTTGTATAATCCTTATAATAAAAATTCTAGATAAAAGTATGACATAAATATTTAGTTTCAAATTGAGATTATTGGTTTAGTATAGTTCTTGACTAACTTGATTCTCATATTTACGGTTAGGATTATTACAATAAGTATATAAACAGTGGTAGTATTATTACAATAAGTATACAAATAATAAGTATAAAACAAATACAAAAGATTTATAGAATTCATATTGTGTTATATTATTATTACTTAGCTAGAGCTCCGGGTAAGCCCTCGGAAGGCCACCACTGCGGCCTCGCCCAAGGGGCGGTTCGGGTGCTATCCCGCGTCTTTGGAGGGTTTCGTGTGTGATCCCGCTTCTAAGGGGCGGTGTGAGGGAATCCCTCACGTCACGCTGCCGTCATGGGTCTGCTTCTGTTAGGACGGAGAGTAGCCCTCTCACCGTCCTCAGGCCCCAAGTCATGGAGGCCGATAGTCTTCGGCGAGGACACGACGACGGCGCCTAGGCCGCCGACTGCGGAACTCGAGTGGGAGAGTTCTCCCGCGTTCCCGCTTCGCCGCCTCTTTCATGAGCATGACCTGCTCGCAGAAAGAAGCGGCGCGTTCCCACTTACTCCCGCTGAAGATCATGGCTCGCATTATGGTCTTGAGTGAGAGATTGTCCACGTCTAGACCCACTACGAGGACCTGGTGCTGTTGCGCCCACGCAGTGCACTCCACCAGCGTGTGGAGCGCTGTGTCATAGCTGCGATCCTCGCAGTGCTGACACTCGGCTGTGGTTTCCTGGTGTCTTCCCCACCGATACATACCGAAACTACCGTGCCCGGCAAGCATCTGTGACAACCAGTAGGAGAGAGCACCGTGTCTCCTCTCTAGCCACTCTTCCATGATTATCTGACGGCCGCGATTGTTGCGAATTCGCCCTTTGGTTGCTCAAGTCGCACCTTCCATGTCTCCACGGTTTCCTGGTGGAGCTGGGACCGCTGGGGCTTGGTTTCTCGAGACGCAGGCCTATGGCTCCACTCCGGCGCCTCCTTGCGCCATCTAAATAGTGACGCAAGGGCTCTATCTTCCAGGTCCCATGGAGGGGTTCCGGCTAGGAGACATGCCGCTTCACCGGAGATCGTGCGGTATCCCCTTATCACCCTGATGGCCATCGCTCTCTGCGGGCTCAGCAATCTAGCCACGTTGCTGGCCCTCAGGGTCTCCGCCCATCCGGGGGCCCCTACGGCCATACTTCGCACGATCTCCAGGTACAGTCTTCTTGCAGGGAGCTTAGGGTCCCCTGATGTTGGGCATCAATGCCCCCATCAGTTTTGGGACCAAACTTCGGAAGTGATGTCCGATTTTCCACCGGCCATCGAGTACGAGCCCCAGATACTTCAAAAAGGACTCGATGCTGATGCTGACGCCCCCTACCCGTAGGCTGGATCCCGCAGGTAGTCCCATCTGAATAGGAAGTAGTTTTCTGTTGATATTAACTAACTAACTATCTTCAAATATTATTATTCAAAATAAGTAAATACGGTGACTGTAAGCTTCAATTAAATGATGATTATTAAAAGAAAAATAAAGAGTTATTTGCCATTTATAATTGTATTTCATACGTTCGTTTAATAAATAGTGATTTTAACTTTTACCTTTTATTTTATCCGTGTCTTTAAATATATTTCACACTCATTATTCTGTCATTTAAAATAGCTAGAATTTTATTTTTTACATAGTAACATTCAATTCATACTAACATTACAATATTCAATGATAATTGAAAAAAAAAGTTATTGCAAAAGTGTTACTATAAAAATTAAATTTATTATAAATCAGTAATTATTAAAATTATCTAATTATGTGCCTACACATCTTGAAAAGGAAATAATAATTTAATAAGTAATCTAAGACATACCTCATAAAAGTTCATAAGTTTTTCATTATGAGGTATTTAATAGGCCAAAAATCTTAAATTGCTTCTCCTGTAAAATTTAGTTATTTTGTTTAGTAACGGTTTCGAAATGAAGGTGCGATTTGTATTACTAGCATAAATTCGTAAAATATTTATCAATAAAGACAGTACGAGGCTCTCGCATCGTAGAATTGAAATCTTATTATTGGTTAATGCCGTCATTCCTATTACCACAGTGTCAATAATAACGATATTGTTTAATGTAATCTAATGACGCTATTGTAAAATCTGAGTTTTGTTACTGTGGTAATTACACTTACGAGATTTCCGTGCCTTGACAGGTTCTGGCTGTCGGTAACAAGAAGTCATTGAGCTAATTTGAAGGTCTTAAATTTAAAATAGGCACTTGAAAAATATTTACAACAGGTATCTTATTATGATTTAAGAAGAAAAATTCTGAAGTCCCTTTCTCTTCATGCAAGTTTTAACCATCACATACTGAGTTTCTTATCTAAATAACTGTCAGTTTTCTAAAAGTACCTCAAATACGTAGTAACTATTTAGTAATCTGTGCTCAAACTTACAAGCTTATATGCCTCAGCTCAATAGTTAAATTTTATTACTGTGATGAACTAATTGGTTTGAAGTTAAAATCTTACTTAGTGTAAAATGCGAATGTTTGCGAGTGTGATGTGTGGATGTTTATGAACGAATCTGCCCAAGTGTAATTCTGTCTCCGTACTCCATCGAACATTATCTAGTTGAGCAGAATGGTATAATACCAGTTCAAATGTGACTATGTTACGACACAATTAGTGCGCGCATAGGTCACACTAAAAGTGAAACCTTGGTATCAGGCTGTCCGAAGCAATAAAGTCTTAAACAAAAATCAACTGTTATCTCTTACGGGAAACGTATAGGCACAGGACTGCGGTGGAACACAATCAGCATAAATTTGCAGTAGACCCTGTTATTACAACACACTCAAATTTATATTTACGACAAATTTGATGTCGTTTTGCATCGTAAACGGTTTCTAATATGATTTCATACGCAAACTTTGTACACGTTACAAAATGTATCCGCCGGATATGCAGATTTTCTCTATTTTACGTAAATCTCTTAATCTCTTTTTAAACGGCCTATATTTTATAATTTTATTTTAAACATGCATTCCTGAGAATGTAATACTTACTCCTAGACCAAAAGAACCTATCACATCTACTAAGAAGTACTACTGGTGGTAATTTTATAAGTACTTAACATAATGAATTATCAACGTAGGTACATATTATGGTATACCATCACAATACCAGAAATCATAATGCCTTTTCTTAAAATATATTAGCCTAAAATACCCGAAATCGAAATAACTTAATATTCAAAATACCTTAATCCAATACATCTTACCGTACAATGCCTAAATTTAAAATAATATAAATTCCTTAAACAATTAAAGGAACCATTTTCAAAATGATTGCCATGATGATACCTTGTGTTTACACACTTCGATTTTATAAAGAAAAAACGCCGTAACCTACTAAACTTGTACTAACCAGTAGATTATGGTATTTTGTATTTTATTATACCCCCTCCCCCCCCCCCTTAGTTAAGCCGTACCAAAAAAACCATAAACTACTTGTACTTCGCCAGTAGCAATGAATACAGACGTATATAGAAGAACAGTTCTTAAGGATTTTTTTTAAGGATATTTCATTAGCGTATTTGAAATCTGTTCATATGCGTATAAAGGGAATAATCGAAGCGCTACTAATGTTTCAACTCGAACGGGTGAAAAAGATTACATAAAAGTAATTTTTATATTATAACCTGCACAGCTGTTTTGACACTCCGAAATGGTTCCATTATTGATTCCGAGTAACCCCCTCTCGGGTCCAGAACGACTATAAATTCAACCAGTATATCCGATACCCCTAATAAATTATCTTATAGGCTAATGATGTATCCGATCTTAATCACCTAAATGGCATATGCATTGCCTTTGATTTTGAAAATGTTCGTAGGCCAGGGTGACCATTTTTGATCGGGTGAGTCGTATACGTTAACCACCTTAGCCGCATAAAACATCAATTGTTACGAAATTATTTTGAAAAGCCCTAACCAGAGACAATATTTATAGGCGAGTCCGCAGTGGTAGCCATAGGTATGTTGAGATTCCCGGGACATCCTTCCGAGGGCGTAGCCGGGGCTCCCAACCGTAGGCTGTTGAGCTTTACGTAATGTTTTTTTGTCGGTAGGAGTCTGGCATAGCATCCTTGAAGCATTTTCCCTCACGCTAAAAGAAAGAGGCGATATTTATGAGCATGGGGCTTCTAAGTTAATTTGTAACACATTTGCTCGTAAGTGTCTATTATTTGACCAATTTCACTAACGTAATGTATCACATTACGGACAAGTTCGATGTAAAGTAAAACGGAAGATTGCGTCTAAATCGAACGGTACTTTTTTAAAATCTTAGCAAAGAGATTTTATGTCCGGAAAGTGGTTAACATTTTATGAATAAAAGTAACTTTGGGAGATAAAATGTAATTAAATAAACATTTAATTGTTTAATTTGATTAATTTTAACAATAAATTACAATAATTTATGTGAAACCAAAACAAACAATATTAATTTACTTTATTAGTAATACTGGCATTTTTTGTGCCTTTGCCTTATGAAATAAGAAATAACCGGCCAAGTGCGAGTCGGACTCGCGCACGGAGGGTTCCGTACCAAAAAACAAAAAAAAGTCCTATGTTGCATGGGAGAGGGAATGCAATCCCGCAACATAATTGTAATCCCGGTATTTGCGGGACTGCGGGCTCTCAGTCCCGCGGGATCCCGGCATTTGCGGGATCCCGCATATTTCTGAAAGTCATTGAGAAAATAATAGAATTCTGTATCATACATGCATCTAAAACTGAAAAACAGTCACGCTTTAATCCCCGAAGGGGTAGGCAGAGGCATATTATATATTATGCCCACATTTCACGTTTTAAGATTTCATCCCACGTAATAGGTGGTGAGCCGTATTGCCGTGTTGATTAGGACAGGGGCAGGTTGTGACTACTTGCTGTTAAAACTTTTCAAGCTGGGGCTTCAACTTGGCTTAATGACTGCCATTTTACCGCCAAAAGAAACCAACGGCTTAACGTGCCTTCCGAAGCACGGCAACGCTCAAATAAATGTCAACAAGTGGTCACCCATCTAAGGACCGGCCATAGCAAATGTTACTTGATCGTTTACAGAACACTGAGTCTGCGGGGCCGCAAGGAAAAATAAATTATTCAATATTACTCATAAGTAATTTTTTTTATTGAGATTATTAAAAAACAATTTTTAATAATCTGAATACATATATTGAGATTATTAAAAATTGTATCCATATTTACCTAATGAAAATTATTAGAAACCAATAAAATGGATAGTTTTGGCATTACTTTAAAAGTGCGTATAAAACAGATCATGTCAAAATTCTTGTTTGCCAAACGACTCCTAAATGTAAAGTTAGGAGTCAAATAGCTAGCAAGCAATGTACGAGATAATTGAATACTTTTCTAACTGTTCATAGTACGAGTACAAGAAAAGTCAAATCTCCCTGATTAAATCACTAGAACAAATAAGTACGTTATTAGGTTTTACTAAACCTATATTACGTCACAGTCACAAAAATCTTTCTCGATTTGCGCGCTTCCGCTTACAGAACAACACATGGCGTTTACCTTTGCGCAGTCCCAGCAGGGTACTAATCCCGCGAGATCCCGCAAAAATACTGCGGGATCCTGGTATTTTGGGATCCCGGTATCCCGGTATTGCATTCCCTAGTCACAAATTATCATTCCATATCCGCCACTCATATAAGTATATCATATATGGTCACGCCTAGGGAATGCAATCCCGCAACAACATTGTAATCCCGGTATTTGCGGGACTGAGAGATCTCAGTCCCGCAAATACCCCTCTTGAGATGAACAGGTGCAGGTTGCGACTGCTTGCTGTTAAATTTTTTCAAGCCGCCCCGCTTGAAAAAATTTCAAGCCATTTTACCGGTAAACGGGACCAACGGCTTAACGTGCCTTCCGAAGCACGGCAACGCTGAAATAAATGTCACAAAGTGGTCACCCATCTAAGGACCGGTCATAGTAAATGTAACTTACTGCAGTGATCTTTTACAGAACACTGAGTACGCGGGGCCACAGGGAAAAATAAATTATTGAATATTACTTATGTATTGAGATTATTAAACGGATATACATATAAGTAATAAAATAGATACCTACTGCAAATTATTAGAAGCAGATAAAATGGGTAATTTTGGCCTTACTTTAAAAATGCGCAAAAAAACAGCATGTCAAAATTCTTGTCTGCCAAACGACTCCTAACTTTACATGTCAGATAGCCAGCAAGCAATGTACCTACGAGATAAATAACTGTTTATAGTACAACAAAAGTCAAATCTCCCTGATTAAATCACTCAAAACAAATAAGTACGTTATTAGTTAGTTAGTTAGTTATACTTTATTGTAACATCAAAATACATTTTGTAAACTTAGGTAAACTTAAATTTAAATGGTTTTACAATTGGCAGCCTTATCGCACAGAGGCAATTTCTTACAGGCAACCTAGCATGGAGATTTAGTTATAAGCAAACATTTAGGGCAGAATGGTGCTACAATTGAGTGCACTTTGGTAAATAGATAAATATTACATTTCAAATGTGTGTTTTACAGAAATACACATCCAGATACATACATACCTAAATATATAAATATATACAAACAGATACTTACATGTCATACATACATACATACATACATACCTACATACATACATACATATATACAAACATATATACATACATACCCATGAAAAACCGTCAAGCAGAAAACAAGTACTAGACATAGCCGATGTCTCTCAAGTAGTGATTATTTACAAGTGTCTTAAAAGTTGCTAGACTTTGCGCACGTTTAATAGATACTGGCAGCGCATTCCATAACCGAACTGCTTGAACGGAAAAGGATTTGTCCATAAAGTTAGTGGAATGACTAGGCATCCTCAATCTCAGATTTTCCTATGATCTCAGGAATCTACTGTGGGTAACGCTCAGAAAATCAAAACGTTTTTTGAGGTAGGAAGGAGTATATGGGTTGAAAAGTATGTTATATAATAAGGAGAGGATATGAGTATTCCGGCGAAGGCGAATAGGTAACCACTTGAGCTTTTTTCGAAATTCAGAAACATGATCATATTTGCGCAGTCCAAATATAAATCTTATACAGAAGTTCTGAAGTCTCTCAAGTTTATCTAGTTGGTCCTCATTAAGATCCAGATAACTGACGTCTGCATAATCAAGGATAGGTAAAAGGAGCGATTGCACAAGCGCAACCTTAGTTGCAATAGGAAGGAAATTTCTCAGCCTGCGCAGAGACCCCGCCGCAGCATACATTTTACGGCTCATTTCTTGCATTTGAGACCCCCAGGACAAGCGCGAGTCCAAGTAAATACCCAAGTTCTTTCAATATATTCACGGACATCTCACACAACGCTATCTGATCCCAAAGTAAGCTAGGAATAACCTGCTTGTGTTATGGGTATCAGACCACGGATGTTAATACTTAAATACTTTTAAATACATACATATTATACATAGAAACACCCAGACTCTTGAGACAAACATTTATGGGTCACACAAATATTTGTCTCCGGTGGGAATCGAACCCACGACCTCCAGCGCCGCAAGCGGTATCACTACCGACTGCGCCACAGAGGCAGTCACACAGTCTTTACTTTATCACTGTATGATATGTTAACGCCGTTGCATATTACTTTAGGTACATGTGACCAGTCAATCTTAGGCATCATCCTGGAGCCACCAACGATCATGACCTGGGTCTTAGAAGGATTCACCTTTAGGCCATACGACTCTCTCCATCCACAAATAATCTGTAGATCGTCATTCAATTTGCCAACAGCTTGGCTCAACCTGTCCAGTGGGGCTTGAGAATATATCCGGAGGTCATCTGCGTAAAGGTGGTATGAAGAAGATAAATTCTTAGTGATTGAGTTGATAAAAACCGAGAGGAGTAAGGGAGATAGAACGCCACCCTGCGGCACACCAGATGATGTATTGCACCAAGACGAAGAGGAGTCTTCAAGATTAATACGTTGCCGGCGGCCAAACAGGTAACTATGAAACCAATCAATTACTGTTGGAGATATGTTAAGGGAGACTAGTATACCGAGTAGAACGTCAAAGTCCACCGTATTAAAGGCGTTGCTGAAGTCAAGCAGTGCCAGTACTGTGAGGTAGCCATTTTCCATACCGGCTCTGATGTCGTCCGTGATATGAGTTAACGTAGAGGTTGTACTGTGGCCAGTACGGAAACCAGATTGATAGGGATTCAAGAGTTGATTTGTAGAAAGGTAATTCATGAGCTGAGTGGAAAGAAGTCATTCGAGGACCTTAGAGAGAAAAGGGAGAATGGAGATAGGGCGGTAATCAGAAAAAGAGGAGGGATTTTTCTTTTTAGCGATGGGAATAATCTGGGCGTCTTTCCACGCCACTGGAAATTTACTTTTAGTGATTGAAAAATTCAAAATGTGACAGATGATGGGGAGAATTTCTTCGATGATGGGAATAATCATATTACGGCTTAAGAGGGCTAACATATTTCGCGCCACATATTGCTCAGAAACCATACTTTTCATTGCATTTAAAGTCATTAAATATTTATTGTACAAACATGGTATTCACTTACATACTTAGTAAATTTAGCTCTCTAAACGTTTCATAAAACATATTTTACCTAACAACGGATTACATATGGTTAATATCAACGAAAGTGAAACAGGTTTTTAGTCCAGTCATTACGTCGAAAAAATCGGGTTAGAAATGCAAATGAACCGAGAAAGCCAAATTTTGGATATTACGTGCGGAGGGGCTAGAAAAGCTTAAGTTCAAATTGTCGACCAAAATAACCTGGTGGGTTTTCCGCCATCTTGAAAAAAGTGTTATATTCAGTTTTTTCATCATTATTCGGTTCCCCGTTGAGATACGAAAATTTTATAAAAAGTTTTTTGTTGCTCTTTGTACGATCTACAGTTAAGGTTTACACATTTTTCACGTATCGATCACCGTTATCGAAATATCGATCCAAAAAGCCATAAATTTGGGGAGAAAAAAATGTTTTTAGCTATTTCCTTCTTTCTCGTGAAAGATATCGAAAAATGTCTGTAATGAAAATTGGTAAGCGTGTTCAGACCTACAAATTCGTTTTTTTATTTTTTATTTTCGATAAGAATTACGACCTCTAGCGCAGCGCAAAGTCAGTAAGACTGTGCCCGGTTTTGATTTAGCCACTCGCACGGTTGTATCCATACGTCAAAATGGATGAATGGTTGTTCAAGCAATTATTGCAATACAAAATAAATTAATAAACCAGCCAAATCATAAATCAAACACATGAAAATTATTGATCAAATAATTTTTATGCAGCAAAAAACAATAATTACAGGTGGTAATTTTTTTCACATGTTTTTCGCCGTTTCGATGGTCCTGGCTGTAGAAGTTCTTCCTCGGTAGACTCTTCGAGTCGTGAAAACTCTTGAATCGCAGTAAATGATGCTGGGACGGTTGAAAAAATATAATCATCATCATCGTGATCGTCGTTGAATAAAATCTCGACTCTGGCGACATTGTTGCATGTCTGTCCACTACAGTGCAGGCAAATAACGGAGCAACTAATTCCTGCTTTCCTGCACCCACAAGCAGCCCCACACTTTCCTTTACATTTGCACGAAATGAGTTTTAAAAGTTCAGGTGGAGCGGGTGCGGCTGTGGTGCAAATTGGTTCAAGCCCGTAATTCGTCTGTCGCCAACCCCATTCCTGAGGATCTTTGAAAACTCCGAGCCACGTTTGTACCTGTAGATATGTCCGGAAAACGTGTTGGCGGACTGCGCTTTCCGTTGGTGGGAGTAGTGAAAGATTATATTTGTCTTATTTGTCGTCATTGATTTTTCAAAGCGGTGGAATCGCAAACTATCCATCGTTGTATCCTCTTTACGACCACCATAGAGAGCGATAAGGAATAGTTTTCCCGCGCAAGCTAGCATCTCCGGATCGACCTTTTCTTGCTTGAATAGTTTTACCGATGACCGGAGGTTCGGGTTCTTCTCGAGGGTGCTGATGAATTTCGACTTTCCAATATTATAAAAAGACGACGTGGTGTCACAACCGCTGAAAACATGGATGAAAAGAATGTTCTCAAGAACAGACTTATCATGCTTGAAACTATTCGGAGAGTATAGTTTTGCCGGTGTTTTGCCTTTAGCTGGTTTGCGAAAAAAATTTTTTTTTGTCCTGTGCAAGTCCGGAAATTAAAACCAAGAGAAACGAATTTGTAGGTCTGAACACGCTCAACAATTTTTTTTATGGACATTATTCGATATATTTCACGAGAAAGAAGGAAATAGCTAAAAATAAATTTTTCTCCCCAAATTGCGGCTTTTTGGATCGATATTTCGATAACGGTGATCGATACGTGAAAAATGCGTAGACCTTAATTGTAGATCGTACAAAGAGCAACAAAAAACTTTTAATAAAATTTTCGTATCTCAACGGGGAACCGAATTATGATGAAAAAACTGAATATAACCCTTTTTTCAAGATGGCGGAAAACCCACCAGGTTATTTTGGTCGACAATTTGAACTTAAGCTTTTCTAGCCCCTCCGCACGTAATATCCAAAATTTGGCTTTCTCGGTTCATTTGCATTTCCAAATGTATATAATGACTGGACTATTTTCAAATCGTACGATTTGCATAGATTTCGAGGCTTAAATTCATGTCAAATTACTGATAAATTTAATAAACAAGGGATACGAAGGAATTGCAAAGGGCGTTAGCTATCTGTTTGTAGAATAACCTGATATCAGGTAGGTACCTTTCTTTAGAGAAAAATGACTGTAAACTTTACTCAAATACTGAGAAATTTCACCAAAATAAAGTAGTCTTTTCACCAGCTTCTGTAGTTTAAATCATTATGATAATTATGTAATATTATGTCAGAACTTCTCCTTTGACAACAAAAATATTTCTTTTTAAGTAACTAGATACAGATTTTTTTTTACAAAGTATTTTGTGAACCCCTATAAATGCAGATACGCGAACAAATACGATTTAGTACCGCCGAGAGGCTCTCAGAGAGTGGTCATGTCGCTCGATGTTCCATTTTTGAATACGAAAAAATGAACAAAAATAGTCTAATTCTAGCGTGACCAAACAATCTTAGTACTTTGTGACGTATAATATAATATATATAAATATTTATGGTCGATATACAACGTGTTTTGTATAGTGCAAAGCTCAGACACCCCGACTAGAGTTTCGCTTCAAAATACTGTATAAAAAAAATTTAATGAAACTAACGAAAACTGACCAAGTTATAAGCTTTTACAGTTGCACTATTTTCTTCACGAACAGCGTAGGTGTAGGTATTATACGCAAGGCAGGTAGTCACTATTCGTGTGGTATTGATAATAACCTACGAATAATGTATTCTATAGAAATGTAACACCTATAAAGTTACCGCTGAAATCTTGGAGTAACTTACGCATACTAAAAAACAGCAATAAAACATAACACTCACACATCCACCGTTGAATACTTGCATGCGATTGGTCGCGCCAAGGTCATGCCGGCTCGGCGCCCCACCCGATTTCACCCAAAGCGGCGAACGTGATAAGCGTGGATGGTTTTATGCAGTAATGAGAATAAGTTCAATCAAAGTTTAATCAACAGAAAAAAGTAACTGGATTGTTATTATTTATCTATTGATTGAATTACTTTGTATGCGTATATACAAATTAAAATACGTTGTTTTTTTCACAATTATGAACCTCTAAAAATAATTAGTTTATTTAATTTATGGCGGTTGGAATTTAATAAGGACTCGTTTTTAGCAATATAATGCAAACGAATTATTAGAAATTGTTCGATAGGACAGGATGAAGTCTTCCCTGCAGTGATAAAATGGGGGAGGACACAAGTTGATATTGTCAATTACATAGTATCTATACGCCAGACAATGAATGGGACTGTGACCCAGACTGTAGAGAGAGGTCTAAGTGATCTTTATACCAAAACCCGGTTAAGGGATTATGTTTGTGATTCAGACCTCTGGTTATACAGACCGTTAAGCCCTTCGTCTTTCCTGCTAAAAACTCTGGAAAGATTGTGTGACAGAGACAATCGAGTGACGGCCCTTCAAAATAAGCCACTGCAATCCAACCAACGCGCATAATGCCCCCGGCAAGTCTACAGACTCAGCACTACATGCAGTGGTACACAAAATAGAAGAGGTCATCCAGAACCAATCAATCAATGTGCCTCGGCACTTTCATAAACATAGAGGGAGCTTTCGACAGAAGAAGCATAACCACGGCACTGGCAAAACACCGAGTATACACGGTAGTCAGTGAATGGATAGATAACATGCTACACAAACTCATTTTAAAGCTACAGACAAGCAGAAACCAGTGCGCAGCCATGGCCAAAGGTTGTCCACAAGGGGGCGTGGTCTCACCACTGCTAAAGAACCTTGTTGTAGACGACCTAATAACCAATCAATCAATCAATTTAACCTAGAACAGTCCCTATATACATGGATGTGGAACAAGCCATAGCAGATGGTAAAATTAAATTATGGAGAAAACCGGATCTGTTTACAAAGCATGACTGGTATTTTAAAATCCAAGGCCAACTTCAAATCAAGTGAGAAGCTGCGTTTATTTTATCTTCTAGTGATCTTGTGTATATAATAAATATTTTTAATGAATTGTATTAAAATTACTTTCAGTCAAGCCAACATTTATCGATTTGCGGTGTAGACTGAACACTAATTTGCCCATAAGCACAGTAAATATTTCGAAAGACGACGAGTTCTGGACTACGAGGATGGAACCTAAATTGTTAAATTTTTACGACTAATGTCTGTTGCCCAAAATGATTGAGCCCAGAAAGAGACGATAAAATAAAATAAAATAAAATTTATTCCCTTTGAAATTAAAAAAAAATAGGTTTGTGAACATTTTTGTGACTACTGGGGGTTGGGAAAAATGCTACAAACTGAGAAGAACACCCCAAGAAACTCAGTTCGGTCCCTCCCAAAATTATCTTAGTAGGTATTTAATAATCGATCAATGCCGACACGGAATGGCTTTTTCTTGGCGGTGTGCATTGTTATGCACATACCTTTTAATTAGTATTTGGTTGTTGTAAATGAAAAACACCTACTGTCAATTAAAATTTGATTTAGATCCCATAGCTCAAGCTTATAGTTTAGTTTGGGCTAGATGATGTTGTGTTAGAATATCCAACAATATTTATTGATTATTTATTAAAAATATTTTAATGTTCCTGCCAGCACTGAATCTGCAGTAGGCAGCAAAACATCGGACCATGCCAAGCGCCTGCGCGTTTTTAACTATGTGTATTGTCAAATTTAAATATTTATAGTGTAAAATAGAATATTGTCCATTACTTTCTACAATTTTCGTATATTTAGATACTTTAAAAATAAACTTATGGACCGTTTTCATGTATGTGTGTATTATATACTATACTATCTTCAGGCCAAATCCCTTGCGGGGTAGGCAGAAAGAACCGAGCGCCACACCGCACGCTCCATACACACCTCACTTGCTTCTTCAACTTTCATTTTCGGTTCCTTCGGTTCGGTATTTCTAATTGCAATATAGATAATAGTTAGGTAAATAAATGTCAACTTTATTAATTTTATGATGTCAGTGTCTATCACCACTTAATATCAATCAATTTGCAATAAAATAATCAATAATTATTAACTAATATTACTAACATAAAAATTAAATTAAAAGATTGAACACTTAGACTAAGAATATGACACCGGTAATACATCAAGGAAAACAAAAGTATCAAACTTGTTGGTAGCGACAATTGGCACTATACGGCTATGTGCGCCGCGCCGCACAGTAGATCGATCCCATACAAATGCTTGGACATCATATAGGGTCGCATGTTAGTAAGAATATATCTTAAAATAAAGAGTATATACGCGTTCTATAACTTCCTACTTAAGGGGACCCTACTGTTAATAAAATATTATTCTTATAACATGTACCTATTTTTAACCGACTTCAAAAAAGGAGAAGTATCTCAATTCGTCCGTATGTTTTTTTTTATGTATGTTCACCGATGTTTCGGTCAATTATAGACGGATTTAATTTTTTTTTCTTTTGTTAAATAGGGTTTACTTCTGCAGTGGTCCCATTTTCACCAGGTCAGGATCTGATGATGGGATCCAGGAGAAATCGAAGGCAACTACTGAAAATTGTAGGGCAACTATTGCGTTTGTTAACTTTTTAATTAAGAGCTTTAATGTACTACAATTTAAGAAGGAGCTGGAGTCGATCTGATGATGGAACCGAAAGACAGTCGAGGGAATTCCTTAACGATTTACTGCAATTACCTTGTGTTTGGACTCGATTAATTTGTTTTGATGAGAACTTTAACTTAGATAGATATATTTTCGGTCCACCCTTCACTTAAAATAATGAAATATTTTTTTTATAAAAAATACTACCGACTTCAAACAAATCCTAAATAATAAAATTTACTTAGCACAAAGTAATATGAATTTTGATTTATCAGATTTTAATCAATATAATATTGAAGTTGGTGCCATTATAATATCTACTTAAACTTATGGGTTTACTTGGCGCAGACTTCAATATGATCTATACATATAATAAAACTGTAGAGGGTCGAGAGTCTGTATATGGAAGATAGTTAAAAAAAAAAAAATTTAGGGCGTTCTCTAATCGATACTGAAGCCGAAAATGTAATTTAATTTTTTTATGTCTGTCTTTCTGTATCCCTAATAAGTATCACGCCGAAACTACTGAATTGATTTGAGTGAAATTTGGTACAATCTGAGCTTATAGTCTTAGAAGGCTTCTAGGATAATTTTGATTCCGATAATTTGCGCGGTACCTTTGGGAGAGGGGGTGAAAGACGAAATGGTTTTTTAGTTGTAACTTCTAAATGCGTGATCCGATTTCAAAAATGTTTTCAGTGTTACAAAGAGAATATTTTAAAAATTTTTACACACAAGTTTCAATGTTAAAGGTTTTATAGTTCAGGAAATAGAGGCATCTCAACTATCACAAAACCTAGAATTCAACGGTTCCTTCGAATTTGTGGGTAAATCTAAACTGGCGTGTTGGCTTAATCATAAAAGAGCATTGTAAAATGATTCAGTGAGGCGTGGGCTTAATTGTTTTAGAATAGACTTAATCTTTAAGCTCTTTTATGATAAAGCAAACAGGGCAGTTTCATACGCTGCTTGATGAGTCTGATGAAAAAATACTCCTCCTTTCATACACCATATGTGACTAAAACGAAGTTGCGAGGGTCAGATAGTATTGAATAATATCTGATAAATCAAAATACGTATATTTTTTTACGTTTAATAGAAATTTTGCTGTTTAAAATAAAGTAGGCGTTTTATAAAATTTTATTGTTCTCAATAACGCGGACACATGCGGCTCTTAAAAGTAGCAAGAAGTATCGAGTATTTATTGGTTTATTTACCCTCATCAATATTTTTTTGGAATTATTTGGAAGTAGTAACAAAAACTCAATTTTTGTTCGAAAATAAAAGTAATATTATTTTTTCTTCAAATCGGTATTAAATGGCTGTTACAATTTACAAATATCATAAAAATGTGAAGCTTAATATATATCCTGTTGATTCATATTTAACAAAGTAAAAGAAAACCACGAATTTTGTAAATAAATAAAATTAAAGTACGAGTTAATTTCTCCAGAAAAGGATCGGGTGTGTTTTGAACCTATTTTATGTAATAATAAGCGTGTTTTGAGGTGTTTATCTACCCATATTAGATGAAGTATGTATTCGTCTTTCCATATCACATCACATCTACTCGAATTGATTAGTTTGCATATTGAGCCAGACGTCCAGGCATTTGTACGGGATCGATCCACTGTGCGCCGCGCTGATTTCTTACGATCGTAAAGAAATTTGAAAACCGAATTTACGCTCTTAAACAGTCAGAGCCTACCGCGTTTGAACCAATCGACATAATAGTCCTCCTCACATCACAATCAGATAATTAAATAAAACTGAAAGGAGAACAGTCGGGAGGGGATATAGATGAAAGGACATTAAGTGTTGCTTCTTTTGTCATTCTATCAATGTTTGACGGCGCAGAGAAATGCTGATTGTGTAAATTCAGATTTAAAGATTTTGGCAAAGAGTCTTGATGACACTTTCCCACTCCCAATGACCTTATAAATTTCCAGACTTTAGCTGGATCTCCATTTTCAACAGAGGTGTGAATATGTTGGCGTTGAGCATTCCTACACACTTTACCGCAATGATTTCGTATAAAGACATATTTTTCCCAATTTGATGCTGTTGGCCGATGATTATATTTTGACCTTGCTGCGGCTTTTTTGGATATCAGTCTCTTTATCTCATCTGTGAGCCATGGTGACGGCAGGTGTTTCAATTTAATTTTGCGAACTGGAGCGTGCAAGTCGTACAGCGATTTTAAATTAGTTGTAAGCAGCTGAACTTTTTCATCAATGCAATCCGAATTCAACAGCGGATGCCAGTCAATGCCACCGGCGTCTCTGCGCAGATCGTCAAGATTCATGCTACCAAAATTGCGCAGCGCAAGAAGCTGGGGTTTGTGCTTAGGCAAACGAAGACGATATGAAAGATAGAGCATGTCGTGAACAGAAAACTGATCAGCATTCCGCTGACCATGTTTAGCCACTCTGCTTGAAGAGGAAACAATTATTAGATCGAGTAGTGATGGAGGGTGATTAGCACAATGATGAGTGGCACCAGAGGGTAAAATCGACAGGTTATTAGACTGGATTATAGATTGGAAGGTGGAAGAGCGGGAGTCATTTTTAAGAAGACATGTGTTGAAATCACCCATGATTATGGTGTGACTGCACATTGAAGCAAAGCTTTCCAGAAGGGTTTCGAAAGAAGAAAAGTATTTTATATTAGAAGGACCGTAATAAACCCCAAGGAGAACCTTGCAGTGAAAGAGTTCAACCTCTAGAAAAAGATGCTCCCCCGAATATGGCAGAGGCGGCTGAGGTGATGTACTTACAACATTAAATGAAAACTGAGAACGTAAGTATATAGCCACACCACCGTAACCATCCGGACCACGATCATTACGGATGAGGTTGAACCCTGGAAGAATATAAGGATTAGAAGGCAAGCATGGTTTCAGCCATGTTTCAGAGACAAGTATAGCGTGAATATTTGTACAGTCAAAAGACGCCAGCATTTCTGTTATGTGAGCCGGAATACTTTGAGCATTTATGTGAACCACATTGAAATTCCCAATAACATCCAAAAACTGAGACGTCAGGAACTCTGCAAGTGAAGGTACTTGATTGTTAGGTAAAGGTACATCCTCAAAACTAGAGTTACTATCTGCCGAGTAATAAACATCACTGTCATTACTGCAATTAGGTGAGAACATTATGTCTTTAAATTATATAATATAAAATATATAATATAATAAAACAAAATATATAATTAATATATACTTATACAATAAAATAAAAACAAAAAAAATGTAAAAAATAAAAATATGTATAACTATATAATACGATTCAGAAGTATACCTCTGTATCAATATCGCACACACAAAACCCCATCTGCCGGTGTCAATTTATGATTAAATGAACTTATACATTTTATTAAGAGTGGCACAGATAATCACACATAGTTCACGAACATCCAATGAATAGGTTAAAAATTATAGAAATAGAAAACCAATACTAGGCACAGTAATACAATGGTGTGTCCTTTACTGACCCCACTAGCATTTATACACACATTACTCGTATGTAATAAGCTGTATTAATTTACATAAAGCTAATCACAAAGTCTATCTTCTATAAATTATATTAATAAAGGTGTCAACATTAGGATCATTAAAACACACACCTGTCCATCCCGGTCTTAAAAGACAAATATATAGATGCAGAATAAAAAATAAAAAGAAAATAAAAAAAATTAAAAAACTTTAGTATTGAGTCTATGACCATATTGACCATTGACTATCAACTGTCAGTTAATTTCAACACTACGTATTTACATTATTATTCTTGTAACCTATTGTTATTTGCATTGCAACATATTGTAGAAATTAATGTTGAAATATACAACAGCTTATCAGCACATAATCAGTCTTATGTCCAATCTAACTTTTACATTTACAAATCTAGTGCCGAAAGTACAATGCTACTTAACATATCTCTGGCTAATACTAAGTTAGCAGCACAATATTGAAAACTCACTTGTACAAAATGAATCTACAAATAATACATCAGCAAAAAAAAAGGAATATAACTACTACATACTTGTTTAAGAATTAAAGCGATTTTCGTGAATGAATGAAACCAGTGACTATTAATACACCTTAATGATCTACCTGTACCACAAAAAGTTACGATGAAGTCCACCTCACTTTCTTGCCGTCACCGCTCGCTTGGACTTAGCGATGTGACGAATCGTATTTTTTTCAATTCGAATCAATCGATTATAAATTACTCTTAATTCGAATTGCAATTCGAATTGATTCGGATCGTCACGTGTCGCCGCGTCGGTGTCATCAAATCACGCGACGAATTTGCGAAAGCGAGTCAAATTACTCGTATTCGTACTCGCATGTCGAGTCTTCCGCATGACAGGCAGAGTTAGCGAGTACTGAACATACTATCTATGCTCACAAATGAAATATCAAGGACAAAATTTGAAAAACCCCCAGATCTTCAATGATGTACTGTACTAGTGATGCCAACTCCTACGGAATGGTCACCCTAGATCCGACCTTAAATTCCTCTAAGTATTGATTAAAAATCTAGAAAAATCCCTGAACTCTTTTTTTTATGTATACAAAAAAATCAAACTGGGTCTCAAAGGTGTTGGCAGTTCTGCTCATAAATATAATGTTGTGTTATTTTCTATAAATTTAAACGTACGAAGCATGAATTAATGTTTCATGACAAAAGCGATAAAATTTCCTAAATCGATTTTTTAAATTAATTTATGTGACATTGACATACATGACACCAGGAAAGCAATAATAACAACAGAATAATAAAAAATAGGTACAATTGTATTGTACGTACAGCAAAATCAAAACTTATTTCCTATTTATCCCTATTTTATGAAAATTTCAAGAGGTGGCACTCCTATTTAGAATATACAAGCTGTTGATTTGGTCGTGCACAAGCCTCCTTCAGTGCGTAGTGTACTATAGGTATTATCGATTGCAAGCAACACAAACATTACGTAGATAACAAAACCCCAAAAATCCTGTTTTTAATGAAATATGATTTACGAAGAAAAAATCTTCACCCGCGTATTTAATGTTTACGTCGCCGAGCCAACGCTAAAGCGCAAGTCACACTGCCAGCGGGCGGGTGAGCGAGCTAGGCACACTGCGAGCTGCCGAATAACCTACGTGGCTGATGCGAGCGAAGCTATTCGTTTTCGTCGTTAGGCGCGCACGCTTCGCTAGCTTAACTACCGTCCTCCCCGTTTCGGGTACTCAGACTAGTCGTCGCTTGTCATTCGAATAGCAGTGTCCACGTGTCTAGTCTCATCCGCACTACTCGTTTCGCCCTTCCGTATGTAGTTTTTGGTGTAAACCCCATAGTTTAGCTCGGCAATGTCGCGTAGTTTGCATAACTTCAATATCTCACTTCACCCGCCCGCCTAGCTCGCTCGCCCGCCCGCTGGCGGTGTGGCCTGGGCTTAAAGCTAGACAATAGTAGGTACCTAGATAATGCGGCTACGTATCGCATCTCATGGCTCCTCTACACTGCCCGCGAAGTTGAACGAAGTTAAATGAATACGATAGTGTAAAGAGGCACTTCGGCTTACCTCGTCAAAAACTATACCTCCCCTCAGGCGACTTTATTTGCTGTCGATTTTTGTGCCTCAGTCAATGGGCCCAAAGATGCGGGAAGTGCGTTCACGAAGTACCTCTCTACACTACTTGGCCGACATCGTGTGTGCCGGTGCTTTGCCGGCGCGTGATTTAAGCTATAATTAGTGCTTTGGTGTATGTGATCCAATTATCGGCGTCAAACAGTGGTCAGGAGCAAATTATGTTGTTCCTGGAAGCTTTGCCACACAAATTTCTTTGTTCATTACAAACGGCGGCAATGTGCGTGCGCAGGCTACTGACACCACTGAGTGTGTAGTGACGCACTTTTTTCGAACTTAGACAAAGTTTCTAGAGTACTTCGCCTATGAACTTTGCGGGCAGTGTAGAGGAGCCATTAGTTATTAGGTTTCATGAGTTTTTAGTTCCAGCTGACAAGTTCGGTGACCTTTATGTACTTTTTTGATTTGATATTAATGATTTGATGATGAGTTTATGTTGATTTAAAAGATTCCTTCCTACTTCAAGGGCTTAGGACCGGCAGAAACACGCTATTTATCATGCAATTGCAAACAAAAACATTAAGTACTGTTAGTAAACATTAGGTATGAGAAAAGTATTCTGAAATGAAGCATTTCTGGCGTAGTTAAAAATTTTAAATCAACTTATTTACAGAATTAATTGAGAATCAAAGCTTAAATACCTATTTACAAAATCATGTAACACGCAATAATTGTTCAAAATGCTCACCCCCAGTGTCCACCACGGCCTATCCACTGCGTACCAAACACTTCACTTAAATATTCGCGCACTTGGCGTCCATAGTGAGGTGGCGCACCGTCCTGTTGGAAGTACAAGTCCCTATGAAATGCGAGTGGAATGTCATCGAGCATCTCATTAACCACATGTCGGAGTAGCACCAAGTATGTAGCACTGTTCAAACGACCGTCAATGTCATGATCACCGATGATACCAGCCCACACATTCAGACTAAACCGGACCTGGAACGAGTCCCGCGTAGTAACATGTGGGTTGTGTTGTCGGTGAGCCCACCAATGTCCATTGTGGACGTTATAAACGCCCACGCGCGTAAACAATGATTCGTCGGACCACAAAATGTTCACGTCCTGATGTTCAAGGAGCCAGTGACAAAAAACTGTCCGAGCGTTATTGTCCTGCGGATGCAACTCTTGAACACGTCGGAAATGGAACGGATGCATTAGTTCGCGATTCAGCAGCTTCCACACTGTGGTATGATGAACACCGAAACGGCGACCGGCTTCACGCGTACTGGCTCGAGGCTCTTCCTTAAAAATAATTGAGAATCTGCTCTTGCCGATCAGCTGATAGGCCTTGTGTACCACGACGGACGTTACGTAGATATCGGCGCGTGCGGTTATACTCACGCTGAACGCGGGCGAGCGACTAATTAATTCAAAATTTCAAATTCACCGATCAAAGGCGCCGCCTGAGCCGCTGCGCGGGGGTTGGAGGGGTAACTTACACGCGCCGCGCAGCCACTGCAGGCCTCCTTCGCCTATGCCTACACATTTGTATGTGCCTACTAAACTGTAGACAAAGAAGAAACGGTTTTGAATGAACGGTGAAAATGTACCTATGTAGGTAATAGTATTATTAGAATATTTAGAACCGATTCATACGAGTTGCTTTTTAAATTTATTTTATTTAATAATTATTAAGAACTTAATTTTACTGCCCCATTTTTTCACTTAATATTGGTTTAGTATAAGCAGTAGAGTTCCCGTAGCAAATAGAAAAGAATTTAAGCAGATAAAAAAAAGTGTAAAAAAAGGTGTCTCGTTTTATCCCGAAATATCAACGAGTGTAGGCAGTACAGTCATGTGTGCAAGTAATGCACAAATGCAGATCAACATTCTATATAACTCCTAAAAATACCCCTAAATAAAGGTTTTAGGGAATTTAGGGAGAAACCCCCTAAGTTGGCATCACTGCTGTACGTAAAACGAATCGAATATCAAATAATGTATCAAACCAATCGTGATTCTTAGATCAATATTAGAATTCGTATTAGAGCGAGAGAGCGAATCAACGAATGTCGAATCAAGCCGAGTCGACACGACAGCGGCAGCGCCGCTCCCCGCCGCCCGCGCTCGACCGAAAGCACTTACCTGTCTGTAGTACGGCTGTACCTGCCTACGACTAGCGAGTACGTCACGAGTTAACGAATTGATTCGGTTTCGGGCGAAAGCGATTCGAATCAACGAGTCAACAGTCTTATTCGAATTATTCGAATAAAATTATTCGAATTACCCATCGCTACTTGGACTTCGCTGCAACCACCTTTGAAGTAGTGGTCGCGGGGATTGCTGGAACTTCCCCAATCTTATTGAGCTCAGCGAAGGATACTATCCTGTGCCTAACATCATTAGCGCCCATCACATAAATGACTCCGTCCCTGGTCCAGCACCTCGCAACTCCGAATTTCTCTCGAGCTGCCATGAACACATCATGTCTGGTTTTGGTCAAAAACTCTGTCATGGTAATACCAGAGCCCTTCAACTTGGATTTAGTGAACCAAACTTTCTCACGCATTTGCGAGTCCTGGAGCTTGAAGAGTAGTGGTCGAGGCTTCTTGCTTGATGTTGCACGACCCAAGCGTTGACAACGGCTGATGCTACTTGCATTAAAGTCCTGCACATTTAGGTGGTTTTTGATGGTATATATTACGTTATTTTTATTAGGTTATATATTACGTCACAATTACAAAAAACTTACTCAAACCGAATCAGTTTGCGCGCTTCTGCTTACAGAACAACACACAGCGTTTACCTTTGCACAGTCCCGCTAATCCCGCGGGATCCCGCACGATTTACGTGCGGTACTGGTCCCGCAAAAATACTGCGGGATCCCGGTATTTCGGGATCCCGGTATTGCATTCCCTGGGAGCCAACTATTTTCTTTTTTTTTATTTAACGCGAGGGAAAATTCTTCATAGATGCTATGCCGAACTCCTACCGACTAAAAGCCTCACGTAACGCCCAACAGTCGGGAGCCCCGCGTTAGCCCTCGGAAGAATGTCCCAGTTTTGTGCGTGCTGATTCGATTAAGTATCTCGGTGTTTGTGTCGATAGTACGTTAACATGGGATGCACTAATTGAAGCTTTAAGAATGAGAGTTCGCAAATTAATATTTGTCTTCAAAAATTTAAGAACCGCAGCTAGCTTGCCAACCTTAAAAATGGCATACTTGCGCTGGCAAACTCTATACAACGTGAACTTTTGTATAGCGCAAACCTAAGACACCCGAACTAGAGTTTCGCTTCAAAATACCGTATAAAAAATATTAAATTAAACTAACGAAAACTGACCAAGTTATAAGCCTTTGTTTACAATTGCACTATTTTTTCCGCGAACAGCGTAGGTGTAGGTATTATTCGCAAGGCAGTTAGTCACTATTCGTGTGGTATTGATAATAACATTAACAAACCATTTTCATAAGTGGTAATTATGGAACTGTGTTTAAGACAGAAACCGGCCAAGTGCGAGTCGGACTCGCGCATGTAGGGTTCTGTACCAAAATACGGCAAAAATCACGTTTATTGTATGGGAGCCCACTTAAATGTTATTTTGATCTGTTTTTAGGGTTCTGTACCCAAAGGGTAAAAACAGGACCCTGTTCATAAGCCTTCGTTATCCGTCTGTCTGTCCGTAACAAGACTCTATCGGAACCGCGATAGTTAGAGCTAGTTACAGATACTAAAATCAGATAAAAGGGGGCGATTAAACGGGATTCCCATACGACACACGCGATTTTTTAGTACGGAACCGTCTGTGCGTGAGTCCGTTTCGCATTTGGCCGGTATTTATTATTATACCGGCAACAGAAATACACTGTCTGTGAAATTTTCAACTGTCTAGCTATAATAATGGTTAGTGAGATACAGTTAGGTGACAGAGGGACAGTGGAGTCTTAGTAATAAGCTTCCATTTTTACCCTCGCCGATGGTAAGGTTCACTAGCATTAGAGTCTTAGGAAAAGGGTCAAGCTGTAAAGCCTATGAAAGTAGGTACCTATGTGTTCAAGGGCTGAATAAAAAAATCTTTCTTTCTAGCTGTTACCAATTGATTACGGAACCCTAGAACTGCAAGTATGTACATACTGGCATTTACGAATAGTAGTCAATACGATTACGTGACTATTCATAATGCCTGCACACACATTAATGGACAAGCGGTGTCGGAAGGAGTTCCGACGGGGTAAATGAGAATTAGTATGGCGCCAATAGGCTGCATTATCAGTATCATGTAATCCTCTACGCGTAAAAGTACACAAAACACTTACACTGTTATTTTTTTAGCCACCACTCACTAAAGTTCACCCGTTGCACTTTGTCACCTTCGGTAATTCCTTCTACCTTTCGATATTGGTATCGCAGCCCGTGTGTCGTGCCTCTGGTGTTCCAAACGTCCATAGGCTAAGGTTAGCAACGATCAAGTATGCTGTAAGCATTTCTGTCACCTTAGTAGTATAAAAAAGTATAATAAAAGACATGTTATTACACGATCGCGTATTTTGCACAGCGACACGGGATGCGGAACGGCGACACGTATGACGTCGCGCTCGTGTTATCGGTCACTGACTGGTGGCCAGCCCGGGTGGCGCGGGCGCAGGGGCGCGGCCGGGGGTGGTTGGTCGAGGGCACGGGATCGGCTGGTGGCGGATCGCTTTTGATCACGCGTAGTGATGTTATTTTATGATACATACTTATACATACTTTACGTTATTAGAGTGTTCAATGCGTTAAATTTTTTCGTGAAGTTTTGAAAAGAAATAACATAGGTTGAAATCGGGTCCATTGGATAATGTTACTGATTCTGATCAAAGTGTTTTCAGGTTTGCACTATACAAAATTTCATGTTGTATAATATCATATTGTATAACAGTTTGGGGTGGTGCTGCTAAAACGTTAATGTTGCCCTTAGAACGGGCACAACGAGCGGCATTGAAGGTGTTGACGCGCAAACCCATTCGTTTTCCCACTACCGAACTATACGCCCTATGTAAAGTTCCCACCGTGAGGCATTCATTTCTGCTGAGCTGGTGCTCCAAATTTTACGTTATTTTACGTTAAAATATTACGTTCACATTCAGAGCTAACATTTGATGCTTACCCAAAGGCGGAGATCCGACAGAGTATGTCGGATCGGATTAGCCAGACTTAATGTAGTTAGACGCCAATATCATTTCCTTAGCCCTATTTTATATAACCGAGTTAATAGAATTTTAAATATATATTCCCTAACGATAAGAAACTGCAAACCAGTCATTGACGGATGGCTGAGTGCCCTGACCTATGAGGAGCTGGAACATGTGGTCGGAAATGCATAAGATTTAATAGTCACAAACACATACACACACACAACGCGCACACACACACACACACACACACACACACACACACACACACACACACACACACACACACGTACACACACACACACCACATACACACACACACACTCACACATCCACATTTGATTTTTAATTTTTATTTTTCTTTTTGTTTTCAATTGTATCTCTAAGTTTGTATCATGGACTTGTCTATTTGTTGGTGATACTCTGACACCCCAGCTCTGCCTTGAGAAGACGTTAATGGCATCGACACAGTTCTAAACTAATGCGGTCATTATCGCACATTTTGTATTGTACTCCTGTTTGTGTTCCAATAAAGATTTTTATTATTTATTATTATAGTAAATGTCCATTTTGTTTTAATTATTTTTTTTTTTTTGAAAATACACTGGTCGATATTCTGTGAGTATTTCAAGCGTCTACTGGTTGCCCATAATACATAATAACACTACATATTATAAAACAAGTACTTATTGCTCTATGGTATTTGTTAAGCACCATAGCACAGTCCGCGTTGCTCTATGATGTTAACTATCCTGTTATCCTCTTATAGATCCTCTACGGTAGGTACAGTATGTATTTCCAAAAGAGTTTGAGAACTCTATGTTTAATTTCTTTTTCAGAATATTAATGACATTTGAATGACACATTATAAATACGGTACGTCTACAACATCGTTGCATGTATTGAATTGTGTGTTTGTACGTAAATTGTTTATACTGGAGAAAAATCTAAAATACGGTCTCTTTGTTTACTATGTCCTACGAAATTGCTATCTTTGAAATATTACAGCGGCCTTAATTAATCTGCTGTAAGCGTTGTTCGCTTTTTAAAGAAAAATATTTACGAGGAAAGTCAAACAATAAATTAGTATGTGACCCGTATATTGTTCAATCTTGGCGACACGAAATTAATTCGTTGGGCAATATTTGATTGTGCTATACCTTCTAGAGTATTCATTTAATTCGCATGGTGTAAAGGGAATAAATAAGCTTGATGATATGTTCAAGCCAACTGTCGTATTTAGATTGAGAAGGATACCTTATTACCTAATATATAAGATAAAATGGCCAAAAAACACGTTTGTTGTATGGGAGCCACCCTTAAATATTATTATGTTTTTGTTTTCAGTATTTGTTGTTATAGCGGCAACAAAATCACATAATCTGTGAAAATTTCAACTGTCTAGCTATCATCGTTAATGAGATACAGTCTCCTGACGGACAGACAGACAGACAGACAGACAGACAGACGGACAGAGAAGTCTCATGAATAGGGTCCCGTTCTTTACCCTTTGGGTACGGAACCCTAAAAAGTAACGCTGATGCGCGCGCATCGCTAATTTGTGAACAAGTAAAATTCCGTGCGCTTATTTATCGCTATTTTTTTTGCTACGTTTATTTGTTTTGATTTAAAAATGTCGTCAAGTAGTGATGAATTTATAAATTCGACGCCGCCAGAAGCCGCAGAGGCAGTGGAAATGGCTAGTCTAAGCCTCTTGCTCCAAAAATCGACTGGAAGATATTTACAAGCGTATCAAAATTTCATCATAGAAAAACAAGCAAAGATGCAAATACAAGATATTTTATTAGTTTATGAATGTCCCCGTTTTATTTATTTTCTTGTTTCCTCGCAAATCTATACTAATATTATAAAGAGGAAAGATTTGGTTTTTTGTTTTTTTTTGTTTGTTTGTTTGTAACAAATAGGCTCCGGAACTACTGGACCGATTTGAAAAATTCTTTCACTGTTGGGAAGCTATACTCCTTGCGGTGAACATAGGCTATATTTTATTCCCGAATTCACACGGGAACGGGAACTGCGCGGGTGAAACCGCGTGACCTCAGCTAGTATATTATAAAACGTCGTATGACACACGTGCGCTTTGATAATTACAGCCTCTGCTTTCTTGTCAAATAGCAATAACGCCTCGGCTGTAATTATCAACTCACCGAACTTGCATCATAATGCATTATGCATTTCCAACCCAAGTAGATGTTTTTGAAAGCTACTAAACAATGCTAATTGTGAAGCAAATTTCTTGAAAACTACCAGAAAATATTATAAACTTTTTGCATCCAAATGTACAAACAGTTTAACAAAGGAACATTTGACACGTCCATTTATTAGAAAGCTACTAAAAAGCTTTTTGTATTCAAGAACGTTTGCACCGAGTGGCATACATTTCACGCAAGCATTCATTCCTCGAGGGCGATTTAATTTAGAAAGTTAATTCTTTCAAAGAAAATCACAACAGGCAACGTTTACATAAATGAATATTTGCTTAGAATGTCAAGAAATGGCTGAAAATATTAAAGGCATATTAATATAATTGTAGTAAAAGGTCTTTATTGTTGGTTCCCAGAAGCCATACGTATTCTGAAAGGCCATTGTGTTAGTGGTGAGTTGTGCCTTTCATATTATCTTTGAAAGCCGGTTCACATTTGAACAAGTTGAAAAATATTCCTTTAATACCAAAATGCTCAATATTGGAAAAGCCATTGAAAACCTTTTGAAAGGTGTGGGCACCGCATAGTGATACTGGATACAGGGTTAAGAATAAGCTTGTCTACACTCTGTCAAAAGTAGCAGTAAATAGACTCTAAACTTTGAGCCTCCCGTCCTTCTTTGGGTTTTCCAAAAAAAGTTTTTCCCTTACTTATTAGTTCATGTATTAATTTCATCACTTATAGTTGATGTTCAATGAGATGTATTTTTATATCATTGTGTATATAAAAATACATAATTAAGTGTGAATTTTTATATAAATGAACATTTCTCATTGTGTATCTAGTCTTCTAAATATTATTTAGAATACTTTATACGACTTACACACACATACACATACACCGGACACACACATACACACACATACACACGCACACAGCATTTCGTTACTTGATGATTTCTACTAACTCTTAAACCGCGTTCGAAAAAATCGCGTCCATGCATGCCACTATCAGGAAGTGGTACATAGCAATAATTATTATTCACCCTTTTTTCAACCGGAGGAAAATCCTTCATGGATGCTATACTCTTACCAACTGAAAACTACACGTTCCCTACCTAATGCCTACGATTGGGAGCCCGGGTAGGCCCTCGGAAGGATATCTGCAGGATAATATTCACCCTAACAAACTTGCACGTTGCATATTTTTGCTCGATATTTATGCTAAGTACGTATACATAATTATAAGGCAACCGGAACGTGTGACCGTAAAAAGATTAGTATCCAGGGAAAGTGTGCAAATTTCTATACTTTTATACCTGTTTAACGTTACCGGTAACAAAGTATCAAATAGTACAAGTATTTAAAATAAAACCAGCAGATATTCAGTTTCATTTTTCAGTTATCGAAAACAGATGTCGGCTGAAGTGGCCCTTATATGTTACAGCGGCAGCGGTAGCTATATTTGCTTTGGGATCTGTCTCGTGTACGAGAAATTTAATGAAATATTAATAAAAGGGTCAGGTCAGTTATGTCACAACTCACCACACCCAAATTAATCATCACTTGTGCAGAATATTCGTAATTATTTTTGGAGAAATTATGAAATATTATGTTTTAGAATCATAATTTTGATCATTCTGATGCCATGTGTGAGTGAGGACTTAAAATAAATAGTCATAATCATTATCTTTATTGCGAAAATATAAAATGATCAATTACATAACATAGGTGTTTGTCCTTAATAATAGTGTGAATACAGGATTTATTCTCCTCTGTGGTATATGGTCAGTCATGTGTTATATCAATTCGGGAGGGTGAAAAGTAGGTGTACACCGAAGGCGTAGGCTCGATATACTACCCGTTTGCTCTAACTTTGCCGCTGGCGTAGAGGCGTATACCCGAATTTTTATTTACACGAAGTAAATTGACAGTAGCTAATGTCACTTCGTCATAGAAAATAAGCAACATTGTATGAAGAAGTGACATTAGCTGCTGTCAATTTACTTCGTCTAATTAAAAATTCGACTTTAGTATGAAGCCAAACGGCAAAGTTAGAGCGAACGAGCAGTGCCTCTGCTTACCCCTTTGGAGATATCATTAATGTATGTATGTATGTATGTATGGCTAAAGAGTGTTCGCAAGTGGTAGCTTGATAGATGACTCAGATTTAATCCTGAAAAAGTAATCCACAAGATAATTTATGTTTAGACTTTTAATCTGACACTTATCCAATTTGTGCGTCAGAGCCAGCAAGTACGCTAAGACGATTAATAAAGTACCTAATTGATTTTATGTGAGTAGTCTGATCTGTGGGGCTCCCGACGCGCCCCAACTAATATTAGGACAAAAAACAAGCTGCGGCATAGTTTAAAAGGACGATCTGATTACTGTTTGGTATTTATTTCTTATAGGTTTCTTGGAGTTCAAAAAGTAAAATTGGATACGATTCTTTTTTGAGGAGGAAATCCTACATGAATGCTATGCTGGACTCCTACCGACTAAAAACCACACGTTTGCTATCTGACAGTCTGCGGTTGGGAGCCCCTGGTAAGCCCTCTTAAGGATACCCCAAATGTGGAGTATATCAATTTAAAGCATAAAAGAAAAACAATGGTGGACCATAATACTTTTTTTAAATTGTGTCATCTATACTAATGTTATAAAGAGGAGAGATTTGTTTTTTTGTTTGTTTGTTTGTAACAAATAGGCTCCGGAACTACTGGACCGATTTGAAAAATTCTTTCACTGTTGGAAAGCTACACTCTTTGCGGTGAACATAGGCTAGATTTTATTCCCGTATTCCCACGGGAACGGGAACTACGCGGGTGAAACCGCGTGACGTTCGCTAGTATTTCATAAGTTCATTACACAGATGAGTAGTATTGATCATTTTGGAAAAGTTTAAAAATGGACCTTATTTTTTGTGTTCTGGAAAAAAATAGGAGCGCTCCACGATTGCAGTGAACAGAACTATCTATTTTCACAGTTCTCTAGTGACTTGATTAAGTAATTTTATTGGTATGACTTCTTTTGTACATTTTATTTAAGAATAGCGGACGTCACGCGGTTTCACCCGCGTAGTTCCCGTTCCCGTTCCCGTTCGCGCAGAACTCCGTCGTTTATAGACCGATTTGAAAAATTTTTTTTTCGTTCTAAAATAGATACTCCCAGGGTGGTCCCATTTTAAGGAAGCCAGGATCTGATTATGGCATCCTGGAGAAATCGAAATCTAGGGCATCTAGAGCGGTTGTAAATTTTTTTATTAAGGGTTTTAAAGTAGTACAACTTAATGAAGGTCTGGAGTCGATCTGATGATGGAGACGAAAGACAGTAGAGAGAATTCCCTAACGATATACAGCAGTTACTTTGTGTTTGGGTTTGATTAATTTGTACTGTCGAGAACTTTACACCTAGATAGATAGATTTTCAGTCCACACGACACTAAAAATACTGAAAAAAAAAATTTACAAAAAAGAAACCGACTTCAAACAAAACTAAAAACTGAAAAATAAAATTTACTTAGCACAAAGTTAGTATATTCTGATTTATCAGATATCATCTATACTAATATTATAAACAGGTAAAGTTTGTGTGTTTGTATATTTGTTAAATTGTAAGGGGTAATCTCGGGATCTACTAAACCGATTTTAAAAATTCTTTCACCAATAGAAAGCTACGTTATTGCGGAGTGTCATAGGCTATATAGCATCACGCTACAACAAATAGGAGCGGAGCAGTAATAGTAAATGTTTCAAAAACGGGGGAAAAGTTATTCCTTTTGAGAGCTTCGTTGCGTGTGCTGCGTTACTAATATTATTTAAGAGACTTCAAACAAGGAGAACTCAATTCATCCATTTTTTAAATTTTTTTAAATGTTTTTCGCGCAGAACTCCGTCGTTTATAGACCGATTTGAAAATTTTTTTTTTCGTTCTAAATTAGATACTCCCAAGGTGGTCCCATTTTAAGGAAGCCAGGATCTGATTATGGCATCCTGGAGAAATCGAAAGGAACTTTTAAAAATTGTAGGGGCATCTAGGGCGTTTGTAATTTTTTTTATTAAGGGCCTTAAAGTAGTACAACTTAATGAAGGCCTGGAGTCGATCTGATATGGAGACGATAGACTGTAGAGAGAATTCCCTAACGATATACAGCAGTTACTTTGTGTTTGGGTTTGATTAATTTGTACTGTCGAGAACTTTACACCTAGATAGATAGATTTTCAGTCCACACGACCCTAAAAATAGTGAAAAAAAAAATTTACAAAAAAGAAACCGACTTCAAACAAAACTGAAAACTGAAAAATAAAATTTACTTAGCACAAAGTTAGTATATTCTGATTTATCAGATATCATTAAATATAATACTGAAGCCAGTGCCAATATGACTATGAGAGAGATTAATAATGTCTACCTAAGCCTACATAGTTTTACTGGGCACTGATTTCAGTATTATATTCAATGATATCTGATAAATCAGAATATACTAACTTTGTGCTAAGTAATTTTTTTAAGAAGTAAAGTTTGTGTGTTTGTATATCTCTTAAATAAATTGTCAGGGGTAATCTTCGGATCTACCGAACCGATTTTAAATATTCTTTCTCCAATAGAAAGCTACGTTATTGTGCAGTGTCATAGGCTATATAGCATCACGCTGCAACGAATAGGAGCAGAGCAGTAATAGTAAATGTTTCAAAAACGTTGGAAAAGTTATTCCTTTTGAGAGCTTCGTTGCGTGTGCTGCGTAAATATTTATAGTTATGTAAAAAATATGTATGTACCTACTACAAAATTGTTTCTCTTACAAAAGTTCTTAAAAAAATTGCGCGATAGCATGTGTCTATCTTTGGGTTGGTGCACAATAACCATTTTAATGGCAATCAATTTTTTTTACAATAATGCCACGGGATACCACTTTCGTAAGCGAAATTGTTCTTAAAAATAATGCGACGGGAATACACGCGACGACAAACCTTTCTCTCTCTCTCACGTAGTATTGAATATTAACGACGAGACGCTACGGGAGTAAACGCAACGTGACGGGAGTAAATGCGACGGGAACAGGTAATACTCTCTCTTATGTGGCGCAAACGAAGTTGCGCGGGTCAGCTAGTATTAGTATAAATTACTTCGATACAATTCCAGATAGTCTTCTTAGTATCTAATTTTGTATTTTTTTCGAATTACTTTTACTATGTAGGTATATAACGTCACCTAAAAACGAAATACTCAATCATGACATCACGTTTTGTAAACGCAGAAGGTAGTCAAATTGATAGTATACATTGTATAGGTTATATTATAAAAATGTTCCCAGTCAGTTAGGTACGGTTATTCCGGAAAATTTCTGTGTGGCTGTTATTCTGCGCGTAAAATTCGAGGCACGTCCAAACCTACCTATTTAACAGAAACCAATTCAGGACAGTACATGTAATATACCTCATAATCATATCCATTATAAGTATTCAAATCCCACGTATCTGATGACAAACATAAAATTGTACCGAAAATTTAATTTGAAAATGACCACTATAAATGTTTGATTTCTGAACCTTTTATCTGAACTCTTTTATATCTTGCTAGCTTTATTTTCCCCACAGCTTTGCCAGTAATATACTTTGAATTCCTGTAGCACCCTCACTTCTAAAAACTAAGAAAAAAATTAGGGAATTCGAAACTGATTTCTTGACAGTTATGACAACTGCACCCTTCGCATCGGGCAGTAGCGTGATGATAAGCCAACGCGCCCGTTTAAATTTACCCTCTCATTCAAAGGAACCCTTGAATTCTAGGTTTGGCGAAAGTTGAGATGCCTCTAATTTCTGACATACAAATCCCTCAGTCTTGAAACTTTGGTCGAAAAATCCTTAGAGTACTTACTTTGCAATACTAAAAAAATATTTGAAATCGCATCACGCGTTAAGAAATTACAACAGAAAAACCATTTTATCTTTCATCCCCTGTCCCGCAGGAACCGCGCAAAACTTCGAGATCAAAAGTATCCTAGAACCTTCCTCGGACTATAAGCTCAAAATGTACCAAGTATCATTCAAATCGGTTCAGTAGTTTCGGCGTGATACTTATTCGGGAGACAGACAGACAGACAGACATGAAAAGTTTAAATTACATTTTCGGCTTCAGTATCGATTAGAGAACGCCCTCCAATTAAAATTTTCAAAATATCTTCCATGTACAGACTCTCGACCCTCAACAGTTTTATTATATGTATAGACTAGCTGACCCTCTCAACTTCGTTTACGTCACACATGGTGTATGAAAGGAGGTGTATTTTTTCATCAGACTCATCAAGCAGCGTATGAAACTGCCCTATTTGCTTAATCATCAAAGAGCTTAAAGATTAAGTCTATTCTAAAACGAATAATGTAAAAGGATTCAGTACACGCCTCCGGCGTGGACTGAATCATTTTACAATAACCTTAATCATTAAGCTCTTTTATGATTAAGCCAACACGCCAGTTTAGATTTACCCACAAATTCGAAGGAACCGTTGAATTCTAGGTTTTGCGATAGTTGAGGTTTCTCTAATTCCTGAACTACAAAACCCTCAACATTGAAACTCGTGTGAAACAATCCTTAAAGTACTCCCTTTACGACACTGAAATATTTTTTGGAATCGGAGCACGCATTTGGAACTGACGACGAAAAAACCATTTATCTTATCATCCCCTCTCCCAATGGAACTGCGCAAAATATCGGGATCAAAAGTATCCTAGAACCTTCCTCGGATCATAAGCTTAGATTGTTCCAAGTTTCATTCAAATCGATTCAGTAGTTTTTGCGTGATACTTATTCGGGATACAGACAGACAGACAGACATGAAAAATTTTAAATACATTTTCGGCTTCAGTATCGATTAGAGAACGCCCTACAATTAAAATTTTCAAAATATCTTCCATGTACAGACTCTCGACCCTCAACAGTTTTATTATATGCATAGATATTCAAATAATGTAGATTTTATAGGTAAAAGAATTTTCAGGAATGAAATCGGTTCAATAGATTCAGAGTTTACCCCTATAACCTCACGAACTCACAACTTTTAACGCTATTTATAGTATTGATCGTGGATATTAAGCAGTTGATTAATATCTTCTAATTTATATAACGGCAGAAGTTGTTTGCACAGCTTTTGGTACATATTCTCATTAAGCATTAAGTGTAATTTATTTTTCCGCTCTTGACCTGCGTTTTAGAAGGGCAAAAGGGTGGTCACTGAGAGCCGACCGCGCTAAGTGCCGCTTTGTAAGTGTGCCGCGTGTAAACCCGTGCAAAGACTAGCTTGCATTTAATTTTTCTCATTTTAATTTTCTTCTAAAGCTTTTACACAGGAGTGGCACGTTCAATTAAAAGTTTTCTCAAAGCGGCAATAGATGGTGTTGATTGTGCAATTGTTTCGCTATTGAATTTGAATGAGTGGTTTTATTTTTTTTTCCAGGAAAGTGCTTGAACGCGTTCAGTTGAATATTTTCATTTGTATTTATCATTTGCATAGCTTCCATTCCATCGCACAGGTGCGGTACCGGACGGTTTTACCTTAATACTTTATTTTGAACTTTTTTTTCTGTACACTTTGAAGCTAACGGTTAAGGATAATACTTCCGCAGCTATACTTACCGATTGTTTGTAATCATTGCAATAACAGCTTAGAGTTTGTAATTGAATTCTTAGAAATATATAGGTACGGTGCCATCATGTAGCTACCATATATGGCTAAAAAGAGGCTAATGTAAGCGTGAGCTATGAGTTTAGTTGAATATATATATCACTTTCATAGCTATAAAGTTTAACTACAAATCTCCTCCAAAAATATTTCTATAGTAAGGACTTCCTTGAACAACAACTATATAAGAAATACTCACTGTACACCACCGACCTTTCTCGTGTAATACTCCAACCCCCTATTTGGTCCCTAAGGGGTGGAAATGTTAAAACTCCTTCTTAGCCTAAAAATTATAAAGCTAGGCAACACTTAAAGTTTAAAGTTTAGAGGTCCAAGAGTTTTAAGTGAGCGTTGATGGATAAAAGTACGACATTTTTGTTTTTTTTTGTCCTCTGGAAATCCCTCATGGATGCTATGCCGAACTCTAATTGACTAATACCACACGTGCTACTGCCTATGGTACTGCCCGGGTAAGACCTTGGAAGGTCATCCCAGGATACATGATGTCCCAGGATTTCTTTGTATTATAACGCCTAAGTATAAACCTTTTTTTAAATAACATTGAACCTCAAATAAGGCTACAGTTTCGTATCAAGTACATCGAATCAGAATCCATTAAATTTGTTCCGCTATACTATAAACAAGGATACAACTAGACGAAAACTCTCATGCCGTATTCCTAAATTCCAATCCATTTGGTAAGTAAATAATTTATCAAAGTCATGTCAACTAAGAGATGGCTTAGGAGCAGCTTGTAGAAAGTTGTATAGATTGGTATATTATGTGTGTATACATACGTTTCAATATAGGTATATGTGATTGATGTGTGTACTCGTAGTACGTGCACAACATGTAAAGATATAAAGAACAATCTATTGATTGATGATCCATGATAAGTTTTATTACGTTTTCCTGTAAAGTTGACCATGTAAAGCGATACTTTTGTAAGTTGAAAATATTGTATGACAATAAGGCCTTCTGTTTCAAAATAAATGATTAAGAATTTGTTACTAATAAAAATATGAAAAAAGTGTAAAAACAGATGCCATTATCTCATATTCAATGGCATCTGTTTTTAGTGTTTTAGGGATCCGTACTGTTGTAATTTTATGTTTATTAAATAAAAAGACGTGTTCGTCCTTGTTTGTTTATATTAGAAGTAGGTACTTGGTAACCTAGTTATATAGAACGATTGTAAAACATTTTGAGTACATAAGAACACTAAAAAGCCAGTATTATTATAACACATCCCCTTAAGCAAAATTCCTACATATAAAATAGACATGAAAAAATTTACTTAAAATATTCCAATAAAAAAAATAGGAGAATGTATACTAAGTTCACATTACATATTTACTCTAAACCTAAGCCTAGTACACATCTACCATGTGCTACACGCTGCAATGGTATTGTTAAGATATCATCGGGCATATCACTTGATTTGATATATTTTAAGTTAACCAAATTATCACAATTTTTTTCCCTAATAAAGTGATATCTGGTGTCTATATGTTTCGTCCTATGGTGGATAGGACCGGATTCAAACGTCTCGTACGTAATTCCCAGTTTCCCCCGATTATGAATTCGGGGGAAACTGGTAACAAAATGTTCCCATTTTCCCCCTAAATATTATTTAAATTATAAATCCATTTTGGGAACTAAAATCGCGCTACTTGCCTATTGGTGTTAATGAAATAAACTTGAGCCATTTTGGGAACAAATAAAAAAGAAATAACCACGAAGACTAAGGCGGGAGCTCCGCTCCGCTTCGCTCCCGCCTTAGCCTTCTAACCTAACCTGTCCGAGTCGGGGTACTCTGAGTCGGGGTGTTAACCATTCACTTATTATGGTTAAAACCTCGACTCGGATAGGTTAGGTTAGAAGGCTAAGACGGGAGCGAAGCGGAGCGGAGCTCCCGCCTTAGCCTTCGTGGTTATTTTTTTTTTGTTTTGTTTGTTCCCAAAATGGATTTATAATTTAAATAATATTTCTGGGGAAAATGGGAACAATTTGTTCCCAGTTTCCCCCGATTATGAATTCGGGGGAAACTGGGAACAAAATTCCCAGTTTTTCCCGATCGGGGGATAGCATTCGGGGGAAACTGGGAATTGACCGATTCAAAGCCAAACTCTGTGCACTCTGACTATCGGTACAAATAGTTACTGTATTAGGTAATAACTTATTCCTTACCATAGGATCTGAAATTAATTCAGTGATAAACCTCCTTAAATAAGTCCCTTCTTTCATAGCTTCTGTTATTGCCATATACTCTGCTTCTGCTTAAATAAGTCCCTTCTTTCATAGCTTCTGTTATTGCCATATACTCTGCTTCTATGGTAGAAATACTAAGTTTCGTTTCCAGACTTCCTTCTCTTCGTCATTACGGTCCGCCGTTTTCAGGTGAGTCTGGCTTAGACTTGGAGGATCTCGGTCAGGATTGGTCGAGATGCTCCAATTACTTATTATCATAATCACTAAATCCCTTCAGTACTTTTGAGTTCGTCGTGAACATACAAAAAATGACATTTATTCAGAAACAGTATAATACCGTTCAAACATTTAAATTTCCACGAATAACCGCTTTGATAAAATTTCTCAATTGAAGCATTACATTGTTTACGCAGTGTAAATAAAGCTGCAAATAACTTATAATTGCAAAACGTTTCAACATTGTTCGTTATAATCAAAGTGTATTATAAACAAGTGAGTTGTGTAGAGTGTTTAATAAATAGTGTTATTAATAAATACCTATGTATTGGTCTTATAGTTATACGTTTTTACATCTAGCTTTTTACATTAATTTTGAGCAAAGTTATAAAGGAACTTACTTTTACACATCAGTAACTGCCTCGGTGGCGCAATGTATCTGACTGTCGTTTTGAGGGCCTTTTTGGACATGAGTTTTCACTTTTGAAACTAAATTTTCTTTGTATGTAGGTACGTTAAACTTCATAGAAAAACCGGCCAAGTGCGAGTCGGACTCCCGCACAGGGGGTTCCGTAACAAAATACGGTCAAAAATAACGTTTGTTGTATTGTAGTACTTTTGTTCTTGTAACGGCAACAGAAATACATCATCTGTGACAATTTAAGCTCACTTACAATCACGGTTCCTGAGATACATCTCGTGACGGATAGACAGACAGTTGGACGGTGAAGTCTCATGAATAGGGTGCCGTTTTTACCCTTTGGGTATGGAACCCTAAAAAGCAATAGTAGGTAATCAAAAAGTTGACGACACAGATGTCACAGTACATATTTTATAATATGTAGATGTTCTGGTACAAGATGTTCTGAATAGTAATATTTGTACAAGAACTTGCTCTCAAGCAAATGTAATCAACCAACAAATTCAAAAATTACCCGTTCCTGAAGTTTGCAATTTCTAATTGTATCCTTTATGGAACTAAGTTAAACAAAATGGACCAGAATATTTTCGCTTAAACTTTCTAAATAACTGGATATTTTCGTAAAAAAATAAAAGAAGACACTAATTGGTATAAACTAAGATATTTATAAGAAAATACAAAAACTGAGAAAGCATTCAACATCACTCGCAAACAATAACATAAAAATACATTGTACAAGCCTAAAATACTATATTAAAGCACCATAATTCGTGGTTACCGGGCATTAGTACAGACTATACCATATCATTTTAGTACACAATACAATACCTACGTAATTGCAACAATTTGAAAAGTTTTGAATTTAGGTTTAAGCTATTATTTTCGTATGAATACTTACTTTAATCGACGATATTGATAAAATTGTAGTTTTAAATTATAAAGTTTGCAATAAAAAGTTTGCCCACACCGGCTTTAGACCTTCTCAGTGACTTCAAAGTAATCATACATACAAATTCACTGTTGAATGTAACAATTTAGTCTGACTGTATTATTATTATTTCAATATGTATGCGATATACTGCGGTACATTTTTCATACAGCCGCATCTAGCTCATACTAATCTAATATAAGCTTGCACGTTGGGATACTGATACAGTAAGATAGAGCCATGTCTGCGCTGTTCTCATTGTGTAATTGACAAGTCTGTTGCAGTCTGCTGCAGCAAAGAGAGTCTTACAATATTTAAAAGGCATTTTAGATAACTCGATTTGTTATAAAAAATCAAGGGGCTTCTAGGATTTTCAGATACCGATTGGGCAAACTGTAATATAGATCGCCGTTCTTATACGGGTTACTGTTTCAAATTAGCAAGCAGTCCGGTATCATAGGGCCTCGCGGAAGCAGCAAACCGTAGCCCTATCCTCAGCAGAAGCAGAGTATATGGCAATAACAGAAGCTATGAAAGAAGGGACTTATTTAAGCAGAAGCAGAGTATATGGCAATAACAGAAGCTATGAAAGAAGGGACTTATTTAAGGAGGTTTATCACTGAATTAATTTCAGATCCTATGGTAAGGAATAAGTTATTACCTAATACAGTAACTATTTGTACCGATAGTCAGAGTGCACAGAGTTTGGCTTTGAATCGGTCAATTCCCAGTTTCCCCCGAATGCTATCCCCCGATCGGGAAAAACTGGGAATTTTGTTCCCAGTTTCCCCCGATTATGAATTCGTCCCTTCTTTCATTGCTTCTGTTATTGCCATATACTTTGCTTCTGCTGAGGATAGGGCTACGGTTTGCTGCTTCCGCGAGGCCTATGATACCGGACTGCTTGCTAATTTGAAACAGTAACCCGTATAAGAACGGCGATCTATATTACAGTTTGCCCAATCGGTATCTGAAAATCCTAGAAGCCCCTTGATTTTTTATAACAAATCGAGTTATCTAAAATGCCTTTTAAATATTGTAAGACTCTCTTTGCTGCAGCAGACTGCAACAGACTTGTCAATTACACAATGAGAACAGCGCAGACATGGCTCTATCTTACTGTATCAGTATCCCAACGTGCAAGCTTATATTAGATTAGTATGAGCTAGATGCGGCTGTATGAAAAATGTACCGCAGTATATCGCATACATATCAGACTAAATTGTTACATTCAACAGTGAATTTGTATGTATGATTACTTTGAAGTCACTGAGAAGGTCTAAAGCCGGTGTGGGCAAACTTTTTATTGCAAACTTTATAATTTAAAACTACAATTTTATCAATATCGTCGATTAAAGTAAGTATTCATACGAAAATAATAGCTTAAACCTAAATTCAAAACTTTTCAAATTGTTGCAATTACGTAGGTATTGTATTGTGTACTAAAAAAAAATAGGTAAAAAAACTTTTTAATTTAAACGGTTTTATGTTAAACATACATTGCAATGTTTAAGATAAATGTACTAAAAACCAAAAAATAATAAAATAGATACAGTCGTGGGAATTATAAACATATGCATAGACTAACTAAAATAAAACCGTGGGGCACGTCAATTGTCTACAATCGTTGATTAAAATGTTTATTTTGTAATGTTACACTATAATTAGGCAGTTGTTCAACCGATAACGATGGGCGTGTGATAAGTACGGCTAGAATGTGGAAACAAGCTAGCAAGCTCGATTATAAGCGAGTTTTCGCGGTTTCATATGAGCGAGTAGTACTTTTATCATATGTTTTGTCGATTAAAGACAAACTACGAGCAGTGAAACGATTCCTCGCCAGCCAGCAGTGTGAATGTCCAACGATAAACTAGTTGAAACATTTCTTTTATTTACATGGAGTGTATAACTATTGGAATTTCCATGAGCAAGAAAATAGTGAGTAATTTCCTCACCGTCTGCGGGCCAACTGCCTAACGACGAATTAAACGATTCTTCTATCGCACATTAAGTCGATAATTTGTAGACAATTGACGTGCCCCACGGTTTTATTTTAGTTAGTCTATGCATATGTTTATAATTCCCACGACTGTATCTATTTTATTATTTTTTGGTTTTTAGTACATTTATCTTAAACATTGCAATGTATGTTTAACATAAAACCGTTTAAATTAAAAAGTTTTTTTACCTATTTCTTTTTCTAGTTTTTAGTTTTTATTTCGCATTCTGTTTAATTCATTTAGTGCTTCATTATTGCAAGGTTTCTTGCCCGTTAGTTTATTGCAGTCCAACTTCTCTATACGTAGTCCCTGCAAAGATCTTACTCTACTAAGAGCCACGTAGGCTTGACCTTCTTCAAACAGTTTCGCACCTAAGTATACGACTGCGTGATCTACAGTGCTGCCCTGCATTTTATGTGTTGTAGAAGCCCATGATAGTATTAAAGGCAACATTATTTTTTTATCCACCCTAATGCCATACAGTTCTCGGCGCGTTTTAACCTTTCACCTTAACTTGGGTGGTGTACCGCTAACGACGTATCATTTTTAGCCACCCTAACGAAACACAGTCCTCAACACGATACAAAATCTTGACTTGGGTGGTGGTTTCAGGCTGGATTAATCAGATACCTAAATTACAGATTCAATTTCTAAATTTAAATCTTATTATTATACGCCATTTAGTGGCTGCGCCCATCTTAAATATTGAGGTTGTATGGTGCATTGTATTCTTCTTGTCAAGCCCTTTTATTTGATACCCATATTGGTGGGATTGTTAAAAAATTGTTATCAGCCATTTGGTAGCGGCAGCCATCTTAGATTTCAATTTTGCATGGTAAATTGTATTCTACTTGTTGAGACCTTTCATTTGATACCCATGTTGATGGGATTGATAAAACCTAAGTTATCCGCCATTTTTTAGAGGCCGCCATCTTGGATTTCAATTTTTTATAGTATATTGTATTCTGCTTGTTGAGACCTTTCATTTGATACCCATATTGATAAAACCTACGTTAGCCGCCATTTTGTAGCGGCCGCCATCTTGGATTTCAATTTTTTATAGTACATTGTATTCTGCTTGTTGAGCCCTTTCATTTGATACCCATATTGATGTGATTAATAATAAATAAATTATCCGCCATTTTGTAGCGGCGGCCATCTTGAATTTATAAAGATAATGAATAAACATAATTGTATTGTCATCAAAATCCAAAGTGTATACAAAATTTCAGATTAATCGGTTGACAGGAAGAGGGTGAAATTTGAATTACTAAATTTGACCCAAGAAATAATAAATAAAACAAACGGGGTGAGCTAAATAAAACCGTTTAATAAAACCGTTTAATAAAACCGTTTAATAATGATATGATATAGTCTGTACTAATGCCAGGTAACCACGAATTATGGTGCTTTAATATAGTATTTTAGGCTTGTACAATGTATTTTTATGTTATTGTTTGCGAGTGATGTTGAATTTTTTTTTTTTTTTTTTTTTTTTTTTCCAATACAATCAAAATTTACAATTATACTACACAGTAACGCCGTGCCACGAAGACCTCACAGGGTCTATCTGGGCCACAGCGAGCCGCTATTTGTTATAGGTATAATATACAGTTAGCTATTAGTAGGTATTCCATTTATATTGGGTATGTACAATTATCTATTTCTGCAGTTAAAGGCAAGTAGTATTGCCTTAATTTCTTTTTAAAAATCTTACACGAATGAATCTTGTAAGACTCTTGTAAGTCCTCAGGCAATGTATTCATACAATCAGGAACCAAGTATTGGTCAACTCTTTTTCCATATAAATTTATGTTTTTCGGTAATACATATTTATTTTTATATATTATTGGTCTTAAATATTTAAGTCTCGTCTTTTCATTCAGCAATTCAGGTTTTTTTATTTCTGTAAGAATGTTGAATTTGGTTTTTTCAAATACATCCATTACTTTACAGTACTTAAACAGTTCCATGTCGCAGTCTTTATATTTGGCTTTGATATTTTTGGGTACAATTTGTTTCAATAATCTTAGTTGCAAGTTATATATTTCATCCAGGTACGTTCTATAGGTTCTACCGTAGCTGCTAAGCCCGTAACCGACAATCGAATCCGCCAAAGCCATGTATAGCATTCTAAGTACTTTAAATGGTAGTTGATATTTTAACACATAAAACTTTCCCAATATAGATCTAAGCTTATTGCACACATAGTCTATATGTTGGCGCCAGCAGAACCGACTGTCAATCATCAGGCCTATATACATATGTTTGTCTACCACCTCTAACGCTGAACACTTGCATCCGTCGCTCGGCGCATGCAAGCAGTCGTGTTCATGGGCCACTATAATTGGTCTACTGGCTGTATTGTTCTGTGATGAATGAATGTGAACTACTTTAGTTTTTTCAATATTTATTACCAGACCAACATCATGTGCCCATTTACACAACAGGTCAAAATTAAGCTGAAGACATTTTTCTGCCTCACGAATGTCCCTATCTGCCGCTATCAAGCATGTATCATCTGCAAATTGGTATACGGAACCCGACTGGATGACGTTGGCCATATCATTGACGTATAGAAGGTACTCAGTAGGTCCTAATATTGAACCCTGAGCCGTGCCTTTAGAAGTGATTGTTGGTGTACTAAGTTCATTCTGTACCTTTACAGAGGTGTATCTATTGCTATGATAATTTTTAGGAAGTTCCAGTAATGGGCCCTGTACACCACTTCGCGATAACCTGTCAAATAGTGTATTATAAAGGAGCATATCGAATGCTTTGCTAAAATCAATAAATAATACAAGTACATGCTTTTTGACGTTTAAATAAGTATTTATTTCATTAGTAAAATTACGAAGAAGTTGGGTTGTACTTTTATGTTTCTGAAAACCAAATTGATTTTTGTTAATAATATCATTATTTTGCAAATAATTATTTAATTCATTACTGAAGTATCTTTCTATGATTTTGTCAATACAGGACAATATAGTTATGGGTCGATAGTTGTTGAATTCATTTCATTTCCCTTTTTTATAAATTGGTCTAATAACTCCCACTTTAAGAATATCGGGATATGTACCCGTTTTTAAAATACAATTAATGAGATGGGTGATGACCGGTACAATTTTTTCTGTTAAGTATTTAATGTCTTTGGCACGTATACCGTCATATCCCGGGCTCTTTTTACAATTTATTTGTTTAATAATAGATTTAATATGCTGCACACTGGCTTTTTTCAGCCTAACTGTTTTCTCTGGGCAGATTAAGTAAGTGCTGGGAGTCAAAATATTATTGTTACAGAAATTACTAATAGACCCAATATTTTTTTCAAATTCTCTGCTGAATTTGTTAGACAGTGCTAATGCATTTATTTTAAAATTTTTTAATAAAATCTCGTCTAAGCTACATTTTATTTTACCACTTAAGTTGTTTATTAATTCCCAAATTTTTCTTGTGTTTTTAAAATTTTCGGACACTGTTGTCATAATATTTTTATTTTTAAGGTATTGTGAGTATTTATTGGTTTTATTTCTATACTTATTATATAACAATCTCTTTTCTGAATTATATTTATCTTTCAGCCATACCTTGTAAAGATCATCACGCTTTTTACACATTGTTTTTAATCTATCATTTGCCCATGCACACACTTTTCTTTTATTATTGTGAATCTTACATAACACTTTACTTTTGGTATATGCGTCTGTAAATTTACTATGCATAAAGAACATAATTTCATTGGGATTATCGTATCGCAGAGGCACTGTCCAGTCTATTTTATTAAGCTCATATTGCACTTTTTCGTCCTTCAGTACTGTAATAGTTTTTGTACTATGCATATCAGCTGGATGAAAAGAGCCTGTAATCGCACACCCAGTTATGTAGTGATCGGCCAGTGCGCTTTTTACAACTGCGGTTGCGGAGGAGTGCGAGCTAACATTACGAATAAACACATGATCGATGCATGACTTTTTGATGTCTTCACCGACTTTGCATACACGCGTGTACGAGTTTAGCCCGCTTATGAAGCCCAGATCGCATAAAGTATTCAAGTATTGTCTTGAGTTAGCGTTATAATTTTTAAGATTAATGTTCATATCGCCCATAACTACATGGTCCTGCTTAATTGGACAGCTTGATAACAATGTGTGTAATTCATTTATAAAACGAGATTTCGAAGTATCAGGTGGTCTATATATAATGGTAAGTCCTATTTTATATGAGTTGCCAATACTCGCCTCACCGGAGATATATTCAAATTCTTTTACGATTTGATTTTCCTTCCTATCAAATGATATTGAATTATGTACATACAATAAAACTCCCCCTCCCTTACGAATTGACCTTAACTCTGAGAACATTACATAGCCGGGTAAATTATACATTCCTATCAAGTTACTTCTCAAGTTACATTCAGTGACTAACACTATGTGTACAGTATGTTTACTATTCAAGACAATATATTCGAGCTGTGCAAAGTACTTTTTCATAGAATTAATGTTTACATGTAAGATAAACAATGACTTATACGCATTTGTCACATTGCAGGCAAAGTCATCCCATATTTGGCAATTAAATTCCCTTATGCTATAATCCATATCCATAAATATAAAAATTATACTTATACACTAGAAAAATGCTATTATTTTGAGACTACTTCCTAACTCAAAAAACGAAAACAAAAGAAAAGAAACACGGTATCTTTAGAGGCCAGCTATTGTGAACATAATAGGCATAGGTTACTTACATTTTGCATGCGATGACTTTACCTTTTCAATATCCTGCACAGATCTAATAGAGTAAATTCCTTTTTCTTTTTCACTTTTTCGAACCAAAATGTTTCCGTGTTTACACCAAATATAGTTACAAATTCCTCTCAGTTCATTTTTAGTTTTCCATAATAAATATGCTGTGGCTGATGTCAAGCTCTCACGAAGATACACCCTCTGCGGGCCGCTTAGACCGAAGCTTGAAACCGATAGATCCTGTTTTTTTGCAGCCTCCAGCCAGGTATCCCGAGTACCCTCTCGCAGGACAACTTTGATCGCCGCAATAGTACCTTCTTTAGAGGGATGTAACCTTGTATTTTTTTTCCTATAAACTTTGACAATGTCTTCGGGATTCTTCATTATTTTTGAGGCTACTTTTTTGGCAATGTCGCTGGTATCTTCATTTTCAGATTCCGGTATTCCACATATTTTCAATTGATTTGCAATTTGTGTTTGTTCAAACTGGTTCATTTTGTTTTCGAGTATTTCACATTTCAGATTCACATTTTTTAGGTGATTTTGTAAGTCGGTACACCTATTTTCCGTCTGCTTCATAGCGATTTCATAGGTTTTAATCTTGTTCTCATATTCATCTATCTTATCAGAGTAAAATTTTAAGATACACTGCAACTCATCTCTAATTATTTCACTCACTTCCTCTCGAATTTCACGTAGCATTTTTTGCATGATACTGTCTTTCGTGATGTTCGGTGTATTAATTCCCTCAGTATCAGAATTTTCCTCCGTGTTATCAGGCAGAATACATGAGACGCGTCTGGGTTTGCCACCGCCGGTACAGGACCTGCATTTCCAATCCACCGAGTCTGTAGCGTTAATTACTAGCAGCTGATCGGGTGAGATCGAGACACATGTAGCATGAAGCCACTTACTACATTTTCCACACTGAAGTCCAGGAGATTTCTTGCTTATAAGCTTAGCACATTTGCCGCACTTAACCATCTTTATTTTAAGTAAGGTAGTGAAACAAAAAAATACAGTCGTCAATAACCGTGCGCGCGTCGTAACGGAACGGCTAGCCGCCGACGAGTGTTGAATGCTTTCTCAGTTTTTGTATTTTCTTATAAATATCTTAGTTTATACCAATTAGTGTCTTCTTTTATTTTCTTACGAAAATATCCAGTTATTTAGAAAGTTTACGCGAAAATATTCTGGTCCATTTTGTTTAACTTAGTTCCATAAAGGTCAACATACGCACAGACATGCTATTGTAACATAGCATGTAACAATAGCATGTCTGTGCGTATGTTGTATGTCAGTTCCCGTCTAGAGGACGTATTTCTTAACCGTTTTTTACCAAACTTGGCACTCGTTTTCCTTGATGGTAAATACAGCTTATTCGAGAGCTTACATAGGGGTGAAAATGGGGGAGAAAAGGATTCAGGATTGTTGTCATTTTAAGCTGAAACATAAAGGATGTAATAAAATAAAATTTACTGTTCACTTAGAGCTGCTAGTACTAAACTTGAGTAATCCATTTTGTTAGTCATTACAAAGGGTCACATGTAGAGTAACGCGTCAATGATATTGTGCTCATTGTGATAAGATCGATGAGGATACATGAGAAGAATAACTACAGCTTAGCAATGCCGATATATACCTAGCGATAAAAATATCCTTCAATCAAGAGACAATATCCTTGAGTCAGGACAGTCTTATACCTAAGTTCGTTTTTAACATCAGTAGCAAAGATCTTTAGAGTAAATAAATAAATATGTTTGTGGACATTATCACACAACATCATCTAGCGTTCTAGCCCAAATTTAGGCAAATTTAAGCTTGTGATGGGATCTAGATGACTGATAAACATATATTTCTAAATACTAACATATTATACATAGAAAACACTCAAACTCCGAAACAAACATTTGTGGATCACACAAATATTTGGACCGACCCGAGAATCAAACCCAGGACCTCAAGCGCGGCAGGGGGTTACACTACCAACTGCGCCACTGTGGCAGGCAAAGTCATTTAACTTTATATAGTTGCAAATTGCACTTAGGATTTTGACTTTGACACGTTGATTTTTGGTCAAAACGTTATTCCAGACGATTTATCATTTCCTACACCAAATTTCAGCCAGATCCGCCGCCGTTAGAGCGTGAAAAAGTAACAAACTTTCATTAGTATAATATTAATCTGTACTAAACGTAAATAAGAAAAACTAGTACTTCTGCGGAGAGTACCTCACAAGCACCCAGGAACAAAAACAAGAAATACGTCCTCTAGACGGGAACTGACATACAACATACGCACAGACATGCGAATGAAAGCAAAATCGTCCATATTGTCGAATCGGAGACTCTCGCTCGCTAAATATATTTAAATAGCGGACTTCACGCGGTTTTACTCGCGTAGCTCCCGTTCCCGTGAGAATACGGGAATAAAATATAGCCTATGTTCACAACAGAGAAAAAATTTTTCAAATCGGTCCTGTAGTTTCGGAGCCTATTCGATGCAAACAAACAATGAAATCTTTCCTCTTTATAATATTAATATAGATCAAATATATTAGTAAAGATAATATAATACCTTCAGAGAGCAATTTGTGGAATTCAATACTGAAACTGGTCGACATATTGCGTTAAAATCTGTAGTCATTCTTCAAAGAAAATAACACATATTTTACAGTGAAATTCTTGTAGAGCGTGCGTCGTTTGTCTAGCTTCGCTTTCCTCATTTTTTTCGCTTGATTTGTGTTCTATATGTATTCAAATGCACCTAGTTCATTTACCTCTTAGCATATTAGACATTTTGTGACAAGTTAAAGGATTTATTTACTTTTTTGCAATACTTTAATAAAACCAGCCTATAGCAATCCAATGAGAGTGATTGGACCAGTAAAGTATGGGCACGGACCAAATCGGTAGAAATACTAAGTTTCGTTTCCAGACTTCCTTCTCTTCGTCATTACGGTCCGCCGTTTTTAGGTGAGTCTGGCTTAGACTTAGAGGATCTCGGTCAGGATTGGTCGAGATGCTCCAATTACTTATTATCATAATCACTAAATCCCTTCAGTACTTTTGAGTTCATCGTGAACATACAATTTATTCCGAAACAGTGTAATACCGTTCAAACATATAAATTTCCACGAATAAACCGCTTTGATAAAATTTCTCAATTCAAGCATTACAATATTGTTTACGCAGTAAATAAAGCTGCAAATAACTTTATATTTGCAAAACGTTTCAACATTGTTCGATTTGAATAAAATCTGATAAATCGAAATACATAATTACTTTGTGCTAAGTAACTAAATATAATTTTTCAGGATTTATTTGAAATTAGTTTAGCGTGATTGACATAAACGTTGCAACTTTAATTTAAGAGCCTACCAGACGCCAAATTGCTGAAAGAAGATAGAAGATATACATTTTAGCGTGCAAGACAGAGAGGTAAGCGATCGGTTTTTGTGCGTTTCTAACGAAATAAATTAATTATAAAAAAACTATAACCAATATAAAAAAAGTGGTCTAGTGCAAATGAAGATTTTACTATTGTCTTTCTTATAAATATTTTATATTATAAGAACAACTTAAAACTTTCTAGGTTAAAATTTCCAGAAATCGAGGTATTTTCAACACAAAAATCTATCGAGGATTTTATCAGCAATCGTGTTTTTGGCCTAGTGCGTTTTTAGTTTATGAACTGAAGTTGTCTGTGTTTAAATTTTAATTCATTAGACCTCACGAGTCCTGAGATCTAGATCAAGGTAATAGTCTATTTGGCGTCATACAGACTCTTAAGGTACCTACCATGCTCGTATGGGATTACTCTTTCACAAACAATAAGTGATCGAACTTTACTGAAACGTGTCGAACTGGCCACCAAATAACCCCGACGTGTGTTGGTCTCGACCGACGTCGTTGTAAATATTTGTAAGCCTATTGGCACGGTAAGAGTGTATTTTGCATGTATTTTTTGCATTATATTTGTAAGTGGAAATGATTTTTGTATGATGTTGAGTTTTTCTGCGTTGAGTAGACTAATCTCAACAAATAGACACAGATTGTAATATATACATACATATAGTCACGCCTTTATCCCCGAAGGGGTAGGCAGAGGCACTGCATACGTCCACTTTTCACCTTCTGGTTTCATGTCCCACGAAGTAGGTGTTGAGCTTATTACCGTGTTGAAATAGACAGGCGCAGGTCATGATCGTCATGACCTGCGCCTGTCTATTCCGGCCGGCTTCAAGAATTTCATCTGCAGGTCGCCTGCAGATGAAATTCTTGAAGCCGGCTTTCAACCTGGCTTAACGGTTATCATTCCACCGACAACCGTTTGCATTTCGAGTTTTCATCTCGACGCAATGAATCGTTTTGCAAAAGTGTTCCCTTAGTCGCCTCTTACGACACCCTTGTGATGAATTGGGGTGGCGACATTTTGTACTCTTTTCCGTTGCCACACGGAGCACAGATTGTAATAAACAAACCTAATAGTCGACTTCCCTATTTTTTCAGTAAATATTTTATAACTTTAATAATTTTGTTTAAATAGGTTTTTGTAAGGCTTTTCCTCAAAAGAGTAAGCAAAGGCATACTGTATGTATTTCGTCATACTTAATAGGTGCTTAGAGCCATATCCAAGCATTCCAAATGTTCATAGCTTAGCTTAATGCTTCTGTTTGTTTTTTTTCCCTTTCGTTGAACAATGCGTCTCCGTACCAGTAAAACCGACAATAGAATTGAACAACAAAGAGTCATTGAAGGAGATTTGGGTTGTCAACCCTGGAGAAATGTGATAACTCTAAGTACCACTCCATTCCAATTGTGAGTCTCCACGAGAAACCGAACTACGACTAAAGGAAAAAAAATACATAATTATCTTCGATTGACAAGCATTTACACAATGAACTATATAAAAATAAGTCGGGTTTTCCTTCCTGACGCTATAACTTTAGAACGCACAAACCGATTTCCACGGTTTTGCATTCGTTGGAAAGGTCTCGGGCTCCGTGAGGTTTATAGCAAAGAAAATTCAGCTAAATTTCACATACAGCGCCATCGCGGGCGAAGCTGCGGGCATCAGCTAGTTATTTCATAAAAACATATCACGAAGATACACGTATAATCTTAAAATAAGTATCTGTTCAGCATAATACTATGAGCCCTGTGGCATAAGTGAGCCAAGCAATAAATGCGAGAAAACGACTACCTACCGTGAAAATCTTACGAATTTTATAAGTTTCAGCTATAAACAGGTTTGTTTATATCTATAACTGGCTAATCCAGCGGCTTCGCTCACGTAAAATTTGTTCCCGTTCCCACTTCCTGTGGAAACTTATTAGCGGGAATAAAAGTAGGTACCATGTGTTATTCCAGATCATAATCTATCCCTGTACCAAAATTAAACTAGATCCGTTCTGCCGTTAGACCGTGAAAGTATAACAAACATTCACACATCAACACTCACATACTTTCCCTCATACAATATTAGTATGATTTATCAAAATATTAGGTGGGCACAGGTCTTTTTAACCCCGACGGAAACCCGGAAGGGGTGTTATAAGTTTGACGTGTGTGTGTGTGTGTGTGTGTGTGTGTGTGTGTGTGTGTGTGTGTGTGTGTGTAAGTCTGTCTGTGGCATCGTAGCTCCCAAACGAATGAACCGATTTTGATTCTGTTTCTTTTGTTTGAAAGATGGGTTAGGGGAGAGTGTTCTTAGCTATCCATATCCATACTAATATTATAAAGCTGAAGAGTTTGTTTGTTTGTTTGTTTGTTTGTTTGAACGCTAGGATCTCAGGAACTACTGATTGGATTTAGAAAATTCTTTTACTGTTTGATAGTCCATTTATCGAGGATGGCTATAGGCTATATAACATCACGCTAAGACGAATAGGAGCGGAGCAGCAATCAAGAATGTTTTGTAAACGGGAAATATTTTTTACCGTCTGAGAGCTTACGCTCAGAGTCCGAGGCGTACGCTGCGTAAATGGTTACAGTTAGGTAAAAATTGTGTATTACAAAATTGTTTCTCTTAAAAAGTTCTAAAAAAAAGTCTACGAGAGCATATGTCCATCTTATAAGGTTCGCTCACAATAACCTAATTTGTCTATCTCTTAAGGTTCGCTCACGAAATAATGAAACTGAAGAGTTTGTTTGTGCTAGGATCTCAGAAACGACTGGTTGCATTTCAAAAATTATTTTACAGTTTATTTGTCCATTTATTGAGGCTGGCTAATGGCGATATAGAATCACGCTATGACGAATAGGAGCAGAGCAGCCATGAATAATGTTTCGAGAACGGGGATTATTTCTTTCTTTTGAGAGCTTCCATTGCTGACGCTGCATAAATAGTTAAAGTTACGTAAAAATTATGTAGGTACTACAAAATTGTTTCTCTTAAAAAGTTATAAAAAAAAGTCCTTGACAGCATATGCCTATCTTTTAAGGTTCACATACAATAACCCTCTTATTATGTTTTAAAGTATGAGCGACGTGACGGGAGTAAACTTGGTCTGTAGTGGTAGCCAGTCAACTGAACGACAAAAACCGGCCAAGTGCGAGTCGGATTCGCTCACGATGAGTTCCACACCGAAAAAACGGATGGGTAGAAGTAAAAGCGACGGAAAAAATTATATCATTTTAACACCTCTTTCCTTCTCACTCTCATGTGATGCAAACGAAGATAAGCGGTTTAGCTCTAATGAATACAAGCGACGCGACACGACGAGAATAAGCGCGACGGGGATAAATGCAACGGGAAACATTATAATACTCGAATTAATACCATACCTCACTCTCATGTGACGCAAACGAAGTTGCACGGGTCAGCTAGTCATATTATAAAGAATATTATAGAAAGAGTAAAAGAATATTGTAATAGAAATATAAATAAACGACCTAAAAAGATAAGAGAAGAATAATTTTTGAAATGCAACCAGTCGTTTCTGAGATCCTAGCACAAACAAACTCTTCAGTTTCATTATTTCGTGAGCGAACCTTAAGAGATAGACAAATTAGGTTATTGTGAGCGAACCTTATAAGATGGACATATGCTCTTGCGGATTTTTTTTAGAACTTTTTAAGAGAAACAATTTTGTAATACACAATTTTTACCTAACTGTAACCATTTACGCAGCGTACGCCTCGGAAGCTCTCAGACGGTAAAAAATATTCCCCGTTTTCAAAACATTCTTGATTGCTGCTCCGCTGCTATTCGTCTTAGCGTAATGTTATATAGCCTATAGCCATCCTCGATAAATGGACTATCAAACAGTAAAAGAATTTTTGAAATCCAATCAGGAGTTCCTGAGATACTAGCGTTCAAACAAACAAACAAACAAACAAACAAACTCTTCAGCTTTATAATATTAGTATGGATTTATCAAAATATTAGGTACAGGTCTTTTTGTCTTGGAAGTTAAGGATGGAAAATCTGCAGTAACAATCTTTTTAGGTCGTTCATTTATATTTCTATTACAATATTCTTTTACTCTTCATATAATATTCTTTATAATATGATTTATCAAAATATTAGGTACAGGTCTTTTTGTCTTGGAAGTTAAGGATAGAAAATCTGCAGTAACAATATTTTTAGGTCGTTCATTTATATTTCTATTATAATATTCTTTATTATGCTCAGTAACGAATTAGTTACCAGCAAAAAGATAAAGATATAGGCATTCTAAGCTCTATAATCTAGTCAGATATCGGACTTAGAATCCATAACTATATTTCTATCTTTTGTCAGCTTGAAACAGTAAGATGCATTTTCATTCTTTTTATAAAGTAAAATATCCCAACTGAAAATAGTACCTAACACTACAGTACTCCAGAAATTTTGAAATTTTTGTGTAAAAATAATAAAGGAAATTTATTGGCCATTCACAAATTCGAGGGTAAGTTCAACTGTAGTTTCTTTAGACGTAATTTTTCACTTCGCGATAAGTCCAATTTGAGGGTAATACAAAGTAGTGAACTTCGTATTAGTAGTCCATCCTGATAATATTATAAACGTGAAAGGTTTAGGCATGGTTATATTTTATTATACTTTCATGCTTCAACTGCTTAACAGATCTGGCTGAAATTTAATTAATATCTATTACCTAATTATAATGATTAATTTAGATTCTATTTGAAGTGATCGCGAATTGAACCAATCGCGAATTATACCAATCGCGAAAAATATGTTTATTCCTTTCCTTCTTACGAGTAGTATTGAATCTGAACATAAAAGCTTATCGTTTAGATAACATTCAATTGCTTTAGAATACGATACATTACAACTAATAGATTTTCATTTGCTTCCTTTAAACGCAGAGAAGACATTTTATTCAAACGTACATCCGTTGATTACAAAGGTGTTTACAATTTAACAGTGTGTCTAGTTAACTCTGAATTCTCGAGAGCGTCGTAACCTGCATTTAAATTGTAAAGCAAACAGCACCGAATGGTACAGACAAACATAACGAACTTCGTGTTTCGTATGTTGTATTTGTGACCTGAATGGTTGGGTAAGGGTACTATTGACAACTGTATAAGATGGCATTGGATATATAGGTATAATTCCTTTGTGAGTCATGAATGTATCATAAAGGTACTCTGGTTCGTACAAGACCTATAATTACTTACGCTCACTGGTTTATGCCTCTGTTGGTAAGATCGATATCATAGTGGTTTCTAAGGGTTGACTTTGAGGAGACACAATATTGTGCTGATTCGATATTCGCCTTTGAATTCATGTATACCACAAAAGTCAATAGTGGGTCATAATTAACAAAATTTATATTGAAACTCCAGTGAGTAATTTTTATAAATTGACTGGTCGAATTTTGTCAATATTTTTTATTATCTCGTAATACATACGTGGCTCATAATGTACAGGAATCCAGTAGGTACCTCGACATTTCAAACAGTATTTAATTTCGATGAAAATTTTATACTTATGTAAATTTGACTGCCTCTGTGGCGCAGTCGGTAGTGATACCGCCTGCGGCGCTGGAGGTCGTGGGTTCGATTCCCACCGGAGACAAATATTTGTGTGACCCATAAATGTTTGTCTCAAGAGTCTGGGTGTTTCTATGTATAATATGTATGTATTGAAAAGTATAAGTATTAATATCCGTGGTCTGATACCCATAACACAAGCAGGTTATTCCTAACTTACTTTGGGATCAGAAAGCGTTGTGTGAGAAGTCCGTGAATATTTTATTATTTATTTATTTATAATTTATTATCTAGATTACGTCATTCATTCAACATAAAGTCTGTAGGTAGATTGAAAAAATACAAAAGTTAAAATCGAAACAATTGAAATCAATATTAGATAAATTTTAATTTTTTATACTGTTGATTGATGGCACTCAGTGGAACTTGCTGCACATTATTGAAAACGACACTTGTACTATTCCACAATATTTATTATTATAAACCTGACCGGTTTCGCTTCACAGCATTTTCAAAGGTCTAGATGGAAGGACAAGGTATTATTGTCTCGAAAACATACCAACAAATATATTAGATAAGATTAATGCGATTATTCCCAGTTGTTCCGTTGAAGTAGTTCCGTGGCGGAACTAGTGAGACTTTTTTTCCCAGTTGTCCCGCGGAACAAAGCATCAATAATTCAGTTCCCATTAGTTCCGCGGAACAAAGTATAAATGAAATACTAATAAATTCATTCCCAGTAGTTCCGCGGAACAAAGCATAAATTAAAATCTAATAAATTAAGTCCCAGTAGTCCCGCGGGAGAAAGCATCACTTACATACGAATATTTTATGTTCCCATTAGTTCCCTCGGTCTCTTACGGCTATTTAAAAAAAATGAAGATCGACAAAACAAATGAAGATCAATAAAACAAATGAAAATCAATGAAACAAATGAAGATCGACAAAACAAATGGAGATTGACGAAACAAACGAAGATCTACGAAACAAATGAAGATCAATGAAACAAATGAAGATCAGCAAAACAAATGACGGTTGGTAAAACAAATGACAATCGAAAAAACATATGCAGATCAATAAAACAAAAGACTATACGCAAGTTGATAAGGTCAAAAGTTACTTGCAGCCATATTTTGTAATCTAAATGCGATAACCATTCAAAAAATAGGTGCAAGCAATTCTCTACCTTATGAACATAAATAATATTTATTTATTTTTTATATATTTGTGATCTGTGATGTCTATAAACGCCTAAAAGCACATTTTTAGGGAAATGTCATTAAGGTCGAGAATTGCTTGCATATAATTTTTTGAATGGTTATCGCATCTAGATTACAAAAAAAGGGGCCATGCAAATTTCGACCTTATGAGCATGCATAATATATATTTATTTTTATATATTCGTGATCTGTAATGTCTATCATCGCCTAAAAGCACATTTTTAGATAAGTGTCATTAAGGTCGAGAATTGCTTGTACCTAGTTTTTTTAATGGTAATTGCTTCAGATTACAAAATATGGCTACAAGTAACTTTTGACCTTATCAACTTGCTTATAGTCTTTTGTTTTATTGATCTGCAAATGTTTTTTCGGTCGTCATTTGTTTTTCCAACCGTTATTTGTTTTTCCAACCGTCATTTGTTTTGCTGATCTTCATTTTTTCGTCGATCTTCATTTGCTTTTGTCGATCTTCATTTGTTTTTGTAGATCTTCATTTGTTTTGTAAATTATTTAACTGCTTCATACTTTTAAACTATATGTTCTTCGTATCGTTCCTTTAACGGATCTTTTGACACTCGCATGTCCTAAAAGATCAATTTTTCATAAAAAATAAAAATACTTTAAGGTTTGGAGTGGACATAATATAATGTCCATAAAGATCCATGATAGTTACATAATATAATGTCCATAAAGATCCATGATAGTTACATAATATAATGTCCATAAAGATCCATGATAGTTACAGCTACGGAACTATTGGGAATAGAAAAGTTTCACTAGTTCCGCCACGGAACTATTGGGACAAAAAGTCTCACTAGTTCCGTCGCGGAACTACTGCCGCGGAACAACTGGGAATGAAGGGATTAATGAAGTACCTACCCTACAACGAACTATCTGAATTTACGTCCGTCCTAATTTATTACGTCGTACCCGTGGAGGCGGCTTTGTTTTGCCTCAGACGATCTGGATTCCTGCGCTGCAGCAGTCGCTGAGGGGATCTTGGAGGGCATGGAGTGCTTCATTCCCAACCGCTGGATCCCTGTGGGAGCAAAAAAGCGACCGTGGTTCAATCGGCTCTGCAGAGAAGCTTTGATGCTGAAAGAATCTGCCTACAGAGCCTGGACCACGGCTCGTGCAAATTCAGATCCTAACATCTCTGAGGTGAAACGCAAATTAAATGCCGCCTCGAGGGCCAGCAAAAATGCAATTGTCAGGGCTAAATTCGACTTCGTCGGCAGAATTGGTGAGCGGCTAGCGGGGTACCCTTCAGGGAGTCGTGAATTCTGGTCGCTTGCCAAAGCTGCCGAGGGAAACTTCTGTAAGTCTGGTTTACCACCTTTGCTTAAACCAGACGGTAGTCTCGCCCAGAGTGCCAGGGAGAAGGTCGACCTTCTGGGTTTTCTATTTGCCTCTAACTCGACCATGAGCGACGGGGGTGCTGTGCCGCCGGACGTTCCGTGGTGTGGAACTTCCATGCCGGAAGTAAAATTTACGCAGCGGGACGTCCGACGGGAGCTTCGTTCTCTGGACGTTCATAAGTCGAGTGGGCCGGACGGTATACCCGCGGTGGTACTTAAGCAGTGTGGTCCAGGGTTGTGTCCGGTACTTACACGTCTTTTCACGCTTTCATATTCCATGCGACAAGTCCCGGCGTCGTGGAAGATCGCGTATGTGCATCCTGTGCCCAAGAAGGGTGATAGGACCGACCCGGCCAATTACAGGCCTATAGCCGTCACCTCCCTATTGTCTAAGGTGATGGAGCGTGTAATTAATACACAGCTCCTGAGGTACCTTGAGGAAAACGACCTGCTCAGTGACCGGCAGTACGGTTTCCGTCACGGTCGCTCGACGTGCGATCTTCTCGTGTGCCTCACACACCGATGGGCGACGGCTATCGAGAGTAAGGGCAAGGCTCTAGCAGTGAGCCTCGACATTTCTAAAGCCTTTGACCGGGTCTGGCACCGTGGTCTTCTTAAAAAATTGCCCTCCTACGGACTGACCGAGAGATTATGCGGATGGGTGTCCAGCTTTTTGGCCGGTAGAAGCATCAGGGCTGTTGTCGACGGCAGCTGTTCTGACTGCATGGCCATTAACGCTGGAGTACCGCAAGGGTCAGTGTTGTCCCCTACTCTGTTTCTGCTGCATATCAATGACATGTTGTCTATTGACGGCATTCATTGTTATGCAGATGACAGTACGGGGGACACTTGTTACACAGGCCGCCCCGGTATCTCTCGGGACGCAGTGGAAGAGAGTCGTGAACAGCTTGTGTCTGAAATCGAGGCTACTCTTACTAGAGTGTCCGATTGGGGTAGACAAAACCTTTTCCAGTTCAACCCTTCGAAGACACAGGCGTGTTTCTTCACCGCTAAGAAAGCCCCAATTACTGTAGCGCCACAATTCCAGGGCACATCTCTTTCCATCTCTAAAAGTATAGGGATCCTTGGTGTTGACATCTCCAGTGACGTTCAGTTCCGCAGTCATTTGGAGGACAAGGCCAAGCTGGCGTCCCAGAAGCTCGGTGTGCTCAACAGGGCGCGGCGGTACTTTACTGCGGCGCAAACACTGCTTCTCTATAAGTCGCAAGTGCGGCCACACATGGAGTACTGCTGACACCTTTGGGCGGGGGCACCCGAATATCAGCTTCGTCCATTTGACTCGGTGCAGAGGCGAGCTGTGAGAGTTGTCAACGATCCTATACTGACAGGTGGTGTTGAACCTCTTCGCGACAGGAGAGACTTTGCCTCCTTATGCGTGTTCTACCGCCTGTACAATGGTATGTGCTCTGAGGAATTGTTTGACATGATGCCCACGGCTACGTTCTATCATCGCACCGCTCGCCATAGACAGGGATTTCATCCTCACACCCTACGTCCGGAGCGTTCGAGCACGGTTAGATCCGATAGGGGTTTTCTTCCGCGAACGCTTAGGTTGTGGAATGATCTTCCTGCCTCGGTTTTCCCAAACGCCTACAGTATGGGGTTCTTCAAAAGGGGTCTAAGAAGGTTTTTACAGGGTCGGCAGCGCGAGTGTGGCGCCTCTGGTGTTGCAAACGTTCATAGGCTGCGGTGACCACCAGTCCTTCTGGTGGGCCGTATGCTTGTCTGCCACCTTAGTGGTATAAAAAAAAAAAAAGGATTTTTTTAATTTCCTGACAACTGCTGTACATTTATTTCTGAAGAATTAATTAGCCTAAAATCTACGGTAAAATAAAAATAAAAATTTACGGTAATGATTACATAGCTTCAAAGTTCGTCCTTAACTAATTTAGATGTCTGTGCTATGGATGGGAACAATTTTATTTCATTTTTTATGGGCCAAGGCCAAGATGACTGAATTTTAAATAAATGATGTCCAACCAATTCACTTTTTACATGGCTTTTTCTGCAGCTCGTGAAAGTACTATTAAATATCCTTGCTGTCTTTTATCAAAGCAGTAACGGTTACTGTAACTAACCCATTTTCATATCATTTACTAGCGTAAGTAGGTACCGTTTGCAAAATGTGGGCAATCCAGAGATATGACACCTTTTAACCAAGTTTTTAACCCTATTAAAATTAATTAGAGACAACAGGGTGGTAGGAATACCACATTTGTGAAAAAAATTCCTTCCTTTACCAACACCGATTGAATAACAAACTTACAAGATTTATCTGAGCGGTAACTTCTGAATTTTAATAGTTTAGAAGCACCGCATTGAACTAAGTTTTCAGTTTGTCTAAACTTGAAAACAAAATTTAAACTTTAGAGTCCCAAAATTGTGTTGTTGTAAAGTTTAAATTCCTCATAGTTTGCCATAATTCAGACTGTAATTTGAAGGGAGAATAAATAAACTTAATTACCTATTTAGAATACAAAAAAAAGCCGGCCAAGTGCGAGTTGGACTCGCCCATGAAGGGTTTTGTAGCAGCAAGTAACATAATATAAAAGTTCTTATAGTTCGTTGTAACTTTGATTGATGTTTTAACACGTTCGCAGTGATAGTGATTTTTGTAACCGAAAATTGCGGTTTAATGACGTATTAAAAAAAAACTACCAGCTCTATCTCGTTTAAACCAATTTTCGTTGGTAGTTTTTATGGCAATGTACACCACCATATATTTTTTTAGATTTATCATTCTCTTAGTTTAGAAGTTAGAGGGGGGGGGGGACATTTTTCATAAACAAAATCAACGTTTTCATTTTAGCGCCAAAAGTCAGTCATTTTGGTTTTACTACTAGAGAATTATATTTACGTGTTCAATATTTTGCCATATTTTGTTGACTTACACTTCATTTGCTGAGAAGTTCTGTTCCTCATTGCTTGCTATATTTACCAAACCGACAAAAAAATTGTACGTACTACGTAATTTATGTTTTACTAACACATTGACGTAATTGTAATTAACTTTTTACATAAAATAGTAAACTAACATTAATCTCTATCGTACTTGTCCCCTTTGTTAGCATTATACGCAATGTTTTTTTTTATTTAAGTACTTAAATAATTACACTATTGATGACTAAGGTTGTTATTACATCGTGAGATGTTCTGTAAACTAACAGTCATTATACCCAAAATACACCCAAAAGCCAAACAATTAAGTGAGAATTTCAGAAACAGATTACTCATGGGGATGCGAAACCACAATACCCGACGCAATGGTACTTAATGTGAGAAACTCTTAAATTACTAGATAAGTTAAGTCTTTGTAACGTTTTCTTGTTTACTTTAGAAGAAATTATTAATAAGGCTAATAAGCAAAAAACCATTTCAAAAAAGATTATCATCCTACATAGGAATTTAAAAAAAACTTAATCATTAACGCAACCTATTTTATGGGACATTCTATTTAGGGCTCACCCGGCCGTATGCAGTTTTAGAGCACCGTGTGATTTTAGCGGGTAGAAGTTTGGTAAAAAAGTAAAACAACCTTGTTTTACCCTTTTACCAAACCTCTTTTCCTCAAGGACTTTTAATTACTATTTAAAAAAAAAAGTAGTTTTTATTAACCCTAAGAAAACAAATGATTCTAACAAGATTAAACAAAAAGTTAAATATTGAGACTTTGATTTCATCACTAATCCACCTTAAAGAGACCATTGCCGTCGTTATCATAGTTAGTTAACATTTTGACCATCTGAATAAACATCTTGCATCTACGTAATCGAGTAAATGTAGGCACTCAAGGTAATGATTACCAAGTTAACTAGTTCTTTGCCTAATGGATGCTATTCGTAGTAAAACGTTGATAGGTATACAATTGGCAGATGTAGTCAAAAGAAATGTTACTTTTCTAAATAAGTTACGGTGTATAATTTGAGATTTGAGACACAAAATACTTTTTTTTCAAACTTACCCTCTGCTACCTACACTCGCGAACTAATCAGTATCGAAATTACTATGCAAATCCTTTGGCCTGGTGTCCGTGAACTCTGTGAGCCGTGTCTATGTGTGCGTAACCCGAGCGCACTTATAGATTGCCTCCTGTATCTATTTATTATTTTGTGCTAATACATGGTTATGCTTTAACAGTGGTGCCACAGAAATAGTGGAAGCAGCTTAGATTGTTCTGTTTGTTGTATATTAAAACCGTAAAGCTATCGTTTTCTACTATCATTAACATATATGTATATGGAGTTGGAGATCTAAGTTAGAATTGTATATTGTATATACAGGGTGGAATTTAAAGACGGTAGTTGGACGGAAAGTACCCTTAATATCGATAATGGCAAGTTTTGCTGAAAGGAAACATTCCTTTATTATCAAAAGTAAGTAAAAAGGGAAAAAAGTGTGGGTAGGCAGCACATAAACATAAAAAATATTGAGCTCTAAGTTTTATTTACTTTAATAATAGTAATATTATTCTAAATAGTTTTATTTATGTCTTAGTTTGTTGCCCGGCTCACCTCCACTCGCCACATAATTAAATTTTTAATATTGTACATTACTGCAAGAGTTACATACCTTATCTCAAAATGGACAGCAGATTCGAGGAAAATCTCGAGAAATTGGAGAATTTGTTCACGAGCGGTCTCCGTAGTCATGAAGAGAAATTGCAGAGGGCACTGGTCTCCTCAGGCCCCATACATTCTGACGTCATGGCCCTCTCCAGAGACTTTAATGAGTTCAAATGCTTTGTGATGGAATCTCTGGGGCACTTGAAGACTCAGGCTCAGCTTTTCTCACAGGGTATGGATCGCATAGAGACCTCAATGCGCAGAAAGGTTCTCCTGCTTCATGGTGTCCCCGAAGGACCAGGTGAGAAATTACATGTTACTGTTCGGGACATATTAACCAACAAAATGCAGTTGCCTGATGTGAGTATGAATACAGTTGAACTTTGCCATCGCCTTGGGTCCAGACAAGATAAAGCACGTCCCATTGTCATAAGGTTCCGTGATATGGAGCACCGTCACCTGGTGTGGGATCACAAGACGTCCTTGAAGGGAACTGGATACACCTTTTCTGAATTTCTCACTAGAGTTAGGCACCGGGTTTTCACTGCAGCGCGCAAGCACTTTCTGATGAAGAATGTCTGGACTACTGGAGGGATAATAAACATTATGACTCCAGATAAAAACCGTCATAAAATTGAATCCGCGTCCGAATTAGCGACTTTGGTCACAAAATTCCCTGCATGTATCACTGGTGAAGTCTCCGGGGACGTTAGAATTGCCCCTGCTGCTGCGTCATCGAGTGGACTCAATGCGCCTTTTAGCTCCAATTCTGATGCAAGGTCCACAAGGAGCCGTCGCCGATAACGAGCACGAAGTATACCGTTCTCACTGTAGTTAAGACTGACTTGTTGTGGTCACTTTATTTAGCCGTATAATTGGTAATTGTACATCTTCAACTAGTCGGTATATTTTTAATTATTTTTGTTTTCTTAGTCGTCACAAAATTAATAATCTTTTAATTGTTTTTACTATGCCGGTAACTTGTAATAATTTTCTTGTTTGGATTTATTTATACTTCACCTTGACACTCTTGACAGCTATTTGACAACTTGTCACTATCATGCCAACAATTGCGTTTAGTTACGCACAAGGGCGATACTTTTTATAATATAAATTGGTGCTGTTCCTTATTTTGACATCTTGCCTGTTACTATTTTTATTTTTGCTTTTCCTTCCTTTGTAATTCTTATGAAATCTCTCGGTATGTTTGCGAGTGGGTGAGCTTGGTATTTAGATTCATAGAGTATTTTTATTTATTATTTTATATTAGGTTATTAATAATAATATATTGTAATTGTTTAGGTATCTATCATATTTATTTATATATTAAGCATATTTATTTATTTATGTTATGGGTGATTATTCTGTATCAAGTAATGACTCTTTTCATTCGATCTGTTCTTCAGAGTCGAGTTTTATCAGTGTTGGCAACGTTAATTCTGCATCCCTTACTTTGCGTGATCAGCTTTCTTCTATCTTTTCTAACTTTGTTAAAAATTTCAACGTAGTTCACATCAATGCTCAGAGTATTCCATTCCATCACCCTGATCTTCTGGCATCCTTTAGCAGTGAACGTCTTGATGCTGTATTGGTCTCCGAATCATTCCTTAAACCGTCTCATCCGCCGCTGCTTTTTGGAATTCCTGGCTTTGTCCTTGTTCGCAATGACAGGACTGACAAGGGTCGCGGAGGGGTGGCTATTTATCTGCGAGAGGATATTCCTTTTAAAATTTTAAGTGCTTCTCCATCGATTTATAGTCATTCAGCGGAGCACCTCTTTTTGGAGATTACAGTGCAGCATAGCAAAATGTTGTTGGGTGTATTTTATAGTCCTGACCTTCATATAAACTACTTTGACTCACTAGACACATTACTTAACGATCTGCGTCCCTCTTACAGCAACGTGGTCATAATGGGTGATTTCAATACTGGTTTGATCAAAAATGATAAACGTTCTCACTCCTTGCTATCTCTTGTGTCTTCACTTAATTTGCATATCTTACCCTTATCTGCTACGCACCATTCCCCTAACTTTCCTGCTTCGCTTCTCGATTTGATCATAGTTTCCTCACCTGATCTTGTTGCCACTCATGGTCAACTTCCTTCCTGTTTTTCCCACCACGACCTAATCTATTTATCTTTGTCTATTCGCCCCCCTAAGCGTAAGCCACAATTCTCTGTTATTCGCAACTTCAAAGGCATCCCTTTGGAGTCATTGAGACGAGATGCAGAAGTAATTGATTGGTCATCTGTTGTTGCTGGTGAGACCACTGACGAAAAAGTTCTGAACTTCAACAATATTTTAACTGCACTTTACGATCGACATGCACCTAAACGCCGTTGTAAATTGAAACACATCCCAGCGCCCTGGATTACAACCGTCATCAAGGACGCTATGGCTAGGAGAGATAGGGCAAATCGAAAGTACAGACGTAGTCCAACAGATTTAAATTTCGACAGATTTAAATACTGGCGTAATCGGTGCAATCGCCTGTGTCAGGATGCTAAACGCCGCCACTTTCATCAATATCTTGATACCCGTAACTCCTCCGATGTATGGAAATTTCTCAAAGCTAACGGTATCGGCAAGTCTCCCCCTATCAATTGTCACGATATTAACTTGAGTGACCTTAATAAGCATTTCTCGCTTCCTCCTATATCACTTGACCCGTATGTTAAATCTCGCACTCTGTTAGATCTCTCTCGCTCTCCTCTTCCACAATGTCCTGAATTCAACTTCATTATAGTTGATGAGCTTGAAGTCAAAAAATCCCTTTTGTCGATTACTTCTTCTGCTGTTGGTAACGATGAGTTATGCTCAAGAATGTTTACTCCTATACTTCCCAGTGTAATCCCCATCCTCACTCATTTATTCAACTTCTCGTTGAACTCAGGTTGCTTTCCTAGTGCTTGGAAACAAGCACTTATAATTCCTTTACCCAAAACCACGAATCCCACACTTATGTCCGAATTTCGCCCTATATCCATTCTTCCTTTCCTCTCCAAAGTTCTTGAGCATTTAGTACATCGACAACTATCTACTTACCTTACGCAAAATAATATTCTGAATCCCTTACAGTCTGGCTTTCGGCCAGGTCACAGTACTGTCTCGGCTCTTCTGAAGGTGACTGATGATATTCGTCTGGCCATGGAGAATAAATCTCTCACTGTCTTAGTGCTACTAGACTTTAGTAGTGCGTTCAACTCCGTGGATCTGGATGTCCTTCTCAGTATACTTAAATCAATTAACCTGTCGTCGGAGACTGTGACCTGGTTTGACTCATATCTTCGGGGACGTTCGCAGTGTGTGCGCCTTAACGAGTCGGTCTCGGAATGGCGTAGTCTCATTGCTGGCGTGCCTCAGGGTGGCGTGCTTTCTCCTTTACTTTTTTCAATTTTTATCAACTCTGTTGTTCGAGTTATTTCTTCCAATTTCCATCTCTACGCAGACGATTTGCAACTGTACCGCCATTTTGCATTGAATGAATGTAGAAGCGCTATTGCCGGTATGAATCGAGATTTAAGTGCTATCAGTGAGAGGGCTAGGACATTTGGGCTCCAAATTAATCCTAAAAAGTCTCAGGCAATGATTATCGGTAGTTGGCAGATGCGATCCGGAATAGACATATCTTTGCTTCCGCCTCTCCTGCTTGATGCGGTCCCGATTTCTTATACCGAGACAGCCAAAAACCTTGGCATTATCTTTAATTCTAATTTGTCCTGGAACGCTCATGTTGGGGAGGTCAGCAAAAAGGTCTACTACACTTTCCACACCCTCAAATGTCTACAGCCGTATTTGCCGGTGGATGTAAAGATCACGCTTGCCCAAACGTTAATTCAACCCATTATTGACTACGCGGACTCTTGCTATTTGGATGCTACTGAGGAGCTATTGAATAAACTTGAGCGACTGCAAAATTTATGTATTCGATTTATTTTCAATCTTCGCAAGTACGATCATGTCTCAGAATTTCGCAAGAAACTCAGGTGGCTCCCAATCCGTCTTCGCAGGAATACTCGAATATTGTGTGTGCTATTTAATATCCTTCACAACCCCTTATATCCTACCTATCTAAGGGAGCGTTTCTCTTATAGGCATGCTCCAGATACTCTGTGTCGGACACATCTAAAACATCTTCTTACTATGCCTTCCCACAAAACTAATTTCTACTCTTACTCCTTCACTGTTCATGCAGTAAGATTGTGGAACTCTCTTCCACCGAGGATACAATCTTGCCAAACTATTTCGCTCTTTAAAAAGAATGTAAAAGAACACTACCTTTCCTCTTTACCATAACAATTTTTTATCCCTCTCTTTCTTTTTTATTTTTTTCTTTTCTTATTTAAATGGTGTATGTATTTTAATGATATGTATGTATTTAAGTATATATATATGTTGTTATCGTTTATGTATGTTTATTAACCTGCACACACTTGTTTACTTTATTTCCCCTTTACATCTCCTCTCTCAGGCCTACTGGAAGAGATTTCTGTAGAAATAAGTAGTGCCTTGTACAATGTTCCTTGTTATATTTATATTTTCTCAGTTGTGTGTACAAAACTAATAATAATAATAATAATAATAAAACTGCATTCAAAGACTTTTGAAAAATCACCTCTTTGAGCCGGGAATCGAACCTGTGAGATGTGAAAAATAAATATTCTGTATTTTATGATATCTACCAACCGCAACAGACTTTAATAAGGATCAATTTCTTTTAAGCAACATTGTATTCGAAAATAAATGAAGATCAAGTAAAATATGTTTTTATTGTAAAGCTTACTCACTATCTAAAGAAAAAAAAACAGACTAATTGAAAAACCCCTATTTTTTTTTGATGAAGTTGGTTGGTTAAGTGACCAGAACGAATATTCCCATTCACAGAAACTAGAACATTTTTTTAACAAACTTCAAAAAAGGAGAAAAATCTCAATAAAACTGTTTTTTTTTCTTCAGATAGTGAGTAAGCATTACAATAAAAACATATTTTACTAGGTCTTCCTTTGATTTAAGATACTATGTTGTTTAAAAGAAATTGTTCCCTATTAAAGACTCTTTCGGTTGATATCATAAAATACAGGCTGTTTATTTTTTACATCTCCTAGGTTCGATTTCCGGCTTAAGCAGGTGATTTATCAGAAATCTTTATATACAGTTTTACTTACTTTTAAAAATAAAGGAATGTTTCCTTTCAGCAAAACTTGTCATTGTCAATATTAAGGGTACTTTACCTCCAACTTACAACCAACCTACCGTCTTTAAATTCCACCCTGTATATAATTGACAATTTATAGGGTTCTACTTTGATTTGGACTATGTACTCGTATCATACTAACTATATGGCTCTTCTACAAAAAAGGCTATTTGAGAACAACTTAGATACAATAACCTTCGCGTCCTCCTCGTGCTGCTGAAAATATAATGGTAAAAGTTGTGTCATTAAAACAAATTAATTACGTTTTACAAATTTTTATCCTGACCCGTGAAGACCTCTAGAGATTGCTAAACCTACAAAAAAGTAACTGCTCACTATATTATGCTAAAATATTTTTAAAGTTTCTTTGTGTATAAATACGCCTAAATTTTCAAGTGGTTCTTATTTCCTTATACCAAAACTTTCCAAAATTAATTCCCTCCTAAAAAAATAATTGAACTTCCATTTTCATACATTTATTTTTGTCTGTTTTGTCCAAAATATGTCGTTAGTCTTCGTCTGTTGATTAATTGCTGTCACCGTCTTGGTCCTGGTTGATTGATTACATTGTAATCTTGTTTGTGATTTGACTAATGTTAGAAATTGTGTAACTATTTTTTTAAATATAATGTTCGTAGTTTCTACTAACATTTTCTTGGAAGAGTCATCTGTATGTCAGATAAGTATAGCTATTTCTAGAGTGGTATGTTGATTCATAGGTACAGTAAAACGAAACGCCTAAAGTTACTAAATATAATTACAAACTGTGTTAAAAGTATTTTCATTTGAATAGTTAATACAGGGCTTGAGCTTTGATTTATCAATCGATCTTGCAGTCAGACACATGCTTTAATCTAAATACTGCATAATTATACATATTATACTATACGTACATAGACAAGCTACAAAATTTGCGAGGGGCATTTTCATTTTTAGGGTTTCGTAGCCAAATGGCAAAAACGGAACCCTTATAGATTCGTCATGTCTGTCTGTCCGTCCGTATGTCACAGCCACTTTTCTCCGAAACTATAATGCTTCTGAAACTTGGTAACTAGATGTATTCAGTGAACCGCATTAAGATTCTTATGTCCCGTCCCCATACTCAGAAATGAAACTCAATTTTTTTATTTTCATCAAGCCCATACGTGTGTGGTATCTATAGATAGGTCTTTAAAAATGCTATTGAGATTCCTAAAATATTTTTTTTCTAAAGTGAATAGTTTGAGCAAGAGACAATTCCAAAGTGGAAAAATGTGTGTCCTCCCCCTCTAACTTCTAAACTATGAGAATGATAAATCTAAAAAAAATATATGATGTACATTGCTATAAAAACTACCAACGAAAATTGGTTCGGCCGAGATAGAGCTGGTAGTTTTTTTTAATACGTCATAAACCGCAATTTTCGGTTACAAAAATCACTACCACTGACACACTATACACTAAAACATCAATCAAAGATACAACGAACTATAAAAACTTTTATACTATGTTACTTGCTGCAACGAAACCCTTCATGGGCGAGTCCAACTCGCACTTGGCCGGTTTTTTAAATTAACACCTCTTGTCGAATGACGTCACGGTCTATAGGGAGGTTTGAAGGACGGCCCTCCCTTTCTACAATGCCCCAATGCTTCTTCCAAAACTCGGCAGTCCATCTACTTAGTTCCGTTATAATTAACTTCTGGTATGATTTAAGGTTTGAAGCAACAGCAAGAAAGTAAACAAGAGTTTAAAGTGTGTGGTCGATGACAAATTAAATTTGCTATCAAGTAAGGGATATTGAAGTAACATATATTTTACTTTTGGTCTTAACATTATTTCACTAGAGCTAGGTTGTTCGCCCAGGATTTTGTCAAGTCGGCGTGTGTTTGGTAACCTCGTGTGTCTTGATCGTTTTGGAAAATTAAGTGTATCTGTGTGAATTGTGACAAATCTTGACTTGTTTCTAACATCCAAAAGCTTGTGTTGTTCTGGTTAAGGTATTGTTCTGTTTTGTGTTGTTTTTATGTGTTTAATTGACTATGGATAAAGAAAAGCCTCCCGACCCTCCCCATCCAACAACCCCTGAGACTCCCACCTTTTCCTCTCCCCCCTTATTCCCCTCTATGACTATACCTGCTACAAATCAACTTTCCCAATTTGCAGATATAACTTGCAGTGTTTCGGAATCCTCTCGGAAACGCCGAGTTGATGACGAAACTCTCTCTAATCGTCCTCCCAAGCAGCAGAGGAACCAAGTAGGTCGTTCCCAATATACATCCGGGGACCAGGGCCCCTTTATAGTCCACGTTTCGCATATCGAATCCCAATCAAACTCCGGTGCCTCTATCCACCCTGTTAGCTTTGGTTTATTACTGTCCAAGTTCAATGTCAACAACATTGTTAAAGATGGCGTTAAAAAAGTTGGTCGGAACCGAGTCTCGGTGGAGTTCGCCTCCTTCCAAGACGCCAACACCTTCCTCAACCATTCCATGTTGATACCCAACAAACTTGATGCCCGTATTCCTTCCTACCAGACCACCCGCATGGGTGTTGTTCAAGGTGTCCCTACAGACATGTCTGAAGATGAGGCAAAGTCATACATGTCTGTTCCACAGGGCTGTGGACAAGTACTAAAAATAAGACGAATTAACCGTAAAGTGACCCGAGATGGTACCACAGAATGGAGGCCCACAGAAACCTGTGTGGTCACTTTCGATGGTCAAACCATTCCTCAGAGGATATACTGCTGTTATACCTCACTACCAGTTCAACAATATATATTTCCGACTATACAGTGCCGTAAGTGTTGCAGATATGGCCACGTTGAATCATTGTGTAGATCTAATCCCAGGTGCTTTAAGTGTGGACATGACCATGCTGCCCTTGGTTGTTTTATTACCGAAGAGGAAGCCTTCTGTGTGTTATGCTCTGGCACCCATTTTGCAAATAGCAAAGTGTGTCCGGAGTATACCAGACAGAGAGCCATTAAGACTACTATGGCTGAGAAAGTAGTCTCATATGCAGAAGCTAGTAAGGCTATACCCCCAGTCCCTACAAACTCCTATGCTAATGCTCTTAAAAATACCACCACTCAATCCTACCGCAAAACCGTCTTCTTAAAACCAAGAACACATGCACCTCTCCCTCCTTCTTATGATAAAACTGCTCATCAAAATATCATTTCTTCTCCTCAATCTTCACAACCCAATGGCTGTGCCATAAACAACCCCCAGTCACAACTATCTGAGACCATTATCCCCATTTTAGAACTCTTAATCCAAATTATATCCCCCTTAATTTCTTCAAACAACCCACCGTCCAACGTTGCCAATATACTTAGCACTCTTTTAAACTTAATTAAAAATGGCTCGACACCTAAGCTATCTACAATGGAATGTGAGGAGCGTGTATCATAAAAAACACGACCTCATATACCTAATCAATAAATACAATCCCATTGCATGCTCCATTGCAGAGACATGGTTAACTTCAAACCTAAGTTTTAATATCCCACACTACAACATCCTCAGAGCAGATAGATCCGATGGCTATGGAGGAACAGCCCTAGCCATCAATAGTAGAGTTCCCCTACTCCCTATGTCCTTGTCCTCACCGGACCAGGGTGTGAACATGGTTGCTGCGAAGGTTGAAGGCATTACCATCATTTCTATTTATATTGCTCACCCACATCAGAACTTCCTTTCTATCCTCAGACATACTTTCCAGAGCATTCAGGGACCTATGTTAGTTATGGGTGACTTCAATGGCCATCACTACAGGTGGGGTTCAAACCGCTGCGATGCCTTTGGAGTAGGTTTGGTTGAGATCCTGGATGATCTCAATCTGTGCATCCTTAATGATGGTAGCCCTACCCGAAGAAACCTCCCTGGCCAAAATACGAGCTGTGTGGACCTCACATTCTGCACCACTGACATTGCCTCCTCTGCCTGCTGGGTAACTACAAACCTGACACATGGCAGTGACCACTACCCAATCCAGATATACCTTACAGACAAGACATATTTAGAAAAAAGTTCCCCCCCTCTCCTTAAATTTAATTTAACTAATCCTGATTGGGACACATTTGCAGCGCAATTAGATAGTAAAATCCCCACCCTACCCAATTTAGATTCCCAAAATTCAGAAAACAGCAGTCACTGCCATGTGCAGGAATGTCTAGAGAATTTTACCAATGCTATCACCTCCTGTGCGGAAACCAACTTCCCCATTAAAAACTCTGCCCGAGGCAAAATACCATCCCCACCCTGGTGGGATCACGAATGCACCAGTGCCATTAGAGAGAGGAAGGTGGCCGAAAAACAATACGATCGTGCTATGAGTGTGGAAAACTTGCTTAACTACAAACGGGTACAAGCCAAAACTAGAAGGTTGTTACGCCGCAAGAAGCGTGCAGGCTGGGCCACATTCTGCTCTGGGCTTGCTCCCAGAACTCCTCCCTCTGTTGTCTGGAGAAACATCAATAAATTCAGAGCGGGCTGCACCCCTTCTTTACGCTCTCCAATGACCCGGGAGATAGCAGAATTATTTTTTAACAAAATTGCCCCTTCGTATGTCCCCACAAGGGCTGAGTGCCATCAGATTCCCGTGACTTCCTCACGGGACCCCTTTGACCTCCCATTCTCCATGAGAGAACTGGATATGGTGCTTAAGCACGTTAAGGATTCTGCTCCGGGGATAGACGGAATCCCATACTCATTCCTCACCCATGCAGGCACTACGACGAGGAGCTACTTTTTGAACATCATCAACCACTGCTTCATCAATGGCTGGATCCCGGACCCCTGGAAGACTCAGATAGTTATCCCGGTCCTGAAACCCGGAAAAGCCAGTGACGATCCAAATGGCTACAGGCCAATCGCCCTTTCTTCAGTTCTCACTGAGATCCTGGAACACCTAATAAAAACCCGGCTAGAGTTCATTGTTGAATCCCGCGGCATGCTCCCAGGGTCTCAGTTTGGATTCAGAAAGGGCCTTAGCACTATGGACAGTGTGGGTACATTAATAACTGATGTCAGAATTGCCTTCTCACACAACCAGTCAGTCGTGGCAACTTTCCTCGACGTTTCATCCGCCTACGACAGCGTCCTCCTCCCTATTCTCAAGCAGAAATTGCAAGAGTTGAGACTACCGGCGAGGTTGATACAGTGCGTATGCGAGATGCTCATGTCCCGGTCCCTGGTTTTGAGAGTCCAGGGCGAGGAATTCGAGCGTCGTAAAATTTGGACAGGTCTACCCCAAGGCTCGGTCTTAAGTCCCATGCTGTATAATCTGTATACAGCTGACATTGGATCATGCCTCAACAGCAATTGTCATATTTTACAATACGCGGACGACTTGGCGTTATATGTCTCGAATCCCTCCATTACAGATGCTGCTGACTCACTCTCCATCTCCCTGGACTCACTAAATGAGTGGCTACTTAACCATGGACTGAATCTGTCTGCACCCAAAAGTACAGTGGTCATTTTTTCTCGTAGGAAAACAATCCCCCGTATCCAGCTGCATATCCAGGGGCATAGTATCCCTGTATCCTCCAATGTAAGGTTCCTTGGAGTATACCTGGATTCGAAACTGACTGGCCGCCACCATCTTTGCCACCAAGTACAGAAGTGCGAGCGAATCACCCCCATGTTAAAGGCCCTTGCGGGGGTTTGGTGGGGTGCCCACCCATTTACCATGAGACTGATCTACAATGCTCTCATTCGTAGTGTAATGGACTACGGGTCATTCTTACTGGTCCCATGCAATAAAGGGGCACTGGCCGGGCTAGATAAGATCCAAGCCTCATGCCTCCGGATGATCTCTGGATGTATGAAGTCATCCCCTATAAATGCATTACAAGTGTTGTGTACGGAACCCCCTTTGGCGCTGAGACGGAGGTTCTTAGCGGACCGCTTCGTCAACCGTCTGTGTTCCCAAAAAGCCCACCCACTCTTGCAAAACCTTGAATCCCTAAACCTCCTCTGTAACAGGAATTCTACATACTGGAAAAAAAAAGAAGTTCCCTTAATACTACAATCATTTAGGTCGCTACAAAACTTAGAATCTCCTATTGCAAAATTTGATAGGCTCCCACTCTTCACTCATAGCTATGAGGTGCTATGCTTCAAACCTCAAATAATATTTAACATAGGACTTGACAAGAAATCTGTGGCAGCAGGTCCCACTTTCAATGCGCTGGTAGACAGACATTGGAAAGATTTTCAGTTCTTCTTTACTGACGCATCGAAGCTGTCCAGAGAGGGCTATACTGGCGCTGCAGTATACTTCCAAAATTCTCGGATAGCAATGCAGTTCAGGTGTCCTAAAGAATCTTCGGTGTTCACGGGCGAATGTGTAGCCATACTCGAGGCCTGCTCATTCATAGAGTCCCATAATATTTCCAAAGCAGCTATCTTCACGGACTCCTTGAGTAGTCTGCAAGCTCTGGAACAAAACCCCCATAAGTCCAAACTTCACAGCTCCCTAATTTTGAACATCAAAAAAAGCCTACTCTTAAGCCATCAGAACCAGAAAACTATACAACTGGTCTGGATTCCGAGCCACTGCGGTATCAGGGGCAACGAATTCGCTGATTCCCTCGCCAAAGATGCTGTATTAGCACCCTCCGCAGATTTGAGACACTTTGTCTGCCAGGGATACGACCTCCTGAGCCTCCCTCAGATAACCCTACAGTCTACGTGGCAAGCCTACTGGTCAGATTCAAGCAAGGAGAAAGGCAAATTCTACCACTCTATACAGCCCAACATATCACCGAAGCCCTGGTTCTACCATTTTAAAAAGTCTCCCAAACCGGTCATTTCAGTTGTCTGCAGACTACTCATTGGACATTGTTGCTCACCTGTGTTCCTACACAAAATACATATAAGGGATTCTTCAATATGTGAATGTGGACTGGACGAGGGTTCATTGGACCATATCTTCTTTAATTGTCCCTTACGCAATTCCCCTCCCGACTTTTATACCCAAGTAACAAAACTCAAGATTCCCCTTCCTATTAACTTTGCCTCCCTACTAACACATTCTTCCCGCAAACTATATTCGATTTTAATCTCATTTGTCAACCGTAATACAGTCAAACTGTAGTTTTATACTGCCTCTTAGCACTATCCTATAATTTTTAACTCACTAATAGAAAATTCCCAATGTATTTATGTAGGTACTTGTAAATAATATATAAGTATACTTAATTGTGTGTGTCCATGTGGAAATAGTCTGGTAATATTTGTTGCAGTGTTTCTACTAACCTCAACAAGATCCCAGCGCGTCAAGCTCAACTCAGGTCACTGCGAAATTGGTTATTAGCATAACCACAAGCACACGCAATAGCCATTACACGTTTGATTTTGGCGGAGTTGCCGGCATCGGCCCCGGCAGAAAGCCATAACCAAAAATAGAATAGAATAGAATTATTTCACTAATGTGTCTTGCTATTAATCTTAGATAAATATGGTGGCTCTATCATATCTATGAATAGAGCTTACAGTCTCCTTAATGGATTTTCAAATACATCAAGCGATAGGTCGCTACTTTCTTAGTTCGATATTGTACAACATGTTTGTCAAATATTTATGTGCCTTGTAATTATTATTATATACGTACAGTATAGATATAAGTATAGACATTTTAAAACGCTTAGATGAGCTTAAAATTTTTCAGTGAGCTTTTAATAATTAATTAGACTGCCTCTATGGCGCAGTCGGTACTGATACCGCCTGCCGCGCTAGAGGTCCTGTGTTCGATTCCTGGGTCGACCCAAATATTTGGGTCATCCACAAATGTTTGTTTCGGAGTTTGGGTGTTTTCCATGTATAATATATACAATCTGTTCCCCGCGGCTTCGACCGCGTAGAAGTCGTTACCGCGTAAGTCTGGTTATATCGTAAAATCATAACCCTCCTTTTGCACAGTCAGTTAAAAAGTGGCCTATATCCTTCCCAGGGCCTCGAACTATTCCTATACCAAATTTCATCTCAATCGCTCCAGCCGTTTAGGCGTGTAAGCGTAACAGACAGACAGAGTTACTTTCCTATTTATAATATTAGTAGGGATTTTTTTGTGGATCACACAAATATTAGGATCGACCCAGGAATCAAACCCAGGACCTACAAATATATAAGTATCTGTCTATCAGTCGTCTAGATCCCTTAACACAAGCTTTGGAATCTAGATAATCGATATGCACAAAATTTAAACCTAATTGTAACCGGAATAAACCCGACAGTCAAATGGGGACTTCAGCAACTACAGTAGTCGCATACGAAATAGTCAAATACCATCAAGGATTCTACACTACGAATAATAAGACTAATTAGACAACAAAATGTGAAGGTGAAATCAAAGGCTGGCAAAGTGCGAGTGAATGAGAGTCCAAAATTACCACTACCAATATTTGACATCTTGATTGCTGGATTTATTGCGGATGTACATACAGCTTTATTCAGAATTGATTAGACTATTTCCTATTTATATCCAATGTCTCTGTCATTGTTTTATATTTATTTTCATGTTTTTTAGGGTTCCGTAGCCAAATGGCAAAAAACGGAATCCTTATAGATTCGTCATATCTGTCTGTCTGTCCGTCCGTATGTCACAGCCACTTTTCTCCGAAACTTAAAGACCTATGATGTTAAAACTTGGTAAGTAGATGTATTCTGTGAACCGCATTAAGATTTTCACATAAAACTAGAAAAAAAGCTGTAAATTTTGGGGGTCCCCATGCTCAGAACTGAAACTCAAAAATGATTTTTTTATCAACCCCATACGTGTGGGGTATCTATAGATAGGTCTTCCAACATGCTATTAAGGTTTCTAAAATTTTTTTTCTAAAGTGAACAGTTTGCGCAAGAGACACTTCCAAAGTGCAAAAATGTGTGTCCCCCCCTCTAACTTCTAAACTAAGGAGGAGAATGATAAATCTAAAAAAAATATATGATGTACATTGCTATAAAAACTTCCAACGAACATTGGTTTAAACGAGATCTAGTAGGCAGTTTTTTTAATACGTCATACACCGCAATTTTCGAAAAATCACTACCACAGCGAACGTGTTAAAAAATCAATCAAAGTTACAACGAACTACAAGAACTTATATATTATGTAACTCGCTGCTACGTAACCCTTCGTAGGCGAGTCCGATTCGCACTTGGCCGGTTTTTTTTGTTTTGTACTAAACTAGAGTAAATTCTGGTCTGATTATATTTGGCCAAGAAACCAGTTTCTGGAACGCATGTAAAACATTTGAAATCAAATGCTTCGGACCCAGATCAACCTTGATCGCCAGTCCTGTAGACTCTTTTCGGTGTTCTGAAAGTTACTAATATTTAAACTTCTCATTGGGGTTAAAGAAGAATTAGTGAAATCGGTCCAGCTGACCTGAAGCTATGCGCTTACCAACACATTTTGCGATTCATTTTTATTTTATAGATAAAGTAGACTGTATGATAAAAAAAAATCCTGTCATGATTGTCTCGATACATTGTCTAGTTAGGGACAAATTAAAAGATCGGAATCAAGGTCCGAACAAAATGTCTATAGCACCTACAGCTATTGCTATTAACTAAATAAATATAATTAATTCAGTTGGTTACAGCGTAAATCGTGTTGATATAAATCCGCTCAAATCAAAATACATTTTGTTGAACAAGTTGGAAGTCAATATCCGTTAATTCGAGATATTCTTCTTCCGTAAGATCGTATTTAAATAAAATGCAAATAACCCAAATCGTTTGACAAGGAAACAACCAAATTAATTGAGCGTAAACAAGAAGCTAGCCAGAATTGTTAATAATTACAAGAATAAAACGAAAGGCCGAAACTCCAACAGATTGATCACAGTCGCAGATTTGCGGAAACAAGAAACTTCACTGACAGATTACACCGGGCCGAAATAAATCAAAATGTCTATAGTTTTTATGTACCAACGTTTGGTCGCCTAATAAGAATGATGTTCACAACTGAATTTCGGAGTTCTTTCTTTATTCGTTGAATCTAATGAATGTATAGTATTTATGTGGAATATTGTTAATGTAGTGTAGGTATCAATAAACCTCATCACCAGGTTTTTCTATACCGCTAAGATGCCTCTGGGGCGCAGCCGATAGTCTAAACAACTGCCGCGCTGGAGGTCCTGGGTTCGATTTCTGGGTCGGTTTAAATATTTGTTTGATCCATAAAAGTTTGTTTCGTAGTTTGGGTGCTTTCTATGTATTATTTGTATGTATTTATTTACGGCTCCGGAACATCAACGAGTAGAAGTATATTTGTACTTAGGTCAAAACTTACACAAATATATAAGTGACATACTTTGTATAGTCGTCAGTCGTCTAGTCTAGTAATCAGTCGTCTAGATTCCAAAGCACAATCTTATATAAGCTTGATGTGGGCTAGATGATGTTGTGTGAGAATGTCCACAAATAGAAACGGAAATGGAGGGTGAGACAAGCTTACAGTCCATCTCGTGGAAAATGGTTACCGTAGCCTATGGGTCAGAACTGAACCTCGTAGCACCGCTGTCTCAGTGTCCTGGAAACGATGCGATCACAGCCAGTAAGAAACTTTCGCTATTATTGGTACATGTACGGGTGACCACTTTGTAACATTTCATTTTCAAGCGTTTCTGTCCTTAATAAGGCACGTTAAGCTGTTGGTCTCGGTTGTGAGTAACAAGACCGTCGTTAAGTTAGAGGCCATAAGGGTGGCTTGAAAAATTTTAACAGCAGGTCATCACAGCCTGCGCCAATCCATTTCAACACGACACTAAATATACCACCTATTTTACCTAATAGGCGGTAGATCATGTCAAAAAAGGTGATATGATCCGATGTATACTATGCCTCAGCCTACCCTGTATGTTTTTTCAGACTATAATATACGTGTTGGTGTACCAAATATCAGCCAGATCCTTCTGTCGTTCGACCTTGATTGAATAACCAAAATCCAAAAGTTCTTACAAACTTTCACATTTAAACATTATAAGTAAGACTAGGATCACTAATTAGCCGATTTTAGACAGTACATACCCAGGCTATCTCTATGCACTCTTCAAATGCATGGTTTGAGGATTTTTAATTTCTTTCTTTTTTTATCTCTCCGATAATTTTAGAAGATCGCGGTCTTAAACAAAGCAAATTGCCAATACCTAATCGTCAAAAAAGTGCACCTAATGGTCCATTTCGTAGAGAGTCTTCAGGTATCTTATTCTTTACTCAATTTTCAATTGTAATGGACTACGATTCAAATGCCGGAACTACACTCCACTAAAGCTTTAAAATAATGCTTTCATTCGAACACCTTTTTAGTCCAGAAAAAAAAAAACTCGTTTTACTTTTATCTATAAATATTCAAAAATTTAATAATCTCCTCCATTTTGTATGTTAAATAATAAACCGGCCAAGTGCGAGTTGGACTCGCCCTTGAAGGGTTTCGTAGCAGCAAGTAACATAATATAAAAGTTCTTATAGTTCGTTGTAACTTTGACTGATGTTTTAACACGTTCGCATTGGTAGTGATTTCACTAACCGGAAATTGTGGTTTGACGTATTAAAAAAAACTACCAGCTCTATCTCGTTCAAACTAATTTTCGTTGGTAGTTTTTATGGCAATGTACATCATATATATTTTTTAGATTTATCATTCTCTTAGTTTAGAAGTTAGAGGGGGGGGGGGACACACATTTTTCCACTTTGGAAGTGTCTCTTGCGCAAACTATTCACTTTAGAAAAAAATGATGTTAGAAACCTCCACAGAATTTTTGAAGACCTATCTATAGATATACACGTATGAGTTTAATGAAAAAAAAAATTTAGAGATCCAGTTCTGAGTATGGGGACCCCCAAAATTTACTGCTTTTTTTCTAGTTTTATATAAAAACGTTAATGCGGTTCACAGAATACATCTAGCTACCAAGTTTCAATAGCATAGACCTTATAGTTTCGGAGAAAAATGGCTGTGACACACGGACGGACAGACAGACGGACAGACAGACAGACAGACATGACGAATCTATAAGGGTTCCGTTTTTGCCATTTGGCTACGAAACCCTAAAAATCATCAAAAAAGGGCACAGAAATATAAAATAAAAAATTAAGTAAAGTAAACCACAATTTATTAGCTTTTGAAATGCAATTTACTGATGAAAATATTTTTTGAACGTTAGGCAAATTCATTAATGTATTGAAAATATTTTTGAAAGAATACTTAGAAACGTAACACAATTTTGTGTCATAAAAAGCCTCAAAGTGTTTTAGTCTAAACTAATAATATTTTTATTGTACCTACTACTAAAATTGTTATGAAATCATATTATTTATCAACCAGTAGTACCTACAATAAAAAGGTCTCGTGATATTAGATTGCCTGATTCCATGACAGTGTCTGAAATGACATTTACATAATTATCTACTGCATAATTATTATTAACTTTAATACATTTTGTTGCAGGTGTAGGCAGTATAGCCACAGTATAAAGAGAAAACCGGATCTGTAAAACTACACATCAGCAGTTTAGCAGTTATGGAAAAGAAAGCTAGGTATCTAATTTAAGATACAAGTTGCCATTAACCGTTGAAGACTTTCCTCCAGGGGAATAGAAACCAGCTTAATTACCAGATATTATTACGACTTTATATTATTGTCGCGTTAATTATATAAGTATAAAAAAAACCAGCCAAGTTCGAGTTGTTGCGAGTGTTGGTTCCGTATCAAAAAACAACAAATAATCACGTTTGTTGTATGGCAGCCCCCCTTAAATGTTATTTTATTTTTTCGGGTTTTAGTATTAATTTGTTGTTATAGTGGCAACTGAAACACATAACCGGTGATAATTTCAGCATTCTAGCTATCACTATTCACGAGAATAATACAGCTTCGATACGGACAGACAGACGGACTGCGGAGTCTCATGAATAGTGTCCCGTTTTTTAACCTTTTTGGGTACGGAACCAAAAAAAAAACATTTGAATCGAAGTATCCGTTGAAGAATTTTAGTCAGAGTGCCAGAGTCTACCTATTAACTTATTTCGAACCTATTACCTACACAGGTTTTAAAATTTTCTGTACAATATTATGCTAGCAAACCAGGATCGAAAAATTGTTTAAAAATGTTGAAGAATTGCAATGAACTAGCTAATAAAAACTGGTTTTAAACGAGATTGAAAATTCATTATTCTCATTCTTAATTCTTATAACTAACCACATATTGGTAGTATAAAAACAAATACACACCTGTATAATATATTTTAATGGACACAAATTGAACTGTTAAAGCAATTTGGGTAGCATTAGCATTGACATCTCTTTTCGGTCGTTACCTGCAGGCAGCTTAATCGAGACGTGGACGTAGCCCCAAATATGAGTTTAAGTTTTACGACAGCCATTCCGCGGTCGTAACGATGTTATTATTATCCTGATGGCCATGAGGCGATATTTGAATGTCGCTATATTTTCCCTATCACTGCTTCTATGAGGATCGTGTGCTATAAACTTTTAGTACTCCCAGTTAGAAGGCATCTTTGAATAAAGGTCTACTCATTTTTAGGGTTTTGAACCTCAAAAGGATCCTAAACGGTAGCTTTATTGGATCGTTTATGAACAAACCTGAAGCAAATTGGGCTGAGGAACAGTAAACGAACTTCATAAGGTTCGTACCTCCTGAAGTTCTATATAAACTCATATAAAAAAATAACCAAGTGCCAAAGCCAAGCCAAGGCCAAGTGTGAGTCGGACTCGCGCACGGAGGGTTCCGTACCAAAAAAAGCGGAAAAACGTTTGTGGTTTAGAAGCTCCCTTAATGTTTTTTATATAGCGGCCACAGAAATACATCATCTGTGAAAATTTCAGCTCTCTGGCTGTCACGGTTCCTGACATATAGCTTTGTTACGGACGGACAGACAGACAGACGTACAGCGAAATCTCATGAATGGGGTCCAGTCTGTACCCTTTGGGTACGGAACCCTAATCAACAGACAGACTTTTTTTTTTTTACGTGACGGAAAATCCTCATGGTTGTTATGCCGGACTCCTACCGACTAAAAAACCTCACGTAACGCCCAATAGCCTATGGTTGAGAGCCCCGGGTAAGCCCTCGGAAGGATCTCCCAGGACTCCCAACAGATAATTATAACTAGCCGATAAATTGACTGTTGTATTAACAACTCAATCAAGTGATTGGCCCCTTGTGACTAGTATGCCGTTGCTCTCCCAATAATTATGGTAATCTGATACGAAATATTCTTGAAGTCGTTTGTTGACTTGAGGAATGTAGCTTATACTGTTCCCGGTTCAGACAAACCGTTTGGAAGTACGAGTGTAAAAAGAGAAAGGGGCCATTCAAAAATTATCTTCATTTGTTTTCTATTAAACAGAATGACCTTATCCGCGCAAGTTCATTTACGTGACATAAGAGAGAGAGAGAGAGCGAGAGAGAGGTGTATTTATTCATCAGCTCTAAAGGAGGATGCGAAACTGGTGTAAAATTATTCAATAATTAGCCCGTCAGTGATTTATTAAATAATTCTACTACCAACTCATATTAAAAGGACTAGACGGTGCTCACGGCTTCGCCCGCGTGAAATTCGATTCCCATTCCCACTTTCGATGGGAATATAATTACCCCGGGATACCATGTAGCCTATACCTATGTTATTCCAGACTAAATCTATTGTACTAAATTTCAGCTGAATCTATTCTTTTGTTAAATTGTGATAAAGCAAAAAACATTTAAAGATCCAAAAAATATCCAAACATCCAAAAATCCAAACATCCAAATTTTCAAACATCCAATTATTCAAACATTCAAAATCATCCCAAACTTTCGCATTTGTGATATTTATAGTAGTAAAGGATATTTAGGATTCAAAACTCTTTGGTGTCTATTTTTTTTAAGTTTATGTTGTTCGTGTTCCTGGTTTGAAAATGCTGGCCATCAATATAAAAAAAAATCGAATGCATTCATATTCTGAAAAAAAATTTTGAAAAACAAAAGCATTAAGCTTTTGTTTTTCAAAATTTTAATAGGTCGTGTTGCTTGTTCTAAAGAAAATTATCAATATTTTAATTAAATTTTATGTAAAAATAAACGCCAAAAAGTTATATTAAACAAAGAAATTGTAATGGAACGTTCATGTAACAACTGTGGTCGGTATTATTTCAGTTCAAATACCTATTACATTAAAATCAAATACCTATGTATTAATTTTGCTTCTTTCAATTCGATAAAATCTAGTAATATTATCGTAAGTTCAGTGATTTCTTTGTAATGTTTACTAATAAATGTTTCTTTTTTCAGTTTTGTGTTCAACAATGAAGTTGATGGAGTTGAGAGGTTGGAGTTTTCGTACTTATATAGGTAAGTGACCAAAATATTTCTAATCAGAAAAGAACGGTATTGTTTTTTATTGACATTCTTGCGAGGGCTTACCCGGGGCTCCCGGCCGTAAGCAGTGGCAGGATACCGTACGGTTTTAGTCTGTAAGAGTCCGGCATAGCATCCATGAAGGATTTCCACACATAAAAAAGCTTTGCTTATGCTTGCAAGATTTCAGCTTTGAAATTATTCTTTACTAGCTGATGCCCGCAGCTTCGCCCGCGTAAAATTTGTTCCCGCGGGAACTTATTCCTGGGATAAAAAGTAGCCTATGTGTTATTCCAGACTGTAATGTATCTCTGTACCAAATTTCAGCCCGATCCGTTCAGCGGTTTGAGCGTGAAAGAGTAACAAATATCCACACTCACTAACTTTCGCATTGATTAATATATAATCCTTATTTTTGGTCTACTTTTAATGACTGCTAGGTGGAGCTGTTATATCTATTATCAATGTGAATTTGTTGGAAACGCCGGCCATGAACCTCATTACCACAATACTAATAGAGGCGCATACGCCTCATTGATCAGTCAGCGGGAGCATAACACTCTTCTATGTGCTGTTGGCTTAAGCCCCAGAGATGGTAGACACAAGCTTGACTTAACACACAAAGTCTCTAGTTATTTGAGAAAGGAATAATATTTAGGGCGTGATACATCCCTACTAATATTATAAAATCGAAAATAACTCTGTCTGTCTGTCTGTTACGTTTTCACGACTAAGCGGCAGAACCGATTTTGATGAAATTTGTTATAAAGATAGTTTACGTCCAAGGGGCTATAGTCTACTTTTTAACCGATTGTGCAAAAGGAGCTGATCTTACGCTATAACGACTTCTACGCGGACGAAGCCGCGGGGAATAACTACTTTTATATATAGAGACTTTGACTTTGAGACTTTCATTTACTTATTAAGATATTGAAATGATCATGGCGGTCGTCCAGTCAAGATAAGAGTAGGTAAGTGGTACTTTTATATATTTTCTACGTATATTATTGAACTGTATTGCAAGCTGATCTGCGCAACTTCGTTTGCGTCTCATGAGAGTGAGAAAGAGAGAGGTATGGTAATAATATTTTACGTAATATAATGTTTCCCCTCGCATTTACTCCCTTGGCGTCACTTTTATTCATTAGAGCTGACCCGCACAACTTCATTTGCGTCACATGAGAGTGAGATAGAGAGAGAGAAAGTGGTAGGTAATAATATTTAAAGTCATGTAATGTCTCCCGGCGAATAAACTCCCGTCGCGTCGCTTAAACATTATATCAACTTAAATATGAATACCACACGTATTAATATTTAAAGTGATATAATATTTAATTTACTCCCGTCATGTTTATTCCGTCGCGTCGCGAGGCGTCGCTAATATTTTTAAACTTCTTAAGAAGGTTATTGTGAGCGAACCTTAAAAGATAGGCATATGCTATTCAGGACATTTTTTTAAGACTTTTTAAAAGGAACAATTTCGTAACCCACAATTTTTAAGTAACTTTAACCATTTACGCAGCGAACGCAAAAGACATAAATTTTCTCCGTTCTTGAAACATTATTCATGGCTGCTCTATTCCTTTCGTCTTAGCCAGATGTTATATAATAGCCATTAGCAATACTCAATAAATGAACTATAAAACTGTAAAATAATTTTTGAAATACAGCCAGAAGTTGCTGAGATTCTAGCGTTCAAACAAACAAACAAACTCTTCAGCTTTATAATATTAGTCTGGATATGGATGTACCTATTGTCCACATAAAGTACCAATGTGAAAATCGCAAGGCAAAGGTTCACGATTCTATTTGAGTTTGACAACAAAAGAATGAAAATATAATTCTGAAAATGTCGCCGTACTGTCTATTTATAATACCTTGAGAATGTGATTTAGATTATTCAAAAGTCAACCGTATCTGTTAGAAACAGAGTTCAATTTTATAAATAAGTTACAGATAGGCCCGGTATGGTGTCAAAGAATGTTCGCGCCTTTGAAAAGGGTCTAACAACAAAAAGGTTTTCAGGTTCACAAACATATCAGTTCTAGCGATAGACACTTTGGGTTAATTAACGACAGGTGGTACTTTTGCATGAGGGTATCACTAGTTTGTTGAGATTAATCTTATTTGTAGTCCAAATTGGAGTGTAACACAGCAAAAAATATGATGACTAAGGCTTTTTAAATTTATTCAGCAAATAGTGTAAGATAAGAATTTGAGCTACGAAATGAGCTACTTTGAGTAAGGTTTTTAAACTCACACGACTTGCACTACACATCATTAATTGCTTGAAATGTCTACGCGAAAAAGACCCGCAATCAATATTGTACTTCGAGTAGTTGTCTTATTCAATTACATCTTACTTTACTTATTATGTTTAGGAAAGTTTGGGAATGTATGAATTTGTAGATGTGTGGACGTTACTTAATTTTGCCACAGTTGCATTATGTTCTCGGATTAAAATAGGTATAGACAAAACCCATTGCTATGTCCCCTTCAAGAACAGTTATTGTAACTATAACACCACTTATACAAGAACTGTCTACCATTTTGTTGTATGGTACAGCGTTCAGTCCAGCATATTTTGATACGCAGGGTACGTTTCATTGTTCCATATTAGGTGGTATTTGTTATCTAAACACAAGCAAATAATATGTAGGCTTTATTCCTAATGGATTCTGTCTCACCACTTTGACCGCTCGCTAGAAGGTTTTATGTAACAAGGGACTTGTCTCACTTTGTTTCCTTTTTCGTATAAATTTCATAATACAAAACCCAAACATCACTCAGAGGCTGATGAAAGTAAACAAAAGCATTGTTACAACTATTTTCTCTGGGGAGTAAACAGAAAATACGTTTTTCTGTACACACTTTTACTCAAACACTTCTTGTCACGAAGAGTTGTGTGGATTCTTTCACAATACATTCGTCGGCTACATTGTCTCGGTTCAAGGTACTTACTTTTACGCCTACAGAGCCTTCGCATTATTTGGCTTCTTTAATGTAGTTGTACAAAATAAGCATTTAGAGTTCAAAAAAAACTATGCTAGCTCTTGCAGCCACTTTAGTATTTTACAAATACATAAGTAATAAAGCTAAAGCGTATGGTATGTGTTTAGGAATATTTAAGTACTTACCTATGTATATCAGTTGTCTAGATACCATAGCACAAGCTTATATGTATTGGCTTAATTTGGGCTAGATGATGTTGTGTGGAAATGTCCACAAGTATTTATTTATTTTATAAATTACGTAGGGTGTACCAATTAAATTCACAACAAAAAAAAGATTAAAGTAAATAAATCATGTTTGTAAAATAAACCAGGATTACGCTTTTCGGATATGAAACCAAAATCAGTAATTTATTTTCCTGCGGCTACGGGACCGGGGATGACAAGATGGTTAACCATTACAAATTATTGAATTTAGATGTATTATAATTTTCGTAATATTCGTTAGTAAGTAAAATAACGGGATTGTCCTACACTTACTAAAATAGAAGTAAATAAAATTTTATGCCAGGTTCATAATTATGCAAGCTGAAACACACAGTGGAAAAGAATGGTCAGCAAGTTCTTCCTTGCCTATTTGAGTAGCCAGCTTAGTGTTTCGAAAAATAGAGAACTTTTTAAGTTTGAACCGAGAGTGAAAAGCACAAAGCCATCCGTAATTAAAATGAACTTATTGTTTTCTTATGTTTACTGTTTTTAGAATAAGTCTGCAATGTTATCTTTATCTTACGTTTGTAACGTCTGTCTTCTCAAATAACTAAGAGGTTTTAGTTATTTCACCGTGATCAGCTAATAAAAGCTTCTAAATCGAGGAAATCCATAACTACTACTGACCTCGACGTACCTGGTAAATCGCACAGGGTTTTCTTTAACGAACGCTTGACAAAAGAAAATAGATTGCTTTTTCGAGCGGCACGAGAGAAAACCAAAGAAAATGAATACTCCTTCTGCTGGGTCGCCCAGGGTAACATATTTGTCAGGCAGCGTGAAGGTAAAGCGGCAATTCCTGTACGTACTCATGATGACCTCCGTCGCATTTTCGGCCCTGCTAGCGAATATTGAAAGCTGCCAAGCGGGACCTGGGCATAAAAAAAGTACAGATCTATTATTCTATCGTTGTGTATTTTACTTATTTGATTGTATAATTATTATTTATCGTGTTTTATTAGGCTTTGTGTTATATTTATTCCTACTAATATTTAACTGTTTTTATTACCATAGTTTTAAGATGTTGCCTATTAATTTTAATTCATGCTTAAGATCTATTTTTGGAACTGTATACCATTTGAATACACTTACAATCTATACTTATAATAAATCTGTAGAAGTGAAAATTCTGTACATTCAAAATATCAAAAAAATAAATAGCAGGGGGTGTTACTAGACCGACACCGAACCCAAAAATGTGATTAGAAAATTTTTTGTCTGTCTGTCTGTCTGTCTGTCTGTCTGTCTGTTTGTTCAGGCATCACACAAAAACTACCGGTTCGATTACGATGAAACTTGGTATAATTATTCTTTACTAGCCTGGGCATCACACTGGGTACTTTTTATCCCGGAAAAGTATATAGAACTCAAACCAAACTTACCCAAAGTTATTATCACTTATTGCTTAAACAGTTAATGGTACGATGATGAAACTAAGTATAAGCGTTGTTTGTTACAATTTGAAAAAAGTAATTTTAACATTTTTGCAAATTCCACCTCCAAAGGTATAAAAAAGGAGGGTAAAGTTTGTATGGGACAACGTGATTCCTTGGTCCGATCTACTTAAAATTTGGCTTATAGCATTACCAACATAATTGATGGAAGACGTGTTTCGTATTTTATTGAAATTTACACTATAACGAGCTAAAAAGGGAATGTAAATTATTTTGGGACTGATTTTCTCCGGAGTTGATATCAATACTCCATAAATACTCTTATTTTATACTTAAATTACTTTTTATTTTGACACATAATTTGTGAAAGTTCAATACAATTGACGTTTTCATTTATGTTTTACTTCAAACTTCAAACAGATGATTTTACTACAAAGCCATAAAATTAAATAAAAAGCGCTATATTGGTATAATATTAACCAAATATGCTTTATGAAAGTATTATTGCTAATTTATTAAAATTTTGTGTGACAAAAATACATTTGTGAAAAGAAGAAGAAAATTCTAAGATGGCTAGCCAGAAAAATGAAAGACCACGCTTCAGGTAGTATCCACTGCATGTTACGACAAACATTGTCAGCAGCCCTAAGCGACTGGTCATGGAAGGCATGAACTTTATTCTACATATAGCGCCGACTGCATTCTGTCAGGAAACAGACTCAGTCTTTGTAAAATACGGGAATGGCCTCTACGTAGACTACATTCGACAGGACTGAAAAGAGCCATTACAATAAACATGAACGCTCAGCTGATAAAATTTACATTGTTATTACGTTACCAGGTCTTGGTTGGACCATCTGTATTAGGAGGACAAAGCCTACAGTAGTTCGGTTTGTCTTTGTCCAAACGTCGTAGGCTGGGACTACCTGAAGAAGGAACTAAGTTACGATGTCAATGGCTTAGACGAGAAGTTGTGTCAAGTAGTAGTTTAGCCATTGAATTAAGAAATGTATTTAATAAATAAATTTACTTAGCTCATATTATTTTGCGTTATGAATTTGTTAATCAGAAATCTATCTAACTAGGTATTATTATAAATACGAATGTTTCTGAGTGTGGATGTTTGTTACTCTTTCACGCTGTAACGGCTGCACGGATCTAGCTGAAATTTGGTGCCTACAGAGATATGTTATAGTCTAGGAACAAAATTTCACGCAGGCGAAGCTGCGGGCATCAGCTAGTTAGAAATAATATTGCTACTCTAGGTGTATACCTTATGATTTTTCCTTGTATACTCTCACCAACATTGCTCATTGGAATGAAAGGCTACTGTATTGGTATTTCTGTGTGTTTATTGTTTGGCAGTAACTCTTATCTAAAACCTAGAAATAAACTGGTCGTGTGTACACTTGTTGCTCATCTATTATGGTTGATAGAACTATAGCTGATGAGATAGACTCGATATGTATAAACTGCCAAACGATAGAAACGCCTGAACGGCTTCAGATCGCGATCACCACTCACTATAACTTTAAAGTTCTAAATTATAATATAAGGAGCATAAATAGGAATTTCGATAGCTTTTTGACAATTTTGAAACGGTTCAATGTTTGTTTCGATGTTGTTGTTTTGACGGAGTGTTGGCTCGACGAATATACAGTGGTGCCACAAATGTCATCGTACACCGCTTACAGCACCACAAAAATAATCAATCAAAACAGTGGTGTCGTAGTATATGTTAGAAACACACTGAGTGCAACTGCAACGGAGCCAGATATTCGCGACGCAAATTGTCTGCAAGTAACACTGTCGGATGGAACTTCTGTTTTTGGTATATACCGCCCCCCCCTCTTTCCGGAATAAGAATAACTTTATATCATCTTTAGATCGTACACTAGCCAACTTTTCAAATAAAAACACTAATTTGATCATTGCCGGCGATATGAACATAAATATACGTTTGCCAGATAGTCAAGATCTAGAATATCTATGTCTTATGGCACAACATGGTCTATTCCCTGCGATAACGGAACCGACAAGGGTCGATGCGTGCCATGACCACATATTTGTGAGCAGTATCCAAAACGCAGTGGGTGTGGTGTGTTGCTCTGATGTGACAGACCATTACATAGCAGTACTCGGTCTGGCTACGAACAGAGTAAAGGAAAACATTAGTACTAGAATAACTGAGAAACGAGACGTTAAAGCTATAAAAAGGGAACTTATGAAAGAGGACTGGTCGCTTCTGCTTAAACACGAAGATACTAACCAGATGGTTGAAGTTTTTTGTAACCATCTTTCTGATTTAATGGCAAAATATACACAAAAAGTTCGCATAAGTCACTTAGTAGTCAGTTAGTCAGCTTATTCGCTGTATGCGACATAGAGATAAGTTACATATGAAGTCAAAAAAAGAGCCGAATAATGAAGTTTTGCGGGTGGTTTATGCCCGGTACAGGAATTTCTGTAACAATCTATTACGTAGACTTAAAACAGACTATGAAAACAGCGAGTTAATCAGTAGTTCAAAAGATCCAAAAAAGATGTGGAAAACAATTAAAACAGTGTGTCATCTGACAAAAACTAACCAGCAACCCAAGGACCTTCTCACGCTGCAGGTTGATAAAAGTCCCAAATGTTCTTTGGACTTTTGTAACAGCTACTTTACAACTGTGGGAGAGAGGTTGGCAGATAATATTCTCAACAAACTTCAGCTGAACCAGGAAGCACTTGCTGCTAAGATTAGTCGTAAGCAGATAGTAAACTCTTTCTTTTTGCAGCCAACTGACGAATACGAAGTTGACTCACTCATAATGTCACTACCAAATGATAAATCGCCAGGAATAGATGGTAATACGAATGTATTCCTGAAAGAAATTAAAAATGCTGTTGTACATCCGCTAGCTAAAATATTTAATGCTAGTTTGGAAACCGGAGTATTTCCAGATATATGGAAAATAGCATCTATATTACCTATCCATAAGGACGGTGGTAAGAAATCTGTGGAAAACTATCGACCAATTTCACTACTGACAGCATTTTCAAAACTGTTAGAGAAAATCGTTAATAACAGGCTTGTCAAATACATTGAATCGAATGAACTCATTTCGCCCCGACAATCTGGTTTTAGACGAGGCAGATCAACAGAAGACGCAGTCACACTTCTAACATCGACCGTGTCAGCTCTTCTTGACAAAAAGAAAGCCTGTATAGGTGCCTTCTTGGACCTGGCAAAAGCCTTTGACACGGTGTCAATTCCGATATTACTTCGAAAGTTGGAAAATCTCTTTGGTGTCCGGGGTCTTGCCCTTGAGTGGTTTAATAGTTACCTGACGGGGAGAAGACAGTGTGTGAAGGTAGACAGCCACAAAAGTGATCTGCTAACCACACATTACGGTGTGCCACAGGGGAGCATTTTGGGACCAACCTTGTTTATAATGTATATTAACGACATACAAAACTGCGTCAATGCGGAGGTTATATGCTATGCAGACGACACTGTTATTATATATGAAGGCTCCACATGGGAGGAGACATACCTAAAGGCAGAAAATGGAATGATGCAAATAGATAAATGGCTTAGGTTCAATTTGCTTACTCTAAACGCTAAGAAAACTAAATACATGTGTTTCCATAAAACCATTGTAACATCCCCCGATACGGATTTCAGCATTAAAATACACGAGTGTACAAATCAAATGCAGCCCTGTCATTGCGTGGCGCTATCCAGAACGGATACTTTAAAATACCTCGGCGTGACTATTGATGAAAACCTCAACTTTAACTCGCATATTAGAGGTCTAGCTAGTAAAATTAGGAAAACTGCAAATATATTAAAACTACTCCGTTCATCAGCACCTGCCGACATTTTAAGATGTGTGTATTTTGCTTTATGTCAGTCACTGTTATCATACTGCATCACTTGTTGGGGAAGTGCTCTGAAGTCAATGATGATACACATAGAAAGAGCCCAGAGAGCAGTAATAAAGACTATGTTCAGGAAACCTTTCCGGTATCCTACAAACAACCTGTACAGTGAATGTAATTTACTAAATGTCCGGCAGCTATATATTTAGGTGTTCGAGCCTTCGCTTGAACCACATTTGAGATTAACGTTCCGATATTCGTCAACAACATCTGCTATCTCACTCTATCACATAGGATTGACGCGTCGTCCATACTATACCTGTCCTTGCCTGGTGGGATGCAGAGGTACAATCCTGCGTAGCAAGAAAGAAGAAAGCGTGGTTGGATTATGTCTCATCTTTGCAACTGAATGACAGTATGAAAGACACGAAGAAAGAAATTTACCGCCTCTGCAAGAATGAAGCCAAAGCTTTAGTGAAAGAGAAGCGTGAAAGAATAAATTTGATTGCGGAAGAGAAGCTGACGAGGAACTTCGAGACGAATACCAAACTCTTTTGGAGGGAGGTCAAGAAGTCTCGGAGCTGTTCGTCAGTTTCCAGAATGGATAAGATAAAGAGTAAAGCTGGGGACATTCTTGCGGACCCATTAGAGGTGTTAGAGCGGTGGAATGAGTACTTTGGAGAAATGTATGAATATCTCCCGGATGCGGGCATTGCGAGGGAGTCGATGACTGATCTTGCAGTGCAAGCATCAAGCGGAGATATTACTTTGGAAGAGATTGAATGGTCGATACGAAGCTTGAAAAATGGAAAGTCTGCAGGAATTGATAGGATATCTGCTGAAATGATCAAATTAGGTGGTCCTTGCGTCCGAGACGCCTTCTGGTCATTGAGCAATCTATGCTGGAAGACTGGAAGGGTCCCAATGGACTGGAGGCGTGCTATCATCGTGCCCTTGTATAAAGGCAAGGGCTCACGTATGGAGTGCGCCAACTATAGGGCCATCAGTTTGATCAGTATAGCAGCTAAAGTGTATGGCAAAATTATTGAAAGGAGAATGAGGGTGGAATCTGACGGATTACTGTGGGAGGCGCAGGGTAGTTTCCGAAATGGAAGGGGATGTATGGACCAAGTTTTCTCTCTCCGCAACATCGTAGAGAAGCAGCTGGCTGTAGGCCGGAAGGTTTTCTGCGGTTTTGTGGACATGGAGAAAGCATTTGACAGAGTTGTACGGAAGGATCTCTGGGATATATTGCCAGGATACGGGATTGATGGTGCGCTGCTTCGTGCTGTGCAGTCTACATATGTGGGATGTACGGCATGTGTGCGGGTGGGCGGCAGCCTGTCTCCCTGGTTTGACGTCAACATTGGCGTCAGACAGGGCTGCGTGCTGTCGGCTCTGCTGTTTGTCCTGTACCTGGACGATTGTCTTAAGAGAGTAAGATCGATGAATGTTGGATTGCGAATGGGTGACTTACTTGTGAACTGTTTGCTGTATGCAGATGATGCCGTGCTCATAGCCGAATCGCCATCAGAACTACAGTCACTAGTCACAACGATGAAAGATGATTGTCTAATGAGAGGCTTACAATTGAACGCGACTAAAACGAAAGTGATGGTATTCGAAAGAGAAGAGGACAGAACGAATGCCAGGATAACTGTAAATGATGTAGTGCTGGAACAGGTGGATGAGTTTGTATATCTTGGATGTGCATTTAGCAGGGATGGACGGTACACCGCTGATGTAGAAAAGAGGGTAACTGCGGGCAATAGTGTGAATGGAGCGTTAGGCAAACTTTTAGGTACCAAGGGCTTAAGTCAAAAGGCTCAGCTCGCAGTACACAATGCGGTGCTGATACCTACGCTAACGTATGGAAGCGAGAGTTGGGTATGGCAGGAAACGCATGAAAGTAGAATAAACGCGGTCGAGATGCGCGCGCTACGCAAAATCTGCGGAGTAACGCTCGCAGATCGCGTTCGGAATGAAGATGTAAGAAAGAGAGTTGGTCTGAAAGAGAGTGTCGGTGTTAAAGTAAGGAAGGGCATGCTACGATGGTTCGGGCATGTGGAACGAATGGGAGATGAAAGAATGACAAAACAGATATACAACGCGAAAGTGGATGGACGTAGGAGTCGGGGAAGGCCACGACACAGCTACCACGACCAAATTAATCGTGTGTTAGTTGAAGGTGATGTCAAGAGCCGTAGGAACCGACGTGCATGCATGAAAAGAAAAATGAAAGTTGAAGAAGCAAGTGAGGTGTGTATGGACCGTGCCGTGTGGCGCTCGGTTCTTTCTGCCTACCCCGCAAGGGATTTGGCGTGAAGATAGTTAGTTAGTTTGTCTCGCACTTAGAGGCAGCGCGCGGCGGCCATGTTCCTCAGTACGCTTTTGATATTCGTGAAGTCAACACGTCTCCACTCAAAGAAAGTAAAATTTCACAGCGTTATAGCTCGTTCGGCGCTTTTAAGCCCAACGATAATATCCTACCGCTCGGCGCCTCTTTAGGCCCAGCGACGAACAAGTTATTACTTACACTGATGAACATACTAGTATGTTCTAGGACTTAAACGACTGAGCGTCGTGGCGTCCTTCGGTAGTCTCAGTGAGACGACAGTCGCTTTAGTCGAGACGCCCATCGATTCAGTCAAGAGCATCTGTCGCTTCGATCGGGGCGTCTGTTAACTGGGTCGAGGCGACTGTCATGTCGCTTCAGAGGATAAACTACCGTCACCCGAACTGGGACGGTTGTCGCTTCAATTCAGCTATGGGCTGTCGCCTCAGTTGTAACGAGTGCACCCAGGGTTGCTCGTCGCCTAAATTATCATGTAAACATTAAAGCCACTCTTCTAAAGAGGAATCACCCAATTATTTCCAGAACTATGGCGGAAATAACATCTATGGGTGCTCTGGCAGCAGAGTCTTACTCAGAAGATAATGGAGATAGTTTATCGGCCATTATTGCCTCCTTAGACGAACATTTTCCGAGTGATTGGAGAGACTGGAAAGTTAACAAATTTACCTCCGAAGAGCTGTTTGGGAGTTCCCAGTTGCCAGCAGCAATAGAGACGGAACTCAGATTCGCCATCCCTATAGTGGATCTGGCACGCGCCTACAACCCTTTGACAACATGGCTGTCGGAACGTTCAGACAGGACAATGAGTACTACTATCCTGAAATGGCCTCTGGGCAGAGCTCTCCTTTTCTCACCGCAGAATATAATGGAGAAGATACACTCACCAGACTATGATGCCTTCATGAACACCGTAAGGAAGTTGAAACCGAAACTCGTAAAACGACGAAACGCTTTGCTAGAATTGGAGCATCTTAGTCCACTAGCAGGAACGCAGCCTTCTACGAGTGCAATAAGATCGATCGAGACTCCCGTAGAAGAATATACATCATGCACAAACGTGACAAGTTCACTCACTCGCTCTGAAGCCCACCCGGCTCCAACACAAGGTAGCAGAGAACATCTACTCGCCTCGGTTGCAAACCAGCAGATACTGCTGTTCAACAAAATGTTAAGGATGCAATCTGAGCAGAACGAAAAGATTAAAACAATGATGCAATATCAACAGACGAATGGTCCACTGTCCACACACCAGGCCTGCGAGGAAATTCTCAACGAATCTTTCGAATCACTCTCAGATAGCACCCAATCTGATGATAAAAAGGAGGATCAAGCTCAGGGGACAAGGAGCTCTCCCTATTTATCCACTACTCGGCAAACTAGAGTAACTGATCTACGAGGACGAATTGTCGATGCGCAGAAGGATTTGGCAGTAATAACAGAAGAAAAGGGTGCTCACAACGTCACCCATTTCAATTTTACGACAATCACCGCAGAAGCTGAACCTAAGATAGCACAGGCGGACCCCTTAGCTAGGAAGCATGAATTTAGTTGTCAGAAGTTAGGGCAAAGCAGTTGGTGTAACGTTAGATACGTGGATACGCAGAAACAGTTTCAAGCAAGCCCAGTTTTCACTTCTCTTAAAACGAACAAGCTTCTGACAGAAGTAACCCCAAGCAGGAAATCAATACCAATTTTGGAAAAATTTGACCTGACCTTAGGAGCCATATCAAATGGCCTGATTCAGCAGAGGTTGACATTCCAAAACCTCCTGGAAAATCTTCCAACAAACGTAAGAAACGTAGTGGGTCGAGATTTTGTAGCGGCGAACACCAGCTTTCGACGAAATTCTGATGCACTTCTGCAATACGTGTGCGGTCGACGAGCGGACGTAATTAAACAGAGGAGAGCGTTCTACAACCCTCCTGTTCAAGTCTTCCGAAACATCCTACATGATATCCCTCCTTCAGGGACGCACCTGTTCGATGACAAATCTCTTACGGAGATGGTAAAGGAAGTTGGTGGGATGCATAAACTATTTAAAACTAGGAAAATATTATACACGAACAGGAAGCCTAGTCCTCCAATGACGAAGCAGAATGGTTCGTATAGCCGATCTCAGGGTACTCGAAACACCACCAACAAAAAATCCCTGCCCACTCACCGCAGAGGGGATGTTGGAAAGGGACTACTTCAAAAACCCTTTTCTCCCAAAAAATACCAGGGGAAAAGAGATAGAGGGAGTAAGAAATGCCTTTCTCACTGGGGGATGCCTAATCAATTATGTCAAGCACTGAGCAGGGGCACTTGTAAGTGGTTTAAAGACGTTATGCGGATACAGAATCCCTTTCAAAAAACCAAACGAACATGTGATTGCCCAAAGATTTCGCATTATAAATCATCAGAAAATCCCATCACACTTAAAAGAAGGAGATTACATGATGAGAATCGACCTATCTCAAGCATATTTTCACGCATCGATCAGTCGCAATCACCGGCGGTACCGGTCCCTTTCATACCACGGGAAAGTATACTAGATGGCGTAGCTGCCGTTCAGCTTGGCAAGAGCACTAGCGGCGTTTGCCAAAATAACAAACCAGATCGCACAACAACTTCTGCGAAAAGGATGCAGGGTGATAGTATACTCGTATCTCGACAATTTCCTGTTTATGAACGAAGACCCGAGGACACAAGAGCATCAAACGGCTTTTGCTATAGAATACCTAAAGAACCTGGGTCAGCCAATCGACCATGCAAGATTTTTAGGCAAGGCTTCGGCCAGCATAGAATTCCTAGGCATTACTTGGAATACAAATCGAAACACCAAGAGTCTATCAACAGGAAAAATTCAACAACTGCGATCGTGTCTACAAGATCTCCAGAGGAAATCTCGATGGAGTGGGCACGATGCCAAAGTAATTCTAGGCAAATTAAACTTCGCCTCCTTCACAGTCCCTTGGACCCGGCTTCATTGTCGCCCAATTCAGAAAGCATGCCGTCTCCGACCGCAGAATCAACCTCATTAAAGACTTCATATACAAGTCACTGTTCTAGAACAGTTTCAATGGTGGTCGGAAAACCTGCAAAAGCCAATACCGACCCATTACCCAAGTCCATCAACTTTCAGCACAACAGACGCAGCAGAGAGAGGTTGGGGGGCCATACTCGTAGTGAGCGGGCGATACCTGTAGGGAAGACGGACTCGCTCTCAGAGGGAATGGCACAGCAACCAAAAATAATTGTGGGCAGTATACGAAGCCCTTCAAAGGCTGGGATCAGAGAGTGCCAACAAGTCAATCATGATACAATTCGACAATCGGACAAGCGTAGCTTACACAAACAAACAGGGTGGCACCAGATCCATGATGCGGTTAAGCCCCACAACCCATATTCTAGAATTATGCGACCGAATTTACTGTCACCTGATAGCTCGATACATTCCGAAGATTTACAACGGCATAGCCGACTGACTCTCTCGAGAGAAAGCCTTACCAGAATGACACCTCAACGAGAAAGTAGCCTCCTGGACTTTCGAGAAGTATGGTACACCAGAGGTGGACCTATGTGCCTCGAAGGAATCAGCGGTCGTTCAGAGGTACGTCAGCGACGATGTGGTGGACCCAGAAAACCAATTTTGCAACGTATTCATCCGGACGTGGATGTACAATCTGGGATGGATATTCCCGCCACCAGCTCTAATCCCACAAGTCTTGCGACATTTACAAAAGTCGGAGGGGCGGTACATCCTAATTGCACCCAATTGGGACAGGGCCTTCTGGAAACCAGAGCTGGATCAAATGAGAGAACAGCCGCCGCTCTTAATTCCGAACCTCCACGAGAACCTAATAGATCTCCACACGAACCATGCACCTCAAGGAATCGAACTACTAGTATTGGCGGCCTGGTTGGTACGGGCTGGTCCAAACAGATAGCCAGCTGGTCTGAAAGTGAAGTAAGACTGTTGGAATCATCCTGGAGAAGATCTTCGCTAAAAACCTACAAACCAGTCTGGACGAGATGGGTTAGCTGGGCTCAAGCAAATAACATCCTTATTGATAACCCCAGTCCTCAGGATTTAGCCAAATACCTGTGCCACCTTTATGAAGTTATAAAGCTGGCTCCCAGGACTATAGCAGTGCACAAGTCAGTTGTAGCAAATTTTAGCAACCCTTCCAGATCTTGCGAACTCAGCTCTCACCCCCTAGTCAAGCAAGTATTAAAAGGCTTCTTGGGATCGAACCCCCCACTGAAAAAGTCAATTACATGGACAATTGAGGACTTGCTTAATTTCCTACAGAATTATCAATTAGATGACAACAATCTTTTTGCAGTTTCAAGACACACTAGTGTTCTTCTCCTGCTGGCTACGGGCAGGAGGGTCCATGATCTAACCCTCTTATCAATAGCAAAGGGTAGCTTCGAGGACAAAGGTAGTGAAATAATATTTTGGCCTAAATACGGCTCCAAAACAGATTCGACATCATACAGACAATCAGGTTGGTCACTGAAAGCCAGCGAAACTGTTCCAAAAACTCGACTTGATATTATTATGTGGGTCAAGAAAACCATTTCTCTTTCAAAAGCACGCCGTAATAAGTCATGCCAGGATAGTTTGTTTATAACCACAAGAGGGACAGTTAAGAATGCCTCTCGATCCGTGATAGCAGGATGGATTAGAACATTATTCAAAGACGCAGGTATATCTAGCTCAGCGGGTAGTTTCAGAGCAGCAGTTGCAACCAATAATTGGATTGGAAACCAATGTAACATTGATGAAATCTTAAAGAGGGGCAATTGGCGATCGAAACAGACTTTCTTTCGGCACTATTTTAGGGATATAACGCCCAAATCCAATAAAAATCCAAACATCTTAAGCCAGAGTTTCTCACCAATAGAGTAACAAAGTAAAGCTTTCTATGTTCTTAGTTAGACCCTATTATTAAATAAATATTACAGAGGTAATAAAAATTACATAATCATGATATAAGTAATTACACCTACATTTACATTGTGGCATAAATAAATAATAGTTTTTCTTTTCAAACTGTTAGTTGTTTACGATATTCAAACCGTTGATTACGCTCTTCAAACGGATGATTGATTTTCGAGCAGAGGATTATGTTTTTCAAAAAAAAAAAAAAAAAAAAAACAATAAAACAATTTTATAATTTAACACTATAATGCAGTTTATCTGGCAATCATATTCATATTTCACAGTACGCTTAACACCAGTCTCAAGACTAGTTTGGCAGCGCCGGCAGATAGTAAACACGTCTCAAATGTGGTTCAAGCGAAGGCTCGAACACCTAAATAGACCCGTTTTGCCCCCGAAGGGTAAAAAACGGATATTTAGGTTTCAGCCGCAGCTTGAACCACACCTGAAGGCCTTGCCGGCTCTTAGTACTGAGGAACATGGCCGCCGCGCGCTGCCTCTAAGTGCGAGACAAGGACAGGTATAGTATGGACGACGCGTCAATCCTATGTGATAGAGTGAGATAGCAGATGTTGTTGACGAATATCGGAACGTTAATCTCAAATGTGGTTCAAGCTGCGGCTGAAACCTAAATATCCGTTTTTTACCCTTCGGGGGAAAAACGGGTCTATTTTGAAAACAGTCCTTAGACTTCATAAAAAAACAATAAATTCAGAAGATTACACGGATCTAACTAAACGACGAGTTTACAGATTGCCGCTGCCCAGGGTTAACACTAGCTTTGCCAGACGTTTTAGTCCTTTTAAAGATATCTATATTTATAATCGTACAAATAATATTTGTGATATAAGGCTAAGTTCGGTGAATGAAGCAAAATTAAGAGTCACAACTTGGCTCCTGTCACTATCTTACAACCAAACCGAAAGTCTTTTTGTTCATTTGCAGTGAGAGGTGTTTGCCAGGTTAATAGATAGATAATATTTAAAAAATGTATAAAATTTAACTACTTCTTTGTATTGTTTTGTGTGTATATTCTTGCATAGTTAAATAGTATAGAAATGGTATAAGAATATTGATCGTTTGTTGTGAGTGTGTTGGAATATGCATGTTGTAGCCCGTGTAATTATTGCATACTATCACTAAGCTCAAATCGTATCTGGCACCCACAGGACAGGCTTGCCTAGTGTGGGGCCACAGTTTAACGAACATTATTGTATGTACTATCTGGTAATAAACTAATTTTTATTTTTTATTTTTATTTTATTATTTGAGAAAAAATCCAACAAAAGCCAACAAAATTCTACAGATGAGCTGTACATATTCTTCATGTCAAGTTTTATTTAATCTCATATGAAAGCTTCACCTTGAAGCCATGCCATCTCATCGTGCATCACCCAACATTAATTATGAATACTCTGGTTTGGGTATAACTAAAAACTTCCTCCAACCAGTTTGGGTTGAGGAGAGTGTTAGCTCTATAGAACCTTGTCACAACCGGAATTAAGGTTAATATTGAACAAACCTTTAAGACTCGCGGAACAAATTTTACCCACTGCTATTTTAATACTAAAATTTTGATATAACTTTTGCTCATATTAAGATGGAATAATTAATGTTCTATTCCTCGTGAATGTAGGTTAATTTCATAATAGGATTCCCCATGTCTATATTAAATACCACAATAGTGATAGTATGTTATATTCTACAACCCTGTTTTAATATTTACATAACGACATTGTTATACTTTTACAATAAGAAAATATTAAAAATGATATGCAGCAAGCAGTTCTTACAAGCGAAGCAAAAGAGTACAAGCTTGACGATATAAGTTACTATACAGGACGGAATTTAAAGACGGTAGTTGGAGGGAAAGTACCCTTAATATTGATAATGGCAAGTTTTGCAGAAAGGAAACATTCCTTTATTTCCAAAAGTAAGTAAAACTGCATTCAAATATTTTTGAAAAATCACCTGCTTGAGCCGGGAATCCAACCTGGGAGATGTAAAAAAAAACATCCTGTATTTTATGATACCAACCGCAACAGTCTTTAAAAAGGATCAATTTCTTCTAAACAACATAGTATCTCAAAATAAAGGAAGATCAAGTGAAATGTTTTTATTGTAAAGTTTACTCACTATTTGAAGAAAGAAAACAGTCTAATTGAGAAAATCCTATATTTTTTTTGAAGTTGGTTGGTTAAGTGACCAGAACGAATATTCCCATTCACAGAAACTAGAACATTTTTTTAAACAACTTCAAAAAAAAGGAGAAGAATCTCAATAAAACTGTTTTTTTTTTCAGATAGTGAGTAGCTTAACAATAAAATCATATTTTACCAGGTCTTCCTTTAATTTAAGATACTAAGTTGTTTAAAAGAAATGTTTCCTTCTTAAAGACTCTTTCGGTTGGTATCATAAAATACAGAATGTTTCTTTTTCACATCTCCTAGGTTCAATTCCCGGCTCAAGCAGGTGATTTTTCAAAAAAAATTAAATGCAGTTTTACTGACTTTTGAAAATAAAGAAATGTTTCCTTTCAGCAAAACTTGCTATTATCAATATTAAGGGTACTTTACCTCAAACTACCGTCTTTAAATTCCACCCTGTATATCATTTAAATGCTAATTTCAACAAGAGTTTTGCTGAAGAACTAAATAGTTGAACCTAAGTCTCGCTACAATATACAGATCTGTATATTGTTATGTGTCGCAAATTCTTAAAGTATTTGCAAATTAAGCGATTCGTAGACATTCCTATTCTACTTACTGTAGTATTGAAGTCTCGGGTAGTACCCACAGTTGAAAGTGTCAGTATTTTCTTATAAAAACCTTATTTATTTTCAATCTTTTTAACTTGTTGCAGTCTCAGATGTTAAGCATGCAATCTGCCGACTACTTATGTTACTTTCTAACAAAATTTTGTACGAGTGCAAACATTACCTACTATAAGTTCTGAGCGAAGCTATGAATGCTGTCTATAAGACTTGTACCCTATACCTACTTACAGAATTTATTAAAACTTGTAATATAACCATCTATACATTTATTTAAATTAAAATTGAATTGATAAACGTGGTATTAACACCGTGCCAACATCTTTATTTAACTAGCAAGCCAGCGCACCTTCTTTTATTTACTTTGTAGTACCGCTTTTCTATATACCTACCAACTCAACGACTACTGCCGAGCTGATTTGTGAATCTAAACCATCCAGGGCGCCACCCAAAGGCATACAAAAAATACATTCAAATCTGTCTAGCCGTTTAGGCGGAGTTCAGTGACATACACACGTACAGTAGAATTATATATTACTAGCTGACCCGCGCAACTTCGTTTGCGTAAGAGAGAGAGAAATTGAAAGGTCCCCCGTCGCTGGTATTCTTATCGCGTGGTTTTCTGTCGCGTGTATTCCAGTTGTATTATTTTGGCACAAATTAGATTTTCATAAAATGTTTATTGTAAACGAACCTAATTCGAAGCACTATCAGTAGGGTTGCGGGATATTTTACTTTCCCGTGACTCTACTGGATGCCAAGGGAAATATGGTTCGACATGCAGCAGTGCCACTGGTGTTGCAAACCTTTACTATGCGAATTAGTCCACTACAGTAACCAACCATCAGGCGGACCGTAAGCTTGTCTTAGTAGTATAAAAAACTGGCCAAGTGCGAAGCGGACTCGCGCTCAGAAGAAATACATAAAGAATAAAGTATAGATAGGAATAAAGTCCCTTAATGACCCTAATTCCATTCCGAACAACGGTTGGCCGGTTTAGTTGGTCGGAGTGGAAAGACAGAGGGTTCCGTACGAAAAAAACAGCAAAGCATCACGTTTGTTGGATGGGAGCCCCCTTAGTCCCCGCCCCCCTTTTCTGACGTTAGTATTTGTTGTCATAGTGGCTACACAGAAATATATCATCAGAAAATTTCAGCTCTCTAGGTATCACGATTCCTGAGATACAGCCTCATGACGGACAGATAGACAGACGGACAGCGAAGTCTCATAAATAGGGTCCCGTTTAAGGGCACGAACCCTAAAAATCGTTTCTTTGTGCACTTTGCCATTAATCTAATTTCAAGGTTCTAGATCTCGATCAGGTATCTAAGTCAGTTTTTATTTTTATATTAATCAAATCAGCATGTACCCTCCTGGACGTAGGCCTCTCCTAATTTACGTCCTGCGCCTTCAGCATTCAGCCTGCGACCTCTTCTGGGTCCTCGGTCCATCTAGCGGGTGGACCAAGTCGCGATGCCCGCTTTGGAACTCGTTTGCTCCATCTGCCGTCGTCTGTCGTCTTCTGTGGCCAGCCCGCGGCACTTTACAGTACTGTTTTTATATGTAAAGATATAATTCTGACTAAACAAATCAAAATAGGTACTTTGAGCGAAGTAAATCTATATTTTTGTAAAAATTGATACCAAATGTCTTTGTTAATTGGTTTAGAGAGCATTCTCTGCTTTTGCTAAGGAATTTGTTAGAAATAGTTTATAAACCAAACAGTTTTCTATGTCTTTTATGTGGTCTAGCTATAGAGTGACACTATGCTTGTTTTTTTTGTTATTCCGTATATACCTTGTCAATGAACTCTGAAACTGTAACAGAAACTATGATAATAAATCCATCTATATTAATTCAATCCTAGTTTATTTTGCTCAAGATCTTTCAGGTTATGGGCCCAGGATGCATGCAAAATAAATGTATGTAAATAGTTTTAGTGAGAAGTGTCGAGCGAGTTTGCACTAAAACCAGGAGCAGCACAACCTACTGTTTCGATATCCATCTTTGTCTACAATGGCGTCGTCAGCAACTAGCGCAGGAATTTCTATAAATTTTGAGAAGCTCAGTGGAATTTCTAATTATGGAAATTGGAAATTTTTAATGCGCATGTATTTGATACATGAAGATTTATGGGACTGCATCGAAGAGTCTACTACTAAACCGGGTACTCCCAGGGTCGCCGACGACCGGAAACAACAGAAGGCACTCGCAAAAATATGTTTGATGGTGCAGCCATCATCTTTTTCAAATGTGCGGAATGCTGTGACAGGATTTGACGCTTGGCGTAATTTGAAAATGGCATACGAAGACAAAGGGTTGTGTAGAAGACTTGGACTTTTACGTACATTGTTTGGATTGAAACTGGAACAATTTAATGACATGGAACCGTATCTCTTGAAGATCACAGATTTGGATCAACAACTACGAGACATAAATGCTCCATTGGACAATGATTTTCTGTCAGACATGTTAAGTGGTTTACCACAAAATTACGACCCACTTATTATGGCATTAGAAAATTCGAACATTAAATTATGTAGTGAAACCGTCAAAAGTAAATTATTGCAGGAAAAATTACGTAGAGATTTTGACAAGAGTGAAGAAAGTGCAATGTTTGCAAATCGGAATGCAAAAAGTGCAAACAACAAACAAATCACGAAAGTCATCAAGTGTTTTATTTGCAAGAAGCCTAATCATTTTGCAAAAAACTGTCCAACAAAAACAAATAAAAATGACAAACGAAGTGATAAAAATGAAAAGGCTTGGAACGGAACATTATTGACAGCTTTAGCTATTGACATAAATTCTGAAGCATGGTATGTCGACTCGGGTGCGACTTGTCATATGACAAACAACAAAAAATTATTACAGAATTATGTTGTAGAAGATACTCCGCGTTCAGTGACAGTGGCAAATAAACAAACGATGCAAAGTGATGGACACGGTGATGTGGAATTGTTGTTAAAAGGACACAAAGAAACAACCAAAATAAGTGAGGTTATTTATGTGCCTGGTTTGTCAACAAATCTTCTTTCTGTTGGTAAAATGGCATCAAAAGGACTTGATGTGCACTTTGAAGCAGAGAAGTGTGATATTTATTATGGCAAAAGTGTAGTTGCTAGTGCTACAAAAGTCAACGGTGTTTACCAATTAGACACGATAAGTAAACAGTCAACGAACGTGATTGAACTTACTGTAGCCTGTCAGTCGATGGATTTAAGTAATTCATTGCCTGTGGATCAGTCTAAGAATCATAAGACGGAGGCTGTGAATTTGTGTGAGGCGAAACCATCTCAGCAATTATGGCATCGCAGACTTGGACACCTGAATAGGCGAAGTATGGATTTACTTAAACAAGGTATGGCAAATGGAATTGACTATATTGCTAGTAAACATACTCCTTGTGTAGCATGTCTTGAGGGAAAACAGAGCAGATTACCATTTCCAAAAAGGTCATATAATAGAGCTACTGAGAAGCTAGGTCTTATACACTCTGATTTGTGTGGACCAATGTCAGTTTCCTCATTTAGTGGATGTAAATATATGATAACATTTATAGATGACTTTACAAGAATGACATTTGCTTATTTTCTTAAGAGTAAAGATGAAGTATTGTCAGTATTTAAGATTTTCAAGAGTTTTGTAGAAAATCAGTGTAATTTAAAAATAAAGGCTCTGAGAAGTGACTATGGTCGTGATTATGTAAATAAACAATTTCAGATGTTTTTACAAGAGCATGGCATCGAGCATCAACTGACTGTGCCTTACTCCCCTCAGCAGAATGGAGTGGCAGAACGGGCCAATCGGACTATTGTAGAGGCTGGACGATGTATGCTACAAGATGCTGGAATGGATCGGAGGTTCTGGGCAGAGGCTTTGAATATGGCAATATTCATCAAGAATAAATCGCCGAGCAAGGCAGTGAGAGGTACTACTCCTGAAGAAAAATGGTCTGGTAAGAAAGTCAATTTATCTAATTTGAGAGTATTTGGCTGTGTTGCTTATGCAATGATACCATATGAAAAGCGTACAAAATTGGATCCAAAAAGTAGAAAATATATACACGTTGGATATTGTACGGAATCCAAGGGATATAGATTAATTGATCCAGAAAATCCTTCCAAAATCATAAAATCTAGAGATGTACAGTTCTTTGAAGAGGAAATGTTTAAAGATGGGATTTCTAAACAGAAAAACTGCATTAATGATCATCAGTTGGAATTATCTAATAATAATGTTGATATGAGCTCAATTGATAACAATGCTACTGAAATTCCTAATATAGAAATTACAGAACTGTCACAATCTTCTGACACTAGTTGTGTCGATGACCCCAATGACGTCACATGGAATCCTGATATGACTATGGATCAAGCGTCAAGTGATTATGAGGTAATTGAAGAGTTTTCAAATACAGTAGTGGCCATGACAGCAGCAAGTTCCGGTGATGAACCACAGACAATACATGAGGCGATGTCAGGATCTGATAGAGAATATTGTAAAGAAGCCATAGCCGATAAATATAAATCATTTGAAAAGAATAAAGCATGGAACCTCACATTATTACCTGAAGGTAAGAAGGCAGTCCAATGCAAATGGGTATTCAATAAGACAAGGACAAAATAGTTAATTTAGAATATTTGACTACTGAGCGTATGCCTGCAGATGTTTTAACCAAAGCTTTATGTAAAGATAAGCATTTTAATTGTGTTTTTAATCTTGGTTTGCAGACTGTTTAGTTTAAGGGCAGGTGTTAGAAATAGTTTATAAACCAAACAGTTTTCTATGTCTTTTATGTGGTCTAGCTATAGAGTGACACTATGCTTGTTCTTTTGTTATTCCGTATATACCTTGTCAATGAACTCTGAAACTGTAACAGAAACTACGATAATAAATCCATCTATATTAATTCAATCCTGGTTTATTTTGCTCAAGATCTTTCAGAATTGATATCTGAACTTCTTTCTTTCTCGTATTTCTGGATTGTGTAGGTCTTCAGACTTTCGAGGCTGAGGCAACCCGTACTAATACAGTTTCTCCTATTGTGACCAGACATTTACTGTAGATTTCATCTGCTAAATGTTCATCTATCACGCCTCTGATCGTTTGTATTATCCCTGTATAAAATAAGAAAGTAAGCGAAGATGGGAATAAATACTCTGTGATAATCGGAATCGTGTACACCTTACCTAGAACTTGTTCTTTCATAATTCCTAGCCAGATATGTGTAGGTTTTCCTTCTCACAAATGTATTTTTGACATACAAAATATGAAGGCAATTCCGCATATTGAGGGCAAAAATCAATAAATGATAAGTTTTAATAAAATTATTATTAGATTTTTTTGACATTTATCAAAAATTGCGACCATCTTTTTTAAATCAAATTGAGCTGTCAAACATGACAATGTGTCAAAAAAAAATATTAAAAAAGTACCGACTACGGAGTATTTATATGAACTATGAGGCTAATCACCCCTAAAATATTTTACAACCCCATTTTAACAATGTTAAAAGATGAATTTCAATAAAATACAAAACACGTCTCCCATTAATTCAGTTAAAGATGTTTCATGCCAAATTTGAAGAAGATCGGACCAAGGAATCACGTTGTCCCATACAAACTTTGCAACCCTTGTTTACCCCCTTAGGAGTTGAATTTTCAAAAATCCCTTCTTATTGCTCGCCTACGTCACATAAGGAGCATTTGTGCAAAATTTCATGCTTTTAGACCCAGCGGTTTAGGCTGTGCGTTAATCGTCAGTCAGTCAGTTCTTGTTTTTATATATTATATAGACTAGCTTACCCTCGCAACTTCGTTTACGTTACATGAGGTGTACGATAGGAGGGGTACTTTTTCATGAGTCTCATCAAGCAGCGTGGGAAACGGCCCTGTTTGCTTAATCATAAAAGAGCTTAAAGATTAAGTCTATTCTAAAAAAGGCGTGGACTGATTTATTTTACAATAGCCTTAATCATTAAGCTCTTTTATGATTAAGCCAACACGCCCGTTTAGATTTACCCTCACATTCAAAAGATCCCTTAATTCTAGGTTTACTGAAAGTTGAGATACCCCTAATTTCTGAAATACATAAGCCTCAACATCGAAACTTGTGTGGAATGATACTCTAAATACTCCCTTTCCAACACTAAAACAATATTTGAATTCGGACCACGCGTTGAGAAGTTATTACTGAAAAACCATTTTGTCTTTCATCCCCTCTCCCGCAGGAACCACGCAAAATATCGGGATCAAAAGTATCCTTGAACCTTCCTCGGACTATAAGCTCGGAATGTACCAAGTATCATTCAATTCGGTTCATTAGTTCCGGCGTGATACTTATTCGGGATACAGACAGACAGACATAAAAATTTTAAATTACATTTTCGGCTTCAGTGTCGATTAGAGAACGCCCTACAATTAAAATTTTCAAAATATTTTCCATGTACAGACTCTCGACCCTCAACAGTTTTATTATAAGTATAGATATAAAGATATAGTAACTGTAAAACAAATTTTTAACCTTAAAACCACAGTTTACATAAATCAACTTAAAAATAAAATAAAAATCACAGTTTATGTATTCGAAGCGCAGTCGTCGCAAACATTTTTGTAATATTGGTCTAATAAAAGTCTACCAGAATTCATATCACGCATACGATAAGGGCCACCGCTTCCCTCGGCTTACACTGACTTTAAAGTATATTGTAGTCACTTGCGGCAGTTATCCTAGTGCAGGATCGTAACTTTATATTCAACTCGTGCTTCAAAACTTCACGGAGCACGTATCAGCGCCAGAGGATATTTGCATCTTACCTCTACGTACACCTTACATTAGGTGCCATATTGTTACATTATACGAGCACAACCTTTATCTTAAATACTTTATTATCTCGTTGAGGTTGCCTTGTTGCGGTAACGAGTGTCATTTTTCTTGAGCGCGGTTTAAATTTGACATTTTTTTTAAAAAGTTGCAATTCCGACGAATGGCTGATTTCTGCTTCCTTAGATAATGATAAAACATATAACCTGTTTATACTGCACGTCTCTTGAATAAACGAGATTATTGCCTTTCCCATGGGATATGAATGTGAGGATTTTTTCAGGGTTTTATCACATTATACCTAGACTTCCCAGTCATCTGTTCCCTTTATAGCTTTAAGCAACACATAAGCATACAGACCATCAGTAATAGGGACCTCATTCAACTACCTATGACTGGAAGGAAAGCGTTTCGGGTTGATGATATTTACTGTCGCAATTAATTACGGAGACATTTCGTCTTGATAAATGTTAAACAGTAGTTCGGTTTGTCCAAACGTCGTAGGCTGGGACTACCTGAAGAAGGAACTAAGTTACGATGTCAATTGCTTTTTCATAATGCATATTATTATGCATTATGAATTTGTTAATCAGAAATCTATCTAACTAGGTATGATTATAAATGCGAATGAACGCTGTAACGGCTGAACGGATCTGGCTGAAATTTGGTCCCTACAGAGATATGTTATAGTCTAGTAACAAAATTTCACGCAGGCGAAGCTGCGGGCATCAGCTAGTTACTAATAAATGAAACGCGAGAGTGGTTCAATGAAAACAGCAAAAAAGTCACACTGTGAATAAAATAATAACAATCCTGGTTGTAATCGTGTTAGCACCATCTAGTAGTAATAGTTTTGTACCTGAAATCGTAAAATTAAAATGTTAATTTTGTGAATAACTTTTTGTAGTTGTAAATTGTCCTCCTAATACAAATGGTCCAACCAAGACCTGGTAACGTAATATCAATGTAAATTTCATCAGCTGAGCGTTTATGTTCATTGTAATGGCTTTTTTCAGTCCTGTCGAATGTAGTCTACGTAGAGGCCATCCCCGTATTTTACAAAGACTTAGTGAGTCTGTTTCCTGACAGAATGCAGTTGGCACTATATGTAGAATAAAGTTCATGTCTTCCATGAAAAGTCGAATAGGGCTGCTGACAATCTTTGTTGTAAGGATTGAGCGTAGATGGTAACATGCGGTGTTATTTTATTGACCAGTAGATACTACCGGAAGCGTGGTCTTTAATTTTTTCTGGCTAGCTATCTCAGAATTTTCTTCTTTCCACAAATGTATTTTTGTCACACAAAATTTGAATAAATTAGCAATAATACTTCCATAAAGCATATTTCGTTAATAGTATACCAAGATAGCGCTTTTTATTTAACTTTATGGCTATGTAGTAAAAACATCTGTTTGAAGTTTGAAATTAAACATAAATGAATACTTCAATTGTTTAACTTTCACAAATTATGTGTCAAAATAAAAAGTAATTTAAGTATAAAATAAGAGTATTTAAGGAGTATTGATATTAACTCCGGAGAAAATCAGCCTCAAAATAATTTACATTCCCTTTTTAGCTCGTTATAGTATAAATTTCAATAACATACGAAACACGTCTTCCATCAATTATGTCAATAATGCTATATGCCAAATTTTAAGTAGATCTGATTAAGGAATCACGTTGTCCCATACAAACTTTACCCTCCTTTTTAGGGTTTCGTAGCCAAATGGCAAAAACGGAACTCTTATAGATTCGTCATGTCTGTCTGTCTGTCTGTCTGTCTGTCCGTCCGTGTGTCACAGCCACTTTCCTCCGAAACTATAAGGCCTATGCTATTGAAACTTGGTAACTAGATGTATTGTATTCTGTAAACCGCATTAAGATTATTATATAAAACTAGAAAAAAAGCAGTAAATTTTGGGGGTGACATAATCAGAACTGAAACTCAAAATTTTTTTTTTCATCTAAACCATACATGTAGGGTATCTATAGATAGGTCTTCAAAAATGCTATTGAGGTTTCTATCATCATTTTTTTTCTAAAGTGAATAGTTTGCGCAAGAGACACTTCCAAAGTGGAAAAATGTGTGTCCCCCCCCCCCTCTAACTTCTAAACTAAGAGCATGATAAGTCTAAAAGAATATATGATGTACATTGCCATAAAAACTACCAACGAAAATTGGTTTGAACGAGATAGAGCTGGTAGTTTTTTTTAATACGTCATAAACCGCAATTTTCGGTTAGAAAAATATCAAAGTTACAACGAACTATAAGAACTTTTATATTATGTTACTTGCTGCTAAGAAACCCTTCATGTGCGAGTCTAACTCGCAATTGGCCGTTTTTTTATACCTTTGGAGGTGGAATTTGCAAAAATGTTAAAGTTACTTTTTTGACTTTTTTCAAATTGTAACACACAACGCTCATGCTTAGTTTCATCATCGTACCATTAACCGTTTAAGCAATAATTGATAATAACTTTGGGTCTAGGGATCGAACCGCAAAATTAAGTTTGGTTTGAGTTCTATATACTTTTCCGGGATAAAAAGTACCTACCCAGTGTGGTGCCCAGGCTATTAAAGAATAATTATACCAAGTTTCATCGTAATCGAACAGGTAGTTATTGCGTGATGCCAGGACAAACAGACAGACAAAAATTTTTTAATCACATTTTTGGGTTTGGTCGCGGTCACCTCCTGCTATTTATTTTTTTGATATTTCGAAGGTACAGAATTTTCACTTCTACAGATTTATTATAAGTTGATTTTTGTTGTCGTGATTTTCGTCAAAAATGAATGAAACCATGAGTTTCGAGGCGAAAAGAGGAAGTTATGGTCAATTTTCCGGAGGTTTTGCTGTGCCATATTAACAAAGTTTCGCTTTGGCTACAACGACAGTGATTCATGGCACATCAAATAATAACAGTAAATATTCAAAATTTATTGCCTATTTCCTCGGTGTGGAATTAATTTATGTGCCAAAGTGTTTAATCAACTTTATCTAACGATTTTAGAGTTGTGTTAGTACTTAAAATAAAATTATTGCCGGTAACATAACCTTAGTCTACTTGTACACATAAACCTGCAAAAATTATTAATATTGACGTTTAAAACATTGAAAGTTATAAAGCTAGTAAGTATTTAGTTAGTTCAGCTGGTAACAGACAATTTTACTTCGAATAATTAAATAAATAACATTATAGATTCACAAAAGAAGTGTCAGAAGTTGTTCAGTGGATAGCTTAGGCGTGCCGGTGAGTTTGTTTATCTGTTGTTCACTTGTATATATGTCATAATATATTCAATGCTGATATTAAACAGGTAGATCAATCAAATCCCACCTTCGCTTTGAAAGTACATAATAGGTACAGTAGGTGTGTGCACCTGTTGTTCACTTGTAATATAACTATTATTATATTCTATGTTGAAAACTGACAGGTATCACACTCAATCTCGCATTAATATATTGCTATCCTACTTCTATCCATCCATAGTTTCATAGGCTACTCCTTGTTTTTAATATAAACTAGCTATCTTGTAAAAAAATACAAAATGATGACTCGAAGAGGTCTGGCCCATCAGGAACAGACTAAACTCCAACTGGTTTTAGAAGAACTGAAATCTGCCAAGGAGCAGGTTGTGCAGCTCAGTAATGAACGTGAGAACAATAAAACAGAGCTTATCTCGGTTGTAAAACACAACGGCAAACTAAAGCAACAGTTGTCCTTGCTAAGTGTACGGTTAGATGAAGTGACTGGGGAACGGGATGAACTGTTAAGAATAGTTAATAATTTTGATAAGTGCAGTGCAGAGTATGAGCGCGCCTTAAACCGCATAGCGTTACATAGAGTCACAAAAATTTTGAAATTTTTTAAAAATTTCAAAGGGAATAAATTTAATTTTATTTTATTTTATTTTATTTTAGCTGATCTGGAACATGAGGTTAGGGACTCCCACCAACAAATAACTCAGCTAGAAGAGGTCTCTTTGCAAGTCAGTACCCAACAAAACCAAACCTTGTTTGATGAACTCATAGATAGGTCCCCACAGTTAGTTACCGCTGCAAAATATAAACAGACTGACATTATAGACCTGACAAACGATACTCCCAATCACACTGCACTATCGACTAAAATAGGTTTAGGTCATTGCAGTAACAAAAAGTTAAAACATTATATAAAAATAAATAAGTTAATAAGAAAAAATCAAAATTTGCTTAATAATAATAAAAACACTCTTCGGTCGTCTTCTACCTCCGCCGAGCTATTATTAGCAGAATCCGTTGCTGCCTGTGAAGGCGCGTTCGAATTCACCGTTGTCAACTGCAACGACATCATAAAAGCGTTTAAATCTATTAATGTTAAAAAAACCGCTGACCTTTGGGGATTATCAGTGAAATCCGTTTCAAGTATTATAGATGTCATTGCCCCCTACTTGGCAACTTTGTTTAACGATTGCGTCTCAAGTGGTGTATTTCCTGATTTGATGAAACACAGTAAAGTATTCCCACTGTTCAAGTCTGGCAGCACTTCAGATCCGGGTAATTTCAGACCTATTTCGGTGTTGCCGACCTTGAGCAAGATATTTGAAAAATTAATACTAGAGCAGATGCTGATTTATTTTAACAGTCACAAATTGTTTCATGAGAAACAATTTGGCTTCACTAAAGGACGTTCGACTACCGATGCTGGTGTAGAGTTATTGAAATGTATTTATGAGGCCTGGGAGGATAAACAAGATGCAATTGGTGTATTTTGCGATCTGTCTAAGGCTTTTGATTGCGTCCAACATGAAACATTAATCAGGAAATTACACCATTACGGCATAAGGAGCAAGGCTCTCGATCTTCTGACTTCATATTTGAACAATAGAATTCAGAGAGTCGATGTTAATGGTACACGTTCAGAAGGATCAGTAGTTACTATGGGCGTCCCGCAGGGTTCAATACTCGGCCCATTTTTATTCCTTATACAGGGTGAATTTTTCAAAAGGGATTGGATGGCCAAATCCGAAACTATAAGGAATAGCGAAAAATGCTCAAAGGAGTCACGAGCCCGATTTTGATGAAACTTAATACCTCATCATTAGATTTTTAAAAAACCAATAATCCTAGCTGGAAGTCGAACCCATTGATTTTGAAAAAAAAAACGCACCCTATATTATTACACCATACGATAGTGTTGCTATTAAGGATCTTATTCTGGGAAGTAATGACATACGGCAAACTAAAGGAAAGTGCTCATCTTAAACAAAATACAATTTATTTTTCTTACGTTAACTGATTAATTGTTCAAAATTTAGACCTCAGGGATCGTACTGCTTTCAATATTATTGATTCCGTTTATAATATTCTCCAAAGAATCATTCTGAGCATGATTGAGAACACGGAATAGTTACGATCTATTCTGGGATTTCAAACGAAACAAATTATGATACAAAATTTAGGTACATGAAATATGAATTCTATTAAAATTCCAAACTTTCCTTAAATTTGCCGTACATCATTACTTCGCAGAATTTGATCCTTATCAGCGACACTATCGTATGGTGTAATAATAAAGGGTGTGTCATTTTTTTCAAAATCAATGGGTTCGATTCCCGTCTAAGATTATTGGTTTTTCAAAAATCTAATGATGAGGTTTTAAGTTTTATCCAAATCGGGCTCGTGACTCCTTTGAGCATTTTTAGATATTCCTTATAGTTTCGGATTTGGCCATCCAAGCCCTTTTCAAAAATTCACCCTGTATATTTTAATGACCTACCCTTTTACATGGGGGACAACAACAGGATTGTTTTGTTTGCTGATGATACTTCTTTGATTTTCAAAGTCAAACGACAAATAGATAACTATGACGATGTAAACAATGCAATCTTGAAAGTGGTTCATTGGTTTAACACTAACAATCTTAGACTGAATGATAATAAAACTAAATGTATTAAGTTTACCTTGCCGAATGTAACACAGTCAGACACCAATGTTCAACTTATTGGTCGAGAGTTGGAACTTATGGAATCAACGACGTTCCTAGGGTTAACGGTCGATGCTGGTTTACAATGGGGTCCACATATTGTAAAACTAGCTAGTAGATTAAGTTCAGCAGCATTTGCTGTGCAAAAAATAAGGCACTTGACTGATGTAGATACGGCTAGAATAGTTTATTTCAGTTACTTTTACAGTATTATGTCTTACAGTATTCTACTGTGGGGCAATGCTGCAGATATAAATTCTATTTTTATTTTACAAAAGCGAGCCATAAGAGCTATATATAGATTAGGTCCAAGGATCTCTCTGCGCGAAACATTCCAAGAGGTTTATATTCTTACAGTAGCATCTCAATACATTTTTGAAAATCTTATGTATGTACAAAGAAATTTACATAGTTTCCATAAGTTAAGTGATAGACACAATGTTAACACTAGAAATAAAAATAACCTCGCTGTTTATCATAGCAGATTGCATAAAATCAGTAATTCTTTCAGGGGTAACTGTACACGCTTTTACAACAGGTTACCTAACGAAATTAAGAGTATGTCCCTAAATAAATTCAAAAAGTTTGTTAAATGTAAATTATACAGCAAGGGCTACTATACGGTTGGTGATGACTTGATGGATAAGGAAGCCTGGAATTGACCTGCTCTGCTAGATTCTCAAAAAACTGTTAAAATGCATAGCTTTTAGATTCATTAATAAAGTTGTAAATAGAGTAGTTAAAAGAATAACCCGCTGAGTTTCTTGCCAGTTCTTCTCAGGTGGGTCGCGTTGTGAACTGGTGGTAACTTTTTGGTTTATATAAGTGACGTTTACAAGTGCATTTGTATAATGCCTAAGTAAATAAATGATTTTTGATTTTGATTTTTTTATGATTGATTTTAATAATTTCGATGTTGATCATGTGATGCTGCGTGTACTCGTACTTACTATCGACTTTGTCTATCTGCGCCGTTCTATGATTGTTCAGCTTTGCTCTGACGACCTGCTCCCCACGCTTTTTATGGAAAGTGAGGGTAGGTCACAGCGGTAATTTAGGGTGGAATGCTCCAATTTTGATAGTTACATTGAGAAATACTATGAAAAGGGACAACTATATGATAGGACTTGGAGGCCCTAGAAGAGGCTTTCAATCGTTGTGAAGCCGAGGGCTACACTTTCACTACTCAAGCTACTCAAGGAATTACTAATATATAATAACTTACCACAGCGACAATAATGAACACTATCAGGCAGGTTTTGTGACCTGCCTGATAGCTAAGTCATGTACGTACCGGGTCCTATACAGATTAGTTGCCTCACAGATTTTTTTGGTTTTGTTTCTGGTTGCTCGCGAGGTCTACTCTTTTCAGAAGTACTAGTTTTATAAATAGGATTAAACACTTGTAAGTATTTAGTAATTATAGTTAACATACTTAGCACAGTGTACCTATAACTTTTCAACCACTTGGTTATTTAGCAAGACTGATTGTGTCCTGCCGCGGGGAATACAAGTTTACAGTTTGAATTTGCATTTAAATTTATTATAATCTCAACTTGGAAACTCGGGACACGCTACAGCAGCTATTAACTGACAACTACAATTTTATTAGATTAATTGCTTCAATTTTGGAATAGATAAATTTAAATAAATTTTAATATTTCCATGTCATATTTTTATTTGCACGGAAATTCTGCTCTTACAAGTACCTATTTTCTTTTCTCTTTAGCTTCTATTCATTCCATCTCTGTCGTACAAATAACTCCGTATTCGGGCAAACGTAAAGTAATGTATCTTAAAATACTACATACTATTCTATTCTGAAGATTTACAGCAAATTGACTCTGAGCGAGGTTCAGTCAGACACACGAGTGATCCAATAAAGGTTATCTTATTTTTGCCTTTTAAAATGCAGAACCCAGAAGTCTAAAAATAGATGGTTTTCGTAATATGGCTTCAATTTACGGTGATATTAACCCCAGATAAAAATGGTCCCGTGTGGTGACGGGGTCCCGTGTTGCGACGGGTATGAGTACAAAATGTCGCCACCCCAAGACATCCCGAAGGTATCGTAAGAGGCGACTAAGAGAACCCTTTTGCAAAAAGACCCATTGCGTAGAGAAGGAAAACCTGAAATGAAACCCGATTGTTAGGAAAATGACAATCTTTAAGCCAAGTTGAAGGCCCTATGGGCGGCTTTAAATATTTCAACTGCGAGTCGTCACGACCTGCGCATATCCATTTCAACACGGCAAAAGGCTCACCACCTATTACGTGGGACATAAAACTATAAGGTGAAATGTGGGCATATACCATGGTATATGGTAGGCAGAGGCATGCCTCTGCCTACCCCATCGGGGATAAAGGCGTGATTATATGTAAATATTTATGTATGTATGTAATACATACATACATAAAAACTTACATATGATCACGCCTTGATATTGATTACGTCAACCTTAAAATATTGTACTACTAGTACCTTTTTTTTTTCGTGAGGGAAAATTCTCAGAGGATGTTATGCCGGACTCTTACCGACTAAAAAACCTCACGTAACGCCCAACAGCCTATGGTTGGGAGTCCCGGGTAAGCCCTCGGAAGGATGTCCCGGGAAAACTACTAGTACCTTCGTATTACTTAATTAAATCCAGAATATTGTAGTCCACTGCTGTACATAGACCTATTCCAGTTTTTGAGCCATTTTCATACATACATACTATGTACCTATGTATGAAAATGGCAAAATGGAAAAAACTGGAACAGTCGTACAGCAGTGGACTACAATAGACTGGATTTGATTAATACGAAGTTACTATTAGTACGGTATCACGTAATCAATATCAATATCAATACATAAAATAAAATCGTAACATCAAGGCGCATATCCGACTTGTTAGGCGTAGCTCCATATCGTGTAGCAATGTTTTAGGTTCTATTGCGTTCATAAAGCCCCTCTATAATATTTTTTCTTATTTATCTTCTATGTACACAGACAGCGACCTGTTACGATTTTATTTTATGTATTGATATTGATATTGATTACGTGATAACGTACTACTAGTAACTTCGTATTAATCAAATCCAGTCTATTGTAGTCCACTGCTGTACGACTATTCCAGTTTTTTCCATTTTGCCATTTTCATACATACATACTATGTACCTATGTATGAAAATGGCTTAATTTTTTATTTTTTGTCTGTATGTCTGTATATCTGTTTGTCTATACGTTTGAGCACGCTAATCTCAGTAACCGCTTAACCGATTGCAATGCGGTGTTGCCCCACTTAACAGTATTTTTTATGTGAATCGGTTTAAAAATAAAAAAAAACATCACTCTAAAGAATCTATTATACATATAATAAAACTGTAGATGGTCGAGAGCTAGTGAACAATATGAAAACACAGACTTTCATTACAAGTGAATGGCTCAGGGATACTTGTTTATCTTCTATTGCAATTGCAAAATATACTTTTGATGAGTCTCTGATAGAAGCCTGTATAACAGTTGATACATCAGAAAGTCATTATGGCTTGGCAATAGTCGGAAAATTTTAATTCAGATACGTAACAAATAAATGGTGTTGTAATAAACGGACCAAAAAGTGGTTAAACAGGTACGTTATTCTAAATCCAATTCGAAATACCACTTTAATTACAGTTAGTATTCTCGGTGATTACGTAGATTAAATTCAGTGAACGCTATTAAAACGCACGTCTAACGGAAACATTGCCTTCGGTGGAGGTGAACACATCACAGACATTAATTAAAGTGTCAATCAAGCTCCAATACTCGATATAACGGTCGCTTTGATACGTGCTGCGTTAATTTTCGTTGAGGCTTCTGAAACTGGTTTCAGACGAGCTTGCTAGGTAAATGGCAATTTCTGTAGACCATAGCGAACATTATGTAACTATTTCTCCATCAAATCAGGCAATCCACTGCTGGACGTAGGCCTCTTGTCAATTACGCTGCTCCCTGCATTTGTTTTAGGTTCGGTTTATCTGTTAGCGGGTCATCCTACCCCACGTTTACCAAGTCGCGGTCTCCACTTCAGATCTCGTTTGCTCCATCGACCATCGGTTTTTTACATATGTGGCCAGCCCATTGCCACTTTAAAACGCATACTCTGCGAGCTATTTTGACCACTCTGGTTCTCTGACGGATGAATCGTTTTGGTGAAATTAATTCAGAATTCAGTTCTTAGAAACATCTATTATTTGCTCGGCAAAAGACATTTGAATGTTACTGTAATAATATTAACCTACTGTTTAGTTGAATCCTTACTTGAACATGAATTGGCAAACACTTTCCAAAAGCCTTCTGCTAAAATAATCTTGTATTATTTTCTTATCACCACAGGAACGAGCGTAGTGTGTGCACGTTTGTACGCCGGTGTCGACCTTCAGCCAAAATCTATGTAGACGAACAAAGCTATTTAGTGACAATAATAATGTTACTCAGATGAACAGATTCTTATCTATCCATTATTTTTTCTGACGGCAGCGTGACGTGAGGAACTCACGCACGCCTCCCCCCCTTAGAAGCGGGATCACACTTGAAACCCCCCCAAAGACGCGGGATTGCACCCGAACCACCCCCTGGGCGAGGCCGCAGTGGCGGCCGTGGGTCTGTTGGGAGTCCTGGGACATCCTTCCGAGGGCTTACGCGGGGCTCCCAACCATAGGCTGTTGGGCGTTACGTGAGGTTTTTTAGTCGGTAGGAGTCCGGCATAACATCCATGAGGATTTTCCCTCACGTTAAACAAAAAAAAAAAAAAAATCCATTATTTTTTCTAAGCATATTTAGGTATGTGGTAATTACGCGGGTTTTGCTGTTTTTTTCTCTCAATATATTATACTTATTGTATTTTGTCTCCCATTGTGTGTCAAATCCGACATTTAACCATGTACGCATTTTCATAAGGGATAGGTACAAAGATTATTATACACTTCTGGACACATCTATCGGTCCACTTTAGACTTTAGGTTTATATTCGTAAGTGCTTGTGTGATAAATGTGGGGCCCAAATTTCCTTTTTATGCATGATAATGCAAGAGCCCATACAGCCGGCATCGTCAGGGAATATCTTCGGGATGTGAACATCACAGTTATGGACTGGCCAGCCAGAAGCCCAGACATGAACCCGATTTAGCACATGTGGGACGAGCTAAAAAGACGTGTTAGGGCTCGTCAGCCAGTTGCCCAGACGATGCAGAAGTTGAAAACTGAAATAAAAGAGCAATGGGAGATGATCCCTCAAAATTTCATAGAGCGGTTGATAGACTATCGTAAAAGCGCCTAATCGTATGAGAGCTATCGTAGATGCCCATGGAAGCAACACGCATTATTAAATTAAACCTTTATTTGATAAAACATGTTTTTTTTTGTCAAAAATCAACTGCCTTCATCAAGGCGCATATCCGACTTATTAGGCGTAGCTTCATATCGTGTAGCATTCTGAATTCAAATTTAAAACAATACGATCGAAAAAGATGGTTAAATGTATCAGGTTTAAAACTGCATCAATAGTTTTTGTTCAATCTAGCAATCATATATTTTTAAGTACTTAAAAAGTATACTAACCCCTACTTAAAAATATATGATTGCTAGATTGAACAAAAACTATTGATGCAGTTTTAAACCTGATACATTTAACCATCTTTTTCGATCGTATTGTTTTAAATTTGAATTCAGAATGCTACACGATATGGAGCTACGCCTAATAAGTCGGATATGCGCCTTGATGAAGGCAGTTGATTTTTGACAAAAAAAAACATGTTTTATCAAATAAAGGTTTAATTTAATAATGCGTGTTGCTTCCATGGGCATCTACGATAGCTCTTATACGATTAGGCGCTTTTACGATAGTCTATCAACCGCTCTATGAAATTTTGAGGGATCATCTCCCATTGCTCTTTTATTTCAGTTTTCAACTTCTGCATCGTCTGGGCAACTGGCTGACGAGCCCTAACACGTCTTTTTAGCTCGTCCCACATGTGCTAAATCGGGTTCATGTCTGGGCTTCTGGCTGGCCAGTCCATAACTGTGATGTTCACATCCCGAAGATATTCCCTGACGATGCCGGCTGTATGGGCTCTTGCATTATCATGCATAAAAAGGAAATTTGGGCCCCACATTTATCACACAAGCACTTACGAATGTACCTTTCAGCATTTAATGTTGGCAGCCGTGGTCCCGTACTAACCTCAAGTTGAGTTTTGGCGTTCGCGGATATACCGCCCCGGACAGTCCATGAGCCACCACCATAAGCAACCCTCTCTTCAAAGCAGCATTGTGCAAAACAATCTCTCTTACTTTTTTCCTTCCATCATTGCCATGTAACGCAATTTTAGACTCATCAGAAAAGAGTACACGGCTCCAATGCTGCTGAGTTCAATTTAAATGAGTGCGCGCGAAATGAAGACGCGCTATACGGTGGACTCGCGTTAGTTTGGGGCCATTAGCTGCCTTGTGTGGTACCATATCGCGTTTTTTTAACCTTCTCCGAGCCTCCAGTCTCTAGGTACCTGCGATAAACATTTCGGACCGCAGATCGACTTAAATTAAGTTGAGCACTCACATTTCTTTGGCTATGTCCGGCCTGGATAAGTGCCACAGCTTGGGCGGCTACTTCAGGTAAATTATCTGTAGATTATTGATAGAACCTCACCTTAATGTTGAGAATAAGTAATGTTTGTTGCAAAACCAAAGAGAAAAAATCACACTTTCAAGAATTAAATCCAAGTAAACCAATAAAATCAAGTTTTCTTAGTATTTGATTGTTTGATATTAACGAACAGGCTCCAAATTATCTTTTGTTTCTTTTAATTCTGTGTCTGAAATTAAAAAAAAAACTATTGAATAAAATTATGAATGCGCCTGGTTGAAAACTGCATAAAAACTTTTTGCTTGACCTAATTAAAATTTTTAGCTAGGACTAAACGAAACTGAAAATGCAAGGTGGGCCAATAGATGTAACCTGAAGTGAAGAAATGAGAATATAAGAAATGTTCTTTCTTCTAAATTTCTTTGAAACCATTGTAGATTCAGTCTATCACAAAATAAATATTTTGTTTCGTGGGCCGACTAAATGAAGTTCGACATCTAGTCGCAAACAACATTATATATCCGCAGGCCACAGGCATTCAATTTGGCTTAACGATTACCATGTTCCTAGCAGACGGGAACGAGATTTTAATATTTTTGTTTTCATCATGTTTTGGTATCGTACCCTAAAGGTAAAAAACGGGACCGTATTACTAGTCACCGGCAGAATGGCAGGTTGCCTGTGACAAACGAGTCCCAAAGTATACTCAAAAATTGCTACATGATTGCTTATATTTGCTACACGTCTCCAAGAATTGCTACATATAATACATTTTCAGAAACAAGAATATTTTTTTAACCAGCGATCCTGACGCTTGCATGTCTGGTTGCCTTCGCGTTCAGCATGAAGGACGCAGAATTTCAAAACTTTTATTGCATGAAAAATTGCTTCATTCGCGAATTTCAGGTTTCAGGATAAGCGCCTGCACGATTAGAACATGATGCTGCAGTAACACAAATTGTTGCTATTCCAATGTATCAGGCACTTCTTCAGTCAAAGCTGTATCTTCTTACCTGATGTACGTATGAAGCTCAAACCTGAAATTCGTGAATGAAGCAATTATTAAGCAATTATTCATGCAATAAAAGTTTTGGAATTCTACGTCCTTCATGCTGAACGCAAAGGCAACCAGCCATCTTTGGATGGCTGGTTGCCTTTGCAGGATCGCTGGTCAAAAAAATATTCTTGTTTCTCATAATGTATTATATGTAGCAATTCTTGGAGACGTGTAGCAAATATAAGCAATCATGTAGCAATGTTTTAACCACCCTGATTTGAATCGCATCACTTATACAGTACCTAACGTCTTTACTTCGGAATTAATATGACAACCGTGCGCTCGTATAACGGAACAAAAATATGTACACAATTTATTTTGCCACCTACGGCGTTTACTGCGTCCCTCGGCACCGAAGTAAGGGAAATATTATCTTATTTTACCTGGTTTTCTGTTGTATCTGCTTTATTATTTAAAGGGGAGGGTGGTTTTGTACACAGACGTGAAATAACACCGACCTATGTCGAAACGGAGATCAGATTAGGTTGATCAAATTACTTTCCAGCAAATACCGTGCGAGTATTGAAAATACGCTAGTAGAATTAAGGGTGTTAAAAACCATAGAGTGTGTAAATTATTTAGAATTATAGAAGTCTTACGGACTGTGAGAGTGCCCCCAATCGCTAGATAGGTACGTCATGACTTTCGATCACGCTGACGACATTAATAAGGCCAGCTTACATAAAATAAAAAAAAATTAAAAGTGGAGAGAATCTTCGCCAGAACTGAGAGTTTCAAAAGATCGTTCCTCTGTCGAACTATAAAAACATGGAACGACCTGCCCGCACACGTGTTCCCCTCATATTACAATCCCGGGTTATTCAAGAGGAGCGTGAAGTAATATATCACAAGGCCGCAAACTTGAGGACCACTGTCAGAAGTGGCCCCCAATTGCCAGATGCGCCTCGGCTTTCCATCAGGCTAGTAGCTACGTCAATTTAGCGAGCTAAATATAACAGGAAAAAAATAAAAAAATAGAATTCTGATCATAAACGTGATCACCAGTACCATAGTCGGCTCTGCCCCGCTCTGCCGCTAGAAGCTTCTTTGGGCCGCGAAGATGCACGTAATAGGGTCGCCAACTTGACTAACAATAGTCTTGTGAACTGTGAAAAACTGTCAATAGTTCCTCAGTTTGCGAGCAAAATATTATTGCGATGTTGTTTTTTTTACTCTCTCATTACTATATTATTTCTCTATCTTATGACCGTCTGAGACATTGCCTAGGATTGAGTTATGATATTAGCAAAATATTAGTACCAGTTCCATAAATATATTTATTATGCCACTAATCATGAATATCTTACTAATATTATAAAGGCGAATGTTTGTGAGTGTGGATGTTTGTTACGCTCGAACGGCTGAACGGATCTGGCTGAAACTTGGTACAGGGATAGATTACGGTCTGAAATAAGACATAGGCCACTTTTTATCCTGGGAATAAGTTTCCACGGGAAGCGGGAATGGGAACACATTTTACGCGGGCATCAGCTAGTAGGTATGCAATATTTCCTTTAGAAAATAGAGTGCATAGATCTGAAGAATGAAGAGGGCGGTAACTATGAATCTTACTGTCACTTTATACTAGTCGGTCTGAAATTAGAAAATTAAAACAATTTTTTTATATATTTATTTACTTAAATTTCATGTACAAAAACAGAACATTTGTGGACTTAATGGCAAAAGCATTTTCTACCAGTCAACCTTATGTCACTGTATAACGTGATGCAGAGATACATACGAGGTAGGCGCATTTCAACAGTCATTAATAAAATTGACTTAAATGAAAAATGTCACTGTGTGCATCTGGATTGAGGGCCCAAAAATTAAATCTTCGCAAAACAAAATAAGATTTACAGGGACGTTAGTTAAAAGTTTCTTAAACTTAGGGCACTATGCCAAAAATTTCTTAAACACGAAATAAAGCTTTTATGATGAAATAACTTGGGCCCTCAATCCAGATGCCTGCATTAAGTGGCATAGTCTGATTCTCAGAAAGTACTACCTCTGGGCTGATATTTTTATTTAAGGAGTTAGTTAAGAATTTCTTAGAACTTTTAGGAAATTCCCAAATATGTAGAATACGATATTACCGAGTTATTGCGGTATATCTTGGGCCCTCAGTTCATAAATGTTTGTACTGAGGAATCATCAAAATATGGATTTGTCTAAAGAGATACTTAAATACGACTGTAATACATTTTACTTAACCGCGTCTATAAATTCCTTAAAAAGAAATAATGTCAAAAAAGTAAATAGTTAAAATTTAAATTGGTAATTGAATTTTCCTAAAATGTCTGAACTGAGGGCCCAATATTTTCGGCAGTATTGACTAGGATACGGCTTCTACACTCCCGCACATCAGGGTAAGTACTTTAAGAAATTTTTAATTAAAATCTAACAAAGCGTTTATTCTTCTAAATGTCATACTTTAAGAGAAATTTGACTTTTAATTTTTTGTAGGAGAATATTCTCTAGGGTGACCATATTTTCCATGTAAGTATACAAAAGTATTCAATGTGTTCTTGTAGTATTTTGTAAAGCCAAGGTGGACACGTCCACGAATATAAATTAAAGTATCCAGTAAGTACCAGTTCAGAAGCTGGCCCGCTGCAGAGAAACTTTGATGTTGAAAGAATCTGCTTACAGGGCTTGGACCACGGCTCGTGCAAATTCAGATCCAAACATCTCTGAGGTGAAACGCAAATTAAATGCTGCCTCGAGGGCCAGCAAAAGAGCAATTGTCAGGGCTAAGTTCGATTTCGTCGGCAGAATTGGTGAACGGCTAGCAGGCTATCCTTCAGGGAGTCGCGAATTCTGGTCGCTTGCCAAAGCTGCCGAGGCAAATTTTTGTAGGTCAGGTTTACCACCTTTACTTAAACCCGACGGTAGTTTGGCCCAGAGCGCCAAGGAGAAAGCCGACCTTTTGGGTTTTCTCTTTGCCTCTAACTCGACCATGAGCGACGGGGGTGCTTTGCCGCCGGATATTCCGTGGTGTGGAACTTCCATGCCGGAAGTAAAATTTACACAGCGGAATGTCCGACGTGAGCTTCGATCCCTGGACGTTCATAAGTCGAGTGGGCCGGATGGTATACCCGCGGTGGTACTTAAGCAGTGTGGTCCAGAATTGTGTCCGGTACTTACACGTCTTTTCACGCTTTCATATGCCAAGCAACAAGTCCCGGCGTCGTGGAAGATCGCGTATGTGCATCCTGTGCCCAAGAAGGGTGACAGGACCGACCCGGCCAACTACAGGCCTATAGCCGTCACCTCCCTTTTATCTAAGGTGATGGAGCGTGTAATTAATACACAGCTCCTGAGGTACCTAGAGGAACACGACCTGCTCAGTGACCGGCAGTACGGTTTCCGTCACGGTCGCTCGACGGGCGATCTTCTGGTGTGCCTCACACACCGATGGGCAACGGCTATCGAGAGTAAGGGCGAGGCTCTAGCAGTGAGCCTCGACATCTCTATGGCCTTTGACCGGGTCTGGCACCGTGGTCTTCTTACGAAATTGCCCTCATATGGACTGCCCGAGAGATTATGCGGATGGGTGTCCAGCTTCCTGGCCGGTAGAAGCATCAGGGCCGTCGTTGACGGCAGCTGTTCAGACTGCATGGCCATAAACGCTGGAGTACCGCAAGGCTCAGTGTTGTCCCCTACTCTGTTTCTGCTGCATATCAATGACATGTTTTCTATTGACGGCATTCATTGTTATGCGGACGACAGTACGGGGGACACTTGTTACACGGGCCGCCCCGGTATCTCTCGGGACACAGTGAAGGAAAATCGTGAACAGCTTGTGTCTGAAATCGAGGCTACTCTTACTAGAGTGTCCGATTGGGGTGGACTAAATCTTGTCCAGTTCAACCCTTCCAAGACACAAGCGTGTTTTTTCACCGCTAAGCAAACCCCAATTACTGTGGCGCCGCAATTTCAGGGCACATCTCTTTCCATCTCCAAAAGTATAGGGATCCTTGGCGTTGACATCTCCAGTGACGTTCAGTTCCGTAGTCATTTGGAGGGCAAGGCTAAGCTGGCGTCCAGGAAGCTAGGTGTGCTCAACAGGGCGCGGCGGTACTTCACTGCTGCACAAACGCTGCTTCTGTACAAGTCGCAAGTGCGGCCTCACATGGAGTACTGCTGTCACCTCTGGGCGGGGGCACCTGAATATCAGCTTCGTCCATTTGACTCGGTGCAAAGACGTGCTGTAAGAGTTGTCAACGATCCTATACTTACAGGTGGTGTGGAACCTCTTCGCGACAGGATAGACTTTGCCTCCTTATGCGTGTTCTACCGACTGTACAATGGTGTGTGCTCTGAGGAATTGTTTGATATGATGCCCACGGCTACGTTCTATCACCGCACCGCTCGCCACAGACAGGGAGTTCATCCTCACACTCTGCGTCCGGAGCGTTCCAGCACGATTAGATCCGATAGGGGTTTTCTTCCGCGCACGCTTAGGTTGTGGAATGATCTCCCTGCCTCGGTTTTCCCAAACGCCTACAGTATGGGGTTCTTCAAAAGGGGTCTTAGAAGGTTTTTACAGGGTCAGCAGCGCGAGTGTGGCGCCTCTGGTGTTGCAAACGTTCATAAGCTGCGGTGACCACCGGTCCTTCTGGTGGGCCGTATGCTTGTCTGCCACCTTAGTGGTATAAAAAAAAAAAAACAGAAGAACTGGCAAGAAACTCGGCGGGCATTTCTTTTTATTCTCTATTTACAATAATTAAACTAAAAATCACAAACTATTATTGCATGAAGTTGTAGAGCAAGCAGATCATTTCCAGGCTTCCTTGTCAAGCAAATAATCGTCAATTGTATAGTAGCCCTTGCAGTATAGTTTACTTTTTATACACTTTTTGAACTTAGTTAAGGGCATACTTTTTATTGCATTTAGAAGCCTGTTGTAATAAAACGAATACAGTTAAAGTATACAGGTAGGAAGAATTACTGACCGAGTGACTCAGTCTACATTGATGACCAGCAAGGCTATTTTTATGTGTGATATTTATATCGCTTAACTTAACGAAACCAGATATTTTTTTTATAGATTTTCAAAATAGGTATACCTATTGCGATGCTATAATGAGAATATTTATTAATATTTTTTTTATATTTATCATTCTCTTAGTTTAGAAGTTAAAGAGTCACACATTTTCTACTTTGGAAGTGTCTCTTGCGCAAACTATTCACTTTAGAAAAAAAATTGCGTGTACTTAGTGTACACACGTAAGAAGTGAAACTTCTTCATAAACTTAATTTTCACCTCACCTTAAATTAAGTCAAAAAGTATAAAAGTCCAAAAGTCCAAAAGTCCAAAAGTCCAAAAGTCCAAAAGTCCAAAAGTCCAAAAGTCCAAAGTCCAAAGTCCAAAAGTCCAAAAGGCCAAAAGTCCCAAAGTCCCAAAGTCCCAAAGTCCCAAGGTCTCAAGGTCCCAAAGTCCCAAAGTCCCAAAGTCCCAAAGTCCCAAAGTCCCAAAGTCCCAAAGTCCCAAAGTCGCAAAGTCCCAAAGTCCCAAAGTCCCAAAGTCCCAAAGTCCCAAAGTCCCAAAGGCCAAAAGTCCCAAAGTCCCAAAGTCCCAAAGTTCCAAAGTCCCAAAGACCCAAAGTACCAAGGTCCCATTAAAAGTCCAAAAGTCCCAAAGGCCAAAAGTCCCAAAGTCCCAAAGTCCCAAAGTCCCAAAGTCCCAAAGTCCCAAAGTCCCAAAGTCCCAAACTCCCAAAGTCCCAAAGTCCCAAAGTCCCAAAGTCCCAAAGTCCCAAAGTCCCAAAGTCCCAAAGTCCCAAAGTCCCAAAGTCCCAAAGTCCCAAAGTCCCAAAGTCCCAAAGTCCCAAAGTCCCAAAGTCCCAAAGTCCCAAAGTCCCAAAGTCCCAAAGTCCCAAAGTCCCAAAGTCCCAAAGTCCCAAAGTCCCAAAGTCCCAATGTCCCAAAGTCCCAAAGTCCAAAAGTCCCAAAGTCCCAAAGGCCAAAAGTCCAAAAGTCCAAAAGTCCCAAAGTCCCAAAGTCCAAAAACCCTTAAATGACATGCTATCCCTGGATAAAGTACTCTTAATTCGAATCCACCGTGGTGGGGAACAGAACAAAGATGGCGCGTAACCAAAAATCGTGACGTGACGTGACGTGACGCAAAATTTTTTCCAACGCCGATAAAGAAGTTTCACTTCAAAAATGATGTTGGGAAACTCAATAGCATTTTTCAAGACCGATCTATAAATACCCCATACGTATAGGTTTGATGAAAAATAAATTTGTTCGCGTAACATTTTAGAATATATCTATTGTATAATCTGTGGTAACATTGCCCCAGAGATACCATGATACAGCGAACATGGATAAAGTACAATGTCAAAAAATTCTTTATGAGTTTATTATGTAGCTATTTCTATAATAAATAACTAATAAAGAAATTAATATTACTCTCTATGTAATCAATAATCAGAACGGGTGGACCGATTTCACTAATTCTTTTTTTGTTGTGTAAGGTATTGTCAGGAGAAGGTTCTTGTGGAAGAAAAAATATTGTAGTAGTTACGACGGGAACGGGAACTACGCGGGTGAAACTGCGTGACGTACGTAAATAAATAAATAAATATTCACGGACATTACACACAACGCTATCTGATCCCAAAGTAAGCTAGGAATAACCTGCTTGTGTTATGGGTATCAGACCACGGATATTATTACTTATATACTTTTTTTTAATACATACATATTATACATAGAAACACCCAGACTCTTGAGACAATCATTTATAGGTCACACAAAGATTTGTCTCCGGTGGGAATCGAACCCACGACCTCCAGCGCCGCAGGCGGTATCACTGCCGACTGCGCCACAGAGGCAGTCAATCAAAAAAATCAATTTGGTTTTTTTGTCATTACCTATTCAAAAGTATTCAGGTTTGTGCGCGAGTATGCTTCCGAGGGTAGGTTTAAAAAAAAAGTACTTACATACATGAGATTACGTTCTGTTCCTTATTATTTTGTTTCGATAGCTAGTGACCCTCAGCGCTCCATACGCTGGTGGAGTGCACAGCATGAGCGCAACACTGCCAGGTTGTTGTAATGGGTCTGGACGTGGACACTCTCTCGCTCGAGACCATGGTGCGAGCCATGCTCTCCAGCGGGAGTAAGTGGGACTGCGCCGCCTCTTTCTGCGAGCAGGTCATGCTCGTGAAAGAGGCGGCGCACAGTGGATCGATTCATACAAATCGGCGGACATAGGAATCTTGAAACACTTTTTACCGATTTTAAAAAAACTAATGATGCCAATGTGTTTATCTTAATAATTGTAGTCGAAAACAATATTACACAATTTAGATTAGACTTCAATTTTTAAAAATATTCGACAAAAACTGATTTCAATGTATGGAAAAGCACATGAAAAAAGGGATTGCATGCGATTTTCTCGTGTTTTCTGATTTTAACGCTTATAGTGACTTTTAATGTGTTGTTAGCAAAATATCTGCCAAATATTTTAGGTACCCCTAGGCACCCCTCTGGGAGCTATATGACAAAATATCATTTATCTCATTTTCTTTAAAAAAATATGTCTAGTTCGTTTTTTTTACAGTTATAATTATTGATGAACTACATTTTAGCTTAGTACTGACCTACCCACATCAAAAATAATATGTTATAGCATACGGGATCGGGAGTTTTTGAGAGATACTTACAAGCAGGCGACTATAAGGTTATCCTACGTTTTTAGCAACATTTATGTATTGTATATGTATAGTGATTTTCCATTATGATTTGAAGAAAATAATGTATTAATCAAATAAAACAATAACACGTTATATAAAACATATATCATAGTCATAAAAATATAAAAACTTACTTATAAAATAAAAAGTGGTAAAATATTAGCTTAAAATAAATAAACATCTGGAACAGAAACGATTCAATTAACATGTATGTACATTAAATAATCAAACAAAATTAGAAAAATGTAGACAAAAAAAAATCATAATCAGAAGCTTCCGTTTCTGAATCTTCTTCTGCTTGTTCAGAGCCTAATTATTCATCAGTATCTATGTATTCAATTTCAGAAACTTCTAGAATTAGTTACTAATAAAATAACTTATGAATACTTGTAGCATGAAGGACCAAGGGTACAATTCTATGTAAAAATAACACTAGGATGCAGACATGACATTTACAATATTAACCACCGTAAAATAATTTGTTGTATTTAATAAGAAAACTACTATTATGAATAAACATAAGTTATAATTATAGTGTACTTGTTCTGGTTTTATACAAATAGTTGTCTCGTAAAAATGGTCCAGTAATAATTCAACCTTAAACAAGTAAAAATAAAAAAATATATTCTTCCAATCTGTAGCAAACGTGTCTAATATATTATGCTACTAGCTGAGCCCGCAACTTCGTTTACGTCACATAAGGTGTATGAAAGGTAAGGTATTTCTTCATCAGAGTCATCAAGCAGCGTCTGAAACTGCCCTGTTTGCTTAATCATAAAAGAGCTTAATGATTAAGTCTATTTTAAAACAATTCAGTCCACGCCTTCAGCGCGTCTTAATCATTAAGCTCTTTTATGATTAAGCCAACACGCCAGTTTAGGTTCACTCACATTCAAAGAAACCCCTACAATTAAAATTTTTAAATATCTGATTCTTAAAAGTGTTATAACTCTTTTATTTCTAAACCGATTTACATAAAACAAACGCTAAATGTTAACTGGAGCAAACCTCAACACAATAAAAAAAACCGCATTGCAATCGGTTGAGCGGTTACTGAGATTAGCGTGCACGACCGTACAGACAAACAGATATACAGACATACAGACATACAGACAAACAGACAAAAATTCTAAAAATCATTGTTTTGGGTTCTATTGCGTTCATAAAGCCCCCCTATAATATTTTTTCTTATTTATCTTCCATGTACAGACAGCGACCCGTTACGATTTTATTATATGTATTGATTGATTTATCTATAGTTCCGATAGGAATTCTTTCGGAAGAGTTATCTGAGTCAAGTAATAAGGATTTAAGAAAATAGAGAGAACACCATTCACGTAAAATAAATAGCATTGCTTGCAATGAAGATGTTCTAAATAATTTGCTGATTCCATCCTACCCAATTTTAGCACAAACACGGCCACGGATATATAAAAAGCAAAAGAAGGCATTGTTTAAAGAAACTTTAAATTTACTAATTCTAGAAGTTTCTGAAATAGAATTTATAGATACTGTTGAATTGTTAGTCTCTGCGCAAGCAGAAGAAGATTCAGAAACGGAAGCTTCGGATAATGTTGTTTTTTGTCTACATATTTCAAATTTTGTTTGATCATTTAATGTACCTACATAGTTTTAATTTAATAGAACTTTAATAGCTTGGCAAAAAATACTTACAATAATGTACAATCATAAATAAAAATTGAACATATCTTACCATAAATTAAAAATAAAAGCAAAAAAAAACTAATCATAATATATAATACATACATGCATAATTACATACATGCGTCGTAGAATTCCTCCGAATCATTAATTGTCTTTGTTATATATTTTTGTTTATTTTAAGCTACTATTTTTTTAAAGTTTATTTAATTCTTATTTTGTTTGATTATTTAATGTACATAATATATGTTAATTGAATCGTTTCTGTTCCAGATGTTTATTTATTTTAAGCTAATATTTTACCACTTTTTTTTATAAGTAAGTTTTTGTATTTTTATAACTATGATATATGTTTTATATGACGCGTTATTGTTTTTTTTATTATTACATTATTTTCTTCAAATCTTAATGGTAAATCACTATACAATACATACATGTTGCTAAAAAAGTAGGATAAACTTATAATTGCCTGCTTACAAGTATCTCTCAAAAACTCCCGATCCCGTATGCTAGTCATATTATTTTTGATGTGGGTACGTCGTACTAAGCTAAAATGTAGTTTATCAACAATTATAACTGTAAAAAAACGAACTAGACATATTTTCTTGAAGAAAATGAGAAAAATGATATTTTGTCACATAGCTCCCAGAGGGGTGCCTAGGGGTACCTTAAATGTTTGGCAGATATTTTACTAACAACCCATTTAAAGTCACTATAAGCGTTAAAATCAGAAAACACTAGAAAATCGCAAGCTATCCCTTTTTGAATGTGCTTTTCCATACATAGAAATCAGTTTTTGTCGAGTATTTTTTAAAATTGAAGTCTAATCAAAATAGTGTCATATTGTTTTCGACTACAATTACTAACATAAACACAATGGCATCATTAGTTTTTGTAAAATCAGTAAAAAGATTTCCAAGATTCCTATGTCCGCCGATTTGTATGAATCGATCCACTGTGCGGCGGGGCGGGTACGGCAGAGAACTCTCCCACCCGAGTTCCGCAGTCGGCGGCCTAAGTGCCCCCGACGTGTCTTCGCCGAGGACTATCGGCCTCCATGACCGGGGGTCTGAGGACGGTGAGAGGGTCGCTCACCGTCCTTACAGAAGCAGGCCCATGACGGCAGCATGACGTGAGGAACTCACGCACGTCCCCCCCTTAGAAGCGGGATACCACCCGAAACCCCCTCAAAGACGCGGGTTAGCACCCGAACCACCCCCTGGGCGAGGCTGCAGAGGCGGCTGTAGGTCTGTTGGGAGTCCTGGGACATCCTTCCGAGGGCTTACCCGGGGCTCACAACCATAGGCTGTTGGGCGTTACGTGAGGTTTTTTAGTCGGTAGGAGTCCGGCATAACATCCATGAGGATTTTCCCTCACGTAAAAAAAAAAAAGCTAGTGACCCTAGAATACTCACACACACATTGAAGCTTGATTTAAGCATTCACATTACGTGAATGCGAACGAACATTTTTGTATGAAGTTTCCACCCTGTGCTATAAATGACAATATCAAACTCAAATCATCAAACTGATAATAATTATTATAAACTGCATTATTTAATCATAATTATTGCACCACACAAAACATCGCTTTTGACGGTTCAAGCAATAACAACCTTGTATTAGGGGACATGCTGATTAGTCTCAAAAAGTAACAAAATCATATCTACCCTACAGTATTTTCTCCTACAAAAAATTGAAAAATCAAGTTTCTCTGAAAGTATGACATTTAGAAGAATAAACGCTTTGTTAGATTTTAATTAAATATTTCTTAAAGTACTTACCTTGATGTGCGGGAGTGTAGAAGCCGTATCCTAGTCAATACTGCCGAAAATATTGGGCCCTCAGTTCAGACATTTTAGAAAAATTCAATTACCAATTTAAATTTTAACTATTTACTTTTTTGTCATTATTTCTTTTTAAGGAATTTATAGACGCGGTAAAGTAAAATATATTACAGTCGTATTTAAGTATCTCTTTAGACAAATCCATATTTTGATGATTCCTCAGTACAAACATTAATGAACTGAGGGCCCAAGATATACCGCAATAACTCTGTAATATCGTATTCTTCATATTTGGGAATGTCTTAAAAGTTCTAAGAAATTCTTAACTAACTCCTTAAATAAAAATTATCAGCCCAGAGGTAGTACTTTCTGAGAATCAGACTATGCCACTTAATGCAGGCATCTGGATTGAGGGCCCAAGTTATTTCATCATAAAAGCTTTATTTCGTGTTTAAGAAATTTTTGGCATAGTGCCCTAAGTTTAAGAAACTTTTAACTAACGTCCCTGTAAATCTTATTTTGTTTTGCGAAGATTTAATTTGTGGGCCCTCAATCCAGATGCACACGTACTATTATAATGTGGTGTGATTCGACAAACGATTATTTTCTATTTATTTATTTAAAAACTTTATGCACAAAGTACAAAGGTGGACTTAATGCCATAGGCATTTTCTGCTAGTCAACTTTAGGGTGATGCAGAGATAAATAAGTGGAGGAAGGTGCTCTTAGTTGATGTTGACACATTTCAATGGTACACATAAATAGATAATACTAGCTGGCCCGCGCAACTTCGTTTGCGTGATAAATGAAGAACCGCTCGACCGATTTTGTGCAAACTTAACATAAACCATCTACTAAATAGTTCGAACAAAGCCTAAACATTTGGCTTGGATAGGTGAGCCCGTTCTTGAGTTATAAAATTACAACGAAAAGTGGCACTGATTTTTATATATATAGATATATTACTTAAATCTGGTCACTCGCTATTTTTCTCGTAATAATCAGGACAAAAAGCGATAGGATATGTATCAAAAGTCCTGGGATATGCTTCCGAGGGCTTACACTGGGCTCCAAAGTTGGGATACGTGTGGTTTATAGTCGGAAGGAGTTCGGCATAGCATCCATAGGATTTTCCTCACGTTAAAAAAAATGATATGTAACAGGTTTTATTTATAACAGGCCGCCTATTATGTCCTGGGTTTATTCTTCCAAGGCCGTACCCGAGACTCCCGGTTGCAGGCATATAGGTGGGCACCGTGTGGTTTTAGTACCTAGTTTAGAATTCCGGCAAAACATAGATATGGGGATTGCCACACGTAAAAAAGTTCGCCTATTACTGGTTGAATTTATAGTCGTTTGTAACGGTAAGGTTTAGGCACAGTTTTGATAACAGAACCGATCGGCACTGTCAATTTGAAAATCAACAAAAAAAAATTACGAAAATTTTTTTTTGTCGAATACTGTTCTCACCTTTGGGTCCGCGAGATATTTACTAGACGCGCTTGACGCTATGCAGAGACGTCTCTGCATAGCGTCAAGCGCGTCTAGTAAGTTTCGTAAGTTTCGTAATTTTTTTTTGTTGATTTTCAAATTGACAGCGCCGATTGGTTCTGTTATCAAAACCTTTTCGTTCCAGAACGACTATAAATTCAACCAGTATATTGATACCGAGGTTTTAAAATTTATCATCCAAGACCCCGTTCTTGCATCAAATTTTTGTGGAATTCCTAAATAAAACTAGAAGACCAAACTTTTCATATCACAGAGCAACGCGCGCCTCTTTTTTTTTCACACAACAACGTGTACCAAAATTTTATTATTTATTGGATCTCCTTGTTATAGATTATTTATTAATGCAGACGTTGGTGGATAGGAATAAAGACAGTATACAAAAGATTTATGAGTGTCGTAGGACGTGAGAATCTTGAATTATTACTAAACTACAGATAGTTCATCATAATAAAAGTGCTTTTCTTTAAATCTGTTTCTGCAGTGTTGTGTAACCCAATAAATAGCATAAGACAATCTGTGTCCATTTCGATTGCTCGGCCAATATGTCGTAGAAAAAAGAAACTTATGTCAGCATTTCGAAGGAATTCGTAGAAAACGAACAGTGAAAACCGAAAATTCGAAGAGTCAATATTTAGAAAGTTATAAGGGTGTAACCGTGGCCGCGCAGTCCGCATGAATTCAACTGCGCGGCCACCAGTTCTCTTGAACGGAGCTACGTACAAGTCTAATTCTTTTTGCTAATCACTGATACGATTTCGAAGAAAATGTAGATTATAAAAATAAAGCCCTACTATTTGAACTTCACGACATACGGCACTCCAAAGTTATGGCCGCGCAGTCCGCATAAAGCGAACCGCGCGGCCACCAGTTCTCATTAACGGAGCATTGTAGAAGTCTAATTCTTTTTGCTAATCACTGATACGATTTCGAAGAAAAAGTAGATTTGAAAAATATAGCCCTAAAGTTTGAACTTCTCGTTCTACAACACTTACGTAAGGGCGAACCGCGCGGCCACGTGTTTCTTAAAGTGGAGCTTAAACAGAATTTGGTAGAGGTCTCATTATTTTTGCTAATCATTGATACGATTTCGAAGAATATGTAGATATCATGAATGAAGTTCTAATGCTTGAAAATCACGAGTTACAGAACTTAAACCCTGTAACTCGAGTTAAAAGAAGGGTGACCATGATTTACGTTGCGTCGACGAGATATTCCCAAAAAAAAATTGAACCGAATTCATACAAATCCTTTAAAATATTTACCTAGCACAAAGTTATTATTTTGTTTTACCAGATTTTATTCAATATCATATTGAAGTCGGCGCCAAGTAAACCCATAGGTATAGGTAGGTAGGTATTATTAATGGCAACAACTTCCATATTAAATTGAATAAAATCTGATAAATCAAAGTACATATCACTATGTGCTAGGTATATTTTATTTTTAAGGATTTGTATGAAGTCGGTTCTATTGTTTAATTATTTTTTTATTATTATTTTAAGTGACGGGTAGACCGATAAGTATATCTATCTAGGTGTAAAGTTCTCATCAACACAAATCAATCAAGCCGAAACACAAGGTAACTGCTGTAAATCGTTAAGAAATTCCCTCAACTGTCTTTCGGTTCCATCATCATATCGACTCCAGACCTTTATTAAATTGTAGTAGGTATACTTACTTATTAAAGCACTTAATCAAAAAGTTAGCAAACGCACTAGTTGTCCCAACAATTTTCGGTGGTTGCCCTTTTCTCCTGGATCCCAGCATCAGATCTTGATACCCTGGATATGGGACCACCTCAGAAGTAACCTCATTCAAACAAAAAAAAACAAAATCGGCGCCGCTATCGCGTAATACTTATACATAAAAAAAACATAACGTACGAATTGAGAACCTCCTCTTTTTTGAAGTCGGTTAATAAGACTTTGTCACGTATATTGCTATACTTTTAATCGTAAAAAGCAAATAGTTGTAGTCCCTTGGTTTGAATTTGAATAGAGAAGTTTACTTCTAGGATATAAATAAATAAATATTCACGGACATCTCACACAACGCTATCTGATCTCAAAGTAAGCTAGGAATAACCTGCTTGTGTTATGGGTATCCACGATCCACCACGGATATTAATACTTATATACTTTTAAATACATACATATTATACATAGATACACCCAGACTCTTGAGACAAACATTTATGGGTCAATTTATTTATTAAAATGATGAAATTAAAAATATTTTGATTACTTACTGTTATGTACTGAATTATTACTTATTAAATAGATGTTTCTTTATGGTATTGTGATAGTTTGATTTTATGACTTAAATTACGCCAGTAATTACTAATCCGATAAACAGCACTAACATTTTATAAATTTAATTATTACTTTTTACCCGTAAACACATTAAGTAGGTAATCATATGTCTCAGTAAGTGAAATTCAAGTTTCCTTTTTACTCCACGTTCCTCTGATATTGACTTTTTTTCTTTCGCCAGCAAATATGTTTACTTCATGCATGTTACTACAGATAATTTATATAATTCTTTTTTCAAATTTATAAAAGTTTATTTGTTTTTAAAGGCGCGATGTCGATGTGTATAGCTATGATACGTCCTTGTTTTCGACCATTTTTAATTGCTGATTTAATTTCAAATGCTTTAGTTTTACGTAAATTGAATCTAAATACCACTATTCAAGTAATATAAACTTTGCGTTTAACCTATAACGTTGGTAGTCTGGACAATAACAATATCAAGTAAGGTATTTCCGCAATACTAATATTTTTTACCCAATATTTAAGTTGGTAGGTAATGAGGTACTGTATGGTGTTTTTACGTATAGTACTTAATTAATGTAATGTAATCGAAAGTCAATACTTTACTTATATGTACCTACTTACTTTACTTTTTTTATAAACGACATTTTAATACCTACATTTATAGAAGAATACTTCTAGTTAGTAAAGAACACCTTATATAAATAAGTACGGAAAATGCTCAGAATAGTTGTGGACCGCTTCATCTTAGAAAAAGTTACAAATGCCATCAGGCGAATTATCGTCCCGTCCATTTGTCTTCTTTGGGTTGGGCAGTTCGTTATCGTCGTGGTGATTTGCTAAGGTTTGTTTCCTTTTGGTGGTTGCTGTGGTTGGGATTGTTGAACTGTGGGAGTGAGGAGGTCCTGCACCAAAAACCAATATTAAATGTAGTGGAATATCTATTTCACACAGCGCCATGTAGAATTAATGATTGCCAACCGCCAGCAAATATGTTTTCTTTTTAATAAACCTATTTTACTTATAAGCTTACAAGCACATTTTCGTAAGACTAATTCGAATCACTAATTCTCAATTGAATTGAATTGGAATTCAATTGAAATAATCAGTAGCTCTTTTTACAAGAAAAGCTACTTGCTATATAAATATATTTACACTATGATATTAAAATAGTAAAAAGCCTGGATTCACACACTATAAATCTTGGTCACCCTATTTTTTCCTTCGATTATAGGTTTTAAGTTCTATACGTCATTTAGTTCTTAATTTGAGGCTTTATTCATACTGTCTACATATTCTTCGAAATGGTATCTGTAATTAGCAAAAAGAATGGGACTTCTACTAAGCTCCGTTTAAGCTCCATTTAAGAAAAACCGTGGCCGCGCGGTTCGCATTGTGCGGACTGCGCGGCCATAACTTTGGAGTGCCGTATGTTGTGAAGTTCAAATAGTAGGGCTTTATTTTTATAATCTACATTTTCTTCGAAATCGTGTCAGTGATTAGCAAAAAGAATTAGACTTGTACGTAGCTCCGTTCAAGAGAACTGGTGGCCGCGCAGTTGAATTCATGCGGACTGCGCGGCCACGGTTAAACCCTTATAACTTTCTAAATATTGACTCTTCGAATTTGCGGTTTTCACTGTTCGTTTTCTACGAATTCCTTCGAAATGCTGACATAAGTTTCTTTTTTCTACGACATATTGGCCGAGCAATCGAAACGGACACGTTAAAACATGTTCCTATTATAATATCATCTCCTATGCTTTTAAACTTACTTCGAGAAAAAATAAGGAATAAAAACCAAGACCAGTAACAAATAGCTTATGACGCTTTTTTACTTAAATCGTTATATTTTCACAATTAGGGCCGGCGCCCATTATCGGCATCGGCAAGGAAAAGGATCCTTCAGCATCCTACATGCAAGCGCACACTATCGTCAATTATGCTTTGGCATGCTGCAACGTTCTTAGGGATGACGAGGCGTCCTTAAGGATGCCGCACCGTCCTGTAGCTTGCCGAAGCGTCTCAATATCGTATTTCTCGTCATAACAGTCTCAGAGTTGTTACAAGCTAGTTGTCTGAATTGTATTTAATATGGTGGAGTGGGATCTAGTGTTCATAGCAACTCTTGCTGAAGAAGAAGAGAAATCTAATCAATCAAGAAGATTTTGGGTGAACAACCTTTGATGCAAATGGCGGATGCCTCACCTCGCCTCGGCGCCGGCGGCGTACCGAAGGATGCCGAAGCATCCCGAAGCATTCTCAAGGCTGCCGATACAGCAGCCTCAAGCATACCGAAGCGGTATTTTTGTTATTACGACCACATATCACGGAAATTTCTACTTTATTGCCATTATATTATAGTATATTGCTATTTGCCACCAAAAAATCCTTTTCCTTGCCGATGCCGATAATGGGCGCCGGCCCTAACACATCTTAATTTAATTTTATCAGTCCATCAACAAACCACTCTGACTTAGACCAGTAACAGACGTATCAATTATTACTTACATGATAGGTTGAGGTACCATCATTCTGTTTCAAGAAAAAATAAAAATACCATATTCGACGATATTTATTGGAATATTTCATCTCAAAATTTACTAAAAACGTTAACTATACTAACAATTAGTTTAGGGTTGTACCAAGATTTATAATGATATAATATATCTGCGTGATAAAAAATAACGATGTGTAAAAGTTCTGTGCTTTTTACGTTTGGAAATCCCTCGTAGATATTATGCTGAATTCCTACTGACGAAAACCACACGGTGCCCTACAACTGTCCATGACTGGGAGTCTCGGGTTAGCCCTTGGAAGGATACCACAGGGTTCCCGGCAAGAGCTGTACTCTCTAGGAAAATTTCATTTTCTGAAACGATTAGCTATGATATTATTATGATATTTTCTATGATATTACTAACAAATGAATTGATATGAAATTTAAAAAAAAATCACTTAGTCTTCATTAGTCTTCATTAGTCTTCATTTTAGTGTTTTAAACAAGTAAGTTTATGGCAAGCATCAGGTCTTTAATGTTTGTTATTAAAGCGACAAAAAAATACAATATCATGTCTGAAAATTTCAGCTGTCTAGCCATCTCGATTTGTGAGCCAGTAATAGGGTCCTTATTAGGGAATATATCCTTTTATTACGTAGGTAACCTTAAACGAAACATTACAAAGAAATGCTGTTGTTTTTGTTAAATATATGGTAGAAAATTACCTATTATAAATTGTATTTAATTTTATATTCTGTTGGAATTTTATACCTAGTAACTGTCGAATTTTGGTCTCATCGCAAATTCAGTGTCGTGATTTAAAATTATTCGTATGCAATAAATAGTACCTACTCTTGCAGAATAAACATAAAAGTAAGTGTTATATTTTTATAAAATGGCAAGAAGATCAAGTGAAACATTTTAAACAAGCCTATAGCAATAATTATTATGTTAATATTATAATCCTAGTCGTGTCTCACCACCCTCTCTACATTGTCCTCGCCTCCCTTGTTCCTGATTGATAGCTCCGGAGATTGCATGTCAGGATTACATCTGCGGAGGATGTACGGATTATTTAGTTCTTGGCGTCGAATAAATAGAACAAGCACTGTTTTTAAAAGATAGAGATACCAGTAATGCAGGAAATATACGAGGTCGAAGGAGTGAAAATCTGGTTTGCTGCTTTGTTATATTATTTTATTTTCCTGTTTTTCGCACAACACGGAAATCATATTTTGTGGTTCTTTTCTCTTTACTATTGTTGCTTTTCATTACATGAGAGTTACAATTGTTTCAGAATAATATTTGAATCAATGGGGCTACGAGCGCCAAGTAATTTATTAACGTAAACTGTGTTAATTGTTAAAATGTTTGCGAGGTCTACTGCTCGCTCATAGCCACGAATTACATTTTACAGGATATTTAGAATGTATCACGTCTAAGGAACGAAATTGTACAATAAATAGTTCTTAGCCTCAAATGCGTGAGATACCTACCGTATAAAATAGATTAGACCGTCTTTGTCTCATTCGTATGAGAATTTATTCATACGTCTAATATTACTTCCGCCTGAATTGAAATATTTCCAATAAGAATAGGATCGACATTTTAGATTGTGTCTTCGAAATTCTTCTTTTCAATATCAGTTCGGGAAAGTGTTATGGTATATATACCTAGTTACTGCAATACGACATGTGAATAACAACCATTTTGCTTAGGAGCGTAAAATAAAGCACACGATATAGAAACATTAAACTCAAATTGAGGTGCTAGGTGATGAATTTGACGACGATGCTTTACAAGGATTTTATGTGACTAAGGAATTGAGTGTATCCTCCTATGAGAAGCTCTGGAATCTTGGAACTACCTCCGTTAGGATGGCAGTGAGTTTGAACCGTCGCCCTTAGACCACAGCACGTTCATCGAGGAAATCGTTCTGGGATCTCTGTGCTCAGTGCGTCTTCGGCAGTCCTTTGCCTCTCACCTCTTCACCTGTGAGCACATTACTTCCTTATCCTTTCTGTCTATCCTGTCTATTTTGCATGCTGCTTGAAGAGATTTCTTTTGAAACACGTGGACTACTCAAACTGTTAATAAATTTTAATACAGATTCCTGGAATACATTACCAATTTCTTATAATTAAGTATATCATTATATTATATATAGCTACATATCTGATGTATATTAATATTAACAACATGACAAATATACTCAATTAAGTAGATACAGCAGTCACAGCTACCACGCGGTTGTAAATTTTAATGGCAATTGACTTGCTGCCACTTAACTCAAGTAATGTACAAAATTAGCATAACGTAATCGATTTGTGTTTCATATCGCGTGAATATTCTACTGTTGGAGTTTTTTGGGATCCTATAAAATTGTAAACCTTTTTGAAGTTCAATATTACCCTCAAGCTCTAAAAAATGCCGATGAGAGAGATTTGTGATGTGAAATTTTGTGATAATCGTGTCAAACGTTTAAAAATTTAGATACATACGGAATGATACATAAATACAAGTAAAAAGCTTAGATAAAATAAAAAAAATATAGGGCACGTTCAACTAATCTTAAACCGAAACATGGACCTCACACGTATTTTTTTAAATAAAGTACTCTGCGGATTTTAATGCAGTTTTCAGCTATAGATAGTGATGCAGGAAGGAGATGTTTATGTATAATATATTGTAAACCAAACTGTAGCTTAAACAAAGTATCCTATGCCCACCAACGCTCTTTAGATATCGCCTTTCACAGAAAATGTATTGCTTTTTGGAGCCTGATCGAAGGACGGGAAGTGGGTCAAATTAACATTCCAAGATTTTCTTACATACATAGTAACAAGTGAAGCTAATAAAAGCGTGTTAAAAATAAAATGTCACCAAAATGACGTTTGTTATATGGGAGCCCCCTTTAGGTTTTATTATTTCTCTATTTTTAGTATTTGTTGTTATATTGGCAACAGAAACACATAATCTGTGAAAATTTCAGACCCGTGACGGTCAGACAGACGGACAGTGAAGTCTCATGAATACGGGTCCCGTCTTTTACCCTCTGCGTACGGAACCTAAAACAGACGTCTGTCGAGGACTGTAGAGTTAAAACATGTTTGCAGATTAATAAAGGTTATCTAAAAAGCAAGTTACGTAACATACCCTCAATCTTCAATCTCTCAATCACAAAAACTACATAGAGAGCTGTATTGACTACATAGAGACTACTTTTTGTTTTCTTCAGTTAATGAGTAAGCTTTACAATAAAAACATATTTTACTTGATCTTCCTTTAATTTAAAATGTTCTATTTGTTTAAAAGAAATTTATCCTTATTAAAAACTGTTTAGGTTGGTATCATAAAATACAAGATGTTTTTTTTTTTCACATTTAGCCGGCAATCGAACATTGCCGGCTCAAGCAGGTGATTTTTCAAAAATCTTTTTGAAAATAAAGGAATGTTTCCTTTAAGAAAAACTTGCCACTATCAATATTAAGGGTACTCTCCCTCCAACTACCGTCTTTGAATTCCATCCTGTTTAATACCATATCACAGTTACACTTTTATATACTTTTAAATCTTTTTTTGAGCTGAGGAATAAAATTTCATGAAAATACAGTTACAGAACTAAAATGTCGGATCATTTTTAAAATGTGGCTTACGAGTTTTAGATCTGGCTTTCGAAATTGCCACATCAAATACATTCCTGTCACTCGAAGATACTTTGCATAAATTCGATTTAGGGAATTTCCGCAACAAAAATGGCAGACGGCCGTTTCAATAACGAGAACGATTGGATCACTTTTGACTGAACGACATGGGGCTAACTCGTGCTATACCAGACCCGCATTGTTTCTCCTTTGAACGTTTTCTCTCACAATGAAATGGAATGTAATCGTTGCAGCCTGCATAGTATTTTTAGTTTTTCATTTGGTTTTTGTCAAAAATTAGGACATTTTTTTAACGTGTGGAAATCCGTCAGGATGGATGCTATGCCAGACTCTTACAGGCTAAAGCCCAATTTCTCTACCTTCTGCCTACGGTTGGTAGCCCTGGATAAACCCTCGGAAAGATGTCCCAAGTAGAATAAAAAATTAGTCCTTAGGTGAAAAAAAGCTGTTTACAAGCAAAATCCCTACTAATATTATAAATGCGAAAGTAACTCTGTCTGTCTGTTACGCTTTCACGCCTAAACCGCTGGAGCGATTCAGATGAAATTCGGTATTGGGATAGGTCAAGGCCCTGGGAAGGACATAGGCTACTTTTTAACCGACTGCGCAAAAGAAGGGTTTTGATTTTACGCGATAATGACTTCTACGCGGTCGAAGCCGCGGGGAACAGTTAGTAGTCTATAATTATCCATAACTTTTGCACAGCAAATGCGAGGATACGGTACTTTTTTAGTTCAACTAGTTTAAAAATTATGAAGTGACTACTTACATTATTGTTTGAAATGTTATAGCTAACACCATCTGGTCTTATTACAATCGCAAAAAAGTTTCGCTTTTAAAATCTATCATGGTAGTATGAATTAACCTGTAAAGGAAAATTTTAAACTTATTACGCAAAGTTATTTGATTAATGTCAACCTTTTTAGGGTAAAATAAATGTAGCTGGTACTCTAGGTTATTAAATAACCATAAATTGAATTTAAAGATATTAATGTACATTTACTTCTCAAAGAACAACAAAGGAAAACAAAAAGCTTTGTTGGCTATATTTTAGACAAAAAACTCCGAGAGTTGATTAAGTAGCTCCATAGTTTTGAACTGAGAACACTTAAAAATTAAGTAGACTTTGATTCAATTTGTGTTAAAAATGTTTTCGTTAGGTAGAAAGGTTTAAGTATAATGCCCTATTACCATGTTGTTATTTTTTTAAAGGGTTGTCCTGGTACAGGTTTCACTACAGCATAATTATATAGGTACATACGTACATATCAGTTGTTTGAAAAATGCTCCGTCTATGTTCCCTCTTAATAAATATCAGATATCAAAAGAAATATTAAAATTGTTTATATATTTATTTAATAAATGAAACAATTCCGAAATATTTAAACAATGAATGATAAAACTACAAATATATCGCCGTAGCATATTCGAACCATATGATTCAGGATTAAATAACCAAGAATAATTATACACTTTGTCCAAATAAACCGTGCATTACACAAATTAGCTGCAGTTAAAAGCTCCTTCCAAATATGGAGTGTTTGCTGTCACTAGTGCCTTCCCAAAATGTAAGGTCAAAATAGTTTTGGGTAGATTACATTCCCGAAGTGGTGAGACTCCATCGTTTATGAAACTGTATCTAATTTATCTGACTCTCGAGTCATTAGGCAGATTCGTAACGAGTTCTGTGTTGAAGTGTACAACTGTCCTTAGTACCTACCTCTCAAATTCAATTAATATTTCGAGCATGGGCGAAACTATTCTTTCTTTGTGATCTTTAGCTTTTTCAGCTGTCTTCGTTTAATAGACTGATCTCTTAAGAGCACCATTTTTACATTGTTAGCTCTATTATTTTTTTTAATTTACTTAAAATGTAGTTAGTAATTTTTCTGCCCATACGATAACGCCAGTAGCTGTCACCATAAGGACGGAAAAATACAGAAGATAAATAAAAAAAAATAAAAACTAGGACTAAAGATTACTTGTAAAGGCTTAGAATATCTAATACCTTACGTAGTGTAAGCATGTGCAATAAACATTTTACGAACTCTCTTATTGACAGGAAACTCGTCAACAAGAATAATCAAGACAATAGTTCTGTTAATGTAATGAGAGCCACCACACTATTAACAAAGCGACGCAACGGGTAACATCAACCTAGAACATCAACCAACTAGGGTTGACGCGCTACAAGAGTAAAAATAATTAATATTTAACACACGTCTTGTCTTTATAAGTATTTAGGTTTTTTATATCTTTACTACGTGAAGATATGAAAAGCTAAATACTTAAACTATTAAAATACGTTATTAAAATACGTAGCATAAAATGAACTCACTCTCGCTGTCTGTTCACTTAAATCTAATAAACTTCTTTGTGAATTTTAAATCAGTTTTTAGGGTCTTCTCTCGTTTTCCATAAATTCATTTGCACTAATATTGTTTGCCATAATCATCCCCGATCATAATATTTACTTGCACTATTATCATTTATACTAATAACGTTTGCCTTAACAACTCAACAGCGATAACTTTTATTTGCCATAATACGACTTTCTATAACAACATAATATCATAATAATTAGTTTCCATAAGTAACACATCTCATAATCGACTCTTGACATAATCAAAATTTGATATAATTATGAAAATAATACATAATATTGTTAGGTCGAAATTAATTATTGTTAACACCCCGACTCAGTGCAATCCGACTCGGATAGGTTAGGTTAGAAGACTAGGGCGGGAGCGAAGCGAAGCGGAGCTCCCGCCTTAGTCTTCGTGGTTTTTTTTTAAACCACCCAGAAGTATATTATGGTGAATAAAAGTTATGGAAAATGGCATTATTGAAAACGAAAATTATGGCAAATACATTTATGGATTTAAATTATTATGACACTTGATCGATTATGACCGATGGAATTAGTGAAAGTCATTTTATGTCATTTCACGATTATGGCAACTAAAGCGTTATTTCTAATGAAATTATGGCAAATGCCAGTATGGCATATGAAATTATGGCATTTTAAATTATGGCAATTAGTAAACCAGTTTTCTGCATTAAATAGAGGGGTTTAAGAAGAAGGCTCAGGTGCGCCGCTGGTTATTATTTTTTATCAAAATTTAAAATTGTCATGAAACTAGAAAATAAGCTTTTTGGTACTTTTTATAATCAGACACAGTATAATTCAATTTATATAGTGTCATACTCTCGATACCACAATCAATATTTTTTTAGATTTATCGTCATATAGGAATTTTTACTTAAATCAAATGATACAGTCTAATATATAAAAAAAATGCATAATCTGGTTCTAGAATCTGGGTTTCCAGTAGTCTAGATCCTATAGCATAAGATTATAGTGAGAATATTCAGAAATATTTATTTATTTAATAACACATCAATGTGAGAGGAACGGATAAATACTCGTTTTTATATTGTTAAATTTGATGTTCCGGGGTTTTATATGTAGATTAAATTTAAGTAACAAAAAATAATAAAGAACCGGACGCACTATTAACCACAACACTTCATACATATTTTAAAATTCATTCATTTATTTCAGGATGCTATTATACTCTACATACTAAAAATGTTTGACAACCCTTGACCAAATAGGGGACGACGTGGAATGTTAAATTAAACCAATCCGTTACAAAAACTTAGTCCGGTACGTAAATAGTACGAACAGATAAATGCGTCAGCCGCATCTTATTGAGCGTTGTTACGTGCCAGTACAAAATTGGTGAATAAGATCCTGATGTAGGCCTCCTATTTATGAGAAAGTGCATTGACAATGTCAACACAATAGAACACGTTAAAAAAAGAAAATAGAACCTTTGAGCTATTGAGAACCGTAATGCACGATCCAGACTTTCGTGGAGGCGCCTCCTGGAGGCGCTCGACCTTTCTCGGTTTATACCTACAGTTGCCCGCTCTGTCTACTACAAAATGGACTTGATACAAGTGACTGCGTTAGCAGGGCTATATATGCCTATTAATATTATAATGTCTTGCATTAATATCATTTAACTAAAATAAGAAATTAAATACGAAAGCTCCCCTCGCTCATTTCTTTTTTGACCTTCAACAAAAAAAAAAGAGCGAGCGGAGCTCACGGGAGCCGAGGCGAGGCGAGCGTAGGTGAGGCGAGGCGAGCAGAGGTGAGGCGAGGCGAGCGGAGGTGAGACGAGGCGAGGCGAGGCACCCATCCACACTCGTGCGCTCGCCTCGCCTCCAAGAAAGTCTGGATCGTAGGTATATAAGATCGGCACCTACTTACATTAAATGAATTCGAAGTTCGAACTAGCCGCCTTCGACTTAGCTTGAATAGTCGAAACCACCCGAGCTACGAGCTCTAGAAATAGCCGCTAAGCGGAAAATTGATAGACAGTTATTTTGCAGCAGATCAAGTTCCTCAGTATCTATTTTCTAGAACATGCTGATTTTCCTGGTCTTATGCAGCTGTTGCTACCGTATGATTTTCACTCATTTTCGACTCATCACACATTAATGCTAATGGAGTGAAGCCGTAGGGGTTTCAAATCTATTCAATGTATATTATGTATAGTATTGAGTATGGTGAACTCTTTATTCAAGGTATAGAACTGTTTTCTATTGTTACAAATAAATTTATATTTACAACGAAGATATCCGACCCCTTAGTCTGCTTACGTGGAGACGTGGGTTTAACACAAAAGCCTTTTGAGATTTGTAATCTAATTTGGAATGGAATTTATTTTTGTTTTTATATTCTTACTAACAGACGTCACCTGGTTTCATCCGTGTAGTTCCTGCTACCTTGGGAATACGAAAATAATATATATATTTATACCACTAAGGTGGCAGACAAGCATTCGGCCCACCAGAAGGACTGGTGGTCACCGCAGCCTATGTACGTTTGCAACCCCAAAGGCGCCACACTCGCGCTGCCGACCCTAAATATAGACTTTGTCACTCTGAAATAGTGTAGCTTATTGACAGTTAATAAATCAGTTTAGTAGTTTTGGTCGATTATACCCAGGTCTTCACTTTCCCAATTTTTCACATTTCCAGATCATCACATTACCGAATGTTCACATGCTTATAATCACCTTAGTTTTGGACATAGTTTCGTAGTCGCACCAGCGAAATTTATATTGGTGTTGAATGGTTATAAAAAATTTTTCAATAAAAAATAAAACTGACTTCACACAAATCCTGAAAAATAAAATTTACAAAGCACAAAGTAATTTATATTTTGATTTTATCAGATTTTATTCAATATCATATTGAAGTCGGCGCCAAGTAAACCCATAGTTTTATGTAGGTATTATTCATGGCACCAACTTCAATATTATATTGAATAAAATCAAATAAATCAAAATACATATTACTTTGTGCTTTGTAAATTTTATTTTTCAGGATTTGTGTGAAGTCGGTTTTATTTTTTATTGAAAATTTTTTTTTCATTATTTTAAGTGACGGGTGAACCGAAAAATATATCTATCTAGGTGAAAGTTCTTGTTGGGTCACTCAGTCGTAACTACTTACGGTTGCACTAGGAACTCGTTCAGGTTAGACAAAGGAAACTCCAGGATTAAATAACTGAATACTTTACTGACTCGAAACTTGTTACAAGATGCGTGCCCTGTCTAATGCCCTGTTCGTACGTGACTGGCGACGCCGGCGCAGCGGTGCTCGTACGATCGGGCGCTCGATCAAAATTGCCTGTCAGCAATTCTATTTCTGTCCCCACACTACTCCCCCCTTAAAAAAAACTTTTTGATCTAACTCTTTATACGCTGCAAAAGTCAAATGAACCTAACTCAGTCTGCATGTACTGAAATTCTATACTTAAGTTATAACACATGGAACAGAAACACAAACATCATTACTGAAACTGAAACCTAGCAGACCTGTTACAAATATTGCGTATCTTAATTCCTTTTACAAACTTACAATGAATCCGGTATGGTATGATATACATAACACTATAATAACATTCACATTCCTACATGATTAAATATTAGTCATATAATTTTCATTTGCATCGAAATCGGTCTATCATTACACAAGTAAATTATAATTGTAAACAAAAGTAGAACGTTACAAACTACGACATTGCGTCATCTTCGTCGCTACACTCGCCGTGAAACCGCTGACGCTATAGCGATGCATGCTGCCTAGCGTCTGGTTTCAATACCTTAATTGTTTCGTTACAATGTAAGCGCCGAACTTCACGCTTAAAAGGACCTGGCAGTACTATACATACTTAACCTAATCCTTTCATTCTTGTTACAAATTCGCGGGGTTAATGCTTATATACTACACACAGGTTTTACACTTGGCACTGTTGAGTTTGTTTTCATGGCTGTTATTGTTACACATCATCATTATTAACTGGTGCAATGGTTTTCCTGGCCCCCTCATCGGCTATTGCCCGCATGTCGTTTAATAACCTGCGCTTGATGCATTTCGCGCCTCCAATAACACAATACAATACGGTTGCGCTCACCATTAAAGCCACCATGACGAAAATTAGTATTCCATAGTTTTCCATCTTCTTTTCCAACTCCGCTCGGGCGGAGTTAGCGGCGCCCACTTGAGCGATCACTATTTGCTCGGCTTTGTCTTGGTAATTACCCATGTTGCTCAAAATGGCCATGAAATGCTACTAACACAATTGTATATTTGTATTTTTAAAACTCTACATTATATATGAAAATCATGCACGCTTGCTTTTATCCGAACTAGTTCATATACAGGCTGTTGTATCTTTTTATTAAATTTTAGTTACACATAATATACAGGATGAATTTTTCAAAAGGGATTGGATGGCCAAATCCGAAACTATAAGGAATAGCGAAAAATGCTCAAAGGAGTCACGAGCCCGATTTTGATGAAACTTAAAACCTCATCATTAGATTTTTGAAAAACCAATAATCCTAGCTGGGAATCGAACCCATTGATTTTGAAAAAAAAGTACACACCCTATATTATCACACCATTCGATAGTGTCGCTATTAAGGATCATATTCTGGGAAGTAATTACATACGGCAAACTAAGGGAAAGTGCTCATCTTTCGTATTTGTCTTACGTTATCTGATGAATTGTTCAACATGTAGACCATTGTTTTTAATACATAGCTGGATTCGAGACCTCAACGATCATACTGCATTCAATATTATTGATTCCGTTTAGAATATTCTCCAAAGAATCATTCTGAGCATGATTTAAAACACGGAATAGTTACGAACTATTCTGGAAATTCGAACGAAATAAATTATGATACTGAATTTAGGTACAAGAAATATGAATTCCATCAAAATTCTAAACTTTCCTTAAATTTGCCGTTTAACATTACTTCGCAGAATTTGATCCTTATCAGCGAAACTATCATATGGTGTAATATAAAGGATGTGTTTTTTTTTTCAAAATCAATAGGTTCGATTCCCAGCTAGGATTATTGGTTTTTCAAAAATCTAATGATGACGTTTTAAGTTTTATCAAAATCGGGCTCGTGACTCCTTTGAGCATTTTTAGCTATTCCTTATAGTTTAGGATTTGGCCATCCAAGCCCTTTTCAAAAATTCACCCTGTATACTATACTAACAAGAAAAGTAATCCTATAAATTGAATCTGACTGTCGGTCGGACCGTTCTGCCACTCCGAGTGGTCTTTAACAGTGATCTTAATACGGGCTCTCTATTGTCCATGACCGCGCCGGTCGGTGGCGTGTCAACTGTTTTTCTAATACTACTGGGTGTATCGTTGCTACTTGTGGACTCTGGTTCCTCTAAAAGGTAAGCCGGCTTTAACCTGTCTATGGAAATATTACTTTGTCTGTTACTAAGTTGAATTTTAAAGACTTTGTCACGTCTACTTATAACGCGGTAGGGGCCATTATAAGTAGGGGTGAGCGGCTTCCTTACCGTATCATCCCTTACGAAAACGTGTGAGCAGGTGTTCAAATCTTTATGTACAAATAACTTACTGTCGTTGCTAAGTGAACGTGTTTTGGGCTGTATACTACGAATATGTTCTCTAACTTTATCAGCATATGTATAGTGACCTACTTTTGCTGGCTTGCTCGTGTCATTGTAAAAATCGCCAGGCAAACGCAACGTCTGACCTAGTACTAACTCAGCTGCGCTAACCCCTGTTTCTATTCGTAGCGCTGCGCGAATCCCTAATAATACCGTTGATAGCTCGTCGTCCCACGATTCTTTACCTGTCAATCTACATGTTAACGCTGCTTTTAAGTGTCTGTGGTGTCGTTCTATCTTTCCATTGCTGCAAGGGTGAAAAGGGGTGGTCCTGACCTTATGTACCCCCAGCAATTTCAACAAAGCACTGAATAAGTCACTCTCGAATTGTCTACCCTGATCACTAGTGAGTCGTGTGGGACTCCCAAAACGGCAGATCCATGTCTCATATATTGCTCTTGCTACCGTCTCGGCCGTAATATCCGCTGTCGGTACAGCCTCTGGCCAGTTCGTAAATCTTTCTATTATAAAGGGTGTTTTTTTTAGAGGTATAGAACTTTGAAATGGGATAAAACGAAGGTGATTGTTTTTATTGATATGAAAATGACTTTATTCGAAAGGAAATCTTCTGGCATTATAATTTAAATATGATTTCTGGCATATAACCGCCACGGCTGGCTCGGACGTAGTCTAATCTAGAGGTCCAATTTTCGAGGACTTTCCCAACATTAGTGGCCGTATATCGACAATAACGCGCCGAATGTTGTCCTCCAAGTGGTCAATCGTTTCGGGCTTATCGGCGTAGACGAGCGACTTCACATATCTCCACAGAAAATAGTCAAGTGGCGTAAAATCGCACGACCCTGGAGGCCAATCCACGCGTCCAAAACGTGAAACTATGCGGTAACCAAACGTTTCCTTCAATAAATCAATTGTGGCACGAGCTATGTGACATGTTGCGCCGTCTTGTTGAACCCCTACTCCTGCAGATCATGGTTGTTTAATTGATGAACGAAAAAGTCAGTAATCATCGCTCTATAGCAGTCACGATTGACTGTAACGTTCTGGTCAGCATCGTTTCTAAAGAAGTACGGACCAATTATTCCACCAGCCTATAAAGCACACCACACAGTCAGTTTTTCTGGATGTAACGGTCTCTCAACATACACTTGAGGATCATCATCACCCTAAATATGGCAGTTTTGTTTATTGACGTATCCATTCAAACAAAAGTGAGCTGCACCGCTAAACAAAATTCGCTTATGAAAATCACGATACGCATTTCGGACAGAACCATGATTTTCAAAATAAATTTGCACAATTTGGAAGCATTGTTCAGGCGTCAGTCTATTCATGTTGAAATGCCAAACCAAACTAAACATAAATCACTTCACAGCTGACAAAAATACCGCCAGTTAAAACAGTTATGCCAACTTAAAGTTCTATACCTCTAAAAAAAACACCCGTTAGTTACACAGTACCTGTTACCTCGTTGTGTTGTATATGCTCGAACCGCTCGCTCGGCACGAACTCTCCTGCACCTGAAATTACATGACGACTCACTTTACTTTTTTGGCATTTAATGCAGGTCCTAGACCATTCTGTAACGTTTCGGTTCATTTCTGGCCAAAAATACCTAGAGGCTACCATCTTTACTGTTGCTCTGACACCTGGATGACTAAAATTATGCACTGCACCAAAAATCGTTTTCCTAAAATTCATCGGTATGTAGGGCCTAATTCTCCCTGTCGATACCGCACAATAAATCATTACGTCACTATCAGGCAAACTCTTTCTTACAAGCTGTGTGTGTGATCCCTTGTTATACTTCAACAGTTCGGTAATCTGAGAATCCCTTTCCTGTTGACTGGCCAACTCTCGGTAGTCGACCACCGTTGGACAAAGGATTGACTCAACGCGCGATAAAGCGTCTGCTACAATGTTGTTATCGCCGCTGACGTGTTGAATGTCGCTAGTATACTCGCTTATGTACATTAACTGACGAATACGCCTAGGTGTTTCTTTATCGGAATTCACCTTTGTTAATGCATGAATAAGGGGCTTGTGATCTGTGTACACTGTTAACTGCCTGCCCTCGACCATGTTCCTAAAATGCATTATAGCCATGTATATGGACAACAATTCCCTGTCATAAGTGCTATATTTCTGTTGTGTGTCTGACAATTTTTTTGAAAAATACCCTAGTGGTTGCCATTCCCCTTTTATTTTTTGTTGTAATACGGCACCTACGCACGTGTTAGACGCGTCCGTCATCAAGGCCAATGGTACCTCTGGAGACGGGTGAGCAAGCGTTGCAGGCTGCAGCGCTTTGTAAGCTTACTTTGCATTGCTCGAACGCCTCCTCTGCTTCCCTATCCCATGTTATCGCAGTTTTGTCCTTTTTTCTAGAGTTATGTAAAAATTTATTCAAATGCGCGTGATGACTTGCCGCCTTTGGTAAATGCGCCCTATAAAAGTTAACCATGCCTAAAAATCGCCGGAGCTCCTCAACCGTTTCCGGTTTCTTGTAGTCTACAATCGCCCTAACCTTATCGGGCAGTGGGCTGATACCTTCGCTTGATACTTTATGACCTAAAAACTCAACTGTACTTTGACCGAACTGACACTTAGCTACATTTATCGTGAGTCCAACTTCGCTGAATCGTTGAAATACTTGCCGTACATGCTCCTTGTTTACTGCGTCGTTTTCTGACGCAATAATGATGTCATCAATGTAACAGAATACTGAGCTGTGTACGTGTTTGTCGCCTTGCACTACGGTAATGTTTTCTAGCCCTTTTAAGACAGTATTATCCATGAATCTTTGATATGATTGCGAAGCACAGCGGAGTCCGAAGCATAATCTGGGAAATTGGAAAAGACCGAAGGGGGTGATAATCGCTGTCTTTTCAACATCCTCGGGGGCAACCCTGATAAAGTGATAAGCCCTATTTATGTCTAAAGTCGTAAAAACCTTCTTATTAGCTAACCCATATGTGAAATCATGTAACCTAGGCACCGGATACCTATCCGGTTTCGTTATCGCGTTTAGCCGCCTATAGTCACCACATGGCCGTATTTTACCGTCCTTTTTCGGGACTACGTGTAACGGGCTGGCCCACTGACTACTAGACGGCTCGCATATTCCCATATCCTGCATAATACGAAACTCATCTCTTACCTGTTTGTACTTGTCGGGCGGCAACGGTCTTGCTCGGGCGTGAACTGGCGGTCCCGTTGTCTCGATGTGGTGGTAGACGTCGCTCTCCGATGTGTTCTTGAAATTGACCGGCCTGGTAAGTTCTGGAAATTGCTCTATTAGATCCCTATACGGGCTATCTAACTTGACGGTTGTCACCGATAGTTCGCTATGCCTACTGATACTACCTATGGCATATAATGACGTCACTTGATCTACCAGCCGCTTATTATGTAAATCTACAGATAATTTAAAAGTTTTTAGAAAATCCGCGCCCAGTATCGACCTACTTACGTCCCCTACGATAAAAGGCCATTTAAAACTGCGCCTCAATCCTAATGTTAATTCTAAATTAATAACACCATATGTCTTTATCTCTGTGCCGTTCGCGGCGCATAAGGTATACGTATTCACATCTAAATTATTACTATAAGTACCTGGCTTGAACTGCGACGCGGGGACCACGGATACGTTTGCACCAGTGTCTACTAAAAACGTAATGCCACTCTTATTGTCTCTAATGTTCAACCGGTGATTATCACATAACTCGGCGCACTCTCTCACCGCATCAGAACGCGCCCCATTTAGTTTCCCTGCTTCTTCCAATTGCAGGGCTCCTCGCACTGTCGTGCGGCCTCTCGGGACGGAAATGGTACCTACATAACCAATCGCTGCTCTGCGGTGTTCTCACTGGGCCTCTGGATCTTGATCGGGACGTATTCCTGCCTGGTGGCCATCTCGGATTGTACATCCGTCTCTGCTGCTCTCTTCCACGGAGCTCACACACCTCCCCGCGTAGCGACTGGACCTCCAGGGACAGGTTCCGTAGCTCCTGCAGCAACGCTGTCTCGCCGCTTCTTCCAGGCGGCGCTTGTCGAGCCTCTGCTATCTCGCCACTCTGCAGGTTGTCCATTATTTTGTCTGCTAAACTCGATAGGTCGTTGAGTTGTGTGTCTGGACTGACCCCTGCCAGGACGGCTCTCACCCACGTTGGCAGCCTTGATAACCACAGGTTCTTCACAGTGTCTCCGGTTGTACCTGTATTCCTTGCCAGCTCCCGCATTTTCGCCAGCAGCTGTGATGGTCGCTGCTGCCCTAACTCCATCTCCTTCACCAGTCTGTTGAACTGTGCCTCCGCGCTCTCCTGGAAAGCCTTCAGTAGCCGCTCTTTCAATACCTGGTATCGATGTTGCTCCGGCGGCTCGTCGATCAGGTCCGCGACCTGACTAAGCTCCTCCTTGCCTAGTTTTGCAACCACCAGGTCGTACTTTACATTCTCCCCCTGGTGCTGCGGACCTATGACGGCCTCAAACTGCGCAAACCACATGCGCGGCATGTCCCTCCAAAATGCTGGTATTCTTGTATTCAGGCTGATTACCGCCCAGTCTGCCTGCTGCTGGGCCACCTCGGTCGCTGGTTGTTTCGGTGGGCTCATTTTTTCTTTGCTTCCTTTCCACGAATGCACGAAACCCGATACTATACGTGTACTTAGCGCGGCACGCGTTTCCGGCGAACACGAGGAGTCATTTGGGCACTAGACAGGCGGGGTCACCACTGTTGGGTCACTCAGTCGTAACTACTTACGGTTGCACTAGGAACTCGTTCAGGTTAGACAAAGGAAACTCCAGGATTAAATAACTGAATACTTTACTGACTCGAAACTTGTTACAAGATGCGTGCCCTGTCTAATGCCCTGTTCGTACGTGACTGGCGACGCCGGCGCAGCGGCGCTCGTACGATCGGGCGCTCGATCAAAATTGCCTGTCAGCAATTCTATTTCTGTCCCCACATTCTTATCAATACAAATCAATCAAGCCCAAACACAAGGTAGCTGCTGTAAATCATTAGGGAATTCCCTCGACTGTCTTTCGGTTCCATCATCAGATCGACTCCAGACATTCATTAAATTGTAGTACATTAAAGCACTGAATTAAAAAGTTAACAAACTCACTCTAGTTGTCCCTACAATTTGCGGTGGTTGCCCTCGATTTCTCCTGAATCCCATCATCAGATCCTGACCTGGTGAAATTGGGACCCCCTCATAAGTGAACTCTATCCAACAAAAAGCAGATTTGAAGTTCGTCTATAATTGACGAAATATCGGTGAACATACATGAAACATTGACAACTTCCTTTTTTTTTAAGTCGGAACTATAAATCTAGGTGTAAAGTTCTCATCAATACAAATCAATCAAGCCCAAACACAAGGTAACTGCTGTAAATTGTTAAGGAATGCCCTCGTCTGTCTTTCGACATTATCATCAGGTCGACTCCAGACCTTCATTAAAGTGTAGAACATTAAAGCACTTAATTAAAAAGTTAACAAGCGCACTAGTTGTCCCTACAATTTTCGGTGGTTGCCCTCGTTTTCTCCTGGATCCCATCATCAGATCCTGATCTGGTGAAAATGGGACCACCTCAGAAGTAAACCCTATTCAACAAAAAAAGAAATTTTGAAATCCGTCTATAATTGACGGAAATATCGCTTAACATACATAAAAAAAATACATACAGACGAATTGAGAACCTCCTCCTTTTTCTGAAGTCGGTTAAAAAAGAAATAGTAATCGGGGTGCGTAGTATTCGAGTTGAGAAAGTAGACATCTGGGAATGTAAAGATCTGGGAAAGGGGTTTTGGTGCCTATTCAATGCAAACTAACAAAATATCAAATCTTTCCCGTTTATAATAGCAGTATAGATAGCAATAGTAGGTATAGAAGTAGATAGCCAATATACAAAATTATATATAGTCTTCGTATTCAACATAAATCTAGGTACCTATGCGACAGGAATGTACCTACTACGTAATAGATATTTAAAACTAAGATTTTTTTATAAGTCTAATAAGTAGTACCTACATTCCTGTGACATAACACGTACTAACAGTCGACAATGAAATGTACTAGTTTAATCTTACAAAATGATGTATTCCTGCGAGTGCCATAATGAACTAACCAAAGATCACAAACATCACTATCTTTAGTTTCTTTATTATGTCACTCGTAGGGATACATCATTTTGTAAGATTAAACTACCTAGTAAAAACAAGTAGGTATCTACATACAGGGTATTTCCAAGCTTTATCGACCGAAGTTGACTTCAGGAGGACAGAATGTTTTGATGGAAGTCTTTGCCTACACTCAATTACGACGTTTTTTAAAATCCTGTTTTTCTAAATCATAATATTTATAACTAGCTGACCCGCGCAACTTCGTTTGAGCCACATAAGAGAGAGTATTACCTGTTCCCGTCGCGTTGCGTTTACTCTCGTAGCGCCTCGTCATTAATATTCAATACTACGTAAGAGAGAGAGAGAGAGAGAGAGAGAGAGAGAGAGAGAAAGGTTTCTCGTCGCGTGTATTCCCGTCGCATTATTTTTAAGAACAATTTCGTTTATGAATGAGGTATCCCGGGGTATTATTGTAGAAAAAAATTGATTGCCATTAAAATGGTTATTGTGCACCAACCCAAAGATAGACACATGCTATCGCGCAATTTTTTTGGAACTTTTTAAGAGAAACAATTTTTTAGTACATATTTTTTACATAACTATAAATATTTACGCAGCACACGCAACGAAGCTCTCTAAAGGAATAACTTTTACCCCGTTTTTGATACATTTACTATTACTGCTCCGCTCCTATTCGTTGTAGCGTGATGTTATATAGCCTATGACACTCCACAATAACTTAGCTTTCTACCAATAGAAAGCTGGTAAAAGATTTTTTAAAATCGGTTCAGTAGATCCCCAGATTACCCCTTACAATTTAACAATTATACAAACACACAAACTTTACTTTACTATTAGTAGGTATAGATAGTATGGAAGTATAGATAAATATTGTTGGACATTCTCACACAATATCATCTAGCCCAAATTAAGCTATATGCTTGTGCTAACTGATGCCCGCAGCTTCGCCTGCGTGAAATTTGGTTCTTACACTGACTCTAACCTCTCTCTGTAGGTACCAAATTTCAGTCAAATACTTTCAGCCATTACAGCGTGAAAGAGTAACAAATTCATAATACATATTATATGAGTTATGTAAATTTATTTATTAAATACATTTCTTGATTCATTGGCTAGACTACTACTCGATTCAACTTCTCTTCTAAGCAATTGACATCGTAACTTAGTTCCTTCTTCAGGTAGTCCCAGTCATACTGTAAGCCTACGACGCGCGACGTATGGGAAAACCGAACTACGGTAGACTTTGTCCTCATAATACACTTGGTCCAACCAAGGCCTGTTAACTTAATAACCATGTAAATTTCATCTGCTAAGCGTTCATGTTCATTTTAATGGCTCTTTTTACTTTTCAAATGTAATCTTCGTAGAGGCCATTCCCGTATTTTGCAAAGACTTAGTGAGTCTGTGTCCTGCACCGAATGCAGCCAGCACTATAGAATAAGGGCTGTTGACAATCTTTCATTCTAATACACAGTGGACACTACCTGCAGCGTGGTCTTTCATTATTCCTGGCTAGCCATCTTCAAATTTTCTTGTTCTTTCACATATTTATTGTTGGTTATACAAAATTTAATAAAATTAACAATAATATTTCCATACATACACATACATACATATGGTCACGCCCGAAGGGGTAGGCAGAGGCATATTATATGCCCACATTTCACCTTTGTATAATTTGTTCCACGTAATAGGTGGTGAGCCGTATTGCCGTGTTTAAATGGACAGGCGCAGGTTGTGACTGCCTGCTGTTGAAATAAAGCCTTCAACTTAGCTTAACGACTGCCATTTTACTGGCAACCGGGACCAACGGCTTAACGTGCCTTCCGAAGCACGGAAACGCTCAAATAAATGTCACAAAGTGATCACATGGTTGGTCACCCATCCATGGACCGGCCATAGTGAAAGTTGCTTACTGCAGTGATCGTTTACAGAACACTGAGTCCGCGGGGTCACGAGCGCTTCGTATAATGTTTCCAATAGTACCATGAAAATGACAATGTCAAGCGGATTGAACTTCCTCAAATGTGTCAAAATAAAAAGTAATTTAAATCAAAAATAAGAATATTTAAGGAGTATTGATATCAACTCCGGAAAAATCAGCTCTAAAATAATTTACATTCCCTTTTTAGGTCGATAACGTATAAATTTCAATAAAATAAGGAACACGTCTTCCATCAATTATGTTAATAATGCTATATGCCAAATTTTAAGTAGATCGGACCAAGGAATCGCGTTGTCCCATACAAACTTGACACTCCTTTTTTATACCTTAGGAGGTAGAATTTGCAAAAATGGAAAAATTACTTATTCCAAATTGTTACAAACAACGCTCATGCTGAATTACATCATCGTACCATTTACCGTTTAAGCAATAATTGATAATAACTTTATACGACTTAAGTTCGTTTTTTATTTTATAATAAGTATACTTTCAGGGATAAAAAGTATCCAGTGTGGTGCCCAGGATATTAAAGAATAATTATACCAAGTTTCATCGCAATCGAACCGGTAGTTTTTGCGTGATGCCTGAACAAACAGGCAGACAGACAGACAGACAAAAATTTTTTTCATTACATTTTTGGGTTCAGTGTCGGTCTAGTAACACTCCCTGCCATTTATTTTTTTTATATTTTCAATGTACAGAATTTTCACTTCTACAAATTTATTATAAGTATAGATTTGTTATGAAATCCTTTGAATTACCTAGCTTTTTTTTTTTTTTTTTGAACGTGAGGGAAAATCCTCGTAGGATGCTATGCCGGACTCTTACCGACTAAAAAACCTCACGTAACGCCCAACAGCCTATGGTTGAGAGCCCCGGGTAAGCCCTCAGGAAGGATGTCCCGTGACTCCCAACAGACCTACGGCCGCCAATGCGGCCTCGCCCAGGGGGTGGTTCGGGGTGTCCATTTCGATTGCTCGGCCAATATGTCGTAGAAAAAAGAAACTTATGTCAGCATTTCGAAGGAATTCGTAGAAAACGAACAGTGAAAACCGCAAATTCGAAGAGTCAATATTTAGAAAGTTATAAGGGTTTAACCGTGGCCGCGCAGTCCGCATGAATTCAACTGCGCGGCCACCAGTTCTCTTGAACGGAGCTACGTACAAGTCTAATTCTTTTTGCTAATCACTGATACGATTTCGAAGAAAATGTAGATTATAAAAATAAAGCCCTACTATTTGAACTTCACGACATACGGCACTCCAAAGATATGGCCGCGCAGTCCGCATAAAGCGAACCGCGCGGCCACCAGTTCTCATTAACGGAGCATTGTAGAAGTCTAATTCTTTTTGCTAATCACTGATACGATTTCGAAGAAAAAGTAGATTTGAAAAATATAGCCCTAAAGCTTGAACTTCTCGTTCTACAGCACTTACGTAAGGGCGAACCGCGCGGCCACGTGTTTCTTAAAGTGGAGCTTAAACAGAATTTGGTAGAGGTCTCATTATTTTTGCTAATCATTGATACGATTTCGAAGAATATGTAGATATCATGAATGAAGTTCTAATGCTTGAAAATCACGAGTTACAGAACTTAAACCCTGTAACTCGAGTTAAAAGAAGGGTGACCATGATTTACGTTGCGTCGACGAGATATTCCCAAAAAAAAATTGAACCGAATTCATACAAATCCTTTAAAATATTTACCTAGCACAAAGTTATTTTTGATTTACCAGATTTTATTCAATATCATATTGAAGTCGGCGCCAAGTAAACCCATAGGTATAGGTAGGTAGGTATTATTAATGGCAACAACTTCCATATTAAATTGAATAAAATCTGATAAATCAAAATACATATCACTATGTGCTAGGTATATTTTATTTTTAAGGATTTGTATGAAGTCGGTTCTATTGTTTAATTATTTTTTTATTATTATTTTAAGTGACGGGTAGACCGATAAGTATATCTATCTAGGTGTAAAGTTCTCATCAACACAAATCAATCAAGCCGAAACACAAGGTAACTGCTGTAAATCGTTAAGAAATTCCCTCAACTGTCTTTCGGTTCCATCATCATATCGACTCCAGACCTTTATTAAATTGTAGTAGGTATACTTACTGCCTAACGCTGGCGCTGGTTGGGAGCCCCGGGTAACCCCTTGGAAGGATGTCCCAGGTCTCCCAACAGTTCATTTTTAAAGCAGTTAATCAAAAAGTTAGCAAACGCACTAGTTGTCCCAACAATTTTCGGTGGTTGCCCTCGATTTCTCCTGGATCCCAGCATCAGATCTTGATACCCTGGATATGGGACCACCTCAGAAGTAACCTCATTCAAACAAAAAAAATCAAAATCGGCGCCGCTATCGCGTAATACTTATACATAAAAAAAACATAGCGTACGAATTGAGAACCTCCTCTTTTTTGAAGTCGGTTAATAAGACTTTTTAATGTCACGTATATTGCTATACTTTTAATCGTAAAAAGCAAATAGTTGTAGTCCCTTGGTTTGAATTTGAATAGAGAAGTTTACTTCTAGGATATAAATAAATAAATATTCACGGACATCTCACACAACGCTATCTGATCTCAAAGTAAGTTAGGAATAACCTGCTTGTGTTATGGGTATCCACGATCCACCACGGATATTAATACTTATATACTTTTAAATACATACATATTATACATAGATTCACCCAGACTCTTGAGACAAACATTTATGGGTCACACAAATATTTGTCTCCGGTGGGAATCGAACCCACGACCTCCAGCGCCGTAGGCGGTATCTCTACCGACTGTGCCACAGAGGCAGTCAAAGATAAGAAGATAAGAAAAAAAACACTCATCGATTGATTTATATTTCAGTAAATGGTGATGATCACAATATAGGTACATATTGTTATATAATGGGTAAGGTAAGGTAAGGCCGTTAGCGCAGCGAAGAACTATTGCGTCTTTGGCTGCATTCTACCGTATCTTTCACGGTGAGTGTTCTGAACTCTTCAACCTAATCCCGCCCACTCCTTCCCGAACAACGCCTGCTGGACAGAGGTGCCACTCTTACTTCGCTACAACTGAACGATTCAAAAGATCGTTTCTCTGTCGTACCATAAAAACTGGAACGGCCTGCCAGCGCACGTGTTTCCCTTCTCTTACCATCCTGGGTTCTTCAAGCGGAGCGTGAAGAGGCACATCATAGGGCCGCCAATTTGGGGGCCGCTTTCTATAGTCTTGCAGACTGGGACGGTGGCCCCCAATCGCTAGATGTTGCTGTGACTTTCCATCGGACGGCGGCATCATTTTGGCGAGCCGAATATAAAAAAAAACATGAAGAGTTAAGGTGCAAGGTGATTCATCACTGACCTCAGCTCTGGCACCGACATTTACCTACTTAAATGTTAAAAATAGCTAATAATACCGGAAATGTAAATAAGCCAGATAAATAAAGCTTCTTTCACAACTATTACAATAAAACAAATGATATTTAAATAGATAAAACATATTAATACTTACTATAAACTATAAATCACATATTTTAAAATTCACAATTCGTTTTCGTAAGTAATACTAATATATATAATAGTAAGATTACAAATAAAATAGTAGATTTTTAACCGAGGTCAGGGTGGAAAGAATCAATTCCCGAGGTATTTAGACCGGCTATAGTCCGAGTCGGAATTGATTCTTTTGCCCGTGTTAAACACTCTACTTTTCATTTCGAATAAGAGAAAAATAAAGTAAAAGTAATAATATTCAAATCTTAACATAAAAGATTATTACCTATTTTTATGAATTCTGTCACAGACAGATAAATATGTAATATTCCGCCAATTCATGTCGACTTTTTAAATTTTAAATATGGAACTCACCGCGGAAGACCGGCAGCCGGTCCGTGTTAAAGGGGCCTGCTTATTCCGCTCTAAGAAATTTGCGCTAAGTTCACACTGCACACTGGCTGTTTGGAAAGTCGCATGGCCGCAGCATTTTTTAAAATTAGTTTTTTTTACATAAAACTCTTCACAGCGGACCTGACAGCAGTTCTATTTTAAGTTTCATTCCGGCCCTTAGGTGGGAAGTAATTTGTAGTTAAGTATGAGTTTTTCCCTCCCTAGGGAGTGAAACAGCATTTTCCACCCAATAATCAGATTAAGGAAACACTACTTTCCGAGTAGGAGAAATGAAAAAAATATTACTTATTTACGTTGCTGTAACGATTAAGATCATAAACTAAATAAGCTAAGAAAAAGTAGTTTATTATAAAACTACACCAGATTTACGAGAGCAACAACATTAATATAACATGAAGTTTAATTAAACTATACTTTTTCACATAATTCAACAATCACAGTTCGTTTTCATATTACAATTACAATTAGAACTTAAAAACAAAATCCGACTTACGATAACAACAAAATTTCTAAAACTTAAATCAGTCATCTCTAATCTAAGCGCACGGCAGTGCGCAGGCCAAGTCCAGCAACAGACCGCGCATGCCGTACACTTTTACACGAACCGTTTCGACCCACTTTTGACCCCCCTGTGCCAATTGCAAGTACAGAAATAAGATTGTATGTACATAATTATATACTAGTACTAAGGCAGTATATCAAATTTCATTGATAGAGCTTTAGTAGATCCTGAAATATGACCCTGTGAATATAAGCTATTATAATTTTAGATATTTTTTTAAATTGGGCGTATGGTAAATTGAATTTCGGTCAGATGGACCGTTGACGTGACTACGGTGGCAGGTAGTGGCTGGATTCGGAGGGCGGAGGACTGGGTGTGGTGGCGAGTCTTGGGAATGGCAAATGTTTACCAGTGGATCAGGCTGTAGATGAAGATGATTATGATCGATTTTAAAGTGGCTAAACTTGGCATTGGATTGGATTTCAATCCTTTTTTAAGCGAACAATTAGCCGATAGGAACTTGGCCCCTTCTTAACAGGGATGTTTTTGGTGTGATACAATTTACAACTACCAATTACAGTTAAATTTGTCATTGTACTTATAATTACAAATTAATCAACGAATTACTTAGCTACGTTGTTGTATCGATTAGAATCAAAATATTTTTATTACAAACAAATCAGTCTTACTATTATCTTATAGCAATACTTACTACGATTAAATCACTGCAAAAGATTCCTGTACCAATTAAATCACAGTCAGTTTCGATATTAGCCTTCTATTATCTATTATTATAAAGTTTATATAAAAAACCGGCCAAGTGCGAGTCGGACTCGCGCAAGAAGGATTCCTTTCCAAAAAACGGCAAAAAATCACGTTTGTTGTATGGGACCTCCTTTTAAATGTCCATTTTCTTATAATGTAATTATTAATATATAATGAATATACACACTATTCGATATTCTGTGAGTATTTCAAGCGTCTATTGGTTGCCCTTATTACATAGATCACTACATAATAAAAAATAAGTATTGCTCTGTGACACAGAGCAACGCGCGCCTTTACAAGGTTCGCGTTGCTCTGTGGTGGTTGTAATGCTCCCTCCACATTACTCGCGAAGTTCAACGAAGTTCGTCGGCGAAGTTGCCCGAGTCAAAGAAACGTAGGCCGAGGTGCCCCTCTACACTGTCGTACTCATCCAACTCCGATCAACTTCGTGAGTAATGTGGAGGAAGCCTTAAGGTTGATAAGCGACAGCAACAGTGGCAGGCAGCGATGCGATCTAACTATGGATATAAAATTCAAAAGGCACAATAGACATGGACAAAATAGAACTCAAAAGTGTCCGCTATATGAGGCCCCATACACGGACAATAATATTGATCAATATAAATTGTTATTCAATAAGTCGACCGTGTAGGGCTAATATTGAGGTTTGAACAATCACTAAATAAAAAGTTTGACAGAGCTTAAATTTTATTGATCAATATCTTTTTTCGCACCGTGTAGGCTTAATATTGATCAATATTTTTCAGTCAGATATCGGAATTTCGAATTTGGAATTTACTTTTCTTCGTCAGACTCGGACAGAAATAAAAATATTGATGTAATTTTATTGTAGGTGTATGGGGCCTCTTAGTCCGCTGTAGTTGTTCCTGTTATCCTCATATTGATACTCTACGGTAGGTACAGTATGTATTTCCAATATGAGTTTGTGAACTCTGTTTTATTTCTTTTTAAAACGCTTTTTATTAGTTTCACCCATAGATTTAGAATTTTTCGCTCTATGGTTGAAACCATAGAGCGAAAAATTCTAAATCGGTTACAAATAAGCAAACATCAGGTGAACCTGATGTTTGCTAATTTGTAACCGACTCTTTTGGGCTCGATTTTGCCCTACTTTGAACGTTCAGATTTAATTCAAACTTTGCACACTTGTCAAAAACCGATGACAATGCAATAATTCGATTTAAAAATCAATAATAGTTTCAAAAAACTACAAAAAACACTTTTCTAGAAAAATACAACTAAGAGGTAGAAAATAAAAAATAAGAAATAAATGAAAAAATGTAATAAACGTAAATAAATATAAAAAATGTAAATTAATAAATAAATAAATATTTGTGGACAATATTTATATAGCCATGCTCTCCAGCGGGAGTAAGTGGGACTGCGCCGCCTCTTTCTGCGAGCAAGTCATGCTCGTGAAGGAGGCGGCGGGCCGGGTGCGGGAGAGAGCTCTCCCACCCGAGTTCCGCAGTCGGCGGCCGGGGCGCCGCCGACGTGTCTTCGCCGAGGACTATCGGCCTCCATGACCGGGGGTCTGAGGACGGTGAGAGGGTCGCTCACCGTTCTTACAGAAGCAGGCCCATGACGGCAGCCTGACGTGAGCAACTCACGCACGCCCCCCCCTTAGAAGCGGGATCACATCCGAAACCCCCCCAAAGACGCGGAATAGCACCCGAACCACCCCCTGGGCGACGCCGCAGTGGCGGCCGTAGGTCTGTTGGGAGTCCTGGGACATCCTTCCGAGGGCTTCCCCGGGGCTCCCAACCATAGGCTGTTGGGCGTAACGTGAGGTTTTTTAGTCGGTAAGAGCATAACATCCTATGAGAATTTTCCCTCACGTTAAAAAAAAAAGTCCTCTATAAAAGATTCTGCAACAGTTAGCTTATTGCCAACATTAATACATCCAAAATCCTAATCACAGAGTACTTAATACTACGTTCGGTACGTACGGTCCTAATAACCATAAGATCATCCGACGGCTGTTATTATGTTATATGAAATTTCATAATAATAACATAACACTCCGTTCGCTTTTTCAATCTCTTCCGCGCAAAGGGTTACTCATCAGACAGCCAAATTCTTACCGCTCGACGCGTGGAATCTGTATGAGTTTCAAAAAAAGAACTGTCATTCACGCGCGTTGCATTGCACTACCACAGAGGCTGCGCGCCGAAAAAAAAAGATTAAAGCGAATTCGAATTCCCGCTATTTTTCTTCGATATTATTTTTGCAAATTGTTTTATCATGGGTGTAGATAAAGTATTGTATGCAATTGTATAATTAGGTATTAAAACACTCATGTGATACTATTATCTATCACACTCATCTTCGCTTCGTGTGATAAACCCACATTCATGTTTTAATAGCTTATAGTCTGGAATAACACATAGGCTACGTTACATCTCGGGAAAATATTCTCATGGGAAGCGGGAACGGGTACCAATTTCACGCGGGCGAAGCCGCGAGCATCAGCTAGTGATTTATAAAAAAACCTTAAGATACGTTATCAACACTGGAAAATGGCAACACGTAAAGGTTAAGGAAGGAATTACCTGACCAATCAGTGACGCGACTGTAGGCTTTGCAAAAGTTCTATTAGCAATGTTTTAAATTCTGTTGTTAAAGAAAACTCGCAAAAAACATACCTTCTTGTATCTTCAGATGATGCACAAACTACACAGTAATTGCCAAATATAGAAACGTGCGTAAATACAACAGAAATAATAATTATTATTTATTTTACGGAATGCTAAAATGGCGTTTAGCGAGGAAAATGTACTCTGTATTCTGTGGTGGTTTGGCGCGACCCACAAGGGGATGTTGGGGAGATTTTGTACTACTTATTTTATTTTGCTAGTAGATTTCATTTTATTTAATTATGTTTCTATAAATAAAAAGTAAAACAAAATAATAATATATTAAGATTAAGTATTAAAATGATTGAAATTAAAAATATTTTGATTACTTATTATGTACTGAATTATTACTTATTAAATAGATGTTTCTTTATGGTATTGTTATAGTTTGATTTTATGACTTAAATTACGCCAGTAATTACTAATCCGATAAACAGCACTAACATTTTATAAATTTAATTATTACTTTTTACCCGTAAACACATTAAGTAGGTAATCATATGTCTCAGTAAGTGAAATTCAAGTTTCCTTTTTACTCCACGTTCCTCTGATATTGACTTTTTTTCTTTCGCCAGCAAATATGTTTACTTCATGCATGCTACTACAGATAATTTATAGAATTCTTTTTTCAAATTTATAAAAGTTTATTTGTTTTTTAAAGTCGCGATGTCGATGTGTATAGCTATGATACGTCCTTGTTTTCGACCTTTTTTAATTGCTGATTTAATTTCAAATGCTTTAGTTTTACGTAAATTGAATCTAAATACCACTATTCAAGTAATATAATAGGTAGTGTAGGACAATAACAATATCAAGTAAGGTATTTCCGCAATACTAATATTTTTTACCCAATATTTAAGTTGGTAGGTAATGAGGTACTGTATGGTGTTTTTACGTATAGTACTTAATTAATGTAATGTAATCGAAAGTCAATACTTTACTTATATGTACCTACTTACTTTACTTTTTTTATAAACGACATTTTAATATCTACATTTATAGAAGAATACTTCTAGTTAGTAAATAACACCTTATATAAATAAGTACCGAAAATGCTCAGAATAGTTGTGGACCGCTTCATCTTAGAAAAAGTTACAAATGCCATCAGGCGAATTATCGTCCCGTCCATTTGTCTTCTTTGGGTTGGGCAGTTCGTTATCGTCGTGGTGATTTGCTAAGGTTTGTTTCCTTTTGGTGGTTGCTGTGGTTGGGATTGTTGAACTGTGGGAGTGAGGAGGTCCTGCACCAAAAACCAATATTAAATGTAGTGGAATATCTATTTCACACAGCGCCATGTAGAATGAATGATTGCCAATCGCCAGCAAATATGTTTTCTTTTTAATAAACCTATTTTACTTAAAAGCTTACAAGCACATTTTCGTAAGACTAATTCGAATCACTAATTCTCAATTGAATTGAATTGGAATTCAATTGAAACTATCAGTAGCTCTTTTTACAAGAAAAGCTACTTGCTATATAAATATATTTACACTATGATATTAAAATAGTAAAAAGCCTGGATTCACACACTATAAATCTTGGTCACCCTATTTTTTCCTTCGATTATAGGTTTTAAGTTCTATACGTCATTTAGTTCTTAATTTGAGGCTTTATTCATACTGTCTACATATTCTTCGAAATGATATCTGTAATTAGCAAAAATAATGGGACTTCTACTAAGCTCCGTTTAAGCTCCATTTAAGAAAAACCGTGGCCGCGCGGTTCGCATTGTGCGGACTGCGCGGCCATAACTTTGGAGTGCCGTATGTTGTGAAGTTCAAATAGTAGGGCTTTATTTTTATAATCTACATTTTCTTCGAAATCGTATCAGTGATTAGCAAAAAGAATTAGACTTGTACGTAGCTCCGTTCAAGAGAACTGGTGGCCGCGCAGTTGAATTCATGCGGACTGCGCGGCCACGGTTAAACCCTTATAACTTTCTAAATATTGACTCTTCGAATTTGCGGTTTTCACTGTTCGTTTTCTACGAATTCCTTCGAAATGCTGACATAAGTTTCTTTTTTCTACGACATATTGGCCAAGCAATCGAAATGGACACGGTTCGGGTGCAATCCCGCGTCTATGGGGGGTTTCGGGTGTGACCCCGCTTCTAAGGGGGGGCGTGCGTGAGTGCTCACGTCACGCTGCCGTCATGGGCCTGCTTCTGTAAGGACGGTGAGCGGCCCTCTCACCGTCCTCAGACCCCCGGTCATGGAGGCCGATAGTCCTCGGCGAAGACACGTCGGCGGCGCCCAGGGCGCCGACTGCGGAACTCGGGTGGGAGAGTTCTCTCCCGCACCCGTCCCGCCGCCTCCTTCGCGAGCATGACCTGCTCGCAGAAAGAGGCGGCGCAGTCCCACTTACTCCCGCTGGAGAGCATGGCTCGCACCATGGCCTCAAGCGAGAGAGTGTCCACACCCAGACCCACTACGAGGACCTGTCGCTGTTGTGCCCACGCCGTGCACTCCACCAGACTCTCGCTTCCAGGTCCCATGGAGGGGTCCCGGCTAGGAGACATGCCGCCTCACCGGAGATTGTGCGGTATCCTCTTATCACCCTGACGGCCATCACTCTCTGCGGGCTCAGCAGTCTAGCCTCATTGCTGGCCGTCAGGGTCTCCGCCCATACGGGAGCCCCGTACAGAGCCATGCTTCGCACGATCCCCAGGTACAGCCTCCTGTAGGGAGCGTTGGGTCCCCTGATGTTGGGCATCAACCGCGCGAGTGCGGCCGATGCTCCCCTCAGTTTTGGGACCAAACTTCGGAAGTGATGTCCGAAGTTCCACCGGCCATCGAGTACGAGCCCCAGATATTTCATCGAGGGCTCGATGCCGATGCTGACGCCCCCTACCTGTAGGCTGGATCCCGCAGGTGGCCCCATCCGAGGTCCGTGGAAGCACAGAGCCTCGGATTTGTGAAGGGCGACCTCGAGACCCAGCCGCCGAATCCGACCCACGACCTGAGCAACCCCTGCCGTGGCCTTAAGTGCCGCGGCACGGTGCGTTGCTCCCCGCGCCGTAACGAGGGTGTCGTCGGCGTAACACGTTACGCCGACCCCTCTGAGCAACGGACCACGCAGCACCCATTCGTAACCGATGTTCCACAGGAGCGGCCCTAAAACCGACCCCTGTGGAACACCGCACGACACATCTCGCCGACCCGGCCCCAGCCAGCTCGGGTAAGTTATGGCTCTCTCGGAGAGATAAGCCCCGACAATTCGACGGAGGTAGGGAGGCACTCCATGATAGATAAGCGCCTCCCTGACGCAGCTCCAGGGCAAGGTGTTGAATGCGTTGGCGATGTCGAGAGACACCGCCACCACCACCTCACCCTGTGAGACTGCTTCCTCCGTCAGGCCTCTAATGCGCATGATCGCGTCCACGGTGGAGCGTCCCTGACGGAAGCCAAACTGGCTATCCGCCAGATCAGGCCCCACGCGTGTGAGGTGCCCGACGAGGCGTTGTGCAATAATGCGCTCAAAGAGCTTGCACACCTCGTCGAGCAACACGATCGGCCGGTACCCTGATGGGGAATTTGCCGGCCGCCCCGCCTTTCGAATCAAGACCAGTTTCCCTGTCTTCCAGACCTTGGGAAACTGGCCTTTCTCGAGGCATGCGCTAAAGAGCCCAATTAGTCGAGGCCCAAGCTCTTCGAGAGCCAGGACCCACGCTCGGCCTGGAGTGCCGTTGGGTCCAGGGGCGGTGTTTCTGCGGGATTTAAGCCGCAGTACAGCCGCCCCTAACTCACCCTCGGTGACTACGGGCACGTCGTTCTCGCTGCCTTCCGCGTTGGGCGCCTGAGACGGAGCCATGCGCGGAGAAATATGTTCCTCCGCTCTCGACGGGAACAAGGAGTCCAGGACCTCCTCCAGCCGCTCCGGCTGGAAACTCTGAGTCAGTGTGGGCGCCTTAGGGCGTAATTTGCCCCTTACCATAAGGTACGGGCGCCCCCACGGGTTCCGCTCCAGAGTCTCCATCAGCTCATCGCGGCCCAACTTTTTGGACCGCTTGATGGCCGTCTGGAGGGTCCTCTTGGCTTCCTTGTACCCATCATAAAGCTCCGTCTCTCGGGCTGCCGCATCGTCTGGGCGGCGACGCCTCCGGCGGAATCTGGTGTACCGGCGGCGCGCGGTAACGCAATCCGCGCGCAACTGCGCGATTTCCGGCGTCCACCAGTACACCTGCTTCCTCGCCGGTCTGGGCCTAGCCCTGGGCATCGCCGCATCGCAGATGTGCGACATGGCTCTCCCGAACCACTCCACTTCGGCATCCACATCGGCAGGCCCGTCCGCTGTCGGAATCCAGGCCTGCACGATGGCCGCCTCTAGGAGAGCCTCCCGATCCAGGCGATGGAGTGCCCAACGCGGTTCCGGGGGATTCGCGATTGTTGGCGGCAGGTTAGGTGGAGGGGAGACGTCGAACCGAATATATCGGTGATCTGACGACGTCTCCTCCTCCTCCACCACGCGCCATCCCTGGACACGGCGGGCGAGCTCAGGGGTCGCAAACGAAACGTCTATGACCGAGCTGAGCCCCCGCCGCGTCCAGGTTGCGACATTCCCCCGGTTCAGGATGACTAGGCCACGTGTAGTGACCCAGTCCTCCAGTATCCTCCCCCTGCCTCTGGTTTCCCGGGAGCCCCAAGCCTGCGACCAGGCATTGAAGTCTCCCAGGACCAGGACAGGGCGAGGCCGGCATGCAGCGAGAACGACGTCCAGCTCAGGGAGCCATAGCTCAAACTGATGCTGGTCGAGGCTCGGCGAGATGTATACGGCCACGACAGCCACACCCTCATATTCCGCCGCGACGCAACCCGGGCCCCTAGCAATAAGCGCTAGGCGCGAGTCGTCCGCGCCGGTCCCCCCAAAGATGGTCGCCATGCCGTCCAGATCCACCGGGCTTCCCGGGTGAACCCAGTACGGCTCGGCGACGACAACTATATTAATGGACCACTGCCTGATGCTCTGGTACAGAAGGTCCTGAGCACCAGTGCAGTGGTTCAGATTCACCTGCAGGATGCGGATATGGGTGTCCATTAATGGACGTCCATATCCGCACCCTGCCGCGAACGTGCATCCACACCCTCACCCCTCCGTGCGGACGGACGGGGCTTCGGCCTTGAGGCAGCGCAGGTCTTACTGCCCGCCCGGTGGTTTGCCTCCTTGCCCTCCGCCACGCATTTAAAACAGCGTGGCGGAGCGTCACAGGCAAGGGCCGTGTGACCGGGCTGACCACAGCGGAAGCACCGATCGCCCACGGTGACTTCCGCCGTACACTGCACTCCTACATGCCCCACGACCAGGCACCTATAGCACCTGTCTTCGCGGGGCTGCAGGAGATGCACCTGCGCCCTCAGGAAGCCTCCAATAAGGAGGCTCCGTCCGTCCGCCACTTTCTGGGCCGCCGCGACGGGACAGCTCACGACCGCCGACCCGTGACCAGTGGGGCCAAAGCGGATTTCGCCTGACCTCACCTGATCACGGGGGCAGCCACTCGCCTCCACGACGGCGGAGATTATCTCCTCCGTCGTGGCCGCATCATCCAGACCTGAAATGCGCATACTCGCGCATTTGTTTGGTCTGGTGACGCGGACGTCGCCCGTGTCCAGCGACTCCCTCAGCTTTGCCGCTAGGGCATCCGCTTTAGGGCCGCTGGTGGCGCCAGAGACCTCGAGGAGGCGTGCTCCGGTGCGCGTCACCTTGCACCGGAGACCTCCCTCAATCTCGAGGGCCTTGAGGTCGACTGAGGCTTTCGCCTGCCTCAGGACCTCGGCGTACCCCACGCCCTTCGCTTTGCCCTCTGTCGTCACCGTGATGACGACGGCAGTGGAGCGAGGAGCGCGGAGCCTCTTCGGCGCCTTCGCCGCGGCGGCCTTTGCCGCTTTTGCGGCGGCTTTTGCCGCCTTCCTGGCGGCCTTCGCCGCCTTTCTGGCAGCCTTCGCCGCCTTCTTCTTTGCTCCCGCCACCTCCCAGACCCCCTCTCGCGAGGGAATCTGGGGTGCAGTGGGAGCGATGGCTGTGCTGGGGGAGGTGGGGTTGCCACTCCCCCCCTTTGCCGTCTTCCGGGTAGCGGTCGCGGCGGAGGCCATTTTCTTGGGACCAGATGCACCATTGGGTGCAGCCGTCGTCGCGTATGACGTGACGGCGGGTGCCGCCAGCGGCGGGCGGTATGCCCGGTCCTCCAGGACGCCGAGGCGTCTCTCAATGGCCTCCAGCAGCTGGACCATTGTAGGTGTCGCTTTGGGTGGTGCACGGGGAGCGGGGGTTTTCACACCCCGGGCCTCCCCGGTCCCCTGGACCAGCTGCGTGAGCTTGTCGATCTCCTCCCGCATCAGCTGTTGTTGGTTGCGGGAATCGGCAAGCTCCTTCTCCAGGCTCGCGACCCGAGCCCGGAGCTTATCCTCCTCGCTGGAGACGCTCCTTTCTAGGAGCTCCTCTAGCGCTTTGGCGGCGCCTGAGACCGCGTCCGCCACGAGTCTCTTCTTTCCCGCAATGTTTTTCTGGCCCTTTACGGCGCCAGAAATGCGGGAAAGAGCCGCCAAGATGTTCACCGCCGCCGGCACCTCCGTGACCTTCCCGCTTGGCAGCGGGGGCACAATTGCCGGCGGCTCTGCTGACGCTCTGCTACCTTTCGCTCTGTAGAGGTCGGCTTTCCGACCTCTACCCGCGGTTGTAGCTGCTACCTTCCTAGGAAGGTCTTCCTCACTTGTTGATGTTTCCTCCTCCTCACCAGGCCGGCGGAACAGGCCTTTGCCTGGTCCGCTCGACCTGGGTCTTTTTCTTGCTACGTCGGCATGGTTGCAATCGGCGAGGTTGCCCTCGGTTTCGATGCCCATGTCGACCGCCGACTCCATCTCCGAGCCAGCACGGGTTGTCGCGACCTCCGCGTCACTGGGGGTGGTTTTAAGGCACACCCCTGGGCCTAAACTATGGTGACCCCTCCCATATACCACCAGGGATGAACCCTGGCGGGGGTCGCCATGCCGAGACATGGCAAGCGATTCCCCGGACACTGTCCGGGTGCGCTCCTGGGTAGTTACAACTGTATTAATTTCCTCCATACTAAGTTTTTTGCGTTTTGCGTCCGCCGACGTAAGGGTGGGAGTGGGGAAGTTGGGAGAGGATGTGAGGATGGGAAGGGTGGGAAGGTGGGAGTGACGCCCTAGGCACTGAGTTCCCCCCAGCGATGCATCAAATTGCCGGGCGTCAGAGCGTGAGATTCGGGTTATTTTTTATAGAGGTTTTCTTCCTCGCAACTCCAAAGAGCCACCGTGCCCGTCTGTTGCCAGACGGGGTTACGGCTCGGCCGAACGATGGTTCCTATGGAACCGTGTACTTCGCCACTGATCACTCAGTGGCGAAGTACTCGTCGCCCTGGGAGTTCTCCACTAAGTACGCTCTGCATAGCAGAGCGCATGCGGAGAACTCCAAACCGGCCATAAAGGCCCCCCCTCCTTGGTGGACTATTGGCCGTGGGCGACGACGTGCGCCTCAGGCGAAGTCCACATCGTCGTCCACGTTACCAGGATGCACCACGTGGAGGTTGTCCTACCCAGCACCCCTGAATTACCTAGCTAGAAAAGATTTTTTAAAATAAAAATAGGCAACTTTTGATACAGAAATTTACTGTTTTAAATTAGCACAAACAGTTTATTATCTAAATTATTAGGTATTTTCCTCCACAAACTTTGGATTATTTGTCTTTGTTACTTTCGCGAAGCAAAGTTGCTACAAAATAAACAATGATAGAATTCGGGAGCCATGTAATTATATTATTGTATTCAAGTTTTAACCCTGTTTCTAACATAACAACCATATCTAATTATAATGATTAAGGAAAATATCTATAAAATGAAAATAGTTTTGGTTTTGAATCATTGTCCTGCTTACACACAAAATAGTCATTAACGTTTTTCCCGAAGGAGTGGGCAGAGGCATTACAGTCCGTCGTACGTCCACTTTTCACCAATTGTATTTAATCCCCCGTAATAAGGTCGACAGTCTATGTGTCGAAACGCACATGGGCATGTTGCAACTGTTGAAAATTTTGAAACCTTGGGTCATAAACTCATAACCCTCCAACTTAGCTCAACGGCTACCAGTCACATTATGTAACATGATAATCATTCATGAAAATGTAGAAAGTCAATTTATGTAGAGAGAAATAAAATTAACATTACAATATCTATCCATCAAAACATTCCATAAATCTTTCCTATGGAAAAATCTAATATTTCCATGGTTTAAAATTAAAATACAGAGTTATACTCAACAGTGATATACTGTAAAGTATTGATATTATACCGATATCATAGGAAAAATCGTAATCGTATTTATTATTTGTTCTGTATATTTTTTTAAATAAATAAACTTAAAATGTACATACTTAAACAGTTCAGAAATATCTCCATCATGGTACTCCATAATAAATGACGATCCTTGAGGGTGCCCTTTGCCCAGCAGGCGTTGCAATGAAAATTATCACAGTAAAATCATTAGTATTTAAATTCATTACATCCTTACATACATACATATAGTCACGCCTTTATCCCCGAAGGGGTAGGCGGAGGCATCCTATACGCCCACATTTCCCCATATAGTGCTATGTCGTAAGTAAAAGGTGGTGAGCCTATTGCCAACCTTCAATATTCTAATTCAAATCTTAATTCAAAATAATTTGGCACAGTGTTCCTCTCGCATGTACAAGTAATTATCAGAGTAACCACAGTTCGCTCTAAGCAAGTTACCGCGATATATCTCTCCAGCTCACCCTTACGCCGCCCGCTAATGGAAAAGATGTAATTACAAACTTTGAATCCAAATGGGAGAGCATGTTTTAAAGGTGTTGAAGTTAAAATTAATTCTATGTGTAATGCAGCACGTAACGCGATGTAGAAGGGATTTATGCCTGAGGAACGAGGAGAATATTAGACAAACTTCTTAAGTAGTAGTTTCGTAAGACAAATGAGCGATCAGCTTAAGTGTGGGTGTATAAATTGCATTATGTCTACTCACTTGAGAAAATATGCAAAGTAACTGGAAATCTTGCAACGTACTTAACATAAACATTTTAATATTTAATATTTGTAGACGTTCACACACAACATTATCTAGCCCAAGTTATGCTAATATAGCTTGTGCTATGTATGGGATCTAGACGACTGATATACATACTTATAATATATTTCTAAATACATACATATACTAAAGAGAAAACACCCAAACTTCGAAACAAACATTTGTGGATCACACAAATATTTGGACCGACCCAGGAATCGAACCCAGGACCTCCAGCGGCGCAGGCGGTATCACTACCGACTACGCCACTGAGGCAGTCAAGTCAATTTGAAGCTTCGATATTCGTACCTAATGTTTTTTTTCCCCCATAGGAGGCGCTACATCATGTCGTATTATCTTAACTCATAAACCAGTTAGACGTTCTATTGATACATATTATCAACATTTGGTTGAGTAGTATATTTATTATCTTTTTATTATTAGATTAACACGACAGAAACAATCTAGAACATCCTTCGTTTGACTGACAGTGACTAATTACCAACAAAGGAAAGTAGGAATTTTATTAGCGAAAATGGGTGACGGTATAAACAAAAACGTTTTTTGAAATATAAGGTAAAATTGTTAAAATATATTGTTTTAGCATTCCTTGTTTTGTTTGTTTAATGCATCATTATTAATATCATCCTGAAATTTGCTTAGGTAGGTACATGCATAAATTATCAACAGGCACTAAATTTATCTGCGTCGAATTAGGTTATAGGCAAATTCAACTCAACAAAATTGTTTGTATGGTTGCGGTGTGATTATCTGCCTAGTACACCTAAGAGTTATAGTTATAGATTTGGGTATTTTGGCAGAGTACCTCTATACAGTTTGCAAGACTAGTTTGCATTTAATAAATCTATCAATTCTGCTTAGCGTAGCCTACCGCTAAAGCTAAGTCGTTCCCAATTTCGTTTTGGCAGTGTATTAGCTTTACTACCACAATGAAGTATTTTTGTATTGAATTTGAACTGGTTTCAGGATTTCATTTCGAGTTTCCCTTCATTTTGCCATGACCTTGATCGTTAGTCATTAATATTGAATGTAGGTCAAGTTATGCTGCTTACTAAAACAATACTGTCTATCTGAAAATATTAAAGAAATACGTCAACAAACCGTGCACAAACACACCTTGAAGAATAATTTTTGTACGAGAGAAATAATTTGCAACCTCTCTTTCCTTGTTTAACTAGTGACAAACTGTTTTGGAAAACTTATTTTATCTTCAACGCAAGTGCTTTATGAAATTGTTTAATCTGCATCAAGTTATATTTCAGAAGTTTTTACTGAAATGGAATGGAATATTTTTGTAGTGTGCTTTTAGAAGAATGAAATGAAACTTGATGCCAAAGTCTTTGCTTAAATTATCCGTTTAGGAAATGTAATCAAAATAGTTGTTTGTAAAGCAAACGTTTATGATTTTATTTTAAGTATCATCCTATTGTTGTCCCTAAAAATATTAAACGCTGAGTTCAGAATCTTCTTTCTTAATTATCTACGTCGTGAGTGTCGTATCGTCTCCAGCATTCTTAGTAGTGCCACTGTTCCGAGTGTCATCGTTTGTTACGTTATTTAATTTTTTAATTGAACCATCTCTTAAGCTGGTGCCTGGTGTAGGCGTAATTCATCTGATGCTTATTTGGATGATCTCGGTTAGACTACTCAACCATAAACCATTATTCCAAAAAACATTGAGATTTGTTTGTTCGTCTCTTAAAGTGGACTTCTCAATATCCATCTACATTTATTAATTCTTTTGTTTTTTATAGCTTAAGCTCTGCCCACGTTTTACAGCAGTATAGTGCGTACATACTTACATAATCGCCATTGAATATTGATACATTTAATAATAGCCATCTTCAGAGACTTAGCCCCCGGTGCATACGAAGCTCTTACTAAGGAGTACTTTTTTGTATTTTACTGTCCAACTATCCTCAGGGCTATATTGCTATGAAGTAATACAGCCCTAAGTTTCGTAATACCGAAGATAATATAGTAATATTGTCTTTGGTATTAGGAAAAGTTTCTCAGAACTCAAAAAAAGATTGAGTGAGTTTTATAAGGCGAAAGCTATCATCCATTGGATTACTTGATACAATGAAGTAAAATCTATACATAAGTTATATAAAGTTATAAACGAAATATATCGGAAGAATCTTTCACTTAATAAGCACCTTTTATCATAAATAGCTTGTCATGATGAGTCCATTAGAGATCCCGTTTCTTTTCGAGTAAAGTTTTTCTCGCACGCACGTAGGTTGTGAAAACTTATGACATCATCCATTTTGGTATACGTATAGCTTACAAATCTATAACAGAAATAGTAAAGAAAGTATTGTTGGATGCTCAATTTACATTATGTTTCTTTTAACGTATTTGAGCATATTTTTATTTCACGTCGGTTGTGCTATTTTAGGTGTTATAATTTGAATGTGACGTGCTGAAATTTTCTATACTTTCTGCTAACGAAAATTTCTAACACATCAAAGAAATTTTCCTAAGTGGCAAGGAAGGCTTTGTTATACATTAAACTACGAAACGTTTAGTTCTCTAAATGAATATAGAATAGAGACTTATCTGTTATATTTATTTATGAAAGTGGGTAATTATACCTCACTTTTTTTAACGTAAGGGAAAATTCATCATGGATGCTATTGACTCCTACCGACTAAAAAAACCTCACGTAACGCCCAACAGCCTATGGTTGGGAGCCCCGGGTAAGCCCTCGGAACATTATACCTCACTTGTATTCGTTTAGGCTTTATCCTATTTATATATTATTATCAAGTTAAGCCCTGAATATATTATTATAATTGAAATATTTAGGTTACCCTTTAGAACTAGGCATTTCAATATCAACTACGTACAACTAGGTTATGTATTTGATTTATCACTGTTGGTAATTCTACATAAGCGTACCTATACTCAGATTTAAAAAGTTAAAATTTTTGGACTTTCGATCAACATCATCTGTAATTAATTAACAGCGTTTATTTATTAAGCTGAGTCAAAATTTATGACTGTAATACAAAAGACAAATAGCTGTATACAGTAGACAGCTATCTCTCTTTATCTTTGGTGATAATGAGAAAGTGAGAACTTGTACTGGATTAAATTTATTTATTAAATCTGTTTTGTTTAAAGATAATTTATTTCAATAAAGCATTACAAGTACCACGGGGGGCGGTCAGGCAATATATTTATCTATACATATAATAAAACTGTTGTGGGTCGAGAGTGAGCGTAGGGCGTTCTCTAATCGATACTGAAGTTCAAAAAGTAATTTAAAATTTTTAGGTCTGTGTGTCCGTTTGATTTCGAATAAGTATTACGCTGAAACTACAAAATCAATTTGAATGGTATTCAGCACAATCTGAGCTTATGATCTAAAGAAGATTTTAAAATACTTTTGATTCCGATATTTTGCGGTTCCTTCAGGAGAGGGGATGAAAGATATCATGCTTTTTCAGCTGTAATTTTTCAACGCATGATCCGATTTTAAATATTTCTAAGGTCAGAAGGGAGTACTTTTAGCATTGTTCCACGGAAGTTTCTTTTTCAAGTGTTCCTGTTTTATATTAAGCTCGCCAAATGGACGTCACCACTGATAAAAAGCCGTGGCGCATCTAGCGTTTGGGGGCCACTCTCACAGTCCGTAAGACTTCTGAAAGTGGTCCTCAAGTTGGCGGCCCTGTAATGTCACTCTTCAAGCTCCGCTTGAAAAACCCGGAATTGTAATGTTATTTTTAAACTATCGGGGTTTTTGACACTCATACTTATAGAATTCGGGACTTCACGCGAAATACTATTTACTTACATTCACTGACGTTTCGAGCACAAGAGACAAAAACCACGAAGTTCTTTCTTGTCAAAAACCCTCCTTTGTTATCGCAACGAAGGATAAGACCAGCGATACACCACACTCACTACGTCAGTTTTAATTGGCACAGTTTTACATTCATGTTTATTAATCACTGAATTTCACAACCCGGAGAGCTTATAAAAATAATAGAATAAAATTAATTAATTTCAGGTTATTCATTCAACCATATCATTACAAGAACAAATCTATACATCTATACTAATATTATAAAGAAGTAAAGTTTGTGTGTTTGTTAAATTGTAAGGGGTAATCTCGGGATCTACTGAACCGATTTTAAAGTCTTTCACCAATACAAAGCTACGTTATTGCGGAGTGTCATAGGCTATATAGCATCACGCTACAACGAATAGGAGCGGAGCAGTAATAGTAAATGTTTCAAAAACGGGGAAAAAGTTATTACTTTTGAGAGCTTCGTTGCGTGTGCTGCATAAATATTTATAGTTATGTAAAAAATATGTACTACAAAATTGTTTCTCTTAAAAAAGTTCTAAAAAAAATGCTTTTATCTTTGGGTTGTTGCACAATAACCATTTTAATGGCAATCTTTTTTTTTCTACAATAATGCCACGGGATACCTCTTTCATAAACGAAATTGTTCTTAAAAATAATGCAACGGGAATACACGCGACGAGAAACCTTTTTCTCTCTCTCTCTCTCTCTCTTTATCTCTCTCTCTCTCTCACGTAGTCCTACTAATATTATAAATGTGAAAGTTTGTGAAGATGTTTGGATGTTTGTTACTCAATCACGCTCTAACGGCTCAACGGATTGGGCTTAAATTTGGTACAGGGATAGAGTATAGTCTGGAATAACACATGGGCTACTTTTTATCCCGGGAAAATGGGGAACGGGAATCAAATTTCACGCGGGCGAAGCCGCGCGCATCAGCTAGTATTGAATATTAACGAGACGCTACGGGAGTAAACGCAACGCGACGGGAGTAAATGCGACGGGAACAGGTAATACTCTCTCTTATGTGGCGCAAACGAAGTTGCGCGGGTCAGCTAGTAATTATAATAAAACTGTAGACTCTGTAGTGTGTCGAGAGTCTGTACATGTAAGATTATTCGGGATACAGACAGACAAACAGACATGAAAAGTTTAAATTACATTTTCGGCTTCATTTTCGATTAGAGAACGTCCTACAATTAAAATCTTACTAATGACTTTATATCTATGCTAATATTATAAATGCGAAAGTTTGTGAGTGTTGATGTTTGTTACTCTTTCACGCTCGAACGGCTGAACAGATCTGGCTGAAATTTGGTAAAGGGATACAGTTTAGTCTGGAATAACACATAGGCTACTTTTTATCCCGGGAATAAGCGGGGACCGGGACCAAATTTTACGAGGGCGAAGCTTCGGGCATCAGCCAGTATTTTATAAAGACGTAAAGGATTCACTTAAGTCATAAAAAAACATGCATAATTCCGTATTGCAAATTGACATTTTTATTTTATCTGACATCTTATTTATTTAATTTATTGTATAGAATGTATTATGTTATTCATTGAAATCTGAATTTGATGTTTTCCCTGAATATGTTGTTGTAAACCTATGGACAATGTCTGAAATAAAGAATTTATTATTATTATTCCATTTATTCATTATTTTTAACTTATTCTATTACATTTTTAAATAAATCATATAAAAATAAATATTTATTTAAAAATATAAAAAAATAGTGTCCCACCGGCATCGGGTACAGGGACCAAGCTACCGGTGGTTAGGGCTTCAGAGACAGGAACCTCCTCACAATGCGTGCCGTGTCAAGAAGTACTGCCTTCTGTATCAGGCCCTTGATCCAGCCGTCTAACGAGAGCCTCTTCAGATGGTTATCGAGGCTCTTTGCCATCAAGCCGTGGACCGAAACGATAATTGGAACAATAATTGCCGAATCAACATGCCACATGTCAACAACCTCATGAGCCAAATCCAAATATTTAATTTCTTTTTCCTTTTCTGCTTTAAAGAGGTTGTCGTCATGAGGGATGCTGATATCGATAATTATTGCGAGGCGTTCCAATCGATCTATCACCACTATATCAGGCTTATTGGCAACAATAGTCCTGTCAGTGATGATAGATCGATCCCAATATAGTGTGACTTGACCATCTTCGAGAACTGGGTCGGGCACATATTTGTAGTATGGTACTTCAAAATCTACAAGATGGTATTTAAGAGCAAGTTGCTGATGTATAATCTTGGCCACTTGGTTATGTCTGTGCAAATATTCTCCGTTGGCAAGACGAGAACAACCAGAAACAATATGTCTATTCTCCGGGACAATGACATGCCCGACAGATGTCAATTGTCCCATCCTTCAGAATATGTTTCCGGTAGTTCTTAGTCATAACAACTTTGTCCATTATGGCAAAGACAAAACCTTCGGTTTCTCCGAAAAGATTACCGAACTGTAGCCAAGATACGGACGCTTTTAAATCAATATCAGGCCCATTTGAGGCCCGATAAAAGCGTCCATGTAGCTGCTTGCTTTTCCATACCTCCTTGCGATCGTCAGTACTAAGTACTACAGGTTTGCGCCAGTTCTCTCTGCCCATAGCAAGCGGGGTGAGTCCCGTGTCCAATGCGACCACATTACGGTGCATATCGGTGTCTGTTTTAATAAAGTATTCCCTAAGGTTGTATACCTCGCGGTTATGGAGGGTCTTAGCATTTAAAAAGCCACGACCCCCACATTTCCGCGGGATATACAACCTCATTACCGATGATCGGGGATGATGCATCCGGAATGCAGTCAACAGTGTCCTTACTTGTCTATCAATTTTATCGAGTTCAGTCTGAGTCCATCTGAGTATACCAAAAGAGTACATTAGGACTGGCATGACCCACCCATTGAAGGCGCGCAGCTTGTTACCGCCTGACAAAAGACTTTTTAATACCTTTTTCAGGCGGCCGAAGAAACGCTCCTGCAATGTCTGTTTCATACCAGTATCAGAAATTCCTAATGCTTGTGATATACCCAGATATTTGTAAGTTTCGGCTGCAGAAAGACAATTGAGCATAGTGGAATCCGAAAGTTCTACCCCTTCAGATTCCACTATCACACCTCTTTTAACATGCATGACTGCACACTTGTCCACCCCAAATTCCATCCTGATAGCTCTACTGAAAGTTTCTGTTACTTTCAATAAATCCATCAGTTGCAATTCAGTGTGGGCAAATAATTTGAGGTCATCCATGTAAAGGAGGTGCGATATAGCCCCACCATCTTTATGCAACCGATAACCTAGCCCTGAACTCTCTAGCATAGTACTGAGAGGATTTAGAGCCAGACAAAACCACAACGGACTCAGACTGTCCCCTTGAAATATTCCCCGCTTGATACTAATTGGTGCACCATCATCGCAAAAACGACGACACCTTGGATAGCAAAGGACCGTTTTCCACTGCCCCATACATGCCCTCAAGAAAGTACAAAGCGTTGTATCAATTTTATACAGCTCAAGTACTTTCAGAAGCCATGTATGTGGCACCGAATCAAAGGCCTTCTTATAATCTATTCAACATGTCGCCAGATTTTTACGATTACGACGCACCTGTTGGCTAATGACCATATCGATAAAAGGAGCTCCTTAGTGCCACGGGCCCCACTTTTACATCCATTCTGAGAGATTGATATTATCGAATGTTTTTCTAAGTGTTTAGTAATTTTGACTCTTTATTATTATTTCCTTTATTTACAATTTTAAAACATATTAATTTAAATTTTTAAATACATTATATAAAAAAAAAAATATTTAAAAATATAAAAAAATAGTGTCCCACCGGCATCGGGTACAGGGACCAAGATACCGGTGGTTAGGGCTGCAGAGACAGGAACCTCCTCACAATACGTGCAGTGTCTAAGAGAACTGCCTTTTGCATCTGGCCCTTGACCCAACTACCTAACCCGAGCCTCTTTAGGTGTTGATCGAGGCTCTTGGCAATCAGACCATGTGCTGATATGACTATCGGCACAATAACCGCTGAATCCACATCCCACATGTCGACAATCTCGTGAGCTAAATCCAAATATTTTATTTGTTTTTCTTTTTCTGCTTTCACGAGATTTTCGTCATGTGGGACGGTAATATCAACGATTATTGCGAGGCGCTCTGATCGATCTATTACCACTATATCAGGCTTATTGGCTACAATAGTCCTGTCAGTGATAATAGACCGATCCCAATACAATGTGCCATGACCATTTTCGAGAACTGGGTCGGGCACATACCTGTAATACGGTACCTCTGCATCCACAAGTTTATATTTTAGGGCAAGTTGCTGATGGACAATCCTGGCCACTTGGTTGTGTCTATGCAAATACTCACCGTTGGCAAGACGAGGACAACCAGAAATTATATGTCTGAGAGATTTACCCGGTCGGTGGCATGCCCGACATATGTCAACCGTACCATCTCTCAAAATATACTTCCGATAGTTATTCGTCATAACAACTTCGTCAGTAATTGCACAGACAAAACCTTCGGTTTCTCCAAAAAGATCACCAAAACGTAGCCAGGATACTGATGCTAATAAATCTACATCGGACCCATGTAAGGCCCGATAGAATCGTCCATGCAGCTCTTTGCCCTGCCATATCTCCTTGCGATCATTAGTAGTTAGTATTGCTGGTTTGTGCCAGTTCTCTTTGGCAAGAGAAAGAGGGGTCAGTCCGCTGTCTATTGTTACCACATCCCGATGCATACCCACGTCCGCATGAAGGAAATATTCCCTAAGGTTGTATATCTCACGGTTATGTAACGTCTTGATATTTAAAAATCCACGACCACCACATTTCCGTGGGATATACAACCTCATTACAGACGAACGTGGATGATGCATTCGGTTTGCGGTCAACAACGAACGGACTTTTCTATCCAGGGTGTCCAGTTCTGTCTGAGTCCATCTCAGTATGCCGAAGGAATATCCTAAGACAGGCATGGCCCAACCATTGATGGCGCGCACCTTGTTACCTCCTGATAAAAGACTTCTCAGTATTTTTTTCAGGCGGCCAAGGAAACGATCCACCAACGCTTGTTTCATGCCTGTCTCAGCAATACCTAATGCCTGCGACATACCAAGATATTTGTAGGTTTCAGTCGCGGAGAGGGATTTAAGTTTTGTGAAATCTGAAAGTTGTACTCTTTCAGATTCCACAATCCGTCCCTTCTTTACATGCATGACTGCACATTTATCTACACCAAATTCCATTTTGATAGAATTACTAAAGGTTATTATAATAGTTATTGTCAGATCAAGATGAAACTATGTAAGATCGATGCAACACAATATCTATTATGAAATAGGTACCTACACAATGTTTCCATCAAGACATTGATTGGACTTTTTTTTGTTTAACGTGAGGGAAAATCCTCATGGATGTTATGCCGGACTCCTACCGACTAAAAAACCTCACGTAACGCCCAACAGCCTATGGTTGGGAGCCCCGGGTAGGGCTCCCAACGGACGCCTCGCCCAGGGGGTGGTTAGGGTGCTATCCCGCGTCTTTGGGGGGTTTCGGGTGTGATCCCGCTTCTAAGGGGGGGCGTGCGTGAGTTCCTTACGTTACGCTGCCGTCATGGGCCTGCTTCTGTAAGGACGGTGAGCCGCCCTCTCACCGTCCTCAGGCCCCCGGTCATGGAGGCCGATAGTCCTCGGCGAAGACACGTCTACGGCGCCCAGGCCGCCGACTGCGGAACTTGGGTGGGAGAGTTCTCTCCCGTTCCCGCCCCTAAGTTTCTTTCACGAGCATGACCTGCTCGCAGAAAAAGGCGGCGCAGTCCCACTTACTCCCGCTGGAGAGCGTGGCTCGCACCATGGTCTCGAGCGAGAGAGTGTCCAAGTCCAGATCCACCACGAGGACCTGGCGCTGTTGACAAAGAAAAAGTAATTTGTAGGTACCTTGAAACGCAACGATCCCGAATAGCGAATTCTATAATTTTATTTAATTGTAATTCTTCTGTAACAGCCCTTTATTTTGAAAGAAAACAACACCGCCAAACCTAATTACATTATGTTTTAATACTACCTTAGTAAGGTTTTGGTTCTTGTATATATTTTTTCATTGATAAATGTCATTGAATTTATGTCTAGTAAATCAAATAGTATGAAGTATAGATTTAGAAATCGATAGATGGGAGAATTCGGTTCATTGATTTTTTATCAAAACATTTCAAAATTAGGCAATGTAATTTCAAACATAGATTAAAACAATACATTAGAATAATATTTATTTATCCAGTTTCGGTTGTAGAATCTTACTCTCAAAATATTTACCTTGACTTTGTATCGCGCACAATTACAAGTTTAATTAGATGTAGTTGCTTCGGTAAGCTTTCCAATCGTAACAAAATAATGAGTTTAACTTACTCGAAGTTACTGAAATTAGGGGAAGATTTCTACAGCTTTGAGTTTTGATATAACTTATTGATTAATAGAGAATTAAAGTACTGTAAGTAAATACTTTGTACTTCGAAATATCAATTAAATTGATTTAATTTTAGTAATTATGGATTATTGCTTACTTATTTCGTTTTTCTATTAAAAAAAAAGGTAACGAAAAAAAAGCCGACTTCGAACCAAACTAATAACTAAAAATTAAAATTCACTTAGCACAAAGTTAGTATATTCTGATTTATCAGATATCATGAAATATAATACTGAAATCGGTGCCCAGTAAAACTACGTAGGCTTAGGTAGGCATTATTAATCTCTCTCAGTCATATTGGCACCGACTTCAGTATTATATTTAATGATATCTGATAAATCAGAATATATACTAACTTTGTGCCAAGTAAATTTTATTTTTCAGTTTTTTGTTTGGTTTAAAGTCGGATTTTTTTGTTGGTAAATTTTTTTTTCGTCATTTTTAATGACTGATAGACTGAAATTCTATATATCTAGGTGTAAAGTTCTGGACAATACAAATTAATCAAGCCTAAACACAAGGGAGCTGATGTATAATCGTTAAGGAATTCTCTCTACTGTCTTTATATACTACCTGAAGCATGGTCTTTAATTTTTTCTGGCTAGCTATCTTAGAATTTTCTTCTTCTTTCCACAAATGTATTTTTGTCACACAAAATATGAATAAATTAGCAATAATACTTCCATAAAGCATATTCCGTTAATATTATACCAAAATAGCGCTTTTTATTTAACTTTATGGCTATGTAATAAAATCATTTGTTTGAAGTTTGAAATAAAACATAAATGAAAACGTCAATTGTATTGACAGCCAAAATTTTTTTTAATTACATTTTTGGGTTCGGTGTCGGTCTAGTAACACCCCCTGCTATTTATTTTTTTAATATTTTGAATGTACAGAAGTTTCACTTCTACAGATTTATTATAAGTATAGATTAAGAGCACGAGTAAAGTATATTATGGCATCAATTACATTCAAGACCAAGATGTCTGGAAACAAATTCCTGCACCTGCAAACAAACTCAATTGATGAGTGAAATGTAATTTTTTATGATGAACCTATTTAATGTAATGCAGAATTTTTTTAATTTTTTAAACCGGCTGAGTTGCTTACCGATTTTTCTCTGCTGTTGTCTGCAGATCGGTGTGACATTCATAAGTGCCTCTTACCGACTAAAAAACCTAACGTAACGCCCAACAGCTTATGGTTGGGAGCCCCGGGTAAGCCATCGGAAGGATGTCCCAGGACTCTAACTGTGGGCCCAATTTTACCTATTTGAGTGAAATCACTGGCGCACACCAGCTTCAAATAAAAAGAATATTATTTTTCATACATTTTATTCCGCAAAAAAATCCCTTTTTATATTGTTAACATTTCTTTTCCAACCCTTTGCACTGTTTGTTTTTATTACTTTATCAGTTTCTTGAAGCATAACCGTGACCAATATTACAAAAGGAAAAAGTTTTTTGTTTCCATGCTTAAGTTATCCTTATAACAAAGATTTGACTCCGTCTTATTATACTGATAATTATAATGATCTGTTTGTTAAAACGCAGCATTAAACATTATTTTCTACCTATTGTTTAGTATTATTTTTAATTTTAATTCAAATTGAGATTTTAACCATAAAATAGAATTTTGTGATTCAATATTTATACTAGTTTGTGAAAACTAACTTCTTGAAGACGTTTATCCAAATAAGTTCAACCGAGCAACTTTGATGATTATTCTTCTCTAAGACGTCACTTTACAAGCATAAGTTTAAAGCATCGGTGCCACGGTAATACAATATATTACCATATCGGTGCACTGGGTTTAAAGGCCAGACTCCCCTTTCCTAATATAATCTCTCTACAAAGAAGGGCCATATAATTATGCTTTGTAGTGCCAACTAATTCACGTAATCAACGTTTATGTAAACGGATCCGAGAAGAAAATCTCAATAAAACAATAATATTTACAATTTAATATTAAAAAAAAAATCCCGTTTCTTCTTCCCACTGGGAACATATTCCAGAGATAAAAAAAGTAACCTATTAGTAATTTATTACAGACTATAATCGAACTCAGTACCTATATACTTTCAGTCAGATCCGTTTCGCCGTCAGAGTGTGAAAGAGTAACAAACATCCACACATCCAGACATCTAGATATCTACTCATCCACACTCAAAAACATAAGTCAGATTAGTAAGATAAGATGCATAATTATTATTCTTAATTTATCTATGGACATTATAGTGGTCGTGGAGGCTCAGGCTCATAATAACGCAAGACAACTAATTTTCCAAGGAGCTTCAAGTAATTTAGCTGTCGCCTCTTGGTTTATACTATCTGTATTCCTAGGACAAATGAGCCACAGTTCCGTCGTGTCGTGCCAAAATGGGTAAATTAAAACAGGCCAAGTGTGCGTCGGGCTAAGAGCTGTGTAGGGTCTCGTAGATGCCAATTTGTAAAGTTTTTTTACGCCTAGACTATAATAGTATATTTTCTCTATCATTTTGTCATCCATTACTCGTTAATTTGTCAAGACTACTTATAGAAAATTTTGATCTTTGATAGACTTTCTTTAATTTACTTTCTTTACATTTCCGACTTACGAAATTACTTTATTACACCATGAAGGTGTAATAAAGTAATTTTCTCATAGAAATAACACTTTTATAGCACATGCCAGCAATACTGACAAATGAGTAAAAAAATAAGATCCCCACTTTACGTAATTAGGACTAAGACTAAAGCTGTTATAGTAAGTTCAACTCATCTGTGCGCGCGGCACTATGTGTGGGTAAGCCTCGTCTAAACACAGTGACTTCGTGTGCGTGACATGAGGTACAGTGAAGTACAAAATACAAAAACACTTGTTTAACTAAAATAAAAACTCAATGGGTGAAATGTATGTTATACATATACACATTAATATGTATCGCTGTTTGAAGAATAAAATTGAGGAATTTTAGGATTCGCTGCTCTCTCCAAGGTTAATTATAAATTCAATAAAAATGTCGATAGTATTCTTCTTCTTTGGCGTGTCGACAAGTATAACGCCACATCTCTTCATCAATTTGACTTAAACGTTCGTTTATTAATTTCATCATTTCCATCACATTTTGTTCGATTTTATGCGAAGCATTATAATTTGTTTAAATTCCCCATACATTTTCTATTGGGTTTAGTTCAGGATGATACGGTGGTAGCCGAAGAACTTTTAAGCCATGTGGCTGAAGTATGTCATTCATCTTATAACAAACTAGCTGACACAAGGTGTGCGAAAAGCGTGTGAAACTGCCCTGCCCTTTCCCAAAGGAATCGAGCAATATATCAGGAACAAAAGTATCCTAGAACCTTCCTCGGATCATAAGCTCAGATTGTACCAAGTTTCATTTAAAACAATTCATAATCAGGATACAGACAGACAGACATGAAAATTTCTAATTACATTTTCAGCTTCAGTATCGATTAGAGAACGCCCTACAATTAAAATTTTCAAATTATCTTCCATGTACAGACTCTCGACCCTCAACAGTTTTTTTAGATGTATAGATATGTGTTTTTTTATTTTTTAAATCAAGTCATACCTACAGTTCAATTTTTGTCATATTTGCAGTACAAGCAATGTTTTTTTCCGTCGACCATCTCTGCATTTCTATTTTTTTTTGCATTAGAATTTGGAGCTCTATCATTTATGACTTTTCTGTAGGCCTTTATAAGTTACACAATTCTACCATACATTATCTTGTTATGCCTCGAAGGGTTTAGGCAGCGTGTTCGTTAAAGGCTCCCAGATACCTAATTTTTTTCCGACATCTCCAACTAATATCATTACATTGTAGTTAATGTATACAAAAGCTCAACAAATTATATACGTTAACCTTTCTCAAGAATCATTGGTGATCTCAGCATGAAAATCCATGCAGTAGTTTTTAAGTTTATCGTGAACAGATAGACGCGGCGGGGACTTTGTTTTATTATATGTCGTGATAACAAATATTAATTCCATTGAATTAACACATAAAAAATATTTACCTGACTTCTTAAACATTTTCTCCGTGAAGAATTAGACATTTTCCTTAACGACTGTACCCATGGTATTATCACTAAGAACACTGTGTACTAAATTATAATGTGACCAAGTTACACAGGATCTCAACGTTGCAGTTACATTGAGACTTGTCATGATATTTGATTTCGTTTCATTATAACGTAAGAGTTGCCTGCAAACGTGGTAGATGGCGCTGTATGCTTTTTGTATAAATATGATGTTTATTTCGCGGTCACGCAGAGCGTTTTCTGCAAAGACTGCTTGGCACCGCTGGTGTCGTCAATAAGTAGAGTTACGTCTCTACCTCATAATATAAAAATGTACTCTGTGAAGACGGCCGCATCACTGCCACACAAATTAAAGCTGTATAATTACTAGCGCACGCACACATAGCGCCGCGCGCACTGATGAGTTGAATTATCTATACTTACTTTGATAATAGAGTCGTTTATTTAAAAAAATATTTTATTACAGTTGAATTCAATTCTAGATGTAGTCCACCTTTCTGAATGAATGTGTCAATGAAATATCACAGAAGAGCATGAGTAGGGATGGTTTGTTAATCTATCGCCTGCAAACACACTCTCACCCACTAACCTACTTTTCTCAGTGACTCTGTTGAGCAGACTGATAGCCAGTTCAACCCGATTTTTCATTCATATACCTACATTAATATTCATCTCGTATGATTTTAATAAGTATCCCTAATCGAGATTTACAAATGCATAATTTAAAAGAAAGACAGTGCTTGGTTATTTGCCACCATGCTTCGCTGAAATGGCTACATCAGTACAGCTCTTACGAATTTGAATTTTACTCCAACAATAATAAAACACACAGTCCTGAGATTTACAAATGCGTCAAACAATATACGAGGTTTTTATGCACGTTTCATTTTAAATTGGAATAAGCGGGATGAAAAGAAGAAAAAACATAGCAAAAGCAAATTACAGGAAGCGAAAGAAACTAAAATGCGGGACGGCTCGCTCGGGCTTGAACTATAAAATATTTGCATCCAAACGAGGGCAGGGCAACAATAAGATGGAAATGCAAAACCCTGGTACGATGCAATGCGTATTGTTCGCTTGTGCTAATGGCCTAAATGCTTTTGAACTGTTAATTTTGTTTGCATACAAAATGAAATCTGACATGAAAGTTATTTGCGCCTTGATCTTAACTGGGTAGCTGCCTATAGATTACAAACTTTTTGCCACAATCATCATCATCTTTCAGCCTTTTATCTACCAAGCTGAGGTCGTTTTTACCACAATGCTTGTGTTTCATAATTACTACTTTAGTGCTTAGTTTAAGTATTATACTAAGAAAGTACTGAAATTATTTTGACTGAAAAATATTGTCATCCTTGCCCCCTACGAAATTTTAAATAAAACAATCTTTCAATCCACACACTACCAAAATCGGAAGTCGCTCCGATTTGTTTTCATTTACGATCACTGTACCGCTTCCTGTAGTTGTAACGTGATGATATTATAGCCTATAACCTACCTCGTGAAATGGCTATCTATTATAAAAACCGGCCAAGTGCGAGTTTGACTCGCCCATGAAGGGTTTCGTAGCAGCAAGTAACATAATATTAAAGTTCTTATAGTTCGTTGTAACTTTCATTGATGTTTTAACACGTTCAGAGTGGTAGTGATTTTTCTAACCGAAAATTGCGGATTATGACGTATTAAAAAAAACTACCAGCTCTATCTCGTTCAAACTATTTTTTGTTGGTAGTTTTTATGGCAATGTATATCATATATTCTTTTTAGATTTATCATTCCCTTAGTTTAGAAGTTAGAGGGGGGGGGGGACACCCATTTTTCCACTTTGGAAGTATCTCTTGCGCAAAAAATTCACGTTAGAAAAAAATGATCTTAGAAACCTCAAAAGCATTTTTAAAGACCTATCTATAGATACCGCACACGTATGGGATTGATGAAAAAAAAATTTTGAGTTTCAGTTCTGAGTATGGGGTATACCCCCAAAATTTACTGCTTTTTTTCTAGTTTTATATAAGAATTTTAATGCAGTTTACAGAATACATCTAGTTACCAAGTTTCAATAGCATAGGCCTTATAGTTTCGGAGAAAAATGGCTTTGACACACGGACGGACAGACAGACAGACATGACGAATCTATAAGGGTTCCGTTTTTGCCATTTGGCTACGAAACCCTAAAAAAGTATGCCAATCGGTTTTGTAGATTCAGAAATTACCATTTATTTTCATGATAACTTATAACTTAAAGATTATATCATTACGAACAAATAATGGTAGGTAACTTCGGCGTTTATGGAGCGATTAGAATTTTTTTTTCGTTGTAAAATAGATAGTTACTCCAAAGGTTGTCGCATTTCAATGATGATGGCATCTTGGAAAGATCGAAGTGAAATTTTGAAAATTGTAGGGGCATCTAGGGCGTTTGTTATTTTTTTTATTAAGTGCTTTAAAAATAAAACAATTTAATGAAGGTCTATCATAATTCATAGCATCCATGAGGATTTTCCCTCACGTTAAAAAAAAGCCCACTGTTACTATAAAATAAACTACTACCCGTTCGCTCTAACTTTGCCGATGGCGTAGAGGCGTATACCCGAATTGTTAATTAGACGAAGTAAATTAACAGTAGCTAATGTCACTTCGTCATAGAAAATACGCAACATTGTATGAAGAAGTGACATTAATTGCTGTCAATTTACTTCGTCTAATTAAAAATTCGACTTTAGTATGGAGCCGAGCGGCAAAGTTAGAGCGAACGAGCAGTATCGAAGTTCACTGTCCATGGTGTCGTAGCTTTGTAGACGAGTCTGACGGGCTCCAAGCGCAACTATGAGATCAGCGCTGTCACCAGCGCCTGGGAGCATACCTATTAGATTCCTTCCATTCGATTTACAGAAGCGCTCATTGCCCCGCTGATTAAGTATTCTGTAGATGATCACGCCGGTAAACATCTTTCGCTATGACTGGTCCGGCGACCAGACATTTTGTTTAACAAGCGTTCCGTGCTTAAAAACAGTAGCTAAATAACCTATACCTGTCCGTTTTAACAGTGTGCGATGGGGCCCTACCATCAACCCCAGGGTCCAAGCCTGCCTCACTTGCGGGTGGTGCACCTGCTGATTAACGGACGAGGTCATGACGTAGAGAAAGAAAACTCGAAATGAAACCCTATACCAACCCGTCTCGCCAGCGTGGTACAGTAAGGCCAAATCTCTCCCAAAAATGATGGCACAAAACAGGAAATGACCCCTAGTTCCTGACACTTCTGCTGTTTCCGATCATAGTAGCGATCGGGGTGACGACTACGAATGGCTACCAATCATGACTTACCCGCCAGTTTTTCGCTTGGGCTGGGCAGTGTTCAGCAAACAGTGTCGGGTTTTCTACTCGCCGATACCGCAATGCCTGAAAACGAAAGTCTTCAACCAGTGCGTTCTACCAGTTATGACCTACGGTGCCGAGACGTGGACACTCACAGTGGAGTTAGTCCATGCCCTTAAGATTGCGCAACGAGCAATGAAACGAGCTATGCTTGGGAGACACTCCAAGCATATAGCTAAGGGATACGATCCGAAACGATGCTATCCGTCAGAGAACAAGAGTGGTTGACATAGCTCACAAAGTATGCGTTTTAAAGTGGCAGTGGGCTGGCCACATTTGTAGAAGAACTGATGGCCAATGGAGCAAGCTAGTTCTGGAGTGGAGACCGCGACTTGGTAAACGTGGGATAGGACGACACCCTGCCAGATGGAACGAAAGTTGCAGGGATTGACTGGATGCGCAAAGTGCAGGACCGTGTGTTGTGGCGAAATTTGGGAGAGACCTATGTCCATTAGTAGACTGCAGGCTGTAAGCTGAATTGATTAACTTTCCATTTCAACATGGCAACAGGCTCGCTACCTATTACGAGGACTCTGCCTACCCCAGTGGGAATAAAGTCGTGACTATTATGCTAACTGCAGTTTCTTTCGAGATTTTTTTCCACAAACTTGACGATTAATATGAGACGCTTTCCTCACGTGATATTGTAATTCTGTGACAGCAACAGCAACTGATTGTACGATATAAACTTCTGAACCAATAGAGATAGAAAATGGGATAAAGTTATCTACTCTTGTATTAAAATAAATAGTCACCAACCACTTCTTGTTTTGACTTTAGTAACTAGTTATAACTAGAGCTAAGTGACGGGCAATAATTTCAAACTTAAGCTTACTCGAAATTAAAAGTTTTATATTAGAACCAAAAAAAGAAAAAAAATCACAAACAACTTTAACAAAATTCGTAAAAAGCCGTTAGAAAAATGTTTATGGCCTCATTTTTATGATCAAATACGGATTTTAATTAAACTGCCAGAAAGCTTCGTTCGAACAGGCGTTAACTGAGGGGCCGGGAAAAATTGAACCGGATGTTTTATTTTCCGCTTCGGTCAGCTTGAAACTCTTTCTATCTAGTTACGTATTGTATCAACCTGCAAAATTTTAAGACCCCTTTTGCGGAACTCATTCCACAAACTAGAACTGTAGGTATTACAGAAAGTTTCTTAAAACTAAAGGATAACTTGAGCGACTTCTTAGGGCAAAGACTCTAACCTCAAGTGCTTCTTAGCATTGTTTTGTAAAACTAAAGTCGTATCGGATATAGAAGCTTACCTTATTTCCGGACATTCAGGTTGAAAAGTGCAGGGATGTCTCGTCGGTAGCAATGATAGAAAGTAACCGCGGTGTATTTTCAAACAATTCCTTAGGTCACAAATTATTGTAAAAGCGGTAGAATGCGGAGGAGAAGTTTCTCATATTATTATTGAGGTGACTATTGGACGTCATTATCCTTTATGTGGTACACTAAGGATCACGAAACACATGACTTTGTGCGTTTTAAATATCTTACTTCTTACTAATATAACTTTATTAATTTATATATTATGAAAAGCAAAAGTTTATTTGTTACTTTTTTACGCTCTAACGACTGATCGGATCTGGCTGAAATTTGATATAGGGATAGATGAAAACTTCAATCCCACGTAATTAATTATAGTCTTAGAATACCACATAGGCTACTTTTAATCCCATGAGAAGCGGGAACGACACAAAGTATAAAGAAAGAAGCAACTTCCAAGATCAGATGCCATATAACGCCATCAATGAAACATCTCACAACAATTTATATCATAACTTTAATTACGTATTTTATATTAAGATTTACACCAAATACAATAATAAAAATTATAAAACATGAAAAGTAAAATAACAATTTCGTGTCTCTGTACATTTATAATATTAAAGAGATAATGTCGTGCAAAGAATTGACTTTACCTTAAGTGAAAACACAGCCATAGATTAACTCCTATTCATTAAAACTATGAAATATTTTTATAAAACTAATTCACACAGAGAGAAGCTAGAAAAGTATTTACCTGACTACGGAAGTAAATGAACGTGATATTTGTGAAAAACTGGAGAGTATTAAAAAAAAAGTTTTGTTGCTTCGAATGTTTTAAAATTGTCCTAAAAGCCATTTTGGAGAAGCACAAGGCGCAAGTTTGATGCTGTACTCCTTTTTCAATAGGTTCAAACCTGACCTACTTAAATGCCACACACACACCAAATAAAAATACATTTCGTTCTATTACATACACACTTTGAACATTCTTCTTCAATGTTTCCACTCTGTAAAGACTTAAATCTCAAATGTAAATTTAAGGCTATGCTGTGTAACTAGATTCAAGGTACGATGGGGTTGACATATCCATATGGATCAAAACCCCAAAATAAATACAGATTTTTTGAAAAACGTGTAATTGTGTCAGTCTAACTATATTCAAACTTGCCATTTCAAGGAGCAGGCGTCATTTATGGCTATAATAGGACTTTGGGCTAAGTAATCAATTGACATGATTGACAGCTAAAATTTTATCCTGTAATCTCCTCATTAATCGATTTGTGAATCCATTCATTCATTAGATATTTTCTTGAATATATGACAAACAGCACATAGCGATGCTTTGATCCATAGTAATAAGCTATACCTTCATGCTACATAGAATACACGGCGTGTATTCTATGTAGCATGAAGGTACATAGAATGGATGGCGTTGTGCAAGACTTTGTGCGTTTTAAATATCTTACTTCTTACTAATATAACTTTATTAATTTATATATTATGAAAAGCAAAAGTTTATTTGTTACTTTTTTACGCTCTAACGACTGATCGGATCTGGCTGAAATTTGATATAGGGATAGATGAAAACTTCAATCCCACGTAATTAATTATAGTCTTAGAATACCACATAGGCTACTTTTAATCCCATGAGAAGCGGGAACGACACAAAGTATAAAGAAAGAAGCAACTTCCAAGATCAGATGCCATATAACGCCATCAATGAAACATCTCACAACAATTTATATCATAACTTTAATTACGTATTTTATATTAAGATTTACACCAAATACAATAATAAAAATTATAAAACATGAAAAGTAAAATAACAATTTCGTGTCTCTGTACATTTATAATATTAAAGAGATAATGTCGTGCAAAGAATTGACTTTACCTTAAGTGAAAACACAGCCATAGATTAACTCCTATTCATTAAAACTATGAAATATTTTTATAAAACTAATTCACACAGAGAGAAGCTAGAAAAGTATTTACCTGACTACGGAAGTAAATGAACGTGATATTTGTGAAAAACTGGAGAGTATTAAAAAAAAAGTTTTGTTGCTTCGAATGTTTTAAAATTGTCCTAAAAGCCATTTTGGAGAAGCACAAGGCGCAAGTTTGATGCTGTACTCCTTTTTCAATAGGTTCCAACCTGACCTACTTAAATGCCACACACACACCAAATAAAAATACATTTCGTTCTATTACATACACACTTTGAACATTCTTCTTCAATGTTTCCACTCTGTAAAGACTTAAATCTCAAATGTAAATTTAAGGCTATGCTGTGTAACTAGATTCAAGGTACGATGGGGTTGACATATCCATATGGATCAAAACCCCAAAATAAATACAGATTTTTTGAAAAACGTGTAATTGTGTCAGTCTAACTATATTCAAACTTGCCATTTCAAGGAGCAGGCGTCATTTATGGCTATAATAGGACTTTGGGCTAAGTAATCAATTGACATGATTGACAGCTAAAATTTTATCCTGTAATCTCCTCATTAATCGATTTGTGAATCCATTCATTCATTAGATATTTTCTTGAATATATGACAAACAGCACATAGCGATGCTTTAATCCATAGTAATAAGCTATACCTTCATGCTACATAGAATACAAATGTATGTAGGTATAAGTAGATATTACTTTGCATTGCGTAGTATAGAAGAGTGGAGAGGAGAGAAAACGTAGTGTGCGAGGCCTCTATTTCCACTGAAGCGGAAACAGTAATTATAGGTAGTGGAGGTGGAGTGAAGACTACGCGTTTCAGTTCCTCTCTGCTTCAGTGGACCTTCAACCGTAGCCTTTGGTCTTAAATTCCATGAAAACAATAACCGTAGTCAGGTTAAATAATTCTTAAGAATTAGATACTTACCCAAAAATCATTTTCTTTTGTAGTTAGAGCTATATCAACTTATTAACAAATTACTATAATATTTTTCCTTCTTTTATTTAACATTTCTGAGACTTAACAAATAAAAAATTCTCCTTGCTACAAATACCAATGAGTAAATTTCTTTCTTTATTTATCTGTTGTTACCCGACTACGGCACCAGATGGGAGGTTGATGAACTTAGCAATCTATACGCGTTTGAAATTTTGTGAGTTCCACCCTTTTATGCGTGTGTGAATCTCCCGCGAGCTTCATCCTAATGGAGTTATGTTCCCCTGAGTACCCAATCAATCGATTTTGAAAATAAAAGTATCACCAGAAGCATAAGTTTGCGTTACTATTACATTTAATTTACTACCATTCAATGTACCTAAAAGCTTCTTTATGTTTTGAACAAGTTATGATTTTACTTTGCTTTTCTGACCACTGATTGTGACCACTGCCTATGCAACATGGTCAAAATTTCAGATAACGGAGTACAGAAAAAGGTATGCAACACAACAAAGGTAAGAATCAGGTGGACATGAATATTATTACCCGTATACAAAAATAAATTATTTTTTTAATTGTGTCGTTTTTGATGTCCAATGCTTCTCGTATAGTTCTCGTTGTTTATTTTTTTAAACTTTTAAGATAGATTTTTCTGTAGTCGGGTTATCAATTTTGAACATTAAAGGATCTAGTTGTCTACTTTCTGCAACCATTCCCTGATTTCTGTCAATTTTCATTACGTACCTTTTATAATTCGTCAACAGGTACTATTGTATTATCTATATTATAGTACTATTGTATGAAGGTATCCACAGGACATAAATTTTAATTGATTCAGGTATTTTGCACTACCTATCAAAGTTACGAAAACATGTTGCTAAAACAAAAGTTCTTCCAGAAAAAGTTTGGGAACATGACCTCGTCACAAATGTACATATTTTTATTAATAATATTTTATTTGACATATAAAGCAACAGGATTTTTTTCTAAATATTTCAACAAATAAAATCAACATTGTTCTATCAATTTTGATTCACATGAAAATTATAATAACGTGAAAAAGTTAGGTTTTGTTTCTTACTCTTTCACTCCTAAACTACTATTTTGCTTTGTTATAAGATCTGATGTGGATTTTATTCTAAGGTGCTTATTATTAATTACCTATTAGTATCAGGTTAATCATCATGATTTACGCTTAGTAGGTACATCTTCAGTAAGTTGGAAATTAATTATAGAATCTGTGATTTTCTCTCTTCAATTTCTTTGCACGATCTAGGACGGGATGATTTATTAATAATTTCTAGTAATGTATGTATGTAACTGGTCTATTCAACTAATTTTGTATGATGTTCGCCATTTTCGTATCGAGCACTGTATGCATTTTTGACTTTAATATCAGCCTCATAATAATATATTTATGTAAGACGTACATGTACTTTGTGTGATTGGGCGTCTGTTTATGTTTAAGACAGTATTTATGTTTTGCCAATATAATTGTGGTCAATTTAATTTAACTTCATGTACAATTTACTTTATGGCTGCTTATATTTTTGTTTTATTTATGTCATCTTGTTTAATAGTCGTTCCTGTTACTGAATATGTCAAAATACTTCTTATTTGTATACATCATCATTTTTGTGTATGTCAATACACGCAATTTGCCATTTATCTACACTTAAAACTAATATCACCAGACAATATTTGACACCAAATCTCATAAGCTAAACGTTGATATTTCATTATAAGTCAGTAATATAATAATTGATGCTATTAACACGACTGTATTGACTACGTTTGTACCTGGAACAGAAAATTACATTATTAGAAAACAGCGTTTCATTCCTCACACTCACTCACAATCACACAGTGAAGAGAGAATTAGAAGTTGGAACACAAAGATTGTGTTTTCAATCATCACATGGCTAACACGTGAATGTGTAGTAAGTGCCTTCAAATAAAATAATAAAGTCAACTACCAGTTCCTTAAATTCTTTCTTCACGCTATGACAAAAACCCTGACTCTTTATTGACTACTTGACCGAGAAACTTAATGTTTTAACAGTCCACCTGATCAGAAATAGTCACGTTAGCCTATGAAAGTTCACAAAACTTTTTGTTACTTACCACTATTGTTATTTGACACGTATTTAGAAAGCTGTGTACGAGAATGTATCGTAATTATGGTATTTACATCTCGTTTAACAGGAGGTTGAACTAGGAGTATGGACTCGCAGCGCACGCGCATTGTACCACTTGCAGTGCTTGGTACACGTAGGCGGAGTACACGCCATGATCGTCGGAGACCACCGGGTCGGTTCCCCGTCACCTCTGTTTTCTGCCATGCTTCTGGCTGAAAGAGAAATTAAATTTTAGGGCTTTTTTAATACATAAATGCTAAGACTACAGAGATTGCATTGGAAAAATATGTACTAGCTGAATTTTGGTTTGGATTACAGAATGGTTATAAGTTCTACTATTTAATTGCCTGATCACGGCAATTTGAATAAAGCTATTGATAGAAATGTGGCTGTGAAGTTCACCGAAGCCTTTTTCAGAGTTACTTTCGAGCATAAAAATTGTGATTGAAATGCTGCTGTAAAAAGAAGTATCTACCGCGGCTTTTAATTTCTTTTTTGTAAAATCACAATGATGGAGTTTTTCCTTGCTAGCCATGAAAAAAATAATTATGGATTGGTCACGAGACAGTTTCATATTAGCAACTTCATTGAAGAGATTAATGTTCAATAATTCATGTTCTTAATTCTCAATAATAATAATGTTCAATCAGTTCAATAGGTCCAAAAAAAATTATACTGCTTTATTTAATAAAAATATTTATAAGGTTTTGTGTACGAAACTACGAGTACGTTTACTTAGATAATCGATATTGTGTCTCAAAATACATTTATCTACAGAATATTTTATGTAATTAAACGTAACAAATTTTATCAATTGTTTACAATAAACACACACAAAAAAAATTCAAACGACATTGAATTTTGTGATACTAAATTAATGCCAAATCTCACTTCCTAAAACTGAAATTAGTATAACTATAATAAACTGATTATACAGAGAACAAAATACGAAAAACATTATTTACTATGTGTTCAGTTACGATGGGACTTTTTAGAAAAACAAATAATGCAATAAAATTTAACCCTGCACCCGGTAGTATGAAAATGTTTTTGCCAATTTTGCTGTAACACTATCAAATAATGAAACGTAAATATTGTCATCAAATGTCAATATCGTGTTATATATTTTGATGAAGGATTGTTTACTGTCTATGTTAATAACTACAACCTACCTAATTATAAGTGGTAAGTATGAAAAAGTCAAGACATATAAAAGTTTTTCTTAATTTAATTAAATAAGTTTTAATGTGAGTTTACCTAATTGCTATATAAATTAGTGATCTACAGTCAACAAATACAGTGTACTCACGTTTGCAATAATATATGTGACATATAGAGGCATAATTTAACACCACCTGCCAGCTACTAAGATTCTCACACTTAGCACTTTTGTTTTTTTTTTAAATAAACAGTGTTTAACTATCAAAAGCACAATGTCACAACAACTTGAGGAGATCCAGACTATGCAAAAGAGTCTTGAGGATAGTGTCTTCAGGAAAATGGATGAACTGCAGGCTCAGTTACATGTTGGTGGCTCAGCAAAGGATACCGTTGCTAAGGTCGCAGAGGAGTTCCGCACCTTCCGTGAGCTCATATTCAGTATCCTTGGTCTACTACGGAGGCAAATAGCAGAATGCATCAAGTCCGTAGATGTTGTAGATACATGGCAGCGCCGAATAAATTATATTTACATGTCACATACTTAGACCATATATCACGGGACTAGCCCTTGCGAACCACCGCATACAAAAACATTCTGCTAGTTTTCACAGCGGGTGAAGGCGGAAACACAAAGACATATAAAATTTCATTATATTTAAAAATGTATTAATCGACAAACGCGTAATGGCTGCTGTGTGTTAATTTTTATTGTACAGTCCACTACAATGAAATGTACTAGTTTAATCATATAATAGACTATAAAGTTAGAATAGTTTAATGTAACAATAGACTGCGATTAATTGACTTTCCAATAGACTTTAGATTATGTAGTGACTTTTATTGTAATGACATATCTCACAGACATTTAATTGACAATTTACACAAAAATATTGTGAACGCTCTTAGCGATGCTTCACTTTGTAGTAACAATAGTATCGTTCGTAGGAAGGAGAGGCGGGTAGTGGGTTGGAATCGGCACGTCAGACATGCTCACGGGGAAGCCAGGCTTAAGTTTCGAATGTGGCAGTTGTGTGGGAAACCTACAACTGGCAGTGTGTATGAGGAAATGAGGGACAGTAGGAAGTACTTCAAGTCTCAATTAAAATGGTGTCAAAATCACCAAGAACAAATAAAAATGGATATAGTTGCCTGTCTTCACTCTAAACGTGACTTCCGTGGTTTTTGGAAACAAACCAATAAGTTGAATCCACGGCCTGGCTTGCCTGTGAGTGTGGATGGTGTAAGTGACGCCAAACAAATAGCTGATCGTTTTAGGAGTCACTTTTTTGTAAAATCTCAGCCAGGGGGACCGCGTTTAATGTCTGATGCAGGTACTGGTCGTGATAAAGTGAATATCCGTTTTACTGCCAATGAAATTGATGAACAAATAAGAGGTTCATCCCGTGGTAAATCACCCGGACACGACGGACTCAGTATCGAGCATCTGTTGAACGCTGGACCTCATTTACCAAGAGTTTTGGCTCTCTTGTTCAACCTATGCATCAGTCACTCTTACCTTCCCCCGGACATGATAAGAACACTTGTTGTTCCTATTGTAAAGAACAAGACTGGAGACCTGTCTGACATAAACAATTACAGACCAATATCCTTGGCTACAGTGTTTGCTAAAGTGCTTGATGGTCTGCTTGAGACACAGTTGAACAAATATATAAACCTACATGATAACCAATTTGGTTTCAGACCTGGTTTATCAACAGAAAGTGCAGTCCTCTGTCTCAAGGAGACTGTCAGGTATTATACATGTCGGAAAACACCTGTCTTTGCCTGTTTCCTAGACATGTCGAAAGCTTTTGACCTGGTTTCCTACGAAGTCCTTTGGAAAAAGCTGGAGACCTTAGGTATCCCTATGGAACTGCTAAGTATGTTTCGGTATTGGTATGGGAACCAGGTCAATAGTGTAAAATGGGCGGGAGCGTTGTCAGAGTCATACAGGTTGGAATGCGGTGTGAGACAGGGGGGGTTGACCTCGCCGGCACTCTTTAATATTTATATTAATGCACTGATTGAGGCGCTCAGCAGCCAGCGTGTCGGGTGTCATATTGACGGAGTGTGCGTCAATAATCTGAGTTACGCAGACGACATGGTCCTGCTGAGCGCCTCAGTCTGTGGGTTGAGATCGCTCTTAGCCACATGTGAATCATACCCAGCAGATCACGGGCTTATTTACAATATTAAAAAAAGTCAGTACATTGTTTTTGGGGCCGGCGGGGCCCGGTATCAGGATAGTGTACCGCCCGTGAGGCTCGGAGGTGTTGCACTCGAACGAGTGGTTCAATTTAAATACCTGGGTCACCTGGTCACCGCCGACCTCAACGACAATGCTGACATCGATAGGGAACGGAGGGCCCTGTCTGTCCGAGCTAACATGATAGCTCACAGATTTGCACGTTGCTCACAACAAGTAAAAATTACTCTTTTTAGAGCCTACTGTACGTCTTTCTACACGTGCAGTCTGTGGGCTGACTACACTCGGAGGGTGTACGGGGCCCTCCGGGTCCAATACAATAACGCATTCAGGAGGTTGATGGGACTGCCCTGGTGCTGCAGCGCGTCAGGCATGTTCGCCCAGGCGCGAGTAGATTGTTTTTACACCACGATGCGGAAGCGCGCCGCCTCACTTGTGCGCAGAGTCAGGGCGAGTTCCAACACCCTCCTGAAGATGATCGCTGACCGGGTAGATAGTCAGTACATAAACCACTGCTGCAGTCTACACGTTCCAAACCTGTCATTTAAAAGACAATATTAGCTTGGTGTGTAAATGTAATTATTTTCATTGATTTGATAATTTAATTGTATTTAATCTATGTATTTCCATTTTATTTATTTCTTTTTATTGTACTTTATTAATTTTTTTTTTTTTTTTTTGTTTGATGGTATTTGATTTTATTTAATTTTATTTGATTGTTTTATGCTATGAAAACACTTTTTTTTTTTTTAATGTACTTTTATTATTTTAATTGAATTTATTATTTTGATGTTAATGCTTTTATTTATTTTTATTGTTTGTTTTATTATTCGAATTCGCTGTTGGTAGGTATTTTATGTTATTGTACTTACTAGTTTTATTTAATTTGATTTATTTATTGTATTTTAGACTGTTTATTTAATGTTTGTAATTTATTAATTGATGTTTATGGGTGTTGTACCTGAATTAAATGATGATTTATTTATTATTTATTATTATTATAAAATGATGTACTGATGTACAGTGCTTTTTATAAAGCCAAAAGACCAAATGGTCCATTGGCTTGGCAGAAAACAATGCTTAAGTAAGGCGCTTAAGTAAGGCGCATCCCGTGGATAGATGATCTAAGGCTACATAGTATCAAAATTTAAAAAACATAAAATCACAATGTAGGACTTCGTCCAGTCATAATACAGTTATAATAGTATAAATGTCACAAGATAATACTTATAGGTAACAATTACACATTAACAATCAATTATCATTACTTAACAATCACAGTCTACATTAGTCACAAATTATTTTATCCGTCAAATATTCATTTACTGTATAATAGCCTTTAACGCTTAGGATTCCAAGTAATTTCTTGCGAAATGGAGATCCTTCTAGCACCTTTATGCAATCCGGTAGGTGGTTATATAAAGTAATGCACATGCAAAAAGAATTTCTTTTAGCCACCTTTAAGTTCACCCTCGGAATTTGTAATCTATTTTTATGCCTTGTACGGCTATTGGACATGTCTCCTAATTTTGGAAATAAGTGTGAATGTTTTTTTACAAAGATGCACATCTCGAATATGTACAAACACGGCAGTGGTAGAATATTGTATCTTTTGAATAATGGTTTGCAACTAGTCAGGCTATCGATCCCCACACATTGCACGAATGCATTTCTTTTGGGCTATGAATGCCCTATCCGCGTCCACAGAATTGCCCCACACAACAATTCCATATCGGAGCACAGAGGATACGTATGCATGATATGTCATGATTGCAGTATGTAGGTTAACAATTTGCCGGATTCTGCCCAGGACAAAGACAAAACGGTCGATTTTGACTAGGATCTTATTTATATGTGGCTTCCAGCTGCAAAATTTGTCCACCATAAGTCCCAAGAACATACACTCCTCGCAGTTGTCAATTACATTGTTATTATGGACTATTTTTAGATCTGCTGTATTACTTTTATATGTTTGGAACTGTACAATATTGGTCTTGGTTGTATTGATTTTTAGGTTGTTCATTTCTAACCATGCACTGGTCTTTTTAATTGCTTCTTTTATTTTAAATTCTAGCTCATCGTTGTTTTTGTCCTTGACAATCAATGTTGTGTCATCCGCAAAAAGTATGCACTCCTGATTCACTACTTTCGGTAGGTCATTTATGTAGAGCAAAAACAGAAGAGGAGAGAGCAGACCCCCCTGCGGTACACCGTAACCATTCCGACGATACTCAGATCTGAATACCCTCTGTTGGTGTTGTTCGATTTTTGATATTTCAACACACTGCAATCGATTATCTAAGTAGCTCTTAATCAGGTCATTGGCGGTTCCCCGCACACCATAGTTATATAATTTTGACAGAAGTGTTTTGTGACAGACGAAATCAAATGCTTTAGTCATATCAAGAAAAACACACGCAATTTTTGATTTATCATCCAGACTCTGAGTAATTTGCTTTATTATCGAGAAGCATGCCAATGAAGTAGAACTTGATCTCCTAAATCCGTATTGTTGGTTGGCAAGTATATCACATGATGTAATGAAAGTTTCTAATTTAGAGCAAATTACTTTTTCAAAAATCTTAGCCAAAACCGGAATTAAGGTTATGGGTCTGTAGTTATTAATGTGAGATCTGTCTCCTTTTTTGTACAAGGGTTTGACCACAGACATTTTCAGACGGTCCGGGAACTTTCCTTCCGATAGAGACAAATTGATAATGTGTGTAAGTGGGACAACCAAACTTGAGGCACACCTTTTTAATGCTTTAGTAATTATGTCGTCATAGCCCGTGGAATAAGTGTCTTTTAGGTTTGAGATTATTTTGGAGATTTCAAACTCATCCACTGGTGTCAAGAACATGCTCTTAGTATTATGAGGTATACTAAGTCCAATTGTATGCATACTGTTTGAAAACTGTTATTAAGCTATTGCATAGCTTCTATCGCGGGCCTTGCGTGGAGACCGAATCCAGAAATTCTGTCACGAAAACGAATCACACTCTCGGCTACCTTCGGCCACGTTCGTGCACTTCATATATAGTGGAATTCAACAGATTCAAACAATGTAGTAAACAAACAGATTGGATCTCGACTCTCCATAATTACTTACATTTAAATATCAATCCTGATCATATTCGTTTTAAGGAACCATAGTTAGATTTATGCGGCCATTTCGACACAAATTTACCTTGAGAATATAGAATAATTTCATGAAAAATACTTCGATGATAAAAATTTAAACCTGTCATTCTTGCTTGTCATTAAATTATTTTTTCTCAGTCTTGTTTGTCTTTGGCATAGTGTTGTATAACGGTTGTACTCGCTTATTGATTATGAAAAGAGGTTTAATCATAATCAGTTTGACAACAATTAGTTTAATAATATAATAAATTATTTAAAAATGAACTATATAACTTTAAATAATTATAATCGGTAATCGTAAAACAGTACCTACTGTGTGAGTGTGTGTTGTTCTGAAGTTCTGCAAGGTTTTTCTATTATCTCTAATTACGTATATCAACGACTTTGCTTCAAGTACTTTGGCTCTTGGACATTTTCTTTGCGATCTAATTAAAACTTTTTTATACATAGATACTCATATAATTTCTAAATAAATAAATAAATAAATATTCACTGACATCTCACACAATGCTATCTGATCCCAAAGTAAGCTAGGAATAACCTGCTTGTGTTATGGGTATCAGACCACGGACATTAATACTTATATACTTTTAAATACATACATATATTATTATACATAGAAACACCCAGACTCTTGAGACAAATATTTATGGGTCACACAAATATTTGTGTCCGGTGGGAATCGGACCCACGACCTCCAGCGCCGCAGGCGGCATCACTACCGACTGCGCCACAGAGGCAGTCAAATTTCTAAGTATGCATACATACGGAGAATTTAAAACGGCAGTAACTGAGTGATTAAAACCAATGGAATATGAATCTGTGGAAGACCTTCTACAAGTTCTTTAAAATCAACTCACATAAACATACATGCAACACACACACACACACACACACACACACACACACACACACACACACACACACACACCCACACACACACACACACACACACACACACACACACACACACCCACACACACCCACACACACACACACACACACTCACACACACACACACTCACTCATACACACACACACTCACTCATACACACACACACACTCACGCACACTCACACGCACACACACACACACACACACAGAGACACACTCACACAGACACTCATACACACATACACACACACACACGCACGCACGCACACACACGAAAGCCTAAGCATGATTTTGTATTGGTTTTGTTTCATATTTTATCGTTTTCTCTATGTAAAATTATTATAAGTTTATAAGTTAGTAGGAAACAATTTTAATATTTTAATAGTTCTGTGTAAACAATTTTCACGTGAAGTGTCAATATTTTGGGGGAGAACACTAATATCTGCAACACAGTTTGTACTAGCGCAGGTATCAGGGAATTCCAATTTCATGTATGTACACAATTAATGGCAATAATGAATTTATCTATTTATTTATACATATTATACTTAGAAAACAACAAATCTTCGAAACAAACATTGGTAGATCCCACGATTTTTTGGCCTGCCCGGGAATCGAACCCAGGACCCCAGCGCGACAGTCAGTTATATTACCGAATGCCACCGAGGCAGGCAAATAAGAATCTGGAGGGTACAGATATTTTTCTTCTCCTACATCCAAATTTCCTCCGATGAGGAGTTCGATTCGCCAATCCTATCCTGGTTATCCGTAACTGTTGTACGTCAGGATTGAAGAATTGAAGATCGGCTTTCTTCAGAGGTACCCATCACCTCTGAAGAAAGCCGATAACACCAGGATATTTTATAATTATTTTAAAGTTTTTAGGTATATTCAACAAAAAAAACAAGCCTTGCCGTGTACCTGCGATACGTCTCGATGGCGCAGTACTGAAAAGTGTTGCAGAATTTAAGCAAAGACTTTTGGGTCTTTTGGGACTTTTGGGAGTTTTTGGGACTTTTGGGAGTTTTGGGAGTTTTGGGTCTTTTGGGACTTTTGGGTCTTTTGGTACTTTTGGGACTTTTGGGACTTTTGGGACTTTTGGGTCTTTTGGGACTTTTGGGTCTTTTGGGACTTTTGGGACTTTTGGACTTTGGACTTTTGGACTTTTGGACTTTTTGGACTTAAAAGTCGTACCAAAAGTCCCAATAGTCCCAAAAGTTCCAAAAGTCCCAAAAGTCCCAAAAGTCCCAAAAGTCCAAAAGTCCAAAAGTCCAAAAGTCCAAAAGTCCAACAGTCCAACAGTCCAAAAGTCCAAAAGTCCAACAGTCCAACATTCCAAAAGTCCAAAAGCCCAAATGTCGACAGTCAAGTAGGTACTTGGTACTTTACTTTGTTGAACATAGGCCTTAAAATCTTACTAATATATCTTACTAATATTATAAATGCGAAAGTTTGTGAGTGTGGATGTTTGTTACTCTTTCACGCTTAAACCGCTGAACGGATCGGGCTGAAATTTGGTACAGAAATACATTACAGTCTGGAATAACACATAGGCTACCTTTTATCCCGGTAATAACTTCCCGCGGGAACAAATTTTACGCGGGCGAAGCTGCGGGCATCAGCTAGTATTCTTATATAGAAATAATTATACTAGCATAGTTGATAAAAAATGCTATGTAATAGCTTTACCGCGGCAGTCCCCGAGTGCCACACGTCTTTTTGTTTTGTAGCTTAAGGTGAAGTGGGACTCAAAATACATAATTTTGCCATATTTCGAACCAATTTTGCAACGGCGTTAACAAAGATTTCACAATTTTTGAAATGGATAATTATTATTAAGTATATTGACTAGGGATGTCAGTTCTCCAAAACACGATTGAGTAAATTCGGCTCGATAGAAAATAATCCCAAAGTTCCCTCGAATCTGTAAATTTACCTGTGACCGCCTTGACTATAATCAATTTCATTCAGTAGTTATATAATGTACCACACTAATTTTTTATTTCCATGTCCCTAATAAGTTACCTCGAGGTCCTATGTAGTTATTTATTAATTAAAAACATATTGTTTTAATAAAAAAAACGTTTTGTTGAGCGGGAGTGCATTTTGCCGCTATCAGCCACCTCACAGAGCCCGCTCAGTCAGCCGACAGGCTTCGTTGAGGACACCCGTATACAACTTTGTCACGCCCGCTGACGTAATTCGCTGCCGTAGTAACGAAAATAAGTAATAAAAAAAACGAAAAAAGGAAGTATTCAAGGCTTAAGCTCAAGAGCGTAAAAATATCGCATCTGTTTGGGGAAGTTTCTTTGGTGTATTATATAAGTTATAGTAACGTTTTCATACTTTCCAATACAAAGTTTGCCTGATGCCACATAATAGATGAATGCCAGAAGATTCACCTATAAATGCGCTCATGTATGTGACGCCCTGAGCGAGCGTATAACATGTACATTATTTAAATTAATATTTAAGTAAAATATGTATAATAAGTAAATAAATAAGTAGTGTCATAACGAGTATAATACTAATGACTGATAAATCAGTGGGCCAATTCTCCTAAATTTACAATATAACAGTAGGAATAAACATTAATTGAGTATATAATAAATTAAACTCAAAAAATTGGTATTCTTCTATCCAAAATTACAGCTTTCAAGGCACGTATTGCGTATTGTTGATATTCTCGTAGTCTTACTTTACTACTCGTGTGTCGTAGTTGATGTAGGTAGGTATTGAATTTGAAGTTGCCGCTCGGCTCCATACTATAGTCGAATTTTTAATAAGACGAAGTAAATTGACAGCAACTAATGTCACTTCTTTATACAATGTTGTTTATTTTCTATGACGAAGTGACATTAGTTACTGTCAATTTACTTCGTCTAAATAAATATTCGGTTATACGCCTCTACGCCAGCGGCAAACTTAGATCGAACGGGTAGTAAGTATGAGTTTCTTTTTTTTTATATTTAGCTCGCCAAATTGACGTCGCCACCAGCCTGATGGAAAGCCGTGGCGCATCTAGCGATTGGGGGCCACTTCTGACAGTGGTCCTCAAGTTGGCGGCCCTGTGATGTGCCTCTTCACGCTCCTCTTGAAGAACCCGGGATTGTAAAATGAGGGAAATACGAGTGCGGGCAGGTCGTTCCATGTTTTTATAGTTCGACAGAGGAACGATCTTTTGAAACGTTCAGTTCTGGCGAAGATTCTCTCCACTGTGTGTGAGTGTCATCTTTGCCCGGCACGTGTTGTTCGGGATCGGAAAGAAGAGGGTGGGATCAGGTTGAAGAGCTTTTCAGAACATTCGCCGTGATACATTCGAAAGAAGGCAGCCAAGGACGCTATGGTTCTTCGCTGCGCCAAAACGGTTCGAGGCCTCCCGTCACCTCAGTTTGAATTTTAACCAACAGTGAACTGAAAATAAACAGCTTACATACAACCCGATACAGTCAATACAACCCTAACTTTGTTTTTAAGCCATAATGTAAAATAGTAATACAATGTTCAATGGATAGTGGTACCTATATGTTAAGCGCTAGAAGATGATTTTGTGAATATATGTTACTGAAAAGTCCTGATGATTTAATATGACTTACGAATTATTTAATTATGATATATGAAAGTCTGTGAAGATGTTAGTGACAAAATCACGCTCCAACGGTTGAGCAGATCTGGCTGAAATTGATGGCCTATTATAACTATTTTATGCTTTTCCAGACTGCAAAGTATTCTTGGACATATTATAATAATAATAATGCTTTATTCAAACAAAGTGATACAACATTACAATATACGTTTCAAAGGGTTAAGATACAAGTACTCTATGACAATAGCATGCAAGTAACACTAATTTTGACAAAAATAATATGTACTAAGAAACTCCGTTACTTATTGAATAAGTGCATTTAAAAGGCTCCCGACACGATCATGCCTTGCAATTGTCAATCACGTAAAATATGAATGGAAGTTGCTTCAGTGTGCGTGATTGCTTTGCATGTGTGTGTGCATCGACGTATACGTGCACATGACATTCTACGTCATTGACAACTGCCAATCGATCATGTCGGGACCCCCCTACTATAGTTCAATGACTTGATACAAAATAAATAGAATAAAAAAAAAAACAGTCTACATTATTTACTTCTAGACTAGCTGACGCCCGCAGCTCTGCCCGCGTCTAGTTTTGTTCCCGTTTCCGCTTTCCGTGGGAACTGATTGCCGGGATAAAAAGTAGCCTATGTGTTATTCCAGGCCTATATCTACCCCTGTACTAAATTTCAGCTAGATCCGTTTAGCCGTTAGAGCGTGAAAGAATAACAAACATCTACACTCACAAACTTTCGCATTTATAATATTAAGTAAGGTAAGATAATTTAGAAAATAGCATAAAGACTATTTTATCCCTGGATATGACCCAATGGTAGAAGGGAACGCGAACAGAATTCTACACAGCTGAAGCTGCGGGCAATAGCTATGCGAAGTGAAACGTAGAATGTTTAATTTAGGAAATGGTAATCATTTGGACAGGACTAAAGCCTAGTCTAGTTTAAATAACTAGTATCGAAATTTATTCCTTTACACCCTTGCATATATGCAAATAGCAATATTCGTTTTTGTATATTCTTCGTTTTCTTAGCCAAACGGGACCCTATTACTGAGACTTCGAAGTCCGTTTGTTTATCTGTATCTCATGAACTAGGCAGTAATACACTTCAAAGATGTGTTTCTGCTACCGCTGTAACCACTATAATAACACTAGATAAAGAAAAAAATAGGTTACTCCCATACAACGTATTTTTTTTTGTTACGAAATCCTCATCAGTGTGCCAGTCCAACTTGAACCTCGTCCGTTTTTACAGTTCCGTATCCAAAGGGTAATAAACCGACCAAGTGCGAGTTGGACTCGCCCATGAAGGGTTTCGTAGCAGCAAGTAACAAAATATAAAAGTTCTTATAGTTCGTTGTAACTTTGATTGATGTTTTAACACGTTCGCAGTGGTAGTGATTTTTCTAACCGAAAATTGCGGTTTATGACGTATTAAAAAAAACTACCAGCTCTATCTCGTTCGAACCAATTTTCGTTGGTAGTTTTTATGGCAATGTACATTGTATATTTTTTTTAGATTTATCATACTCTTAGTTTAGAAGTTAGAGGGGGGGGGGGGGGACACACATTTTTCCACTTTGGAAGTGTCTCTTGCGCAAACTATTCATTTTAGAAAAAAATGATGTCAGGAACCTCAGTAGCATTTTTAAAGACCTATCTATAGATATCCCACACGTTTGGGTTTGATGAAAAAAAAAATTTTGAGTTTCAGTTCTGAGTATGGGGACCCCCAAAATTTACTACTTTTTTTCTAGTTTTATATAAGAATCTTAATGCGGTTCACAGAATACATCTAGTTACCAAGTTTCAATGACACAGGCCTTATAGTTTCGGAGAAAAATGGCTGTGACACACGGACGGACAGACAGACAGACAGACAGACATGACGAATCTATAAGGGTTCCGTTTTTGCCATTTGGTTACGAAACCCTAAAAATGGAACGAGGAGAAAGTATTGCCTTTTGAAGTGCTAAGAGGCAAAAGAGTACAAGTGGTGGTTATTCAATATGCGCTGCAGGTTCCACCAAGTGCCAACAGTATAAATAATCTGTACTAACGCGACCCTATTACTGAGACTATCTATCTGTCATCTTATGCACCACTGCGATAGCTAGGCATTTGAAATTTACGAATCCTAAGAACAGAAAAATAAATTAAGGAGGGCTCCCATACAGGTATATTTTTCAGTCTTTTTTTGTACAGAACCCTCCTTTTTCCTTTTAAGGAAGTACCAAAAAATATAAACAAAGGATAGGGGCAGCAGATTCTTACTTTTTCAATAAACCTGGCAAAAATCGTCACAGGTAAAAAAATAAATTGAAGTACTTCTTAAATATATTATGTTCTATTCTTATTATGAAAATAAATTTCATTACATGTTAGTGATAAAATGCATCAAAATCAATTACGTAGTTGCTCACGAGTAGAAGATCTAAAGAGGTTTATCTAAACAGGGCGAAAAAATTTTTTATGTAAACTTGTACTTCTGTCAATGATTTCAATTGCGTAGTGAACGGGTTAACGCGCGAAAACGTTTCCGACGCACGGAGCGTCCCGAACATCTTGCGTCTGCTTCACCCCCTCCGAATCGCTTGAGACACAATTGCACTTCGCCTTAATCGGAAACACTATTTAATTTTCCAATTGATATCATTTTACAACGAAGTGAAACTTCGTTTACAATTTACAAGTTTGTAGTGATCAGGTTCTGTCTGCCGGCCAACAATCATTTTCATGATGTCATCTTGTCACTTTTAATTTTTTTTCTTTCTAGAAGGCTTAGGCAATGAAGCTTAGCTTTGCAGTCTAGTCATTACCTGATTTATTGTTACATAAAGTTAATGACACTGTGTGCTAGTCATTTATTTTAATTGTTCATTTTTTTTCTTAATTTTTTTTTTGTGAGAGTTTGCTGGCGGGTGGTGCAGAGATTAACAGCTGCTAAATTAGTGTAATATTATACTGGTACATAAAAAAAATTAGAAGTATTTATTTAGTGATTTAAGTATTGTTACATATATATAGTAAATATTCATATTATTTTCATATATCATATATGAAAATAATATGAATATTTATATATATCAGAGGTATGCGCACGAACATCAACGTAGTCCACCACCATCATGAAACTGCGAAGCCGACCCTTCTTTTCTTAACGGAGACGCAGATCTTACGTCCGGGCGATACATCTTGCTTAATGTACCCTGGCTACAAGCTTGAGTACCACTTTAGGCAAAAAGCCGGGGTATGTATGTACGTCCGGGATGATGTCTGCTGTCGTCGTCTTTCAAGCCTCGAAGACAGGGACCTGTCTACGTTATGGGCACGCTTGGATCACGGGGGCCACACTCGGATCTACGCGTGCGTGTATAGGTCTCACAGCGGTGGTAACACGGACACAGTTCGCCTTTTTGACCACCTGCAACAAGCTACTGACAAGGTGATTGAGCAGTATCCCTCCGCGGAGATAGTGATTCTGGGGGATTTCAACGGACATCATGTTGACTGGTTGGGCTCCCGGACCACCGACTTTGCGGGGAAAGCTGCTCACGAATTTGCCCTGACCTATGGGTTCTCTCAACTGGTTAAATCCCACACAAGGATACCAGACAAGAAGAACGAGCATAGTGCATTGCTGGATCTCCTGCTGACAACGCGTCCGGACGGATACAGTGTTTCAGTGGATGCTCCACTCGGATCGTCGGACCACTGTGTCGTTCGGGCGCATGTGCCTCTCGCAAGGCCTGAACCACCTCGGCCCAAGGAGTGGCGACATGTATGGCACTATAAGTCAGCAGACTGGGATGGACTGCGAGAGTTTTTCGCGTCGTACCCATGGAGGCGGCTTTGTTTTGCCTCAGAGGATCTGGATTCTTGCGCTGCAGCAGTCGCTGCGGGGATCTTGGAGGGCATGGAATGTTACATTCCTAACCGTTGGATCCCTGTAGGAGCAAAAAAGCGACCGTGGTTCAATCGGCTCTGCAGAGAAACTTTGATGTTGAAAGAATCTGCTTACAGGGCTTGGACCACGGCTCGTGCAAATTCAGATCCAAACATCTCTGAGGTGAAACGCAAATTAAATGCCGCCTCGAGAGCCAGCAAAAGAGCAATTGTCAGGGCTAAGTTCGATTTCGTCGGCAGAATTGGTGAACGGCTAGCAGGCTACCCTTCAGGGAGTCGCGAATTCTGGTCGCTTGCCAAAGCTGCCGAGGGAAATTTCTGTCGGTCAGGTTTACCACCTTTACTTAAACCCGACGGTAATTTGGCCCAGAGCGCTAAGGAGAAAGCCGACCTTTTGGGTTTTCTCTTTGCCTCTAACTCGACCATGAGCGACGGGGGTGCTTTGCCGCCGGATATTCCGTGGTGTGGAACTTCCATGCCGGAAGTAAAATTTACACAGCGGAATGTCCGACGTGAGCTTCGATCCCTGGACGTTCATAAGTCGAGTGGGCCGGATGGTATACCCGCGGTGGTACTGAAGCAGTGTGGTCCAGAGTTGTGTCCGGTACTTACACGTCTTTTCACGCTTTCATATTCCAAGCAACAAGTCCCGGCGTCGTGGAAGATCGCGTATGTGCATCCTGTGCCCAAGAAGGGTGACAGGACCGACCCGGCCAACTATAGGCCTATAGCCGTCACCTCCCTTTTATCTAAGGTGATGGAGCGTGTAATTAATACACAGCTCCTGAGGTACCTAGAGGAACACGACCTGCTCAGTGACCGGCAGTACGGTTTCCGTCACGGTCGCTCGACGGGCGATCTTCTGGTGTGCCTCACACACCGATGGGCGACGGCTATCGAGAGTAAGTGCGAGGCTCTAGCAGTAAGCCTTGACATCTCTAAGGCCTTTGACCGGGTCTGGCACCGTGGTCTTCTTACGAAATTGCCCTCATATGGACTGCCCGAGAGATTATGCGGATGGGTGTCTAGCTTCCTGGCCGGTAGAAGCATCAAGGCCGTCGTTGACGGCAGCTGTTCAGACTGCATGGCCATAAACGCTGGAGTACCGCAAGGCTCAGTGTTGTCCCCTACTCTGTTTCTGCTGCATATCAATGACATGTTGTCTATTGACGGCATTCATTGTTATGCGGACGACAGTACGGGGGACACTTGTTACACGGGCCGCCCCGGTATCTCTCGGGACACAGTGAAGGAAAATCGTGAACAGCTTGTGTCTGAAATCGAGGCTACTCTTACTAGAGTGTCCGATTGGGGTGGACAAAATCTTGTCCAGTTCAACCCTTCCAAGACACAAGCGTGTTTTTTCACCGCTAAGCTTAACCCCAATTACTGTAGCGCCGCAATTTCAGGGCACATCTCTTTCCATCTCCAAAAGTATAGGGATCCTTGGCGTTGACATCTCCAGTGACGTTCAGTTCCGTAGCCATTTGGAGGACAAGGCTAAGCTGGCGTCCAAGAAGCTAGGTGTGCTCAACAGGGCGCGGCGGTACTTCACTGCTGCGCAAACACTGCTTCTGTATAAGTCGCAAGTGCGGCCGCACATGGAGTACTGCTGTCACCTTTGGGCGGGGGCACCTGAATATCAGCTTCGTCCATTTGACTCGGTGCAAAGACGTGCTATAAGAGTTGTCAAGGATCCTATACTTACAAGTGGTGTGGAACCTCTTCGCGACAGGAGAGACTTTGCCTCCTTATGCGTGTTCTACCGACTGTACAATGGTGTGTGCTCTGAGGAACTGTTTGATATGATGCCCACGGCTACGTTCTATCACCGCACCGCTCGCCACAGACAGGGAGTTCATCCTCACACTCTGCGTCCGGAGCGTTCCAGCACGGTTAGATCCGATAGGGGTTTTCTTCCGCGCACGCTTAGGTTGTGGAATGATCTCCCTGCCTCGGTTTTCCCAAACGCCTACAGTATGGGGTTCTTCAAAAGGGGTCTTAGAAGGTTTTTGCAGGGTCGGCAGCGCGAGTGTGGCGCCTCTGGTGTTGCAAACGTTCATAGGCTGCGGTGACCACCGGTCCTTCTGGTGGGCCGTATGCTTGTCTGCCACCTTAGTGGTATAAAAAAAAAAAAAAAAAAAAAAGGCCACGCACCATAATTTGGACGTGCCGGATACTTGGCTAGACTTAATTCTCACTTCTTCTCTCTCTCTTGTTTCCTCACATGGTCAGTATCTTGCTCCAGCTTTTTCCTTCTTATATCCTCAAACCTCCGAAACAGAAGCCCAAAATCTTGCACAGGCGTTGCTTTGGTCGAACGGACGTTGACAAATTGTGTAATGATGCATCTACAATCGATTGGGATCCATTATTTGAAGCTGAGGCTATTGACAACAAAGTTCTGATATTCAATGAAATTATTCATAAACTTTATGACATTCATGCCCCTGTTAAGAAAGTTAAGATAAAACGTCCCCCAGCTCCGTGGATAAGTGATGAGGTTCGTATGGCTATGCGAAAAAGAGATAAGGTCCTTCGAATGTTCAAAAAACACAGAAGAGAACTGGACTGGGACGCTTATAAAGCTGCTAGGAATCGATGTAACCAGGTGATACGCAACGCCAAACGCCTACATATTTTCTCTGAAATATCTTCCTCATCCCCTGCTGATGTTTGGAAGTTTCTCCGATCGTTGGGTATTGGTAGGTCAAGGCAGATGGAACTGCCAAGGACGCTTGCGTTGGATCTCATTAATCAACATTTCTCCACATCTAATCAAATTGATGATCTGACCAAGAGCCTAACCGTTGATTTTGTGAACGGGCTTCCCGGTCCCAATTATGATTATTTTCGATTTTCTCCAGTCACGCCGGGTGAAATTAAAAAAGTTATAATGTCCATAACCTCAAAAGCAGTTGGTTGCGACAATATTTAATTAGTCGTCGGATGATCACAACCATTCTGGACCAACTCCGTCCTGCTGCCAAGTACCTGTGGGAGGTGGTGGGTGTGGAGTCGGACCCCGTGTGTCGTCACTGCCCAAGTGGCGCCGTGGACTCGGCTGAGCACACACTCGCCGAGTGCGCGGCGTGGGACGGGCCGCGTGTCGCCCTCACGGGCCGTGTTGGAAATAATTTGTCGCTGCCGGCCGTGGTGCGAGCCATGGTCGGCAGCCAGGAGTGTTGGGCCGCCGTCACCTCTTTTGCCAATGAGGTGATGGCGGCAAAGAGAGATGAACTGCGGATGCGGGAGCGTGCAGGTCTAACGCTCCCGCCTCGCCGTCCGGTTCGGGGGCGCCGCATGGCAGCTTTCGTGCGCGCCCCCGACTAGTGTTGTTCCGGTGGGTGGTGGTCGGGGGACCTCACCCACCGATGATCGTTTGGCGGAAGGCACCTCCCAGTGTTCCGGAGGTGCCTTAGTGCCCGCCCGCTCGGCCGCTCTCTGCCCCCTCTGCTTTCAGAGGGACGTTCGAGGGCGGTGCGATGCGGGCTTGTCTTTCTTCAGCTCCTTAGGGAGCTCCGGGGGCCGACCATCTGGTCCCCCGAGGAGAGCCCCAACCTTATGGGGCATCCCTAGCCGGGTCGATGTAGAATCTACTCTTCATATCCCTCGGCCCGGCTATAGGGTGAGTCGGAACACCGCGGGGTTTAGTGGGTAGGACGGTCCCTGTTTTCGGGACCGGTGAGTCCCACACACCGTCCCAGCTACCCCCGTAGCTGGGATGACGGTGCCTAAATGCATTCCCCGCGTCAACAAAAAAAAAACTCCTTCCTGCTATTTCCTATATTATCAACTTTTCCCTTGATTCTGGTCAATTTCCTGTCACATGGCGTAAAGCCTACGTTTGTCCCCTCCCAAAAATTCCCCATCCTTCTTTACCTAGTCACTATCGCCCAATCTCTATCCTCCCCTATTTGTCAAAGGTCCTAGAATCCTGTGTACATAGCCAGTTGACCAGATTTGTAAGGCTCAATAATATCTTGAGCCCGCTACAGTCGGGTTTCAGGTTGGGTCACAGTACAACTACAGCTCTATTAAAAGTAACGGGTGATATTAGGGGGGGAGTGGAGAGGGGTGAAGTGACAGTACTGGTCCTAGTGGATTTCTCTAACGCATTCAATTGTGTCAATCACGATATCCTTATATCTATCCTTGCCCACCTGAAAATTTCACCGGGCGAACTGGATTGGTTCTCATCTTATCTTCGGGGTCGTCAGCAGTCAGTTAGCGTTGATGAGAAATCATCCACTTGGCGCAATGTAGACGCTGGTGTTCCTCGAGGCGGTATACTCTTTTGGGGGGCGCGTGCCTTCGCGACCTCCCAGTATAGGTGGTGGTGAAAGATTTTGGTGGGAAATAATTTAGAGTCCTCTTCGGAAACACCACCACTGTTTATTAAGCACTGAAGGAGCAGTTAGTATCACAGGTCGTAAGTATGATAACACAGATGAAGATGAATACTAAATACGATGTTCGGTATAGCGTACGTACAAACAAATCTTATTGCAAGCGACATGCGTTCGGCGTGGAAGCTAGATTCCGACTGGCGGGAGGCGGCCGGCGCAGGCGTCGCATACAGTAGGTCCTATTGTTGATAAGGAACGCAGAAGACATTTCTACGACACGATTTCTGCGACGATCGCCTCACGACATCAAGTATGTAAATGAGGTAAGTATTACAATATTATTTTTATTTCTATTCTATGTACTTATATGCGTAATTAGTGGTGGAGGATACTTATAGTATTTATATAATTTTATATTTATGTAAAGTACCTATATATTATAAATATAGTTATAGTGTAGTTTATACAGAACAATGAAAAATTATTATTACAAATGAAGTGCTAATTGCTACATATTAAGTGGGACACCACACCACTCCCCCCCAGAGACCGTCCTACGGTCGATAATAATTTGGAAACCGTACTACTCTTCCCGATCTAGTGGTTTTATTATTACTGTTTAAGCTTACTTTTTCAGGTGGCGATTGATCCGGTTCTGGTGGAGTGTGGGTGTTGTCGGTAAGAACATATGCAGGTTTTAACCTATCTATAGTAACCGATATTGGTTTGCCTTTGACTAGCAATTTAAAGACCTTATCGTCTCTTTCCAAGACTTCGTGCGGGCCTGAGTAGGCCGGTTGCAGAGCGCCTCGGACGGCATCTTCACGTAAGTAGACATGTTTCGTCGTTGCTAAGTCTTTGAAAACGAAGATGGTTCTTTTGCAGTGTCGGGCAGCTGGTTGCGGTTGCAGCTTTTGTACAACTAGTCGTAAGCGGTTTGTGAAGTCTGTCACATCTGCACTCGTCGGTTCAGCTGGATGGAATAGCTCTCCGGGTAATCTTATTGGCTCTCCGTAAACGAGCTCTGCTGATGACGCTTGGAGATCTTCCTTTACAGCGCTTCGTATGCCCAGCAATACTAGTGGTAGTGTTTCCGTCCAGTTTGTGTTGGCGTGGCAGACTATGGCTGCTTTCAGCTGTCTGTGGAAACGTTCTACCATGCCATTGCAGGCAGGATGATATGCTGTAGTCTGCTTATGTTCAAAGCATGCAATCTTTGCGAGGCATTTGAAAAGTGCTGAGTCAAATTGCCTGCCTCTGTCTGTGACAATAGTTGTTGGACAGCCAAAGCGCGCTATCCAGCCTGATAGAAGGGCTTTGGCAACCGTCTCTGCTGTCATATCGTGTATTGGCATCACTTCTGGCCACCGGGTAAAGCGATCTACTGCTGTCAGGCAGTATCGGTATCCTTCTGAGATTGGAAGTGGTCCTATGAGGTCGACGTGAATGCAGGTAAATCGAGCTGGTGGTAGCTTGTATGTACCAAGTGGAGATGTTACATGTCGACTGACTTTGGCTGTTTGGCATTGATGACAACTTCTGGCCCATTCCCTGCAGTCTCGTTGTATTCCTGGCCATACATATCGTTGAGACACCATCTTAACTGTCGCCTTCACGCCAGGGTGACTTAAGCAGTGCAGACTGTCAAAAACTTGTCGTCTAAGTAGTTTGGTAACAAAGGGTCTTAAAGTTGAATTGTTTTCATCGCAATACAGTGACACTTGCGTTCCTGGTATGTTCACTTGCTTTAGTTGAAGAGACGATCCTTCGTCTATTAGCTTTTTCAGCTCGTGGTCGTGCTCTTGAGACTTAGCTAAAGTAGTGAGATCTATAGGTTGTGTGAGCTCTTCAATTCTGGATAATGTGTCCGCCACGACGTTATCCTTGCCAGCCACGTGTTGTATATCAGTAGTAAATTGCGATATATAGTCGAGATGTCTAAATTGTCTTGGCGAACAGTTGTCTTTGCGCATGTGAAATGCATAGCAAATTGGTTTGTGATCCGTGAAGACGGTGAAATGGCGAGCTTCGAGCATATGTCTAAAATAGCGAATGCTTTCGTATATTGCCAGCAACTCCCTGTCATATGGAGAGTACTTTTGTTGTGATGGACTAAGTTTTCTGGAAAAGAATGCTAGTGGTTGCCACGCATTGTCCTTAAATTGCTGTAATGCGGCGCCAATGGCTCTATCTGAAGCATCTGTGACTAAAGCTAAACGTGCTTCGAGATCAGGATGCGCTAAAAGCGTGGCTTGGCATAAGCTTTCTTTGCATTCATCGAACGCACTTCGTGCATCTCCAGTGATGTTAACAGGATGTGAGCCTTTTACGGAACCTGTGAGTAAGGCGTGGAGCGGAGCTTGTATCTCAGCTGCTCTGGGAAGGAATTTCCTGTAGAAGTTGATCATCCCCAAGAATCTGCGAAGCTCTTTGACCGTTTTTGGGAGACTAAAATCTTTAATTGCCTCAATCTTTGTCTCGAGGGGCTTTATGCCTTCCTTGGTTACTCTATAGCCCAAAAAGGTGACTTCTTTGGCTCCAAGGATGCTTTTCGACGTGTTAATGACCATCCCATACTCTTTTAGTTTCGTGAACAGTTGTTTGAGATGATTTTCGTGTTCTTGTTCGTTTTTCGAGAATATGAGAAAGTCGTCGAGGTAGGCGTAGCAATACTCCATGCCCCGGGTTAGCTCGTCCACGAATCTTTGAAACGTTTGGCCCGCATTACGGAGTCCAAAGTTCATAAAAGGGAACTCGAATAACCCGAAGGGTGTTGTAATTGCGGTCTTCGCAATGTCATCTTCACTGACCGGTATCTGATTGTACGCCTTGACTAAGTCGATGGTCGAAAATATAGTACATTCGGCGATGTTGTGCGTAAAATCGTGGATGTGTCGAATAGGGTAGCGGTCGGGCACCGTGCGTGCATTGAGCATTCTGTAATCGCCGCACGGGCGCCATTGATTTTCTTTCTTGGGCGCGAGATGTAGCGGAGAAGCCCACGGGCTCTCCGAAGGTCTTGCCGTCCCGATCTTCAACATGGCTTCGAATTCTTGCTTGGCAATTTTCAGCTTGTCTGGAGCAAGGCGTCGTGGTGCGCAGCTCACAGGTGGGCCTGGCGTGGTCCGGATGTGATGGACTGTGCCGTGGTTTGTTGAACGATGCGTGCCGGCTGGTCGCGTTACCTCTGGGAAACTGCGTAGAAGGTCGTGGTACCGAGTTTCGCCGATCAATGTCTTCACTGAAGATATGTTGTTCGACGGTTCTACTGGTTTTGCTGGAGTGCTGAGTGACGTAGTATTGTCTATGAGGCGCTGGTTGCGACAGTCGACAACAAGGTTAAAGTAGGATAAGAAGTCGACGCCTATTATTGCCTTCGTGACATCTGCTACTGTGAAGCACCAGGTAAAAGCACGACGTAAGCCAAGGTTCAGTTCCAGATAAATGCTGCCATAGGTAGCGATAGGTGTGCCATTTGCTGCAAATAGCCGATATTCGTTGGTGCTGGGTCGATGTTGACGGAGTGCGGTGCGAGGGAAGACACAAATATCGCTGCCAGTATCAACGAGAAATTGTATCTTCGAATGTCGATCCGTTACAAACAGGCGACCAGGTGACGTTGGTACAGGGCAGCCATCCTTCGCCATTAGCGACTGCCCTGAGCATTTTCCGACGAGTTGTAGTCGCATGGCTTCGTACATTTGGTCGCTTTTCTCCCGAACTTGTGGTGGTACCAACAGTTTGGAAATCTGCGGTAGCTCGACTGGGATCTGCTGGTACTGCGCCCGCGCTCGTAGTTCCTGGTTCTGGATCTGGATTTTCGTGAGTCTCGATTCTGCGAATTCGTGGCAAGAGCTTGAACTTGCTTTGTGAGAGCAGTTATTTGCTTAGCCATTGCTTCCAGGACAGAGTTTGAGGCTATCTGGGTTGCGGCGACTTGTGGTGACGATGGTACGATGTCATGAACCTTGTCTGCCAATTCTGCCAGCGCTTGTAGTTCCGAGCTCGGTTGGCAGGCTACGACGGTCTGTATAGCGTTAGGCAGGCGACTCGACCATATGGTACGAAGGAAATCGTCGGGTACATTGGGCCCCGCTAGGTGTTGTAAGTGGCGGAGAAACTGTGAGGGGCGACGGTCTCCCAACTCCTCATGCATAAGTAGTTGTTTCACCTCCTTTTCTCTAGTGGTTGAGAGCCGTTTAATCAATTCTAATTTAAGCTTCTCGTATTTCTTTTTTGCAGGTGGTGAAACTATGATGTCTTTAACTTCCGACGCATATCGGTGTTCGAGGTTGGATATGACGTAGTAAAATTTTGTCTCGTCGTCCTTGATACCCGCCAATATAAAATTTCCCTCCAATTGTGCGAACCAAACGGAAGGTTCCTCGGCCCAGAAGGGCGGTGCCTTGACACCGACACGACAAATGTCGTGAGGTGTAAATGTCTTTGGTTGACCATGTGCATTTTCACCATCATGGTATTGATCTTCGCCATCCGTGTTGCTCATGGTTGTAAAAAATCACTGGACTTACGGTTTCTGATGATATACGTATTGATGTTCCAACGGGGTCACCAGTTTGGGGGGCGCGTGCCTTCGCGACCTCCCAGTATAGGTGGTGGTGAAAGATTTTGGTGGGAAATAATTTAGAGTCCTCTTCGGAAACACCACCACTGTTTATTAAGCACTGAAGGAGCAGTTAGTATCACAGGTCGTAAGTATGATAACACAGATGAAGATGAATACTAAATACGATGTTCGGTATAGCGTACGTACAAACAAATCTTATTGCAAGCGACATGCGTTCGGCGTGGAAGCTAGATTCCGACTGGCGGGAGGCGGCCGGCGCAGGCGTCGCATACAGTAGGTCCTATTGTTGATAAGGAACGCAGAAGACATTTCTACGACACGATTTCTGCGACGATCGCCTCACGACATCAAGTATGTAAATGAGGTAAGTATTACAATATTATTTTTATTTCTATTCTATGTACTTATATGCGTAATTAGTGGTGGAGGATACTTATAGTATTTATATAATTTTATATTTATGTAAAGTACCTATATATTATAAATATAGTTATAGTGTAGTTTATACAGAACAATGAAAAATTATTATTACAAATGAAGTGCTAATTGCTACATATTAAGTGGGACACCACACTCTCTCCTCTTCTATTTTCCATATTTATTAATCTCCTAACCAAAGAGCTTCAGTGTGCGTATCACTTGTATGCAGACGACCTGCAGTTGTATAGTCAAGCTAAGGTGGATAATCTTTTGGAAGCCGTGACCAAAATTAACCATGACCTAAATGCTTTAGGTCACTGGTGTGACCGATTTGGACTTACAATTAACTCTGACAAATGCCAAGCCATCATAATTGGAAGTAGTCGAATGATGAGCAGACTGGAGATGGAAAATTTACCTTTAGTAACTTTTAACACCAAAACTATTCCAGTTTCACTTAGTGTAAAAAATTTAGGCTTGCTCCTCGATGATACTTTAAATTGGAGAGCACAGGTTACTAGCGTTTGCCAGAAGATTACCGGGACTCTACGAGCCTTTTACCGGCTTAAGAACTTTCTTCCATCCAAAACCAAGGCAATGCTTGTCCAGACCCTTTTATTTCCCGTCATAGACTATGGTACATACATACATATGGTCACGCCTTTATCCCCGAAGGGGTAGGCAGAGGCATATTATATGCCCACATTTCACCTTTGTATAATTTGTCCCACGTAATAGGTGGTGAGCCGTATTGCCGTGTTTAAATGGACAGGCGCAGGTTGTGACTGCCTGCTGTTGAAATAAAGCCTTCAACTTCAGCTTAACGACTGCCATTTTACTGGCAACCGGGACCAACGGCTTAACGTGCCTTCCGAAGCACGGAAACGCTCAAATAAATGTCACAAAGTGATCACATGGATGGTCACCCATCCATGGACCGGCCATAGTGAAAGTTGCTTACTGCAGTGATCGTTTACAGAACACTGAGTCCGCGGGGCCACGAGCGCTTCTATAGACTATGGTGATGTGTGCTATCTCGACCTTAATGCAGATCTACTCAATAAGCTCGATCGGCTTCTCAACAATTGCATTCGATTCGTTTACAATCTTCGAAAGTACGATCATGTCTCGGTTTATCGTTCCGAGTTGGGTTGGTTGCCCATACGTCAGCGTCGCAAGTTGCGTGCATTGACAATGCTGTTTTCAATAATGAACTACTCTAATGCTCCTCCTTACTTGACATCCCATTTCCAATTACTTTGTTCTAATCACGACAAAAATTTACGCTCTGTGAACAATCGCCTTCTTCTCTGTCCCACTCACACTTCAGGTATGAGTCATTCTTCCTTCTTTGTGCAATCAGCCCTCCTCTGGAATGCGCTTCCGGCAGAAGTCAGGACATGCACCAACCGTTTTACATTCAAACGTAAAGTACGCGAGCATTACAAGGAATAGCAAATGCATTCTCTATTCAGTGACTATTTACCATGTAGTTGAAATATATGTATTATATTATTATATATTATTATATATATAAATTATATGTGTAGTGTATTAGTATGTATGGGTGTAATTATATGTATGTATATGTATATATTATTATAATATGTATTTGTTTTATAATACTTATAGTACCTATGTATTGGTTATTGTGATTGTGTGTTGTTTGGTTTGGTTCTTGTTGCATTTATTTAGGTAATTGCCTGAATGAGTGCGGAGGAGCTGGGCTGAAGCCACGTGTAGTAAACAATTTACTCTACAAAGAAGAGTACCTACTATAAAAATATCTCAATATCAACCTGGAGCACCTTCCTCTACTAATTTATCTCTGCATCACCCAAAGGTCGACTGGTAGAAAATGCCTATGGCATTAAGTCCACCTTTGTACAAATTAGTGCATAAAGTTTTAAATAAAATAAATAAAATAAATAAAATAAATAAAATAAATAAAATAAATAAAATATTTAGATTATATTTCGCAGAAAATGCTTTAAAAAACTAAACAACTGATAAACATAAAGGTAGGTATAATATTATTTATTGTATTTCTAAATACATGAACATAACACTCTTTCATAGAGGAATAAATGTGACTTTCACACCTGACATATATATACTCGTATGTAGTTCTGGGCTAGACTAAACCCCACGACAATAAAGGTTAGCGCGATTACTGAATTCGCGTGGGTGGAGTGAGGAGTATACCTAGAACAGTTTCAAATTCGAAGAATTTATTAAAATTCTGCTCTATTTTCATACATAGACATTTTTATTACTTGAGTTTAGACCAAACTAGTTTTTTGGGTTCCGTACCCAACGGGTAATTACTTAGCTCCATTGTCTGTCCGTCTGTCTATCTACAGGATGTATCTCTAGAACTGTGATAGCAAGAAAGCTGAAATTTACACAGATGATGTAATAATTGGGTCAAACTCCGATAAGTCGGACGCACACTTGTCCGGTTTTTATAGTTCATGAACTAACTTTATTAATCTTACATTCTTACTTATATGTAATGTTCTGAATATTATGAATGAGTAAAAAGATGTATGAGTAATAAAAAATCAACTACAATAAACCAACAGAGCATTTTACGAGTACCTAAGTGAATTCACTTGAATATAAACTGAGGAATTCATATATTTCACTGTATTTATGAACATTTTAAGATTCAACTACTGAATAAAGGAAAGGCATTTCAGGAGAATATACAGGGCGTTTTAAAAGGCCATTAGCGAAGATTTAAAGTGTACCTCTGTTGCTTAGAGTTATTTAACCATGAGCCACGGTAATGGCAAACAATGCACAAGTACTTTACACAAAAGCCACTTATAAGCGGTAAGTTATTATACATAATTAACCTACTACATACCTATATTATTTGCCTATGGCCTTGAGTCATGAGTGAGCAATAAATCTTGCACACCTTTAAAATATTACCTTGTTTTACCTACATTGAAATTATATTGAAAAATATCAACTGAAGTTTGACTTCAGGAAACTGCCTTCAGTAAATTCAAATCACAGCTTGTTAGCTAACCAACTTGAAACCTAACTTTATAATTATATAGAATACAAAAAACCCCAAATGCCAAGTAAACATACAACTGAAAAGCAAAAAAAAAATAGCCCCTCCCCCCTATATTTCTGATTTTAGGTTTTTTGTAGTTTTAGCGGCAACAGAAACACATCGTCCGTCAAAATTTCAGCTCTCTATCTATTACGGTTCCTGAAATGCAGCCTCATGACAAACAGACAGACAGACGGACAGAAAGGTCTCAGAATTGAGTCCATATCTTACCCCTTTGGGTACGGAACCCTAAAAACAGTCAGTCTTCCCCTTGTAATGACGTGAAGTGTTCGGTGTCCTATGTTTAAGTTCCATGTAATTATTTCCACTCTTATATTATTTTTAAACAATTTACTTCAAACTGCCTAAAATAATTGTGAACATTTTAACAATAACACCTAATGAGGTTTTCGTGTCAGTGAAAGGATAATTACAAGTGGTGTTATAATTCTTAAGTACCTAAAGCAACAATCTGGGAGCAAAACACGAGGGGCAATATTTGGTAAACAATTTAATTGTTTAGGACAGCGTCGTTTTTGCTCAGAATAATCAAAACGCCGAATAATTAAACGCAGTTTGCTTTTTACTCGAATTATATAAATAAGGAATGACATCGTAACTGTAATTATTATCAAATTTTGCTATTTGTGTCAAAAGCTGTGTGTGTGACTTGGGTAAGTAATAGATGATATATGTAACAACAAAATCTCCAATATTTACAACATAATTATAACAACGGAACAAATAATTTTATTTAATATAGCGATTTGTTAATATAATAAACGATTTATAAAATTTTAAAATAACTAATTTTTATATGAATAACATTCATTAAATATAACATCGTTTGACATAACATACATGAAATATAAAATCGTTTGAAATAACTATTTATAGGTGGTTTAAAAAAGTCTGGAGGTACTCTGAGTCGGGATGTTAACTATAATGACGTTTTTATATAATGTTCAACGTTATGGATTTTGTACACATTAAACGTTAGACCAAATGATTTTCGATTACATAAACGTTATTTAAATAACGTTATACTATTTAAGTTTCAGAATAAATAAATGTTATATCTAAAGAAATTATATCTACAGTAGGTATTATCTCACGTTGATTATATCTTATGAACGATGATAAAATGAAAATAGACCAAATGAGTTTATACGTTATAAGACGCACCCGTGTGACTGAAAGTACATGTAAAGTGCGAGAGGGATTTGCGCATGAAGGGTTCCGTACCAAAAAGAAATTTTGTTGCCTAACACAAACAATTTTTTCAACAAAGGTGTAGGTCACTATATTTCAGAGAAAAAATAGTGATAATATTTCATTTTATTGTATTTAAATGTTTTTTCATACCCTTCCATAGAAACTGTCAAATAATTTTAATAAACCATAATAGATAGTTTTTCTTTTAAGGTAAAACTTAGCCCTTCTTCAGGTGCTGAAGAACGCGTTTTCAATCAAAGCGGTAGGATGAGCTGTTAGCTAAACCGGCATTTTCTTTCGATTTGCATTTCAAAGGGACTATTACTGCAAAACTGCTCCCACTTATATTTGTCAAGCAAGAGACATATCTGTGATAAATGACCGCAAATTGTATTATTGTATTTTTACGGTCGAGTTCGCCCGGCTCATACCACTTTGATCGAGAGCGCGGTAGCAGATTTCCAATTGAAGAACGCCTTTAAATACCTACCTTTACCTGGTCCAGTGGTTTTTAAAATGCCTATTGAACGTCAAATATAAAATAATTCCCCTCATTATAAGTAATGAGATTCCAGGAAAAAATGTCTTTATTTTCCGGTCCAATTTCTTTAGTGTATTTGATATCTGTAAGGGTAATTATCATAATATTGGAAAATAGTAGCTTTGAATATGTATGTATGAAATAAATAAAAACTAGAACTCGGACTTTTATTCTTCTATCATTATTTATTTCAAACTGCATAATGTATGCTGTTGATTAATGGAGCTAGGAGGACCTTGCTACACATTTTGAATGTGAACACAAACAATTTTTTCACATCAGGTATTGAATTTTTTAGCACGATCGGTTTTGTACTAATGCAATCTTATATCTGACTAACAGTATATTTAGTTTGAACTACACTAGTGTGCAAATAGTTATAGAACTCTTAGAATTATAAAAATACTTCAATCTACTCGTAACAATTGATTTAGATAAGTTTAAAGTCTTTTTAGCGGTGTTTTTTTTTTCTAGAAGTTGCACTAAGCAGCTATTTCAATCTTGCCTATTTTAACTTAACCATCATTCTTCAACATAAATATCATGCTGCCAAATCGTCGAATATATAGTTACAATATGTATAATACCTACTTACATCTTTGACTGTTCTTTAGTACAAATACTAGCGGAAACTAAAATATATTTCTCATTTATAACTAAAGTATCGCAAAACTAAAATATCACAGACCTAACTGTATGCCTTAATACGATTCGCAATTAAAAATATTGAATAACGTGTTCATAGCACTCAAAGAAAAGATTTTCTATGTTATGTTCTATGGTTTCTGTATACAAAGTTTCACAAATGACCTCACTAACAGGTACCTAGGTATTTTTACAAAATTTGGAATTAATATTTTAAAACTAAACTTAACAACGAATAAAATTTGTAGTCAAATAATAAAACAAACCTTTTGTAGCTCCTCGTCAATGTACCAATTAATATCTGAAGGCGGCAACGAGAAGTCGGACGTGCAGTTCAAGAATATCTGGTCTCCTGGCTTTAATACCTTCTGGGCACCAATTATCTCTGGGTCCGCCTCCGGCATTGCTAAACATAAAACAAATTTGCATACATTGCACAAGTTACTACGAAGTATCTAAATTTATTAAGAAATTACACGATCCGTTTCTATCTGTGGAGTAAGTATATAAAATGCCAGAGGCATTCAATTATCTCAAAGTCCTTTGCAATCGTAGAGCGGAATGCTAAATTTAATTAAAATCCTTAAATTCGAGCAGTGGAGTTGCGTTATTGTTAAGCTCGGGCCATATTGATGTTGGCGGCTAGTGGTTGCAGCTATTCAGATAATTGCACCGATAAAACTCGTGATTTCAAGAGTCAAACCAAACACGGTTATTTATAAAATCTGTATTTCCCAGACTAATGTTACTTTTTGGCTTTTGGTAGTAAATTTTAAGACGAATTTACTAAAATCTTATAAATACTACATAAAGTGACATAATCCAATTACTAGGTAATAATAATTAATAACACAGGCCTGCAAAATGAGGGTCATAACTTCCTCTCTGGAATTTGATAGCTGATCCTAGGGTATTTTGGTGCGCTGATTACGAATATGTACTTAGATTTTCTCCATCACCTCCAGATTTTTCGAAAAAGGCACCGATAGAAAATAGAAAAAAAGACCCACGTTTTCTCAAAAAAAATATATATTTAAAAAAGTACATAACCTTTAACTTATAAAACGACTAAAATATAATAATAACTTGTTACTAGTCTAAATTACACGTAAATTTTATTTGTGGAACCTAGTTCTTTTTTCCTGGAACCTTCGGTTGTGCGATTTTCGCTTAAATTTCCGGTTTGGATCGTCGCGCTTCAATAAACAACAATAGTCCGCCATCATGCTAGTATTCCATCTTCCACGATTTCAGACTTCAAGCTCTTTCAAATCTTGCTAAAATCTTTCGCCTTGTTCTTTGCTAACGGCTCCTATATTTTCTGGGAAGTAATCAATGTGCGAATTTAGGAAATGAAGTTTAGTGCTTGTTTATGTCCCTTTTATTTTAGAATTGTATCTAGTTATGTCACAACAACAAAAGTAGCCATCTTTATCGTGGTCTTTAGCCTCTCTTCATAGCATAGGTGTAACGATTTTGAAGCTATTTTTCTGGCCTTTTAAATACTTGCGAAATTGTAATAAACAAGTCGAACAAAGTTTATGAGGTGTCGAAGTTTTGTCTTGGTTACTTAATTCGTGTCCAAAATAACTTTTGTAAATATTTTTCACTAACTCTGTAATGCTGTTTCATTGTTTTATCACCATAAAATTCCGGGAGATATTACAAAAACAATTCGTAGAATTTAAACAAGTTCGCAATGACATTTTAAAGTTCATGTTTCAAGATACAACTGTTAATTTTCTAAATCAGTGTGGGTACTTATACAAATACCCTTTGGTTTATCTTTATTACACCCTTTTCTGATAATATTTACAAAAATATGTATCTAATATTACTACTAGGTAATTTTTTTGATTTTATTACAAAATTAAGTCAAAATTACCCGATTTTAACATGGTTAAGGCGAATTACTTATACTTTTTATGTAGTAATTACCAAATTACTGATTTGCATGAATTTCTATGTCCCCTTACACTAATTAAATGCAATAAAAATAAAATTAAGTAATTTAATGACGTTTTATAAATTTCAAAAGGTAGGCGCTCAGACATTATGAAGCAAAATCTTAAATATTCAATATCAAAAAATCCTGACGTGTAGGATTTTTTTTATTATTTTTCTCGTAATCAGCACATCAGAAACTATAGAAAATGTTACTCAGATTTCAAAGAGGAAAACCATTGCAGACCTGTGATCAGCCTCTTTGTCTAGAGCGCTTAGAGTAAGACTACAAAACTGGAGCCATGGTTTAAAATTTTAAAATAATTATCTCACGCACTAGCTGGATGATCTTTTTTGTGTCTGGATATAAAGATTATTTTATGTAGGTACCTATGTATTAAATCATCTTAAGTTTCTCTTGGCGCCATGTGGCGTCGGGGTCCCGTGTTGCGACGGGTAAGAGTACAAAATGTCGCCACCCCAATACATCCCGAGGGTGTCGTAAGAGGCGACTAAGGGAACACTTTCGCAAAAAGATTCATTGTATGTAGGAGGAAAACTCGAAATGAAACCCGGTTGTCAGTAAAAAATGACATAGTTAAGCCAAGTTGAAGGCCTTATGGGCGGCTTGACGCGACCTGCGTCTATCCATTTCAACACGGCAATAGATTCAAGGGTCACCACCTATAACGTGGGACATAAAACTATAAGGTGAAATGTGGGCGTATACTATGCCTCTGCCTACCCCTTCAGGGATAAAGGCGTGATTATACATATATGTAAGATTTATGTAGGTTTCTCTTTATAAAATCTTTTGCCATCATAAGTTCCGCATATATTATCAACACAGCCGTTTCAGAGATTAGCCAGACAAACAGAAAGGAAAAATTAAAGATAGGTATTTATGTAAATTCTGTGTGTTTAGCTTTACAATATACACTCGAGAGCAATGAATCCGGGTCACTTAAAGAATCCTAAAAATCTCGGAAACTAAAAATGCTAGGTTAATGCAATAAATTGTATTTAATAGACAATGTAATACTCCTTAAATGAAGGTATTAAAACTTCTTAGTTATTGTAAAGTTATATCATAAAAAAAACAAATTTGAAAAAGGGCCACTTTCGAAGATGGAACTACGAAATTACAGCATTTGGTGTTGCTTTTGTTTGTAATCTGTCATTTATGTGGGTACATAAACCATGTTGATAGTGCTCTATATTCATTAATCAAGCTGAAATTATGTCGCTTACGCCTGAAGAATGCACCAGAATACTTACAATGCTGGAAACCGGCCGGAGTCAGCGCGATACAGCCAGGACTGTCGGTGTGTCGCTGTCAACAGTACAAAGAGTTCTCCGACGTTACGAAGAAACTGGTTCTAACCTACGCAGACCAGGAACGGGCAGAACCAGGTGTACCACAGCACGAGATGACCGATACTTGGTGAACACCATGCTTCGAAATCGCTTTCTCACAGGAACTGAACTCACCAATCAGTTTCGACGCCTCGGAGGAAGTAACCCAAGTGCATGGACAGTAAGACGTCGGCTTGCTGAATCTAACTTAAAACCCCTTAGACCTGCAAACGGCCCTAAACTGGAGCGTGGGCATCGTATTTCGAGACTAAGGTATGCCCAGAGCCACGTAAATTGGAGTATTGAAGATTGGTCAAAAGTTATGTTCTCCGACGAATCAAAATTTATGCTCTACAAGCACGATGGAAGACACAGAGTGTATCGAAGACCAGGGGAAAGATTCAAGCAAGCATGCATCGAAGAAAAAGTAGCCTACGGTGGTGGGTCTGTACTTGTGTGGGCCGGAATTTCTTCTGAAAGTCGCACAGAGCTGGTGATCATAGAAAACGGCTCTTTAACTAGCGTAAGATATGTGGAAGAAATCCTCAATGATCACGTTGGTCCATTTATGGTCAATTTAGGTGAGGATGCTATATTTATGCATGACAATGCCCGACCTCATACAGGTAGGATTGTGAATGACTACCTTCAAGAGATGAACATTACTCGTATGGAGTGGCCAGCGCGCAGCCCGGATATCAACCCGATCGAGCATGCTTGGGACGAGCTAGGCAGATGCGTAAAACAACGAAACCCTCCCCCAATCACGCTTCGTGAGCTCAAAATTGCTCTCACAGAGGAATGGGAGAATATTCCCCAAAATCGTATAAGGAACTTGGTGTACAGCATGCCAAACCGCGTAAACGCAGTAATGGAAGCACGAGGAGGCAATACGAAGTATTAAAATTCAAGAAAATCGTAATAAAGTTCAAAAATTTCATGTTTCCTATTTTTGTTTTAAGGAGTGATCTGCAGTTTTTTCTTTATGTAATTTTGTGTTAATAAAATGTATGGTGACTCATATTTTTTTTACTTCCATTTAAGGAGTATTACATTGTCTATTAAATACAATTTATTGCATTAACCTATCATTTTTAGTTTCCGAGATTTTTAACATTCTTTAAGTGACCCGGATTCATTGCTCTCGAGTGTAGTTTCTGAAAGTATGTAAAAGATAAATTGGAATTACTAATAGACTTCAATTATTTTACGTGTAGGTATAGCTGAATGGATTAGAGGAGATGATGATTATGTTTTTATTAGTTCACTAGCTGACCCTCGCAACTTCGTTTACGTCACATAATGTCCACGAAAGAAGAGGTTATTCTTCATCAGACCCGTCAAGCACTGTGTGTAACGGCCCTGTTTGCTTAATCATAAAGGAGCTAAAAGATTAAGGCTATTCTAAAACAATTCAGTCCACGCCTTCGGCGCGGACTGAATTATTTTACAATGGCCTTAATAATTAAGCTCTTTTATGATTAAGCCAACACGCCCGTTTAGATTTACCCTCACATGCAAAATAACCCTTGAAATTCTAGGTTCACCGAAAGTTGAGATGCCCCTAATTTCTGAACTACATAACCCTCAATTTTGAAAATAGTGTGGAATAATGCTTAAAGTACTTCCTTTCAGAAACCAAAAAAATATTTGAAATCGGACCACGCAGTGAAAAATTATAGCTATAAAACTATTTTGCCTTTCATCCCCTCTCCTGAAGGAACCGCGCAAAATATCAAAATTAAAAGTATCCTAGAACCTTCCTCGGATCATAAGCTTAGATTGTGCCAAGTATCATTCAAATCGATTCAGTAGTTTCGGCGTGATACTTATTCGGGATACAGACAGACAGACAGACAGACAAAAAGACAGACAGACAGACAGACAGACATGAAAAATTTTAATTACATTTTCGGCTTCAGTGTCGATTATAGAACGCCCTTCGATTAAAATTTTCAAAATATCTTCCATGTACAGACTCTCGACCCTCAACAGTTTTATTATAAGTATAGGTTACTACTCTGCACTGTCTGCACCGTAAATTTGCTCCACACTAATTAAGGTATGAGTCTAAGTAGCATTGCTGTCGCTGTAATGCTGCCACTGATGTGCTGTGCGGCAATGCTGCCTGCCGGGTTGATTCCGAGCACGGCAGCAGCAGCTTCGCGCTGCACGTATTGATATTCTTCCACATATCTAACTCGTCAACTCAATTGAACTTACTTTCACAACATCTATACAAAGGTATAATAAAATAATAGAAAAGTCAAAACTGTACATTGGAAACATTAAAAAAAAATACTCGCTGGTTGTTCAACTTATGATACCGAAGCCGAAAATAATAGTTAGACAATTTTTGTCTGTTTGTCTGTTTGCTTTGCTTTGTCCGGAAGGATCTCGAAAAGGCTTTATATTATCACGATACATTATATTCTAGGAGCTCACTCGCGCCAAACAGCACCTTTATTTTACGCGATCCAATACTATTTTCGTATTATGATTAGATTAGATTAGATTAAATTATTCTTTATTTGCGTAAAATATGATAAGGTGATGGTCAAAAAAAATTTGAGGCATATACATAACTCACCTTACTACAAAGGCATTCAAAAATTTATGTAGTTAAACATAACTATATACGTATAATACCATAATGTCACAGAATTTTCCACAATAATGCCGTGGAAAATAACCGTTGTATGGACGAGCTCTTAATTTTAAAGCCGCATGCTCAGATCCAAAACGCTAATTATTTAATCTTGCTAATCAACTACCTACCCAATTATGATATCTCATTTATCACTCGCCCGTGTAATTTATTATTTCATTCAAAACGAGTAATTTCAAATTGGTATTGAAATAATGGGTCGTAACATCCATTAGGGATATGCAAATTTTGCGAAACGATATTAATATCTTGATATTGTGTACTATGTAATTATCTATGAATTAAACCAATGCTAATATTATAATCAATCTGAGTAGGTTCCTATTTTATTATTTTATGATTTAAATATCGAAATTGTTTGTAATTATTTCATATCTAGCTATTCTAGAGCGATCTGAGACATCTCAACTTTCTCTGGGATGCGGGTACTACGAACATCATCGGGACCCCAATAGGTCAGATTCTCCACGTGTTGCATCCTGGGCAACGGAGTAGCGACCACTCCCCTTCCCCTGTGGGGGAGTTGTGCTACTCTGGCTAATTCCGGCCGAGGCGGGAGCAACCCATCTGAGGGTTGCTCGGTGGTGTGCGTTGCTGCCGGCTGTGAATAACAACACGGCCGGCATCAGCAGTGCTGAGCCGCCGTCGCTTCGCCACATTTGCTGGCGAGGCAATGGTGGCAAAGTGAGAGAGGCATTGTGCGGAATGGGGGAGGGGGAGTTTGGGGGGCGTAAGATAGGGGGACCCCTCTCATCAACGGACACATGGCGGTTGGCACCCTCCCTGTGTTCCGGGGGGTGCCCATTAGAGCAGACCTGCGCCAACTGCTTTCTACCCCCTCTGTAAGCAGAGGGGCGCCCGAGTGCTGTGGACGTACGGGCGTGGTTTTTAGTTTCACAAGGAGAACTGGGGAGCCGCCCATCTAGCTCCCCCGAGGAAAGCCCCAAATTGGCGGGGCGCCCCTATCCGGGTCGACGTGAATAATCTTCTTGATATCCCTCGGCCCGGCTATAGGGTAGGGTGAGGAGAAACACTGCGGGCTTTAGTGGGTAGGACGGTTCCTGTCCGGATCGGACCGGGAGACCCACACACCGTTCCAGCTGGCCCCGCGGCTGGGGTGACGAAGGTCAATAAAAAACTAACCTTTCGTCAAAAAAAGTCTTAACGATCACTGTGGTTAGCAATATTTACTATGGACGGTCATGGATGGGTCCCTTTGTGACATTTATTTGCGAGCGTTTCTGTGCTTCGGCAGGCATATTAACTCCCCTAGTTTGTCCGCCGAGTGGCGGTGACAAGTCACCCTGTTAGCGGAGCTTACGTAGAGCAAAATATATGTGATTTGGCGCCCGCAGCTTGTCGTCGCGACATGTCACCTAGTGTGCGTCTACTGTTAGCCGTTGGTCCCGGTTGCCACTAAAATGGCAGTCGTCAAGCCAAGTTGAAGGCCTTTACAGACGGCTTGGGAAATTTCAACAGCGGGCAGTCAATCTGCGCCTGCCCATAATAACACGGCAATACGGCACCACCTATTACGTACTCTGCCTACTCCTTCGAGGATAAAATATTATTATATATAAAGATTATAATTACACAAAGCATTTTATGGACTACCACAACCTCATCGAGATTATCATAATCTATTACTTTGGGGAAAGTCCCATTTCTTATTCACTTTAAACAAAGTTAGGGTCAGACTAAACTATGTGACTCAAATCAATTCATTGGATTAATATCAAATGAGACTGATAGACTTATGTCCAGCCTAGCATAATAATTAGAATGTATTATCAAGGTCTAGTTGGAAGAAAAAGAAGAAGAAGTTGGAGGCAGGAGGAATAAACATCTATTACAACATTTACAACCTATTTTCATATCGATAAAAAAAGTCATTAAAAGCTGTCGAGCTATTTCGGAGAAGTGCAACTACGAACATCTTGAATTTGCCCGTTCTTTTCTATCCCGCTCATTAGTAAGTACAAAAATTTTCACCATGAATTATGGCTCCACATCACGAACTCTTGTTTCAAAGATAGAGACAGCCCTACTGAAAAGTTTTAGGTAAAAGATATTCATGTCTTGCTTCTATCTCTAAGTGTTATTTTAAACAATGGCGAAAACAACCGTTTATCTCAATAAACATAATCATTAAATGTAGAAGGTCTCCGCCTACGATATGACCGCCTCTCTTATCACAGTAACTGTTCCATTTTAACCTTTATTAGGCATTTAATACCAAGAATAGCTGTAGTTTAATCTCACCACCAAAGTTCAACAAACATTGTTGTTTAAAATCTTTGTGTGTCTCTTTTACCTAATTCTCTCATTATTTGGGTTATAACGTACACAAAGATGACTGAGATTAAAATGAAATACATTTTGCCACTAGGTATCTACCAAGTGACCAAAAATAGTCTGAACTAGTGGCGGACAGGAATGACATATCAAATTTCTCAAGACATCTAATGTACTCCTTTGTATATATTAGTGCGTAGTAGCGAATCTCCTTTGCAGTTATATAGAAACCGCAAGATAGTTTCTGAAACACCTATTCCCTCCGCTGGCTCTCTATGCCAGTGGGACTGCAGTATAGCCGGCAACTTTGTCACTTGCAAAATTTCTCGACGTGACATTACCAGTCTTACATCATAAACGAGTACTTACAGAAGTCTTTCAGTCTACACAGTACTGTCACGGTACAGTCACTTATATCGACAGCCACGCAGAGTTTCGCTACTATACACTACACAAGTAGTTCTTAAAAGTTCTCTACAATTTCATGACATTTCAATACGCCGAATTACGAAAAGATTTCATTGCCATTTGAGCCAATAGTGAGAAAATCCGTAATTAGGTGACGGGATATTATCTAACCCACTACCTCCAGCGCCGCAGGCGGTATCACTACCGACTGCGCCACAGAGGCAGTCAATCAAAAAAATCAATTTGGTATTTTTTTCATTACCTATTCAAAAGTATTCTGGTTTGTGCGCGAGTATGCTTCCGAGGGTAGGTTTGAAAAAAAAGTACCTACATACATGAGATTACGTTCTGTTCCTTATTATTTTGTTTTCATAGCTAGTGACCCTCAGCGCTCCATACGCTGGTGGAGTGCACAGCATGGGCGCAACAGCTCCAGGTCGTTGTAGTGGGTCTGGACGTGGACACTCTCTCGCTCGAGACCATGGTGCGAGCCATGCTCTCCAACGAGAGTAAGTGGGACTGCGCCGCCTCTTTCTGCGAGCAGGTCATGCTCGCAGAAAGAGGCGGCTTCTTAAAGTTCTTACCCTGATGTGCGGAAGTGTAGAAGCCGTATCCTAGTCAATATTGCCGAAAATATTGGGCCCTCAGTTTAGACATTTTAGGAAAATTCAATTACCAATTTAAATTTTAACTATTTACTTTTTTGTCATTATTTCTTTTTAAGGAATTTATAGACGCGGTTAAGTAAATTATATTACAGTCGTATTTAAGTTTCTCTTTAGACAAACCCATATTTTGATGATTTCTCAGTACAAACATTAATGAACTGAGGGCCCAAGATATACCGCAATAACTCGGTAATATCGTATTCTACATATTTGGGAATTTCTTAAAAGTTCTAAGAAATTCTTAACTAACTCCTTAAATAAAAATTATCAGCCCAGAGGTAGTACTTTCTGAAAATGAGACTATGCCACTTAATGCAGGCATCTGGATTGAGGGCCCAAGTTATTTCATCATAAAAGCTTTATTTCGTGTTTAAGAAATTTTTGGCATAGTGCCCTAAGTTTAAGAAACTTTTAACTAACGTCCCTGTAAATCTTATTTTGTTTTGCGAAGATTTAATTTTTGGGCCCTCAATCCAGATGCACACTACGTAATTATATACTAGTACTATGGCAGTTTACCAAATTTCATAATTATAGCTTCAGTAGATCCTGAAATATGACCCTGTGAATATAGCTAATTTTGGCACAGACTGACTCACTCACTGACCGGTAATCAAAACCTCTAGGCCACTTCCAATTATCTTAGCGTTATGAAATTTGGCACACAGGTCGTGTGTTATATGTAGATAATGTTAAAGAGAAAAAATAAGAAATTTAAGAAATCGGTCAAGCGTGAGTTGGAAAAGGGTTACAAAGTTTGTATGGGACCACAGGATTTCTTGGTCGGATTTTCTTCAAATTTTGCATAAATCATCTTTGACAGAATTGATGGAAGATGTGTTTCGTAGTTTATTGAAATTCATTCGAGAACATGGCTAAAAGGGGGAAAAATGTTTTCTTCGTGGGGCTTTGATTCGAAGTTGTTATCAATACTTCTTAGTGATGTGAGGACTCTTTTGATTTAATTTACTTTTTATTTTCGCACATGTTTAAAAACTCATTCTGATTTGAAAAACGGTGTAGCCAATGTTTTGTTTAATTTCAATCAAATAATCTATTGGTACTAAATGTTAAAGAAAAGTCAAAATTGCACATTGAATATTTAAATAAAAAATTAAATTAAAAATTTAAAAAACCCCCGACTCACAAAAAAAGAGCAATAAAAAACCTGTAAAAAGTAAAAAAATAACTATTATATTATGACCTATCTACCCTAAGTATTGAACCTTTATTATTATTATAGGTAGCTATATTATTTACGTATTCATATTTTAACTAACAGTTGGTCTCGTCGGGGGACCGTTCTATACCTAAATAGAGACAGACGCACGATTAGGTTATGATTAGGTGAGCGGTCCCCGACGAGACAAACTGTTAACAATATGAATACGTAAATAATATAGCTACCTATAATAATAATAAAGGTTCAATACTTAGGGTAGATAGGTCATAATATAATAGTTATTTTTTTACTTTTTACAGGTTTTTTATTGCTCTTTTTTTGTGAGTCAGGGGTTTTTTAAATTTTTAATTTAATTTTTTATTTAAATATTCAATGTGCAATTTTGACTTTTCTTTAACATTTAGTACCAATAGATTATTTGATTGACATTAAACAAAACATTGGCTACACCGTTTTTCAAATCAGAATGAGTTTTTAAACATGTGCGAAAATAAAAAGTAAATTAAATCAAAAGAGTCCTCACATCACTAAGAAATTTTTATGTATTCTTTTATTGTTTTCAAGCATTGAATGTAAAATCTATTTCAATAATTTTGTGTAAAATTTGGTCGAAATTCTCGATCATTTTTTGCAAAACTTTCAAATTTCAAATAATTCATTTCTGAAATATATTTGTATGCCAGCACACCTTTTTTTTATGTTAATCGATTAGGAAAAGTCATGTAGCTGAAGATTGTAAATTTTTATGAAAAAAAATACACAAGAAAAATTCAAAAAAAAAAAACAAAGTTACGACCACCCTTTTGGGCCTCTTTTTAAGTGCTCGGTTCATTGTTCAATTTCTAATAAACTAAACACGTTTGTCAAACAAAACTCTGTGTAAAAAAAATTTAAGGACCATACTTACGAATAAAAAAAGAATGTAAGCCACTTGAAGCACAGTTTTCTCAGAATCATGGCATGAACTTAACCTTTTTTTGGCGGTCGGCGGTCGGGTCGCCGAAATGAGTCGTATTTTGAAAAGCTTGTAAATAAAAAAAAATGTACTAGAGTTGTATTGTGAGAAAACTGGTGAAAAATTACAAATTCTTTTTTCTAATAGAAATTAGTAATACATTACAAGGCAGAACTGGTCTTATCTATCATTTTATCATTAGCTTGTTTCATAACGATTCCAGTGAGGTAAGTATTTTATATGGCTGCCATAGAAAAGTTATGAGAAATCGCCATTTTTAGAACATCAGTCGACGCCGCGCTCCCCCCCCCGCAGTAGGTTACACAGATGCGAGCTACCGCGCGCTGACGCCCTACACAGATGAGGGGAAACGCTTAAGTTGGCTTAATCGAATATCGAATTTTTAGAAAAAATATTTATGAATCAGTGATATAATGAGAATACGACGAGACGGGGATGAGGATGAGAGGGGGAGGAGGCATAAAATATTGTCATGTATACATAATGCACACTGCATAGCTTATTAAAGAAAAAATAGGAACGGTTTCTTGAAAAAGTATTGAAATCCCATCAAAAACATCCATGTTAAAAGGGGCCAAGTTCCTGCCACTGCCTGCCACCATATTCACGTCAACGGTCCATCTGGCCGAAATTCACTTTGAGGACCGTTGACGTGAATACGGTGGCAGGTACTGGCTGGATTCAGAAGGCGGAGGACTGGGTGTGGTGGCGAGTCTTGGGAATGGCAAATGTTTACCAGTGGATCAAGCAGTTGATGAAGATGATTATGATCGATTTTAAAGTGCGTAAACTTGGCACTGGATTGGATTTCAACCCTTTTTTAGGCGAACAATTAGCAGATAGGAACTTGGCCAATTTTAACATGGATGTTTTTGATGGAATAAATCATATAACACAAAAGTTGAATCTGTATTTTGGTGTCCATTTCGATTGCTCGGCCAATATGTCGTAGAAAAAGGAAACTTATGTCAGCATTTCGAAGGAATTCGTAGAAAACGAACAGTGAAAACCGCAAATTCGAAGAGTCAATATTTAGAAAGTTATAAGGGTTTAACCGTGGCCGCGCAGTCCGCATGAATTCAACTGCGCGGCCACCAGTTCTCTTGAACGGAGCTACGTACAAGTCTAATTCTTTTTGCTAATCACTGACACGATTTCGAAGAAAATGTAGATTATAAAAATAAAGCCCTACTATTTGAACTTCACAACATACGGCACTCCAAAGTTATGGCCGCGCAGTCCGCACAATGCGAACCGCGCGGCCACGGTTTTTCTTAAATGGAGCTTAAACGGAGCTTAGTAGAAGTCCCATTCTTTTTGCTAATTACAGATACCATTTCGAAGAATATGTAGACAGTATGAATAAAGCCTCAAATTAAGAACTAAATGACGTATAGAACTTAAAACCTATAATCGAAGGAAAAAATAGGGTGACCAAGATTTATAGTGTGTGAATCCAGGCTTTTTACTATTTTAATATCATAGTGTAAATATATTTATATAGCAAGTAGCTTTTCTTGTAAAAAGAGCTACTGATTGTTTCAATTGAATTCCAATTCAATTCAATTGAGAATTAGTGATTCGAATTAGTCTTACGAAAATGTGCTTGTAAGCTTTTAAGTAAAATAGGTTTATTAAAAAGAAAACATATTTGCTGGCGATTGGCAATCATTCATTCTACATGGCGCTGTGTGAAATAGATATTCCACTACATTTAAAATTGGTTTTTGGTGCAGGACCTCCTCACTCCCACAGTTCAACAATCCCAACCACAGCAACCACCAAAAGGAAACAAACCTTAGCAAATCACCACGACGATAACGAACTGCCCAACTCAAAGAAGACAAATGGACGGGACGATAATTCGCCTGATGGCATTTGTAACTTTTTCTAAGATGAAGCGGTCCACAACTATTCTGAGCATTTTCCGTACTTATTTATATAAGGTGTTATTTACTAACTAGAAGTATTCTTCTATAAATGTAGGTATTAAAATGTCGTTTATAAAAAAAAGTAAAGTAAGTAGGTACATATAAGTAAAGTATTGACTTTCGATTACATTACATTAATTAAGTACTATACGTAAAAACACCATACAGTACCTCATTACCTACCAACTTAAATATTGGGTAAAAAATATTAGTATTGCGGAAATACCTTACTTGATATTGTTATTGTCCAGACTACCAACGTTATAGGTTAAACGCAAAGTTTATATTACTTGAATAGTGGTATTTAGATTCAATTTACGTAAAACTAAAGCCTTTGAAATTAAATCAGCAATTAAAAATGGTCGAAAACAAGGACGTATCATAGCTATACACATCGACATCGCGACTTTAAAAAACAAATAAACTTTTATAAATTTGAAAAAAGAATTCTATAAATTATCTGTAGTAGCATGCATGAAGTAAACATATTTGCTGGCGAAAGAAAAAAAGTCAATATCAGAGGAACGTGGAGTAAAAAGGAAACTTGAATTTCACTTACTGAGACATATGATTACCTACTTATTGTGTTTACGGGTAAAAAGTAATAATTAAATTTATAAAATGTTAGTGCTGTTTATCGGATTAGTAATTACTGGCGTAATTTAAGTCATAAAATCAAACTATAACAATACCGTAGAGAAACATCTATTTAATAAGTAATAATTCAGTACATAATAAGTAATCAAAATATTTTTAATTTCAATCATTTTAATAATCTTAATATATTATTATTTTGTTTTACTTTTTATTTATAGAAACATAATTAAATAAAATGAAATCTACTAGCAAAATGAAATATTAAGTAGTACAAAATCTCCCCAACATCCCCTTGTGGGTCGCGCCAAACCACCACAGAATACAGAGTACATTTTCCTTGCTAAACGCCATTTTAGCATTCCGGAAAATAAATAATAATAATTATTTCTGTTGTATTTACGCACGTTTCTATATTTAGCAATTACTGTGTAGTTTGTGCATCATCTGAAGATACAAGAAGGTATGTTTTTTGCGAGTTTTCTTTAACAACAGAATTTAAAACATTGCTAATAGAACTTTTGCAAAGCCTACAGTCGCGTCACTGATTGGTCAGGTAATTCCTTCCTTAACCTTTACGTGTTGCCATTTTCCAGTGTTGATAACGTATCTTAAGGTTTTTTTATAAATCACTAGCTGATGCTCGCGGCTTCGCCCGCGTGAATTTGGTACCCGTTCCCGCTTCCCATGAGAATATTTTCCCGAGATGTGACGTAGCCTATGTGTTATTCCAGACTATAAGCTGTTAAAACATGAATGTGGGTTTATCACACGAAGCGAAGATGAGTGTGATAGATAATAGTATCACATGAGTGTTTTAATACCTAATTATACAATTGCATACAAGACTTTATCTACACCCATGATAAAACAATTTGCAAAAATAATGTCGAAGAAAAATAGCGGGAATTCGAATTCGCTTTAATCTTTTTTTTTCGGCGCGCAGCCTCTGTGGTAGTGCAATGCAACGCGCGTGAATGACAGTTCTTTTTTTGAAACTCATACAGATTCCACGCGTCGAGCGGTAAGAATTTGGCTGTCTGATGAGTAACCCTTTGCGCGGAAGAGATTGAAAAAGCGAACGGAGTGTTATGTTATTATTATGAAATTTCATATAACATAATAACAGCCGTCGGATGATATTATGGTTATTAGGACCGTACGTACCGAACGTAGTATTAAGTACTCTGTGATTAGGATTTTGGATGTATTAATGTTGGCAATAAGCTAACTGTTGCAGAATCTTTTATAGAGGACTTTTTTTTTTAACGTGAGGGAAAATTCTCATAGGATGTTATGCTCTTACCGACTAAAAAACCTCACGTTACGCCCAACAGCCTATGGTTGGGAGCCCCGGGGAAGCCCTCGAAGTGCAGTGGTCTGTTGCTGGACTTGGCCTGCGCACTGCCGTGCGCTTAGATTAGAGATGACTGATTTAAGTTTTAGAAATTTTGTTGTTATCGTAAGTCAGATTTTGTTTTTAAGTTCTAATTGTAATTGTAATATGAAAACGAACTGTGATTGTTGAATTATGTGAAAAAGTATAGTTTAATTAAACTTCATGTTATATTAATGTTGTTGCTCTCGTAAATCTGGTGTAGTTTTATAATAAACTACTTTTTCTAAGCTTATTTAGTTTATGATCTTAATCGTTACAGCAACGTAAATAAGTAATATTTTTTTCATTTCTCCTACTCGGAAAGTAGTGTTTCCTTAATCTGATTATTGGGTGGAAAATGCTGTTTCACTCCCTAGGGAGGGAAAAACTCATACTTAACTACAAATTACTTCCCACCTAAGGGCCGGAATGAAACTTAAAATGGAACTGCTGTCAGGTCCGCTGTGAAGAGTTTTATGTAAAAAAAACTAATTTTAAAAAATGCTGCGGCCATGCGACTTTCCAAACAGCCAGTGTGCAGTGTGAACTTAGCGCAAATTTCTTAGAGCGGAATAAGCTGCAACAATTAGCCCCCTATAACACGGACCGGCTGCCGGTCTTCCGCGGTGAGTTACATATTTAAAATTTAAAAAGTCGACATGAATTGGCGGGATATTACACTCTGTTAAAACTAGGATGATAATTTTGACAACTCTAAATAGGGCACCCCTTATTGTCCAATCGTTAATGAATCTATTTGATTATCGATTGCGTAAAAATTAAATCGATAGTTACAAAAAAACGGTTTTTTATTATTTTGGGTAATTAGGTAAATATAATTGCATAATTATTGTTTGTATTACACTTAGCTAATCATATTACAAAAAAATACTGTGGATACCTACTTATTAACATTACTTGCATTTAAATAAATATACATGAATTAGATTTATCCTAATTATTTGTTTGTGATCTATTGTGCGGTATTGTTGGAATACGCTTCACTAGGATAAGTGGGCGGTACTCGTCTATGTGCTACGTTAATTTTTTGAAGTATACTTGACATAAACAAATCCGATACTTCATAGGCGTGAGCTGTCAAAATTATCATCCTAGTTTTAACAGAGTGTAATATTATTATCTGTTATTTATCTGTCTGTGACAGAGTTCATAAAAATAGGTAATAATCTTTTATGTTAAGATTTGAATATTATTACTTTTACTTTATTTTTCTCTTATTCGAAAAGAAAAGTAGAGTGTTTAACACGGGCAAAAGAATCAATTCCGACTCGGACTATAGCCGGTCTAAATACCTCGGGAATTGATTCTTTCCACCCTGACCTCGGTTAAAAATCTACTATTTTATTTGTAATCTTACTATTACGAAAACGAATTGTGAATTTTAAAATATGTGATTTATAGTTTATAGTAAGTATTAATATTATGTTTTATCTATTTAAATATCATTTGTTTTATTGTAATAGTTGTGAAAGAAGCTTTATTTATCTGGCTTATTTACATTTCCGGTATTATTAGCTATTTTTAACATTTAAGTAGGTAAATGTCGGTGCCAGAGCTGAGGTCAGTGATAAATCACCTTGCACTTTAACTCTTCATGTTTTTTTTTATATTCGGCTCGCCAAAATGATGCCGCCGTCCGATGGAAAGTCACAGCAACATCTAGCGATTGGGGGCCACCGTCCCAGTCAGCAAGACTATAGAAAGCGGCCCCCAAGTTGGCGGCCCTATGATGTGCCTCTTCACGCTCCGCTTGAAGAACCCAGGATGGTAAGAGAAGGGAAACACGTGCGCTGGCAGGCCGTTCCAGTTTTTATGGTACGACAGAGAAACGATCTTTTGAATCGTTCAGTTGTAGCGAAGTAAGAGTGGCACCTCTGTCCAGCAGGCGTTGTTCGGGAAGGAGTGGGCGGGATTAGGTTGAAGAGTTCAGAACACTCACCGTGAAAGATACGGTAGAATGCAGCCAAAGACGCAATAGTTCTTCGCTGCGCTAACGGCCTTACCTTACCTTACCCATTATATAACAATATGTACCTATATTGTGATCATCACCATTTACTGAAATATAAATCAATCGATGAGTGTTTTTTTCTTATCTTCTTATCTTTGACTGCCTCTGTGGCACAGTCGGTAGAGATACCGCCTGCGGCGCTGGAGGTCGTGGGTTCGATTCCCACCGGAGACAAATATTATTTTGTGTGACCCATAAATGTTTGTCTCAAGAGTCTGGGTGTATCTATGTATAATATGTTTGTATTTAAAAGTATATAAGTATTAATATCCGTGGTGGATCGTGGATACCCATAACACAAGCAGGTTATTCCTAGCTTACTTTGAGATCAGATAGCGTTGTGTGAGATGTCCGTGAATATTTATTTATTTATATCCTAGAAGTAAACTTCTCTATTCAAATTCAAACCAAGGGACTACAACTATTTGCTTTTTACGATTAAAAGTATAGCAATATACGTGACATTAAAAAGTCTTATTAACCGACTTCAAAAAAGAGGAGGTTCTCAATTCGTACGCTATGTTTTTTTTATGTATAAGTATTACGCGATAGCGGCGCCGATTTTGATTTTTTTTGTTTGAATGAGGTTACTTCTGAGGTGGTCCCATATCCAGGGTATCAAGATCTGATGCTGGGATCCAGGAGAAATCGAGGGCAACCACCGAAAATTGTTGGGACAACTAGTGCGTTTGCTAACTTTTTGATTAAGTGCTTTAATAAGTAAGTATACCCACTACAATTTAATAAAGGTCTGGAGTCGATATGATGATGGAACCGAAAGACAGTTGAGGGAATTTCTTAACGATTTACAGCAATTACCTTGTGTTTCGGCTTGATTGATTTGTGTTGATGAGAACCTTACACCTAGATAGATATACTTATCGGTCTACCCGTCACTTAAAATAATAATAAAAAAATAATTAAACAATAGAACCGACTTCATACAAATCCTTAAAAATAAAATATACCTAGCACATAGTGATATGTATTTTGATTTATCAGATTTTATTCAATTTAATATGGAAGTTGTTGCCATTAATAATACCTACCTACCTATACCCCATAGGATTGTAGTTTACTTGGCGCCGACTTCAATATGATATTGAATAAAATCTGGTAAATCAAAATAATAACTTTGTGCTAGGTAAATATTTTAAAGGATTTGTATGAATTCGGTTCAATTTTTTTTTGGGAATATCTCGTCGACGCAACGTAAATCATGGTCACCCTTCTTTTAACTCGAGTTACAGGGTTTAAGTTCTGTAACTCGTGATTTTCAAGCATTAGAACTTCATTCATGATATCTACATATTCTTCGAAATCGTATCAATGATTAGCAAAAATAATGAGACCTCTACCAAATTCTGTTTAAGCTCCACTTTAAGAAACACGTGGCCGCGCGGTTCGCCCTTACGTAAGTGCTGTAGAACGAGAAGTTCAAACTTTAGGGCTATATTTTTCAAATCTACTTTTTCTTCGAAATCGTATCAGTGATTAGCAAAAAGAATTAGACTTCTACAATGCTCCGTTAATGAGAACTGGTGGCCGCGCGGTTCGCTTTATGCGGACTGCGCGGCCATAACTTTGGAGTGCCGTATGTCGTGAAGTTCAAATAGTAGGGCTTTATTTTTATAATCTACATTTTCTTCGAAATCGTATCAGTGATTAGCAAAAAGAATTAGACTTGTACGTAGCTCCGTTCAAGAGAACTGGTGGCCGCGCAGTTGAATTCATGCGGACTGCGCGGCCACGGTTAAACCCTTATAACTTTCTAAATATTGACTCTTCGAATTTGCGGTTTTCACTGTTCGTTTTCTACGAATTCCTTCGAAATGCTGACATAAGTTTCTTTTTTCTACGACATATTGGCCGAGCAATCGAAATGGACACGTATTTTGATGACTATAGTTGAAGTGCCAGGGGGAATTAACATTCAGTTAGAAATATTACATATTCTCACCAACGACAGTCATATGCTTCGTTTCTCTCGCTATCTGGAACCTTGGACCTTCCGTAGACACCTCACAGGTGTATGCAGCCCTGGTAGATACAGGTGGAGGCATCACTCGGACGATACAGAAGTCAGACTGGCATTCACCACTTTGAACCATCACGTCTGTTATATTGAAGAGACGTACGGCTGGCTGAGAACAAAAAAAAATAGAATAAGATTAAGCTGTGAATTTATAAAGAGTAAATAGATAACACGGTTGAGATGAGAAATGTTATCTTTTTTCAACTTACAACTTTTATATGAAAAAGATAGCATAATCATTGCTTTCAAGAGAATTCAAGATGAAAATGTCTGTGTAACTTCTTCGTATGCGTAAGTTTTTACGGAGACCTTCAGAGTCTAAACTAGTCTCACTTGAAACTGGTACACCTGCTGACTAACGAAACAGGTTTTAAATGGAAACAGATATTAATTCCAAAAACCGTAAATTCATGGTATATTGCTTACGTCTAGGAGCTTTAATGAATTTTTGTGAATGTTTTTAAAGTAGAGACTTTACCTTCATAAATTTGTTAAGTCTTTTTGTAAGATCATAGAACATGATTATTTTTTATTGTGCTCAGTACACACGTATTTGTCTAGTTTGGGAGCAATCTTCAGATTGGCCGTCACTCAGTTGAATAACAGCCCAGTGACGTGTAATAAAATAAGCAGCACACTTCTCCTTAAAATTACAGAACAAAGAACTTTCAGGTTGACATACAATATTAACTCAATACAACTTGTTATAAGACTTCTAAGTACTTACACTGAAACTTTTAAAACCAAACATTCGCGAACGAACAGATTCTGTCAAATGTTCGTGCGTGCAAAGTTCTATTGTTAAATATGCATACATCCCAATATGTACATTGGTTAGAAATTCAAAGTGTGGCTTTTTGTCATGGACCGATTCGGCTTAGAGAATTAGGGTTTTGCAATGACTACAATGTTTTAGTGTCCATTTCGATTGCTCGGCCAATATGTCGTAGAAAAAAGAAACTTATGTCAGCATTTCGAAGGAATTCGTAGAAAACGAACAGTGAAAACCGCAAATTCGAAGAGTCAATATTTAGAAAGTTATAAGGGTTTAACCGTGGCCGCGCAGTCCGCATGAATTCAACTGCGCGGCCACCAGTTCTCTTGAACGGAGCTACGTACAAGTCTAATTCTTTTTGCTAATCACTGACACGATTTCGAAGAAAATGTAGATTATAAAAATAAAGCCCTACTATTTGAACTTCACGACATACGGCACTCCAAAGTTATGGCCGCGCAGTCCGCATAAAGCGAACCGCGCGGCCACCAGTTCTCATTAACGGAGCATTGTAGAAGTCTAATTCTTTTTGCTAATCACTGATACGATTTCGAAGAAAAAGTAGATTTGAAAAATATAGCCCTAAAGTTTGAACTTCTCGTTCTACAGCACTTACGTAAGAGCGAACCGCGCGGCCACGTGTTTCTTAAAGTGGAGCTTAAACAGAATTTGGTAGAGGTCTCATTATTTTTGCTAATCATTGATACGATTTCGAAGAATATGTAGATATCATGAATGAAGTTCTAATGCTTGAAAATCACGAGTTACAGAACTTAAACCCTGTAACTCGAGTTAAAAGAAGGGTGACCATGATTTACGTTGCGTCGACGAGATATTCCCAAAAAAAAAAGACGTGTGGCACTCGGGGACTGCCGCGGTAAAGCTATTACATAGCATTTTTTACCAACTATGCTAGTATAATTATTTCTATATAAGAATACTAGCTGATGCCCGCAGCTTCGCCTGCGTAAAATTTGTTACCGCGGGAAGTTATTCCCGGGATAAAAGGTAGCCTATGTGTTATTTCAGACTATAATGTATCTCCGTACCAAATTTCAGCCCGATCCGTTCAGCGGTTTGAGCGTGAAAGAGTAACAAACATCCACACTCACAAACTTTCGCATTTATAATATTAGTAAGAAGTAAGATTTTAAGGCCTATGTTCAACAAAGTAAAGTACCAAGTGCCTACTTGACTGTGGACATTTGGGCTTTTGGAATTTTGTTTTAGAACTTTTTAAGAAGAACAATTATTTTGTAATAAATTATTTTTATGTAACTTCAACCATTTACGCAGAGGCGCAACGGATACTCTTAAAACGATTAAATGTTTTCCGTTTTCGAAACATTCCTCATTGCTGCACCACTCCTATTAATCTTCGCATTATGTTATGTAGCCTATAGCCACTATCAATAAATGTACCTACTTACTATCGAACAGTTTTTGAAAGCCTACCAGTAGTTTCAGTAAGGCTTGCCTTGGTATGATGTGATTCATGGTCCCTTTGCAGCGTGTGTCCAATCCAGCGCAGCAGCTACACTTCCGACGTTTGATCTGTTGGGGTCTCACTGCAGCGTTCCAATAGTCTTACGTTCGTGATGTTCTCGGGCCCATATGTACCGAGGATCCATTGGAGGCAGCGTTTGACGAAGACTTATAGCTGGTAGCTGGTGCGAAATGTCTTTACTTTAGTGACCTTCCATGTCTCGCATCCGTATAGCAGTTAGCAGTACAGTTTTAACGTTTACTTTGTTTTGAGTTTCACTCTTCGTGTCTATTTTCGCAACTGCCTACGGGGCGCAGCTGTGTAAAGGTTATTCTGGCCTTGGCGAGACTCGAAATGATGTAGGGTACTCTTCTATTCCATCAGTTTCTGACACGACACTCCCGAGGTACGTGAATTAGTGCCTCCACCACATCTCTTGCGTCTGTCGATTTTAATTTCAGTCCAGCCATTCGCTGCCTCATCCTGCTCGTTGTCCTGCACGTTGTCCTGCAGACATGCATGACGGCGTGTGTGTGCCTCAGCAGGCACAGGACATCGGCATCATTAATATCCTCCAGGATATCAGTATAGGCCCCATTCTATGCCGCGCCGATTGTTCTTTGCGGTATTCAGCATTATACCATCTATTTTCTATGGATGGTTGTTAACTATCCTGTTATCTTCATAACGATCCTCTAAGGTAGGTACAGTATGTATTTTCAAAAGAGTTTGTGAACTCTATTTTTAATTTCTTTTTCAGAATATTGATGACATTTGATTGATGTCATTTTATACACGTTACGTCTACTACATTGATACATGTAATAAAATTCTAACACGCCGGTGTTTGTATGTAAATTGTTTATACTGAGGAAAATTCTATACTGAGGAATAGTTTTAACCATTAAGCTCTATTTTGATATAGCATACAGGGCAGATTTACACGCTACTTGATGAGTATGATTAATAAATACCTCTAATTTCATAGACCTTGTGTGACGTAAACAAAGTTGCGAGGGTCAGCTAGTTAAAAGATAAAACAATAGGTTTCTTCTTTCTACTTAAAAACTATTTTTACAAATTTTATTGTAATAATAGACATTCTTTGAAATATGCATGTATGGTATTGTTGTGACTTTTATGACACGTTTAAAGTACATAGGTATGGGATAGATGGCGCTCGCGGCTACGTCAGCGTGAAATTTTCTTCCCGCTTCCCATGGGAACGTACTCCCGGGTTTGGTTATCTTTATAGCAGTATTATATATAAATTAACAAAACAAAAAATGATACTGCATTGGTGATAATAATAATAAAATGTATGTATATAGAGTACTCACTCATTTTCTTTCACTATTTTTCGTGACTTTCTACATTAATAAATGCACTTTGTTTATTTATATTTAAAACACTTTTTACACAAATTATACGAGTACAGTTCACTGTTGATACCTATAAACCTATAGTCGAATTTTTATTTAGACGAAGTAAATTGACAGCAACTAATGTAATTGACAGCATCGAAATTGTCATTTCACATTAAGAACTCTAAATTCGACCAACACTCTTAATTCAACTTTGGTCGAGTGGTTAAGACGCGGATCGGTACGCAGAAGGCGCAAGATCGATTCTGGGTACAAGCATCAATTTTTGGATTATTTGACATAATAATAATAATATATAACGACTGCAGAGTTCATAATTGACGTAAACAAAAAAATTATGAATTGCTAGACTAGATACACGAACATGGCCGAAGGTAGCCGAGAGTGTGACTCGTTTTCGTGACACAATTTCTGGATTCGGTCTCCACGCAAGGCCCGCGATAGAAGCTATTAGTCTAAGAGCCAGCGGCCCCCAGGCATTCGGTAAAGTATAAAAGCTGTAAGTTTCTCAATGTATATCCCCAGCACAGGTAAGAACGAACCCCATCTATGAAACTTGGGTCGCGGTGGCTTTCGCCGGTATCAGGTAGTAAAGGTGTGTGTTAAATTTGTTAAAGTATAAAACTCAGTTTTTACATATTTTACTTATAATAATCCTAAAAGTCACCTTGTCGAAAGCCAGACACTTCGTACGGTTGCAACCCTCTGCCAGACACCCTTAAAGTATATTTCATTATTACTATACTTACGGTATAGTATAAAAGCTGCAATTTATATATGTTATTTGGAGAACTATCAAATGATGTTTTCTCAATAGCCAGACAGTTTCAGTAGTTCCTTAAAAAGTTAAAGTCTAATGTAGGTGCGAGCGCGAGGGATATTATGTGTCAGCGGGTGCGAGTGAAATACCGCTTTCGGTCCACTGCGACGTTTTATTGCGCATCAGCTGTCATTAATAGTGTACTAGATGATGCGCGCGGCTTCGCCCGCGTGAAAATCGTTACCCGTTCCCGCTTCCCGTGGGAACATTTTCCCGGGATGAAAAGTCTATGTGTTGTTCCAGATTATAAGCTATCTCTGTACCAAATTTCAGTCAAATCCGTTCAGCCGTTAGAGCGTGATTGAGTAACAAACATCCAAGTATCCAAACATCTTCACAAACTTTCACATTTATAATATTAGTAGGAAGTAGGATAATGAGAACTATTTTCTAGATTTACTATGAAAATTCACTATGAACAATAACTAAGAATCAACGAATAAATGTTTAGAAAATTCTTTTATAAAATTTTTGTGTTTAGGAATCATTAAATTAACACTCCAATAATATACTTAAATAATTATTTTAATAATAGTTATTGGAATAATATAATTAATCTAATACCTACAATAATTAATGGAAAAATATTTCGAAGATATTCTATGACTCGTGGTCGTCGATATCTTGAGTGTCCTCATCACCGCTGCTCCAATCTGTGGGTTGGTCCTTATCAGTATCCTCTTCTTCGCCCATAGGGTCCCATTTTTATCCTTTAGGTACGCAACCAAAATAAGGAAAAATTAAAGCGCTCATGGCCCCTCGGACTCAGTGTTCTGTAAACTGTCACTGCAGTAAGCAACATTTACTATGGCCGGATATGGATGGGTGACCACCACGTGGACCACTTTGTGATTTGTGATATTTATTAACGAGCGTTTCCGTGCTTCTGAAGGCATGATAAGCCGTTGGTCCCGGTTGTCAGTAAAATGATAGTCGTTAAGCCAAATTGAAAGCCTAATGGGCGGCTTAAAAAATTTCAACTGTGAGTCGTCACAACCTGCGCCCCGGTCGGCAGCGCGTGTGTAGCTCCTCTGGTGTTGCAAACGTGTATAGGCTACGGTTACCAACCTTCCGGTGGGCCGTAAGCTTGTCTGCCACCTAAGTAGTATAAAAAAAAACCTTGGATCCAGCTCTTCACCCAACTGAATCTGAAACTGGCGAAGAAGACGATATTGATAACGACCAACCCACAGATTGGAGCAGCGGTGATGAGGACACTCAAGATATCGACGACCACGAGTCATAGAATATCTTCGAAATATTTTTCCATTAATTATTGTAGGTATTAGATTAATTATATTATTCCAATAACTATTATTAAAATAATTATTTAAGTATATTATTGGAGTGTTAATTTAATGATTCCTAAACACAAAAATTTTATAAAAGAATTTTCTAAACATTTATTCGTTGATTCTTAGTTATTGTACATAGTGAATTTTCATAGTAAATTTAGAAAATAGTTCTCATTATACACAATAAATGACAGCTGATGCGCAGTAAAACGTTGCAGTGGACCGAACGCGGTATTTCACTCGCACCCGCTGACACATAATATCCCTCGCGCTCGCACCTACATTAGACTTTAACTTTTTAAGGAACTACTGAAACTGTCTGGCTATTGAGAAAACATCATTTGATAGTTCTCCAAATAACATATATAAATTGCAGCTTTTATACTATACCGTAAGTATAGTAATAATGAAATATACTTTAAGGGTGTCTGGCAGAGGGTTGCAACCGTACGAAGTGTCTGGCTTTCGACAAGGTGACTTTTAGGATTATTATAAGTAAAATATGTAAAAACTGAGTTTTATACTTTAACAAATTTAGCACACAATTTTACACACCTTAACTACCTGATACCTGCGAAAGCCACCGCGACCCAAGTTTCGTAGACGGGGTTCGTTCTTATCTGTGTTCGGGACATACATTGAGAAACTTACAGCTTTTATACTTTACCGAATGCCTGGGGGCCGCTGGCTCTTGCTCTATATGCAATAGCTTAAAAATTGAACCGAATTCATACAAATCCTTTAAAATATTTACCTAGCACAAAGTTATTATTTTGATTTACCAGATTTTATTCAATATCATATTGAAGTCGGCGCCAAGTAAACCCATAGGTATAGGTAGGTAGGTATTATTAATGGCAACAACTTCCATATTAAATTGAATAAAATCTGATAAATCAAAATACATATCACTATGTGCTAGGTATATTTTGTTTTTAAGGATTTGTATGAAGTCGGTTCTATTATTTAATTATTTTTTTATTATTATTTTAAGTGACGGGTAGACCGATAAGTATATCTATCTAGGTGTAAAGTTCTTATCAACACAAATCAATCAAGCCGAAACACAAGGTAACTGCTGTAAATCGTTAAGAAATTCCCTCAACTGTCTTTCGGTTCCATCATCATATCGACTCCAGACCTTTATTAAATTGTAGTAGGTATACTTACTTATTAAAGCACTTAATCAAAAAGTTAGCAAACGCACTAGTTGTCACAACAATTTTCGGTGGTTGCCCTCGATTTCTCCTGGATCCCAGCATCAGATCTTGATACCCTGGATATGGGACCACCTCAGAAGTAACCTCATTCAAACAAAAAAAATCAAAATCGGCGCCGCTATCGCGCAATACTTATACATAAAAAAAACATAGCGTACGAATTGAGAACCTCCTCTTTTTTGAAGTCGGTTAATAAGACTTTTTAATGTCACGTATATTGCTATACTTTTAATCGTAAAAAGCAAATAGTTGTAGTCCCTTGGTTTGAATTTGAATAGAGAAGTTTACTTCTAGGATATAAATAAATAAATATTCACGGACATCTCACACAACGCTATCTGATCTCAAAGTAAGCTAGGAATAACCTGCTTGTGTTATGGGTATCCACGATCCACCACGGATATTAATACTTATATACTTTTAAATACATACATATTATACATAGATACACCCAGACTCATGAGACAAACATTTATGGGTCACACAAATATTTGTCTCCGGTGGGAATCGAACCCACGACCTCCAGCGCCGCAGGCGGTATCTCTACCGACTGTGCCACAGAGGCAGTCAAAGATAAGAAGATAAGAAAAAACACACTCATCGATTGATTTATATTTCAGTAAATGGTGATGATCACAATATAGGTACCTACATATTGTTATATAATGGGTAAGGTAAGGTAAGGCCGTTAGCGCAGCGAAGAACTATTGCGTCTTTGGCTGCATTCTACCGTATCGTTCACGGTGAGTGTTCTGAACTCTTCAACCTAATCCCGCCCACTCCTTCCCGAACAACGCCTGCTGGACAGAGGTGCCACTCTTACTTCGCTACAACTGAACGATTCAAAAAATCGTTTCTCTGTCGTACCATAAAAACTGGAACGGCCTGCCAGCGCACGTGTTTCCCTTCTCTTACCATCCTGGGTTCTTCAAGCGGAGCGTGAAGAGGCACATCATAGGGCCGCCAACTTGGGGGCCGCTTACTATAGTCTTGCAGACTGGGATGGTGGCCCCCAATCGCTAGATGTTGCTGTGACTTTCCATCGGACGGCGGCATCATTTTGGCGAGCCGAATATAAAAAAAAACATGAAGAGTTAAAGTGCAAGGTGATTTTTCACTGACCTCAGCTCTGGCACCGACATTTACCTACTTAAATGTTAAAAATAGCTAATAATACCGGAAATGTAAATAAGCCAGATAAATAAAGCTTCTTTCACAACTATTACAATAAAACAAATGATATTTAAATAGATAAAACATATTAATACTTACTATAAACTATAAATCACATATTTTAAAATGCACAATTCGTTTTCGTACAAATAAAATAGTAGATTTTTAACCGAGGTCAGGGTGGAAAGAATCAATTCCCGAGGTATTTAGACCGGCTATAGTCCGAGTCGGAATTGATTCTTTTGCCCGTGTTAAACACTCTACTTTTCATTTCGAATAAGAGAAAAATAAAGTAAAAGTAATAATATTCAAATCTTAACATAAAAGATTATTACCTATTTTTATGAATTCTGTCACAGACAGATAAATAACAGATAATAATATTGCACTCTGTTAAAACTAGGATGAAAATTTTGACAGCTCACGCCTATGAGGTATCGGATTTGTTTATGTCAAGTATACTTCAAAAAATTAACGTAGCACATAGACGAGTACCGCCCACTTATCCTAGTGAAGCGTATTCCAACAATACCGCACAATCGATCACAAACAAATAATTCGGATAAATCGAATTCATGTATATTTATTTAAATGCAAGTAATGTTAATAAGTAGGTATCCACAGTATTTTTTTGTAATATGATTAGCTAAGTATAATACAAACAATAATAATGCAATTATATTTACCTAATTACCCAAAATAATAAAAAACCGTTTTTTTGTAACTATCGATTTAATTTTTACGCAATCGATAATCGAATAGATTCATTAACGATTGGACACTATGGGGTGCCCTATTTAGAGTTGTCAAAATTATCATCCTAGTTTTAACAGAGTGTAATATCCCGCCAATTCATGTCGACTTTTTAAATTTTAAATATGGAACTCACCGCGGAAGACCGACAGCCGGTCCGTGCTAAAGGGGGCTAATTGTTGCAGCTTATTCCGCTCTAAGAAATTTGCGCTAAGTTCACACTGCACACTGGCTGTTTGGAAAGTCGCATGGCCGCAGCATTTTTTAAAATTAGTTTTTTTTACATAAAACTCTTCACAGCGGACCTGAGGGGCAAGTGCGAGTTTTGGTGAGCGCCTGTCGACATTCACGAACGAGCGCGTTATCACCGATTTGTTTGGGATCGAGACAAGTTCCCGCGTTTACAGCTAGGTGGCGGGGTCTCGATTCCAAACGAATTGGTGAGCCGTGAATGTCGAGAAGCTCACGCAAAAACTCGCACTTGCCCCTCTGACAGCAGTTCTATTTTAAGTTTCATTCCGGCCCTTAGGTGGGAAGTAATTTGTAGTTAAGTATGAGTTTTTCCCTCCCTAGGGAGTGAAACAGCATTTTCCACCCAATAATCAGATTAAGGAAACACTACTTTCCGAGTAGGAGAAATGAAAAAAATATTACTTATTTACGTTGCTGTAACGATTAAGATCATAAACTAAATAAGCTAAGAAAAAGTAGTTTATTATAAAACTACACCAGATTTACGAGAGCAACATCTTCTATACATGTAATAAAATGATAGAAAAGTCAAAACTGTACATTGGAAATATTTAAAAAAAAAATACTCGCTGGGTGTTCAACATAAGATACCGAAGCCGAAAATATAGTTAGAAAATTTTTTGTCTGTTTGTCTGTTTGTCTGTTTGTCTGTTTGCTTTGCTTTGTCCGGAAGGATCTCGAAAAGTACTCAATAGATTTGATTCAAATTTTGCACAAATATTACCTAGGGGTAGGGTGTTAAAATAGGCTATATATTATCACGCTTCGTATCCTAGGGGCTAAGCAGAGAGCAATCAAATTGGCATTGTAACAATTTTCACGCGTACGAAGTCGCGGGCAACAGCTAGTCATTAATATAACATGAAGTTTAATTAAACTATACTTTTTCACATAATTCAACAATCACAGTTCGTTTTCATATTACAATTACAAAGAACTTAAAAACAAAATCTGACTTACGATAACAACAAAATTTCTAAAACTTAAATCAGTCATCTCTAATCTAAGCGCATGGCAGTGCGCAGGCCAAGTCCAGCAACAGACCGCGCATGCCGTACACTTTTTCACGAACCGTTTCGACCCACTTTTGACCCCCCTGTGCCAATTGCAAGTACAGAAATAAGATTGTATGTACATAATTATATACTAGTACTAAGGCATTATATCAAATTTCATTGATAGAGCTTTAGTAGATCCTGAAATATGACCCTGTGAATATAAGCTATTATAATTTTAGATATTTTTTTAAATTGGGCGTATGGTAAATTGAATTTCGGTCAGATGGACCGTTGACGTGACTACGGTGGCAGGTAGTGGCTGGATTCGGAGGGCGGAGGACTGGGTGTGGTGGCGAGGCAAATTGATGACCTCCTTTTAAATGTCCATTTTCTGTTAATGTAATTATTAATATATAATGAATATACACACTATTCGATATTCTGTGAGTATTTCTAGCGTCTATTGGTTGCCCTTATTACATAGATCACTACATAATAAAAAACAAGTATTGCTCTGTGACACAGAGCAACGCGCGCCTTTACAAGGTTCGCGTTGCTCTGTGCTCTGTGGTGGTTGTAATGCTCCCTCCACATTACTCGCGAAGTTCAACGAAGTTCGTCGGCGAAGTTGCCCGAGTCAAAGAAATTTTTTGACGAAGTAGGCCGAGGTGCCCCTCTACACTATCGTACTCATCCAACTTCATAAAAAAATCACATGAATACTTTAACCGTAAATCCGTTTTAAAGGTCCTATAAATTTTTATCATCACCCTTTCTATCGTTACTGAGCGGCAGTAGAAAGCGACAACGACAGCCAGACGGGTGCTCCGTGTTTGTTTTGCCACGGTGACCATGTTACCTCGAATTGCCGCGGTAAAAAACGAATTCTTAATGTGCGACAAAAAAATTAAAAAAAAAAAGTAAAAATTAACCCCCCTTTTTCATTAAATATTTGTATTTGATTTCCGATGCCAAGTCATCTCATGAAATTTCGAGAGTCAATTTTGTTACACCCAGTATATAGGTATTCAGAAAGGAATAGGTTAAGTATGTTTTATCTACACCCAAGCTTTAAGTCCTCTATAAAGGGCGCAACAGCGCCAGGTCCTCGTAGTGGGTCTGGACGTGGACACTCTCTCGCTCGAGACCATGGTGCGAGCCATGCTCTCCAGCGGGAGTAAGTGGGACTGCGCCGCCTCTTTCTGCGAGCAAGTCATGCTCGTGAAGGAGGCGGCGGGCCGGGTGCGGGAGAGAGCTCTCCCACCCGAGTTCCGCAGTCGGCGGCCGGGGCGCCGCCGACGTGTCTTCGCCGAGGACTATCGGCCTCCATGACCGGGGGTGTGAGGACGGTGAGAGGGTCGCTCACCGTTCTTACAGAAGCAGGCCCATGACGGCAGCCTGACGTGAGCAACTCACGCACGCCCCCCCCTTAGAAGCGGGATCACATCCGAAACCCCCCCAAAGACGCGGAATAGCACCCGAACCACCCCCTGGGCGAGGCCGCAGTGGCGGCCGTAGGTCTGTTGGGAGTCCTGGGACATCCTTCCGAGGGCTTCCCCGGGGCTCCCAACCATAGGCTGTTGGGCGTAACGTGAGGTTTTTTAGTCGGTAAGAGCATAACATCCTATGAGAATTTTCCCTCACGTTAAAAAAAAAAAAGTCCTCTATAAAAGATTCTGCAACAGTTAGCTTACTGCCAACATTAATACATCCAAAATCCTAATCACAGAGTACTTAATACTACGTTCGGTACGTACGGTCCTAATAACCATAATATCATCCGACGGCTGTTAATAGGTTATATGAAATTTCATAATAATAACATAACACTCCGTTCGCTTTTTCAATCTCTTCCGCGCAAAGGGTTACTCATCAGACAGCCAAATTCTTACCGCTCGACGCGTGGAATCTGTATGAGTTTCAAAAAAAGAACTGTCATTCACGCGCGTTGCATTGCACTCCAACAGAGGCTGCGCGCCGAAAAAAAAAGATTAAAGCGAATTCGAATTCCCGCTATTTTTCTTCGATATTATTTTTGCAAATTGTTTTATCATGGGTGTAGATAAAGTCTTGTATGCAATTGTATAATTAGGTATTAAAACACTCATGTGATCAACGACGTATTATAATATAGACACGTCATGTACGAACATCACGGCTTTAAAAAATGGCAAATATTTTTATATAAAAAAAAAAAGAATTTCTATGAAATTATCTATGGTAGCATGTATGAAAATTAAGGCAATTGCCTGACTTTTTTGTTGCCATTTTGAAGTGTTGGTAACGTATCTATAGTTTTTTATATATCATTGCATGTGATACTATTATCTATCACACTCATCTTCGCTTCGTGTGATAAACCCACATTCATGTTTTAATAGCTTATAGTCTGGAATAACACATAGGCTACGTTACATCTCGGGAAAATATTCTCATGGGAAGCGGGAACGGGTACGAAATTCACGCGGGCGAAGCCGCGAGCATCAGCTAGTGATTTATAAAAAAACCTTAAGATACGTTATCAACACTGGAAAATGGCAACACGTAAAGGTTAAGGAAGGAATTACCTGACCAATCAGTGACGCGACTGTAGGCTTTGCAAAAGTTCTATTAGCAATGTTTTAAATTCTGTTGTTAAAGAAAACTCGCAAAAAACATAACTTCTTGTATCTTCAGATGATGCACAAACTACACAGTAATTGCCAAATATAGAAACGTGCGTAAATACAACAGAAATAATTATTATTATTTATTTTCCGGAATGCTAAAATGGCGTTTAGCAAGGAAAATGTACTCTGTATTCTGTGGTGGTTTGGCGCGACCCACAAGGGGATGTTGGGGAGATTTTGTACTACTTAATATTTGATTTTGCTAGTAGATTTCATTTTATTTAATTATGTTTCTATAAATAAAAAGTAAAACAAAATAATAATATATTAAGATTATTAAAAGGATTGAAATTAAAAATATTTTGATTAATTATTATGTACTGAATTATTACTTATTAAATAAATGTTTCTTTATGGTATTGTTATAGTTTGATTTTTGACTTAAATTACGCCAGTAATTACTAATCCGATAAACAGCACTAACATTTTATAAATTTAATTATTACTTTTTACCCGTAAACACATTAAGTAGGTAGTAATCATATGTCTCAGTAAGTGAAATTCAAGTTTCCTTTTTACTCCACGTTCCTCTGATATTGACTTTTTTTCTTTCGCCAGAAAATATGTTTACTTCATGCATGCTACTACAGATAATTTATAGAATTCTTTTTTCAAAGTTATAAAAGTTTATTTGTTTTTTAAAGTCGCGATGTCGATGTGTATAGCTATGATACGTCCTTGTTTTCGACCATTTTTAATTGCTGATTTAATTTCAAATGCTTTAGTTTTACGTAAATCTAAATACCACTATTCAAGTAATATAAACTTTGCGTTTAACCTATAACGTTGGTAGTCTGGACAATAACAATATCCAGTAAGGTATTTCCGCAATACTAATATTTTTTACCCAATATTTAAGTTGGTAGGTAATGAGGTACTGTATGGTGTTTTTACGTATAGTACTTAATTAATGTAATGTAATCGAAATCAATACTTTACTTATATGTACCTACTTACTTTACTTTTTTTATAAACGACATTTTAATACCTACATTTATAGAAGAATACTTCTAGTTAGTAAATAACACCTTATATAAATAAGTACGGAAAATGCTCAGAATAGTTGTGGACCGCTTCATCTTAGAAAAAGTTACAAATGCCATCAGGCGAATTATCGTCCCGTCCATTTGTCTTCTTTGGGTTGGGCAGTTCGTTACCGTCGTGGTGATTTGCTAAGGTTTGTTTCCTTTTGGTGGTTGCTGTGGTTGGGATTGTTGAACTGTGGGAGTGAGGAGGTCCTGCACCAAAAACCAATATTAAATGTAGTGGAATATCTATTTCACACAGCGCCATGTAGGTAGAATGAATGATTGCCAATCGCCAGCAAATATGTTTTCTTTCTAATAAACCTATTTTACTTAAAAGCTTACAAGCACATTTTCGTAAGACTAATTCGAATCACTAATTCTCAATTGAATTGAATTGGAATTCAATTGAAACAATCAGTAGCTCTTTTTACAAGAAAAGCTACTTGCTATATAAATATATTTACACTATGATATTAAAATAGTAAAAAGCCTGGATTCACACACTATAAATCTTGGTCACCCTATTTTTTCCTTCGATTATAGGTTTTAAGTTCTATACGTCATTTAGTTCTTAATTTGAGGCTTTATTCATACTGTCTACATATTCTTCGAAATGGTATCTGTAATTAGCAAAAAGAATGGGACTTCTACTAAGCTCCGTTTAAGCTCCATTTAAGAAAAACCGTGGCCGCGCGGTTCGCATTGTGCGGACTGCGCGGCCATAACTTTGGAGTGCCGTATGTTGTGAAGTTCAAATAGTAGGGCTTTATTTTTATAATCTACATTTTCTTCGAAATCGTGTCAGTGATTAGCAAAAAGAATTAGACTTGTACGTAGCTCCGTTCAAGAGAACTGGTGGCCGCGCAGTTGAATTCATGCGGACTGCGCGGCCACGGTTAAACCCTTATAACTTTCTAAATATTGACTCTTCGAATTTGCGGTTTTCACTGTTCGTTTTCTACGAATTCCTTCGAAATGCTGACATAAGTTTCTTTTTTCTACGACATATTGGCCGAGCAATCGAAATGGACACATGTTTTAAGTGCTATACACACCAAGAACCAAACTTACGACTTCGAAAAGAAAATTCTAAGAAGAATATATCACTGTCAAATTCTAAAAATTGTAACATTGTTATCTACTTAGCGAGCACATTAATTACAATTCAGTACAACTTCAGGGAAAAATTACGTTGCTTCCACCGAATTTAAGATTGCCGTGGGAAATCAAAATAAGGTTAGTATATTCCAGGCAAATTATACGGTCGTCACAGAATAATAAAAACAGTATACCGTGGTAATAGGGTACAGAAATAATAAAATGTAAATTATTGTAATATATTGTCACTCATTAATTGTAAAAAGTAATTTAACTATTTAAATTGTAAATACTAATGGGCGTATAGATATATGCATCTGCTTACTTCCTTGAGATTATGACGATGTATTATGTACCTATATTATTCCTAAAGTAAAACATATTTTTACATGCATATATTCACGCCGTTATCCTCGAAGGGGTAGGCAGATGCATAGTATATGCCCACATTTCACCTTATAGTTTTATGTGCCACGGGGTGGTGAACCTAATTGTCGTGTTGAAATGAATAGGCGCAGGTCTTGAAATTTTTCATGCCGCCAATAAGGTTTACCGATTGTCATTTCATAGACAAACCGGTTTCATTTCATGTTTTCCTTTTCTACGCAATGAATCGTTTTGCGAAAATGTTTCCTTTTTCGCTTCTTATGACACCCTCGGGAAGAATTGGGGTGGCAACATTTTTGTACTCTTTCCCGTCGTCACACGGGGCTCCAGTCGCCATACAACATAATTTTTAATAGCACTAAACAAAGTAATTGCCTGATAAAGGCAGCTAATGGCTCCATTTAGCTACCCTGCAAATAAGGGACAGAATATGATCTCTTTATAGCTACATGACGTAGTCTGGTACCGTGATTAGGGTGCACCATCAAAGTAAATCGCAGCATCACACCGCCGAATTTGATTTTCTTCTACGAACATCTTACGGTGTCTCGCGGTGTCTGAACATTGCCCAATATCAAAAGAGTTACAATAATGGTAAGCGATTACTTTTGTTCTCTAACACAAATATCACAAACAAGTTGATGACAGAGTTGTTGATTCTAGCAGCGGAAAATTGCTTCGCATCTTTTGTGAAGACCTCCATGAATTTGGCCGATACATAAAAATTCTACGTGATAAAAATAATAATGGCTTTTACCAAGCGAAATGAAATATTTCCAATAGAGTGGAATACGACTCAGTGGTGTAATTATCGTTATACCGATAAATCCCTCATAAAGCGCTTTCCATTTTCCGCTTAGTATTATTCGCGCAATTTCTACTGAGTTCCTTTAATCCCTTTGTTCATTTTATCTAGAACTATTTGACTTAAAAGCTAATAATGTTATAACTGTTAGATAGGTATACTATTTTATATTTCTAGTTATTCAATAATTATATTTTTCAATGATTCGCCTAGAAGGTAATAATGTGGTGATGTTCAGTCAAATACACACTAATACTCTTACCATAACATGCTTACTTTATACCTACTATATATATACGCTTCCGAGACGTAAGCGACCCCTTACCTACTTACTTACTCCTCCATTAGCTTAACTGGAAGGATTAACAAGCAATGTCTTCCTGTGTCGTATTCTTTGTTCGAAGATAAGACGATATAAATATACAGAACAAAGTACGGGTCAGTAAAATTGTTGCTAAGTAGAGAAAACAGCAAAATCAACGGTTTAATTTATATAATTACAAAATAACCTAGTTACAATTTCCGCCAACGGCTGGCTTACAACTTTGGCTAATAGATGTTTATAAATTGGATTCCATTTTTTATCTAGCTAGCTTGCGACTCTGTGCTTGTAAATTATCTGTTTGGCAAAGGTCATCAAAACAAGTCCAGCGATATAAACAGCTACTTTGTGATGTTAAAATTGAGTAATTACCAGGCTAGGGTTAGTAGGTACTGATTGTAAGCAGTGTCTTTGTTTTTGAAAACAGACTACCTGATACCAGTCAGTAATTCGCAAAAGTTGACGTTTCAGAGCAGGCGACTTTTTTATAATTTTGGTGCAAAAACCTGAAAAGGCGGACTCTCAAGTCTACTACAGCCTCAGACCATTTAGCTAGGTACCTACTAGGTACGTATCTTATACATTTCCGCAACATTCAGCTCTATGTTGCCTGTGTGACTTAAGTATCAACCACGTCATACAGTAGTAATTTAGCTTCAGTTTATTTAAATTTTGGTAGCACATATTACACCACAAACTTCACGTCACGTGCGCAATTCGTAAGGCGTAAATCATATTATTAACATGCTACTGTTTTGAGTAGGTTGTATTTACATAGTTATTAATTGGTTCCAGTTAGGAGAGATGTATAATACCTCTTATATTATATTGCTGCGTAACTATGTTATTTTATTCAACAAGATTATTATTTTTGCGTTGAATTATGTTCTAAGTCATTCCTCATAAGAGTTACCGTCAGTTTCTTTATTACATTTCATGAGGATGCTGTTTCTATTTCAGCATTGAGTGCTCCAGACAATTTTCTTTAGAAATTGGAATAAAATTTACATTATTCACTCACTCACCTCTTGTTGTGGGTTATATCTGAATATCTCGTTAGTGTCACGATACCACTTGACGGAGTGGAGTTTTTGCGCATCCATTTTGAAGTGGCAGCTAAGTTCCGCAGCCCGGCGCGGGTCTGCGTACAGCGGCACCTTCAGCTGTGAGATGTCGTGTGCTGATGTTATTGCTGAAAATAAGATAAAGCGTATTAGCATAATATTGATTATATTGTTTATCAACTGTGCCTGAATGAATAAATTTACATATTTTCTTTTCTTATATTTGTCTGAGAAGCGCTCATAGCTCCGCTATCTCAGTGTTCAGTAAACAATCACTGCGTCTTTCGCTATGACTATGACTGATTCTCAACAGGATAACCACTTTGTGGCTTTTAATTACGCTCTCAACCATATCGTTGGAGTTGTTTTAATAAAATTAGACGCAAAATTAAAGTAGTAAAAAGTAGTCTGAAATACCGAGTACTTTATTTACATACAGCAAATACGTAAAAGTGTGTTCAAAAACGTTATTTTTACCTTTGGAAAACAGAGAGATTTTAAAGCGAAAACCTGTCACAAACAGATGAATCTCTGATATCCTAAAAGCCGAGTCAGTATTTTCGTAACAGAAATCACCATAATTTTACTGAAAAATATTGTGCCCATGTATCATTCTTGTATTTTAAAAGCTGTCCGTGTCTATTATTTTTAGGTTTCCGTACCTAAAAGGAAAAAACGGAACCCTTATATTATAGGATCACTTTATTGTCTGCCCGCCCATACGATCCGTCCGTCCGTCTGTCTGTGAAGACCATTTATCTCGTGAGCGCGTAAAGGTATGGAGTTAAAATTAATACCATATGTCAAGGTCTATGGTCCCTTGTTGCTGTATAAAAATCATTCTTCTAAGTTAAGGCAGAAAAAAGTAACATCTACTAATATCGTCGAAAATGTGTACTTCGACACTCCCAAGGAATCAATAGGAATTAATCCTTTAGGCGCGATTGGTCCAATTCGCGATTGGTCCAATGTTCAAAATAATGTCCAATTCGCGATTGGTCCAATTCGCGATTGGTCCAATTCGCGATTGGTCCAATTCGCGATTGGTCCAATTCGCAATTGGTCCAATTCGCGATTGGTCCAATTCGCGATTGGTCCAATTCGCGATTGGTCCAATTCGCGATTGGTCCAATTCGCGATTGGTCCAATTTGCGATTAGTCTATTTTAATATGTATGTGTAGAATATAGATTTATTTTACAAGGGAAACTCCCGGACCAGTGAATTTTGCCAACCCCGCTATCTATTAAAGGAGACAGGAGACTATGTATATGGAACCGCGATGCCGGATATTGTGATCCGGCAGTGCGATGTGCAAGCGGTGACGGTCACTCGACACGCGGAATACCAGTGGTCCTGATGGCATTCCGGCGGTAGTGCTGAAGAAGTGTGCAGGTGAATTTTTGCAACGCTAACACGCATGTACCGCCTTTTGAGGCTAAGAAGGAGGCGAACGTCCAACCAATCCCCTTTCTTGGGGATTGGTTGGACGTCTGCACTTCTCCCAGCGAAAAGGAAAGGCGATACAGGCATGGTACCATCGCATCGGTCAGATCCGGCCAACTATCGCCCCATAGCCGTAATCACGGTTATCTGCAAGGTGTTCGAGCTTATTATCAACAAACAGCTCATGTTCTATCTGGAGGATCACTCGCTAATTAGCGATCGTCAATATGGCTTTGTTAGGTATGTACCAGTGGCCACCGCAGCCTATGGACTCTTGCAAAACCAGGTTGGCTCAAACGCTCAAACCGCTGGAGGGATCGGGCTGAAATTTGGTACAGAGATACATTATAGTCTGGAATAACACATAGGCTACCTATTATCCCGGGAATAACTTCCCGCGGTAACAAATTTTACGCGGGCGAAGCTGCGGGCATCAGCTAGTATTCTTATATAGAAATAATTATACTAGCATAGTTGGTAAAAAATGCTATGTAATAGCTTTACCGCGGCAGTCCCCGAGTGCCACACGTCTTTTTTTTATTTATAAACCGATTGACATGAAATAAACACTAAATGTTAGGTGGAGCAAACCTCAACACAATAAAGAAAACCGCATTGCAATCGGTTAAGCGGTTACTGGGATTAGCGTGCACAAACGTACAGACAAACAGACATACAGACAATGCAATCCTAAAAGTAGTACATTGGTTTAACACTAATAATCTTAGCCTGAATGAAAACAAAACTAAATGTATTAAATTTACCTTGCCCAATGTAACACAGGCAGAAACCAATGTTCAACTTAATGGCCAAGAGATGGAACTTGTGAAATCTACTGCGTTCTTAGGGTTTACGATCGATTCTGGATTGCAGTGGGGCCCGCATATTGAAAAACTGGCTGGCAGATTAAGTTCAGCAGCATTTGCGGTACAAAAGATTAGGCATTTGACTGATGTAGAAACAGCGCGAATAGTGTACTTCAGTTACTTCCACAGTGTAATGTCGTACGGTATGCTACTATGGGGCAATGCCGCAGATATAAATACAATTTTTGTTTTACAAAAACGGGCCATAAGAGCCATATATAGATTAGGTCCAAAGGTCTCTCTGCGAGAAAAATTTAAGGAATTAAATATTCTGACTGTGGCATCACAATATATTTTTGAAAATCTTATGTATGTTCAGAAAAAAATATCTAGTTTTACTAAGTTAAGCGATAGACACAATGTGAACACCAGACATAAAAACAACCTTGCCGTTTATCATTGTAGACTGAACAAAGTCAGTAATTCTTTCCTGGGTAACTGTATACGTTTTTACAACAGGCTTCCAAGCGAAATTAAAAGCATGCCTCTAATTAAGTTTAAAAAGTGTATAAAAAGTAAATTGTGCTGCAGGGGCTACTATACAATTGACGATTATTTGATTGATAAGGAAGCCTGGAAGTGATCTGCTTGCTCTACTGATGGAGTCTACTTATTGTAAATATGTAGTGCACAAAAAGAATAGCCCGCCGAGTTTCTTGCCAGTTCTTCTCAAGCGGGCCGCGTTCCGAACTGGTGGTACTATTTGCATTGTATTCATTGACGTGTCGCAAGTGCCTATGTATTAGGATTATGCGAAATACATGTTTTTTTGAGTTTGAGTTTGAGACAAAAATTCTAAAAATCATTGTTTTGGGTTCTATTGCGTTCATAAAGCCCCCCTATAATATTTTTTCTTATTTATCTTCCATGTACAGACAGCGACTTGTTACGATTTTATTATACGTATTGATGTAAAGATTATTTTTCAGAAAATTCTATACTTAAGATTATTTATTGTACATATTTTCATGAATTAAACATATTATCTTTTCTTTATATTAGAGTTATTAATTTAAGTTTATTCTTTTGATTTTTTTTTTCGATTTAGTCATTAGAAAATATCCAAAAACAGGCTTAAAATTACAGCCATAATTTAATTTATTTTTTTTAGTTTGTGTTTTAAATGTTAAAAATGATGATCAGCCTACCTCGATGTCTAGATATAAGTGTTGGAATAAACCCGACTGTTTTATTAGTAGTACCTATGTTTAATGTTTATGTAAATAAGTTTATGTAAGTATGTATATAAATAAATAAATTGTCAATTATACTGTTTTCTTTTATTATAGGGACTGAAGGTAAGGCGGTAAGCGGTATGTAAAAACCCTGGCTCTTTCTCATCTTCTTAGCAAGGCTGACTGCGCCTGTTCTGAAGCACATTTTTAGAGAAGCGTCATTGCATTTGTTCATCCAACCGTCAATTGATTTGGCGATCGTCATTTGTTTATCCGACCGTCATTTGTTTTGTCGATCTTCATTTGTTTGCCAATCTAGACCTATTATAATACAGACAAGCCCTAACGTGCACAATCTGCGTTTTGTACATTCTGCTCCGAAGGGAAAAAAGATTTGGTCGCAAACTGGACTAATCGCGAATTGGACCAATCGCGAATTGGACCAATCGCGAATTGGACCAATCGCGAATTGGACAAATCGCGAATTGGACCAATCGCGAATTGGACCAATCGCGAATTGGACCAATCGCGAATTGGACCAATCGCGAAAAGTTGAAATGGACCAATCGCGAATTGGACCAATCGCGCCTATAGGGTACTTCGCGTTAACCTAGAACTATGAAATTTGGCTAATAATATTCCCATAAACCAAAACTTTAGGGAAAATCTAAAAATTGCACTTTTGAAATGTAATCATAAAAAAGGCGTTTAAAGTTGGCTACTAAGGTGAAAAACAAGCATAAAACTCACGTGATGGAGATTTTGATAAGAAAATGTGTAGGTACTTAGGTATAAATAGATCTTATTTTATGTTTAATAATGAGGATCTAAACTTATTTAGGTATTTAAATACAGACTATACTAGCAAGTTTCCATAGCATTTCACAGAAGGGAGCTTGAGGGACTAAAGTCAGTCATGCAATTACTTAAATTAGTTGCTATATTTTATTAATCTATCGTATGGTTAGGCAGTAATTATTGTCCTCCGAGAAAAGTGACTCTCTATAAATATAGCGTTGACAAACCAACAACGTTGTCTGTAATTGCAATTTTTAATAATATATGTATCGCTCGTGGCCCCGCGGACTCAGTGGTCTGTAAACGATCACTGCAGTAAGCAACTTTCACTATGGCCGGTCCATGGATGGGTGACCATCCATGTGATCACTTTGTGACATTTATTTGAGCGTTTTCGTGCTTCGGAAGGCACGTTAAGCCGTTGGTCCCGGTTGCCAGTAAAATGGCAGTCGTTAAGCTAAGTTGAAGGCTTTATTTCAACAGCAGGCAGTCACAACCTGCGCCTGTCCATTTAAACACGGCAATACGGCTCACCACCTATTACGTGGGACAAATTATACAAAGGTGAAATGTGGGCATATAATATGCCTCTGCCTACCCCTTCGGGGATAAAGGCGTGACCATATGTATATGTATGTATCCAATCATAATATTTTAAACACCCACCTTTTTAGTTTTGGTCTCATTTAATAGGTGGTGAATGTGAACCTATTGCCGCGTTGAAATAAACTGGTAGGTACAGGTTATGACGACGATCCGTTGTTGAAATATTTTCAAGTGGCCCATAATAAGCCTGAAACTTGACTATTGAACTACCATTTTACTGACAACCGGGAGCAACGGCTTATCGTGTTTTCCGAAGCAAGGAAACGCTCTCAAATGGAAATGGCACAGAATAGTAGCCTATCAAGACTAGCCATAGCGATACTTGCTTTCTGCAATTATTGTTCGCAGAAAACAGAGTCCGTGGCTACGGCTACGAGCTATGAGCAAAATGCTTTTTATCATCTATAAAAATTAATACGATAGAAATCGCAGGAGACATAAAAAGACAACTTGATTCAGAACCGCTTCAAATCCGGGCTGTACCGTGTAGTCTTTTTTATTTAAAGTAAATTTATGTGAAATAGGTTCGCAATCTAATTACTTTTAAGTTGATTCATCTATAATCATGTCAGAAGAGATTGATTTTATCCCGGTGTAGCATAGACTAAATACCAAAAACGTCAGTACTATAATAACTTTTATCTGATAAAGAGTATTCCAAGTCTAACTCCAGTAAAGTTACCTTGATAAATTGTGTTCTGATATAAAAAAGAAAATCTAACTGTTTGGTAAAAATAATTATTATTTTAATGTAGGTATAAACGCGACTTAATACTTTTAAGCATAATGTTCATTTTTAAGCGCATAACCTTTTGTTTCCCAGAGTTTTTAAGTTAATTTAATTACGCATTTAGTATGGAACGCGGAGATTTAAAAATTTATATCGGATTCACCCTTTTACTACCTACATGCCGAGAGCTTTTGTGAGAAATCTTTAATATAAGTTAAAGTATGTTACAGGTTAAATAACTGACGACAGGCAAAAATATACTGCATCGATTACGTCATGAGCTCAAAAATATTCTGTTGATGAAGCGGTTTGCTTAAAGGCTTTGGGGTAATGTACCGTGCATTATGAGCAAATGCTGTAAGATCAAATTTGGTTACTGAGTTTTATGTGTTCAAAGTACATGGGTGTAGATTTCGGTTCACTTTGAATTGCTTTGTTTCGAAAGAAATCGTAGTTTAGAATCAGTCTAGTGAACTGTTGAGTGGTATTGCATCAGAAACAGGCTAAAGTTCTTTTACAACTGGAATGGTGTATGAATTCTTTGCTCATGGACTGCGGAGACGATCAAGCGACTTGAGTCAAGTCATGTGTGCATGCACATGCAAAGAAAATACGCACACTTAAGCTACTTTCATTCACATTTCAACAGACTTGACTCAAATCGCTTGACCGTCTCCTAAGCCCATTAAATACATATTAACCCACAGAATAAGTAAGATGAAATATAACATTCCTTAAAATTCCTTTTTCTTCTCTACCTAAACAAATTGTAGCTGTCTAACAGTGATAAAGAAAAATAGATATTTGAAAAAAGTGTCGTAGCTTTGGTGCAGCTGGCTACTTCACAATTTTCTCAGAAATGCATGGAAATTTAATAATAATTCTAGCAGAGATTGTGAAGTTTTCCAGCTAGAGAAACAGGTTAGTTTTATTCTCTGGTTTAATAATTATAATGGCACATATTAACAAAATTGATTTCTGAAAATTTCAAGATAAGCAAACTAAATTTCTTGCTTACTATGCTGTGCTTTGTATGTGACATAGGAAATAATGACTCTTTTATTATTTATTTTACTGAACAGACAAAAATCTGTACTAACATATAAGAAGAAATGAATTGAAAACGGCATGTATTTAACGCGGCGACATACTAATCTTATTTAGGACTAGCTGACCCTCGCAACTTCGTTTACGTCACATAAGGTGTACGAATGGAGGGGTACTTCTTAATGAGACTCATCAAGCAGCGTGTGAAACGGCCCTGTTTGCTTAATCATAAAAGAGCTTAAAGATTAAGTCGATTCTAAAACAATTCAGACAACGCCTTCGGCGCGGACTGAATTATTTTACAATAGCCTTAATCATTAAGCTCTTTTATGATTAAGCCAACACGCCCGTTTAGACTCACTTTCAAAAGAAACGTTGAATTCTAGATTTACCGAAAGTTGAGATGCCCCTAATTTCTCAACTATATAACCCTCAATATTGAAAATTGTATGGAATAATGCTTAAAGTACTCCCTTTCAGACACCAAACAAATATTTGAAATCGAACCATGCAGTGAGAAATTATAGCTAAAAACCTATTTTGCCTTTCATCCCCTCTCCTGAAGGAACCGCGCAAAATATCGGGATCAAAAGTATCTAAGAACCTTCCTCGGACTATAGGCTTACATCGTACAAAGTATCATTCAAATCGGTTCAGTAGTTTCGGCGTGATACTTAGTCGGGATACAGACAGACAGACAGACAGACAGACAGACAGACAGACAGACATGAAAATTTTAAATTACATTTTCGGCTTCAGTATCGATTAGAGAACGCCCTACAATTAAAATTTTCAAAATATCTTCCATGTACAGACTCCCGACCCTCTACAGTTTTATTATAAGTATAGATTTTAAAAATAATTAAAACGAGTAGGAAAAATAATGGGTTGGCAGCTACAGTGAAACAGCATTTTAAGCATAAAGTAGCAGCTTTATATTAAGATCTTCGCTTTAAATAAAAAATAAAAAATTTAAATTGGCAGTGATTTTTTGGTGAAGCAACTGAATTTATTGTTAGGCGACAACTTGGTGGCGAATATAAAGTAAAAAATAGGCTTTTATATATTATACAATGAGGTAGTTTATAAAATTAACTGAGATGAGAATAAAATAAACACATGGTCATAAAAAACACACTCTTTGCGACATTTTATAAGGTCTAAATAAAGCAATTTGCGGCATGCAAAAAATATTATTGGTCTATTACTATTATTATTATTCGGTTTAGTAATAATTACTTTCCTACCATTTTCAATAAACTGACGGTGGTTTCATTGTTTTTTCATATTTTAATTTTTGTCTGGCACTCGGGGTCCGCTGCCGCGGCTCGCTCGCTTCGCTCGCTCGCCTCGTGCTTGTTGTGGTCACAGTTCTAACATAACCTAACCCTGCCCTTCTACACTACATTACATTATACCAATAGAATATTCGATGAAATACATATTATACGAACTGAACATTCATGAATTGAGCATTATACTTTTTGATCAATAGCGCAAATGTTGTTATCGCAAATAAATATTCGATGAAATGAAAATTATGCTTTTGCTCTACCTCCCACGCCGCGGCCACCTCTCTGCTTCTATGCAACCAACGCATTTGTCGCTTTTTTCAATACCTTACGATTACAAACAAAAATTCTGATATCCTAATACTTAAAATTTGGATCCATTTTAATTTTTATAGCTGCTTATAAATCACTACCCGAAAGTGTATTTTTATATGGAAGCCAATAGTTGCTAACAATACAATATTTGATATCTCACTATTAATATTAGCTGCCAAGTCATTATTTTTAATACCCAACATATTATTAAAACTTTCCTGTTTAAAATATTTGCTATCTTATAGTGGCAGCCGGTATTTAGTTTTTATATATCCTACGTTTAGTAGCTTATTATAATATAATTGTTGCTAAAATATTTAATCGCTACCAAGTTATTTTTTTTGTTACCATGTAGTTAGTCGCCTAATAAGTTGTTAGTCGCCCCATTAATAATTTGCCATAGAAAACTTCCACGAAATACAACTTTTGAAGCATTTCTCAAATATAAGACAAATAGCAGTTGTCCAATATTAGGTTGTTAGAACAGTTATTTTAGATGTGTAATTTGCCAAGTTGATCTAATGATGAGCTAAGTTGATCCATACAATAACCTATTATTTAAAACGTTTTGCTACGACGACGTAGATCAAGGTATAGGTATAGGGCATATGAATAACGGTACATACGTTTTTATTTTAAAATTTAATGTTTACAATTAGTTAAATTTCTTCACTTGTATTTGATGTTAGTAAATTCAATTTTACAATTATTATGGTTTGAGCTTCTAAAAAAAGCTATTTGAATTTCATTAATGTTAGGAAATTCATTAAGTGTTTTTTTCGTGTCAAGTCTCAAAGTTATTTTCTCAAAATCAATTTGTAGTTTTTTTTCCATAATATACTTTATTTCAGTAATAAAAGTTCCAGTCCATTTATCATATTGGTTCGAAGAACAGAAAGAAATGCTTTTAATAGAAAATAACTTCAGCACAAATTTACTCGATTTGCGTTGGATAAAAATGGAATAATAATTATAGTCGAGGGCTTCGGTTAAGTAAGTAATTTAGTTAAGATGCTCTGCAGTGAGCACTCAAGCGATCGATGCTTCTACCGACATGACAGCAATGTTCGCATCTCAAATATCAAACTTGGAACGAGATCAGGATTTAACCGGGCGCCAATGACGTGAAAATAATTACCAGTACGATGACGCCGGGTCATATTGACCCGAAGTTTATCGATAGTTTTTCAGGAAATTCAGCAAGCCACCTTCATATTTGAATGATTGTTTATTAAAAGTGATTCTTTTCTTAGGTTGTGAAATAAAATAATAGTAATAAGTTCTAGAAATCAAACTTTTATTAATTTTTTCAATAACACATGCAAAATCAACTTTGAAAACATAACATGTTTATATTTTGAATTTTTGGTGAAGTATTCTTAACTTTAATAGGAATCAATAATCTTTTGTACTAATAGACATATTAATTAAGTTTTATAACATGAAAATAACAACGAATCAGTCTTCTACATCATTATTCAGGTCCACGGAACTGCTGCAATTATTGCAGTATGGAATCAAATGGTCCGGGCAAATGTATATGTGGCATGCATGACAAGTGTGAGATGTTTTCTTATCCTTTTTCGATGGACTTATTTGACATCTCTTGCGAGTTCCTGGAATCTTTCGGGGAGGTTCTTCACTAGGGTCACCCACGAAATCCGCTATTCTTTTGCGCAACTGACGAGGTAAATTTACACTTTCCTTTCGCGTTTGTAACTGATCATGAACTAGAGCGAGTTCCATTTTTTTCAAAAACTGTCTACTTTTAGTGCATGTATCATTGTTATTAGCCCGATGTATTATGTTCGCTTAATGCCAGATATATTGAACATTGCATAGAAAATCGTCAGTGGCCATCGTTTTGAATTTCTGCTCACGTTGTAAGTAGCACTAAGTTCATCAGCTACATCTACACCACTTTTGGTGTGATTATAATAAGTTATTATCTCGGGTTTCTGTTTGTGGCCAGTGGTATGGTAATATCAATGTTAGCATCATGGTGTAAGCTCGACATCAAAAGAACAACTTTGCTTTTCTTCGGAGCAGCTTCCAGGTCTTCATTGTCGGAATCAGACTCTTCTAACAACGCCAAAATTCTTGCGGGATCATTATACAATACCATTTTCTCTAAAAACCTAGAAGCAAACCAATTTAATTAACATCTATCACTTAGAAACAAAATAAACTTAAGTCATGAAATAACAACGCCAGCGATGACGCTGGGTCATAATTACCCGCTTTCACTTGACGCACGTGTATCTCCCAGCGCTCGCGGCGTCGCACTTAGCGTATCGATGAAACGGGTAGAAGAGGAACGAATATCCAGCTACACAAACGCTCAAACCCTAAGAACATCACAAAGATGAGTTAATGTTAGTTAACATTTGCCTCGGGTCAATATGACCCAGCGTCATTGGCGCCGGGTTAATGAATATTTATTTATGGATATTTTATAATTTGTTGCAGTAGTTTGACTATCTCTTTTATTTATCTACAACTTATCTAACACTATTTAAAATATTCATGAAACTAAAGAAAAATAATCATTTAAAATTTAGTCAACTTGACTAAATTTCAGAAAGTTTTGACAACGCTTAGAATATGCGAAGTCTATTACAAGGACTAAACCGCAAAAATACTAACTTTGAACAATGATACCTACCAACTCATTACAATGTATTACTTATAGTCTATCTACACTGACGTCACGAAAGGGTGCGATTAGCTGACAAGCAATATTGTTCGCGTGTATAATAATAATCATTATCATTACTACTGGGACCTTACTGATACAATAATTTCGCGGTAGGGTAGTGCAATGTATGATCAATATTGTTAACCTAATTAGTTTTTGTAATATTCAATGTATATGTAGGTAGTTGTTAAAATACGACAACAACTCTGTCTGGGTATGTTTATTTAACACAACTATATTATTTTATATTTCATGTCATTTTATTCTAGGTGAGGCCGTAGTAGTAGCCGGAGGTCTGTTGGGAGTCCTGCAGTATCCTTGCGAGGATTTACCCGAGGTTCCCAACCGTAAGCTGTTAGATAGGATACTTGTGGTTTTTAGTCGGTAGGATTTTCCTCACGTTAAAAAAACTTTCATTTTATGATGTTAGCAGCTTAGTCTAGATGTTAGCGTTTTGCTTTTAAGGAAATTTTTCCAAGCTGACTGGATAGTCACGTTTCTTGCAGCTACTTGGCTACCAGGAGGAAAAGTAGAATTATGATTGAAGAAGCGATGTAAAATTGTTGCAGATGGAAATTCATGAAGTGGAACGGCAACGAATGTAAGCGCAAATAACGCTTGGATTAATGATTATTCTAGATCCTAAGATTCTCTCAATATACAGCTCGTTAACTTTAATTAGATAATTTTCATAAAGCTTTATTATTGGAGGAAGCGATAAAAGTATACATTTAGTACAGTCTATTTATTCCTTTATATTTTGTATTCATTACATTATTAAGCGGAACTTGTAAGCTGTTGGAGGGAACATGTTGAAATAATGATAATATTGTGCAGAAGTGAAAGACGATAAAACCAAATATGTCTGTACGAAATACGTTATACAAAATTTGTGCAAAGTTTATGAATATGCATAGTATGTGTGATATGAAACTTTATGTTCCGTATGAGATGGATATAATTCATATACTTATTCTTAAAGTATGTTATATAAACTCAGATAAGGGAAACACTGTTTATTCTAGAAAATGGTTTTATTTATCTAGTGAAAGATGTGAGTATGTGTATTTGTGTGATGTGGGTTGCTATTTTTAATTGATATTACATAGTATGCATACCATGCTTACTTTGCTTGGTATACTTAACATTCATTAATAGAATTTAGTATTCCATTTTTTCCCCGAAAGCGTAGGCAGATGTATACAATACATCTTTATTTTTTTAACGATGGATGCTCTACTCTTACCGACTAAAAACCCCACGTTCCCTACCTACTGCCTATGGTTGGGACAGTTTCTGTAAAGGATGTGTAATATTTCAAGCCATTGTTTGTTTGGAATTGTTTAGCAGTGTATACATAATTTGTTGCTAAATGTCTAAAAGTGAAAAATTTAATTTAAACACGACGGCTGGTTGTTACGTACGTGAAAAGCACAATCATAATTAACAATCACAATCATTATCACAATTTTAATTAATCACAATCTAGATTACTTGCTATTTTGCTATTTCTGGTGCCGTTATTCGTATGTAGGTGTTATGAACCTTTAATAGTGACTGTTTTTTATTCCCGGTCGTTTCCAGGCATAAAATAGAAAAGTGAAAGTTATGTTCGGTAGGAGAAGGTCGCGATGCGTTTTGGATAGATAAGTGGTTCTACCTAGAAAAAACGGTTTAATTGTTATAAAGAGTTGAAAATTTGACTTTGATAAAAACTGAACTTCAAAGTTTAATGAAAACGCTTCCATTACTTAACCGAACATTTAATTGTACAAAAATCACTTTGCTTATATTGGCATCCAACTTATCGGAGCATAGCCTTTGCTACAGTTTACCAGAGCATTATGTAATACATGTTAAAAATTTTCACTTCCTGATAATATCCTTATTGCCTACGAGCACGAACCTAAAATATCTTTAATGTATAAGTTATATCTGATCACAAATAATAGGGTCTACTTTGTTATGTAAGTACGAGGCTTAGTTTGCCAAAGGCTTTGATAAATAATCACAATATTATCAAACTTGTGGTTATATAAAAATACTGAATAAAATAACGTTTTTATCCCTATTCAGTAATGTAATGCTTGTTCTGAGTGTCGACCCTCCAATGCGGAAAATCTTAAAGTATTTGTATAGGTTGGCACATTTTCGTCATCGATACTACTGAACAATACAATTACCTTGTTCATCTTGGTGCTAACTTTGTGGTAATAGCTTTTGCGTGTTTTGTTTATTATGCTTTAAACTATTTTCCCACCTGATTTGCAAAACGATTAATATTTTAATATGTTTGACTATTTGTGTTAACAAGGCCCTCGATTGAGATAATGAGAGATTGATTAACCAAAAACTAAACCAAAAGAACGTGAAATTTAAAATATCTGACATAGGTACAATCTTTGGTTGTACTACAGTCATTGACTTAATAAACTTTGACACTAATTTCATCGTAAATTAATTAAAGATTATAAAAGACTAGCTGACCCGCGCAACTTCGTTTGCGTGATAAATGAAGAACCGCTCGACCGATTTTGTGCAAACTTCACATAAACCATTTACTAAATAGTCTGAACAAAGCCTAAACATTTGGTTTGGATAGGTGAGCCCGTTCTTGAGTTATATAATTACAACGAAAAGTGGCATTGATTTTTTATATATAGATAAAATTTTGATTACAGAAAGACATAGAAGATAATATTAAATTTATTTGCTTATAAATTATTTAATTTTACATTATTTTAAATTCTTTAAGTTTTCTTTTTCACCTTTATATCTCTCTTTACATACCTTACCTAGTAATTCTACTAATATATGCATAGACTATAGCTTGTGTTTGCTCCTGTTCCCCCAAAAGAGAATTTTGAAGTTTCACTAGTGTCTACTGCAACCTCTTTACGATGAGTAACTTATACTCGTTTAAAATGTCATTCCACTTTTGCCAATGCAAGTAGCAGCCTTAGGAGATACGACAGTTTACTTCGTTTGACCCTTGAGCTCATCAAATAAAAGCTATGCCAGATATCTTTCAATAAAATATTATACAAGATTTTGATTTCATTTTTTTTTCGAGGTTGTGGCTTTTAGTTAGTATATATTATTATACCTACTATAATAAGATAATATATTCTATCTAAAAGTCACACCAACTTAAATAGTGTCTTATAATATATTTGAAAATTGTTCCTTGCATTTCTACAGATAATATACACGCAAGTATCTCTGTTAGCCACTGTGACCCAATTCCTCGCCCTTATGTCTACCAAGATAAGATAACTGGCTAATGTGCCGCTATTAGTTCGCATACTACCCCGATATCGTAGCTCGGGTATCCCCACGTATACTTTGGACGAAAGAAAAAGAATTTTCTGTTTTCGTAAAAGTATGTTATAAACCACGAACACTCATTTAGTTCTACGTAAAATGATAAAACTGTACAAAAACTAAACGTACGGAGGACTCAGCAAAGCTATCCTAAACGACTTTTGGCAAGGTCTTGGGTATATTATCTTCATTTAAGCCAAAAGTGGCAGTCAATTTACCAGAGAAAAGTACTTTTATTTTGGTCAGTCACACGATATTAAACTACCTGGATAAAAATACTCTGGTCATTTCACTGTCACTGAAACACAGTTTGGACATTTAATAATAATAATAAATATTCTTTATTGTACACTATCACAAAAATACAATTTAATTTTAAATACATTTATAGGTTTAAAAACCTTTATTATCACGAAAGACACTTGTCACTTATTGTAAATCAAGATAGGGGTCAAGATATTGCTAAAATTCATATTAATTCTATTGATAAACGCATTATTGATTGACTATTAAGACTGACTAATAGGCTCTACAGTGAAACTATTGTGGTCACAGAGCGCCGTTTTAGATAATTCCGAATGACGTATTGCTTTGCGCTCAGCTAGTTTCTCATAGGAAGTAGCGCAATGCATAAATTTATAACATAATTGCTGGTGTAAGGTTACATGCGAATATCAATCTAGGTATATTTAAAATTATAAAGGGGAACAAATTGTAGAAACTGTGTCGACTCACACTTAGCCGGTTTTAGTACTTGGTTTGCGTCGAGTAGGCTCCAAAACCACTGCACCTATTTAAAAAAATATCTTTTACTGTTGGGAAGCTACACTATCCCGGTTGATTTTTTCCCGTATTTCCACAGGAACGGGCACAACGCGGGTGAAACCGCGGGACGTCAGCTAGTTTACTATAGAATGACAAAGATCTTCCAGGAACTTTTACATTAAGGTCTGATCCCAAACATGACTTTTGACTCGCGGCGTTATGTAGGTACCAGTACGCATCATAATTAAACATACATACATGCATATATGGTTACGCCTTTATTCCAGAAGGGGTAGGCAGAGGCATATGATATGCCCACATTTCACCTTTTAAGAATTTTTTCCACGTAAAAGGTGGTGAACTGTATTCATTTAAAAAAATGTCAGTAGTTTAGTGCAGTTATATTGTTGGTATAATATAGTTAGTCAATGCGGCCTATCAACACTTCGATACGATATCTGTGCTTATTCTTAGAAAAACAAGACCGAAACTGATAACAACAAAATCTATCAAACATTAAAAAAATATCAGTAACATGTTACATCATAGTCTCACACAGAAAATACAAAGACCAAAGTATTGTCACCACTCTTGGCTCAGAGCCATCGTTTAGCTGTCATATCGTTTCATTATTGTCCTTGTTTCTCTTTGAATCAAGGACGGAGGACAACAAACACTTGATGATAATTATTTACTTTGTTTTTGTGAGCAAGCTAACTACGTCACAAGTCACAACTGACATGGAAAAGTTATCTTTACGATCGAATGAACATGATAGAAGAATTTTGTGATGTTATCTTGTAAACATATTTTTGGATTGATGAGGTCTATGGTTTACTTACTAATGTTTGCCATAATTTAAAATGCCATAATTTCATATGCCATACTGGTATATTCCATAATTTCATTAGAAATAACGCTTCAGTTGCCATAATCGTGAAATGACATAAAATGACTTTCACTAATTCCATTGGTCATAATCGATCTAGTGTCATAATAGTTTAAATTCATAAATGTATTTGTATGTTATCCATAATTTTCGTTTTCAATAAAGCCATTTTCCATAACTTTTATTCACCATTATATAAATAAAGATAATTTATACGACACAGATTTTTTATTCACAATGAAACCTAAAACTAAACCTCAATTATGGCGTCTACTAACTAAGCTCGACGGAGCCCCGCTTCACGGGGCTCCTACTTCTGGGTGGTTTAAAAAAACCACGAAGACTAAGGCGGGAGCGAAGCGAAGCGGAGCTCCCGCCTTAGTCTTCTAACCTAATCTATCCGAGTTGGTATTAACGATGATTAATGTCGACCTAACATTATTAAATTATTATTTTCATAATTATATCAAATTTTGATTATGTCAAGAGTCGATTATGAGATGTGTTACTTATGGAAACTAATTATTATGAAATATGTCGTTATAGAAAGTCATTTTATGGCTAATGAAAGTTATCACTGTTGAGTTGTTAAGGCAAACGTTATTAGTATAAATGATAATAGTGCAATTAAATATTATAATCGGTGATAATTATGTCAAACAATATTAGTGCAAATTAATGTATGGAAAACGAGAGAAGCCGTGGTCTATGTTAGCAAACATGTGAAGTATTTTTCACTTGATCCCTGACAGGTAAACATTGGGTTAAATCAATACACGCTTTGTATACACAAAGAGGTATATATTGTCCTGGTATTGGTTGGCTAGGGCGACTGCTAGCCCTATCTATTTGCTTTAATCGACCAGCAGTTCTAGAAACATCCACATCCACACTCATAAAGATTGAAGATCATTGAGTGATCTCCTGGGCATAATGCATACTGCACTACGGCAGAGGCGTACCTTTTTTCGCCAAAATTTTCATCAACACTTTATCACATATTACAATCCAATGTTATTATCAATAACTAGCTGATGACCGCAGCTTTGCCCGCTAAAAGTTTGTTCCCGTTCCCGTTTCCCGTGGAAACTTATTCCCGGGATAAAAAGTAGCCTATGTGTTATTCTAGACCATAATCTATCCATGTACCAAATTTCAGTTAGATCCGTTTAGCCGTTGGAGCGTGAAAGAGTAACAAACATCCACACTCACAAACTTTCACATCTTTTTTTTTTTTTTTTTTTTTTTAACGTGAGGGAAAATCCTCGTAGGATGCTATGCCGGACTCTTACCGACTAAAAAACCTCACGTAACGCCCAACAGCCTATGGTTGAGAGCCCCGGGTAAGCCCTCAGGAAGGATGTCCCGTGACTCCCAACAGACCTACGGCCGCCGATGCGGCCTCGCCCAGGGGGTGGTTCGGGTGCAATCCCGCGTCTATGGGGGGTTTCGGGTGTGACCCCGCTTCTAAGGGGGGGCGTGCGTGAGTGCTCACGTCACGCTGCCGTCATGGGCCTGCTTCTGTAAGGACGGTGAGCGGTCCTCTCACCGTCCTCAGACCCCCGGTCATGGAGGCCGATAGTCCTCAGCGAAGACACGTCGGCGGCGCCCAGGGCGCCGACTGCGGAACTCGGGTGGGAGAGTTCTCTCCCGCACCCGGCCCGCCGCCTCCTTCGCGAGCATGACCTGCTCGCAGAAAGAGGCGGCGCAGTCCCACTTACTCCCGCTGGAGAGCATGGCTCGCACCATGGCCTCAAGCGAGAGAGTGTCCACGCCCAGACCCACTACGAGGACCTGTCGCTGTTGTGCCCAAGCCGTGCACTCCACCAGCGTGTGGAGCGCCGTGTCATCGCTGCGGTCCTCGCAGTGCTGACATTCGGCCGTGGTTTCCCGGTGTTTTCGCCACAGATACCTACCGAAGCTACCGTGCCCGGCAAGCATCTGTGTCAACCGGTAGGAGAGAGCACCGTGTCTTCTCTCCAGCCACTCGTCCATGACCGGTTTGACGGCCGCGATTGTGGCGAATCCCCCCTTTGGTTGCTCAAGTCGCATCTTCCATGTCTCCAGGGTTTCCTGGTGGAGCAGGGTCCGCTGGGCCTCGATTTCTCGAGACGCAGGCCTTTGGCCCCGCTCCAGCGCCTCCTTGCGCCATCTGAACAGTGACGCAAGGGCTCTCGCTTCCAGGTCCCATGGAGGAAAAACTTTCACATCTTAATCTTAACTAATTATAAAGAGGAAAGATTTGTTTTTTTGGTTGTTTGTTTGTAACGAATAGGCTCCGGAACTACTGGACCGATTAGAAAAATTCTTTCACTGTTAGAAAGCTACACTCTTTGCGGTGAACATAGGCTATATTTTATTCCCGTATTCTCACGGGAACGGGAACTACGTGGGTAAAACCGCGTGACGTCCGCCAGTTTATAATACTAGTAAGATACTAATATTATTCAAAAGGGGTCTAAGAAGGTTTTTACAGGGTCGGCAGCGCGAGTGTGGCGCCTCTGGTGTTGCAAACGTTCATAGGCTGCGGTGACCACCAGTCCTCCTGGTGGGCCGTATGCTTGTCTGCCACCTTAGTGGTATAAAAAAAAAATATTAAGAGAAAAGATTTGATTGATTGTTCGCTTCGAATAGGCTCTCTGAAACTACTGGACCGATTTGATAAATTTTATTCAACAGGCTATATTTTATTCCCGTATTCTCACAGGAACGGGAACACCGCGGGTGAAACCACATGACGTCCGCTAGTATATTAATAAATTAAAAGAACACTATATCTAAGCAGAAGTAAAATGAACAGTTTATGAGTTCACATAATCTATATACCTACCTGCCCTACTCTCTCCTCCGTTTTTATCTAAGTTTATTTAAATTCCAATAATTTTCAGAGTGAAGTAATTTCTCCTGAGACACAGCGAGATACTTGAACAAGGCTCCTGGCATTTCTTAAATGTGTAGGTATGAAAGTTAGTAGGTATCTTACTAAATTTTAACAAAATTTAGTTCATAAAATTCTAAAATTCCATTTTAGGCTTACCTAATTATATTACTGCTTGAGGCGTTTTAATGCCTGCTTATTAGTTATCCCTTAGTACAGATTACAGTTATTTCTAATATTCTGTGATTTTTGCAACAATATTTGAAAAATCTATGTAATTAAAAGTCTTTATATTCCGTCACAGGGCGCCAAATAATAATATTATACTGACGGTGAGGATAATCTTTTGAAACAGCAAATGCGCCACTACGCCCGCGCTGTGAAAGATTTTGGAATAGAATCCTTACTATGGTAACAAATTCTAACGTAGAACCGTGCACGATCTTGTATCGTTCACGGTTCTACGTTAGAATCAAAGTATCTTTTTCCAATTGTATAAAGCTTTCAACTTCTTTTCATCCACCATGCTAAGATTCGATATACCATTACGGTTTTCATATTAAACTACACACCACATAGACAGTTCCAATCCATGCTTCTAAGTAGTAAAGAAAGACTATACAAAATTGAAAACTTTATTATATAAAATTGAATTCAAAAGAAACACCAAAGTACCGCTATGTACCTACATTTACCACGTACTTGGTTTTTCGGAAGCGAATCTAATTCCACTTAGTTCTCACTTCCACGAAATACTTAATTTGATTTCCAAATATATGTAATTTATTCAGTTATTCGATTTATAAAGTTACAACGCAGTGTACCATGTTAGCGTTAAATCTCTTTGGTGATGGAACATTTCGACTTTGATATCATGTTCCAATTTACAATTTCATTACTGCTCTGTGATAAGGACTTTTCCAGGAATCAGCAATTTTTCTCGCACTTGTGCGAACTTCAGAAAATTTTGAATAGATGAAATGATAATTCTACAATGCTTTGTTTTATACTTTGTTTTGAACTAACTACGTGTTGTGGTTTTACATACCTCGAAGTAATTACTGCAACGTAATGGATGGAATCATCACTAAGGTTGGAGCCAATAATAGCTATCTAGTGCTAGTAGGTAAAGGAATTCGACAGTGAAGTTGATTACCGATTAGAATGTAGCCAGGTTACGGCGTTCCGTAATTAATACTTTAATTAATCTTCAGTACAAGCTCAATACGTGTACCCAAGGAGTACCGATAAAGGACGATTACTAAGCTAAATCTTTAGGATAAGTAAGGGTTTGATGTTCCTATCTACAGTATATTAGGGTGGTGTAGTGATTTAAGATATCATTAATTTCTTGCTGTAATAGGTAGTTTAGTTGAGTTTGCATGTGTGAGGATTGTAAACTATATAATCTACTAAGAACAAACTTAATGTGCGAAAGTGCTATTAAAATCACAGAGACTCGGCACGATTTACTTGTTTACAATATTGATTCCTGCTTTTAAGTAGTTCTGAATATGATAAATATGATTGATAAGCTATGATTCGGTCTTGTCGTTAACGAAAATTTTGGGAGAATTTTAATTTCATTAAAACACACTAGGTAGGTATCTACAATAATTATAGTGTCCATTTCGATTGCTCGGCCAATATGTCGTAGAAAAAAGAAACTTATGTCAGCATTTCGAAGGAATTCGTAGAAAACGAACAGTGAAAACCGCAAATTCGAAGAGTCAATATTTAGAAAGTTATAAGGGTTTAACCGTGGCCGCGCAGTCCGCATGAATTCAACTGCGCGGCCACCAGTTCTCTTGAACGGAGCTACGTACAAGTCAAATTCTTTTTGCTAATCACTGACACGATTTCGAAGAAAATGTAGATTATAAAAATAAAGCCCTACTATTTGAACTTCACAACATACGGCACTCCAAAGTTATGGCCGCGCAGTCCGCACAATGCGAACCGCGCGGCCACGGTTTTTCTTAAATGGAGCTTAAACGGAGCTTAGTAGAAGTCCCATTCTTTTTGCTAATTACAGATACCATTTCGAAGAATATGTAGACAGTATGAATAAAGCCTCAAATTAAGAACTAAATGACGTATAGAACTTAAAACCTATAATCGAAGCAAAAAATAGGGTGACCAAGATTTATAGTGTGTGAATCCAGGCTTTTTACTATTTTAATATCATAGTGTAAATATATTTATATAGCAAGTAGCTTTTCTTGTAAAAAGAGCTACTGATTGTTTCAATTGAATTCCAATTTAATTCAATTGAGAATTAGTGATTCGAATTAGTCTTACGAAAATGTGCTTGTAAGCTTATAAGTAAAATAGGTTTATTAAAAAGAAAACATATTTGCTGGCGATTGGCAATCATTCATTCTACATGGCGCTGTGTGAAATAGATATTCCACTACATTTAATATTGGTTTTTGGTGCAGGACCTCCTCACTCCCACAGTTCAACAATCCCAACCACAGCAACCACCAAAAGGAAACAAACCTTAGCAAATCACCACGACGATAACGAACTGCCCAACCCAAAGAAGACAAATGGACGGGACGATAATTCGCCTGATGGCATTTGTAACTTTTTCTAAGATGAAGCGGTCCACAACTATTCTGAGTATTTTTCGTACTTATTTATATAAGGTGTTATTTACTAACTAGAAGTATTCTTCTATAAATGTAGGTATTAAAATGTCGTTTATAAAAAAGTAAAGTAAGTAGGTACATATAAGTAAAGTATTGACTTTCGATTACATTACAATTATTAAGTACTATACGTAAAAACACCATACAGTACCTCATTACCTACCAACTTAAATATTGGGTAAAAAATATTAGTATTGCGGAAATACCTTACTTGATATTGTTATTGTCCAGACTACCAACGTTATAGGTTAAACGCAAAGTTTATATTACTTGAATAGTGGTATTTAGATTCAATTTACGTAAAACTAAAGCATTTGAAATTAAATCAGCAATTAAAAATCGTTGAAAACAAGGACGTATCATAGCTATACACATCGACATCGCGACTTTAAAAAATAAATAAACTTTTATAAATTTGAAAAAAGAATTCTATAAATTATCTGTAGTAGCATGCATGAAGTAAACATATTTGCTGGCGAAAGAAAAAAAGTCAATATCAGAGGAACGTGGAGTAAAAAGGAAACTTGAATTTCACTTACTGAGACATATGATCACCTACTTAATGTGTTTACGGGTAAAAAGTAATAATTAAATTTATAAAATGTTAGTGCTGTTTATCGGATTAGTAATTACTGGCGTAATTTAAGTCATAAAATCAAAGTATAACAATACCATAAAGAAACATCTATTTAATAAGTAATAATTCAGTACATAATAAGTAATCAAAATATTTTTAATTTCAATCATTTTAATAATCTTAATATATTATTATTTTGTTTTACTTTTTATTTATAGAAACATAATTAAATAAAATGAAATCTACTAGCAAAATAAAATATTAAGTAGTACAAAATCTCCCCAACATCCCCTTGTGGGTCGCGCCAAACCACCACAGAATACGATATATAAAAAACTATAGATACGTTACCAACACTTAAAAATGGCAACAAAAAAGTCAGGCAATTGCCTTAATTTTCATACATGCTACCATAGATAATTTCATAGAAATTCTTTTTTTGAATAAAAAAAATATTTGCCATTTTTGAAAGCCGTGATGTTCGTACATGACGTGTCTATATTATAATACGTCGTTGATACAGAGTACATTTTCCTTGCTAAACGCCATTTTAGCATTCCGGAAAATAAATAATAATAATTATTTCTGTTGTATTTACGCACGTTTCTATATTTGGCAATTACTGTGTAGTTTGTGCATCATCTGAAGATACAAGAAGGTATGTTTTTTGCGAGTTTTCTTTAACAACAGAATTTAAAACATTGCTAATAGAACTTTTGCAAAGCCTACAGTCGCGTCACTGATTGGTCAGGTAATTCCTTCCTTAACCTTTACATGTTGCCATTTTCCAGTGTTGATAACGTATCTTAAGGTTTTTTTATAAATCACTAGCTGATGCTCGCGGCTTCGCCCGCGTGAATTTGGTACCCGTTCCCGCTTTCCATGAGAATATTTTCCCGAGATGTAACGTAGCCTATGTGTTATTCCAGACTATAAGCTATTAAAACATGAATGTGGGTTTATCACACGAAGCGAAGATGGGTGTGATAGATAATAGTATCACATGAGTGTTTTAATACCTAATTATACAATTGCATACAAGACTTTATCTACACCCATGATAAAACAATTTGCAAAAATAATATCGAAGAAAAATAGCGGGAATTCGAATTCGCTTTAATCTTTTTTTTTCGGCGCGCAGCCTCTGTGGTAGTGCAATGCAACGCGCGTGAATGACAGTTCTTTTTTTGAAACTCATACAGATTCCACGCGTCGAGCGGTAAGAATTCGAGGGCAACCACCGAAAATTGTTGGGACAACTAGTGCGTTTGCTAACTTTTTGATTAAGTGCTTTAATAAGTAAGTATACCTACTACAATTTAATAAAGGTCTGGAGTCGATATGACGATGGAACCGAAAGACAGTTGAGGGAATTTCTTAACGATTTACAGCAGTTACCTTGTGTTTCGGCTTGATTGATTTGTGTTGAAGTGAACTTTACACCTAGATAGATATACTTATCGGTCTACCCGTCACTTAAAATAATAATAAAAAAATAATTAAACAATAGAACCGACTTCATACAAATCCTTAAAAATAAAATATACCTAGCACATAGTGATATGTATTTTGATTTATCAGATTTTATTCAATTTAATATGGAAGTTGTTGCCATTAATAATACCTACCTACCTATACCTATGGGTTTACTTGGCGCCGACTTCAATATGATATTGAATAAAATCTGGTAAATCAAAATAATAACTTTGTGCTAGGTAAATATTTTAAAGGATTTGTATGAATTCGGTTCAATTTTTTTTTGGGAATATCTCGTCGACGCAACGTAAATCATGGTCACCCTTCTTTTAACTCGAGTTACAGGGTTTAAGTTCTGTAACTCGTGATTTTCAAGCATTAGAACTTCATTCAGGATATCTACATATTCTTCGAAATCGTATCAATGATTAGCAAAAATAATGAGACCTCTACCAAATTCTGTTTAAGCTCCACTTTAAGAAACACGTGGCCGCGCGGTTCGCCCTTACGTAAGTGCTGTAGAACGAGAAGTTCAAACTTTAGGGCTATATTTTTCAAATCTACTTTTTCTTCGAAATCGTATCAGTGATTAGCAAAAAGAATTAGACTTCTACAATGCTCCGTTAATGAGAACTGGTGGCCGCGCGGTTCGCTTTATGCGGACTGCGCGGCCATAACTTTGGAGTGCCGTATGTCGTGAAGTTCAAATAGTAGGGCTTTATTTTTATAATCTACATTTTCTTCGAAATCGTGTCAGTCATTAGCAAAAAGAATTAGACTTGTACGTAGCTCCGTTCAAGACAACTGGTGGCCGCGCAGTTGAATTCATGCGGACTGCGCGGCCACGGTTAAACCCTTATCCACTGAAAGCGCAATTTTAAGTCTCAAACACACCGTCCAATACTACGAAGATCGTAAGACTCCGGTGTACGCCTGTTTCCTTGACCTCTCCAGGGCTTTCGATCTTGTTTCATATGACGTGCTCTGGAGGAAGATTGGGGACCGGGGTATACCTGAGTCAATATCAGGAATACTACAATATTGGTATAATAATCAAACCAATCATGTAAAGTGGAATGACACACTCTCTGAGTCGTATGGGTTGGAGTGCGGGGTGAGACAGGGCGGTCTGACATCTCCCAGGCTCTTTAACCTATACGTTGATGCTCTCATAGCCGAGCTCAGTGGCATGCATGTCGGATGCAGCGTTGATGGAGTAACTATAAACAACATCAGCTATGCGGATGATATGGTGCTGTTGGGTCCATCTGTGGGGGCAATCAGAGAGTTGTTGAAAACGTGTGAGAGATATGCCGCCGCACACGGCCTGATTTATAATATTAAGAAATGTGAATACATGGTCTTTGGGGTCGGAAGTGGACGCCGGGAGAGTGAACCGGAGCTTAGTATTAACGGATCTTGTATCAAGCGAGTGTCAACTTTTAAATATTTGGGGCATTTTCTTACCGACGACCTCAAGGACAATGTCGATATTGAGAGGGAGCGTAGGGCTTTAGCGGTTCGCAGCAATATGTTGGCTCGTAGATTTGCACGCTGTACGGACCAAGTAAAAATAACATTGTTTAAGGCATACTGCCAGAGTCTGTACACGTGTAATCTATGGGCGCACTTCGCGAAAAAGTCGCTGGATGCCCTGCGCATTTAATATAATAATGCTTTTAGAGTGCTGCTGCGACTGCCTCGTTACTGCAGTGCGTCGACGATGTTTGCTCAGAACCATACGGATGGTTTCTGGGCAATTGTTCGCAAAAAAACGGCATCCCTGGTGAGGAGGGTGCGAGACAGTCGAAACAGCATTCTGCAAACAATTGCGTGGAGCTACAGCCCCATAATGAAAGCTCTAATACAGCAAACTATTACAGTTACTAACACTAGGATATAAGTTTTATTTTTTGTATTACTAACCTATATGGATTTACGTTATGGTCCGAAATAAACAAATTATTTATTATTATTTATTATTTATTTAAGTTGACACACTTTTTATTATTAGTAATAAAGATAATCACTCTTATTAATTCAGGAAAAAAGTTTTACCGGCGCTGGAGAAGGTAGTGCTCAACCGTTATGTAATCCAATTGATTATAAACTTTAACTTCTCTCCCTTTATTTCTACAGATATTTCAGTGTAAGTTTGACTATAATAAAATTTTATTTTACTGTTACCTAGTTAATATTATGTTTAACCTTAAGATATAAAGTATTTAAAAGTAACTATTATGTATGTACATCATTGTATTCACTCAATGCCACTGATTATGTTTTTATATCGCGTAATATGAATTACTACATATTAACTATTTTGGTTAAATTTGTGCTAATATGATTGTTTCTAGAGTACATATTATACTCACATGCGCACATATTACATATATACACACTTACAATTCAACACATAATACTTTGAACCTTAACGTATTATAATGTACACACAATAACTAGTTCCAATTATTACTATAAACAAAGTGTTTACCTTATTCTGACACATAAGTACCTGCTATAGTTACAACATAACTATCGTAATTAGATACTTATGCACAAACAAAAGCAACACTTTGCCTCCTTCATGATGGATCTATATTACCAGAAAAAATATATTTTCTGCGGGGAGAGAAAGGGAGATTGTACCGACCTCAAGTTACACAATTTTGCTAAAGCAAACTATGTAATCTCTAGAACATTGCGCCGGGAATGCTGATTACGTCACTTGCGTCCCAAGCTGATAACTTCAGCGAGACCTCCGTTGACATAGCCCATTAATATTTAATGGTTTTCGCTCCAGAACGCTCGCCCTCTTGTTACATTTTGTTTCTGTTAACCCCGACTTGTTGTCTATGTAGCTTACATAATCTGCTTGTAATTAACTTAAATTTTGTTATAAGTGAAAACTAAGTGTAAAATTGCAAATTATAGAGGTGTTTAATTAATAATTTGCACCTTCTTGTACTGAAAGGGTAAGCAGGTGTGTCTGTACCCAGCGATTGACCATTGCCTGCGTGGTAACGAATTCATTAAATAATTAGATCGATATTAGTTCTATCGAGATATGTATAACACGCAATTTGTTCCGTTTTAGTTTTTACACAAAATTACTTCTTCTATAACAGTTACTCAGCGATGTACCTTTAAATTACGCACTTTAAAAAAACAAAATCTAGACAGGCTATTAGATCTACATTAAATCTAACTACTTATGTACTTTTTACTTATAAAATTCTTTACATTAAGTTAAAAAAGACAATTGAAAAAAGTAAACCTAGCGATGTGAATGTGAAAAATTACTTCTATAACAGGTAATATTCAATACTACCCTCAAATTATTTCTTACGACCTTATTTTATTTATAAGCACACTTATTTAAAACTCACATGACAGTAGAAGCTACCTACGTTTCGAAAGAAGATTATGATTTTCAAAACGATATATATCTATATTAGATACAAATATAAAATGAAAAATATTAATAATTCCTAATTTGTTGTAATGGGGACAAAACTGTCGCCATTATAAGCGCACGAAATTGATTAACCATATCGCTAGGTTTACTTTTTTCAATTGTCTTTTTAGGGTTTCGTAGCCAAATGGCAAAAACGAAACCCTTATAGATTCGTCATGTCTGTCTGTCTGTCTGTCCGTCTGTCTGTCCGTCCGTGTGTCACAGTCACTTTTCTCCGAAACTATAAGGCCTATGCTATTGACTTGACTGATTGCTTAGTAACTAGATGTATCCTGTGAACCGCATTAAGATTCTTATATAAAATTAGAAAAAAGCAGTAAATTTTGAGGGTCCCCATACTCAGAACTAAAACTCAAAATTTTTTTTTTTCATCAAACCCATACGTGTGCGGTATCAATAGATAGGTCTTCAAAAATACTATTGAGGTTCCTAAAATCATTTTTTTCTAAAGTGGATAGTTTGCGCAAGAGACACTTCCAAAGTGGAAAAAATGTGTGTGTGTCCCCCTCTAACTACTAAACTAAGAGAATGATATATCTAAAAAAAATATATGATGTACATTGCCATTAAAACTACCAACGAAAATTAGATTGAATGAGATAGAGCTGGTAGTTTTTTTTAATACGTCATAAACCGCAATTTTCGGTTAGAAAAATCACTACCACTGCGAACGTGTTAAAACATCAATCAAAGTTACAAGGAACTATAAGATCTTTTATATTATGTTACTTGCTGCTACGAAACCCTTCATGGGCGAGTCCAACTCGCACTTGGCCGGTTTTTTAACTTAATGTAAAGATTTTTATAAGTAAAAAGTACATAAGTAGTTAGAGTTAATGTAGATCTAATCGCATCGCCTGTCTAGATTTTGTTTTTTTAAAGTGCGTAATTTAAAAGTACATCGCTGAGTACCTATTATAGAAGAAGTAATTTTTCACATTCACATCGCTAGGTTTACTTTTTTCAATTGTCTTTTTTAACTTAATGTAAAGAATTTTATAAGTAAAAAGTACATAAGTAGTTAGATTTAATGTAGATCTAATCGCCTGTCTAGATTTTGTTTTTTTAAAGTGCGTAATTTAAAAGTACATCGCTGAGTAACTGTTATAGAAAAAGTAATTTTGTGTAAAAAGTAGAACGGAACAAATTGCGTGTTATACATAATATCTCGATAGAACTAATATAGATCTAATTATTTAATGAATTCGTTACCACGCAGGCAATGGTCAATCGCTGGGTACAGACACACGGTAAGCAGACGTATAATATACGAAGTACTTTAACAGTTGTATTTGTAGTGGCGAGCCACCAGCCGCCGCCATGTTGTATGTAACGAACAGATACACATTGTGGCTACACGCTCTGTTGAAATTTTCACGCTTCCCAAACCATACTTGGCTTAGCGACTACCATATTACTGGCAGCCGGGGTCAATGTATGAATTTATTACTAGTCTGCAAATCGCTGTCTACTGACTCGGAGCGGAGTTTTATGTGATTCCTGCCCTGTCGAAGCTCAAAATCACTCATTCGATATCTTCTAAACTTTTAATTAAGCTGTAGAGGGCCAAAAATCTATTTATTAAAGATATTTTCAATAATTTTTTGTAGGGAACTCTTATATTCGACACTGAAGCTGGAAATATTATAAAATTTCTTTCTGTCTGTCGGTCTGTATCCCGAATCCCGAATAAACTTCACACCGAAACTGCTGAATAACTTTAAATAATAGTTATTATAATTTGAGTACATAAATAATCCGAGAAAGGATTTTGATTTCACCTATTTTCTGCACCGTTTTATTGGGAGAGCATGTGTAGAGAAGTTACAAATAAAAAATGCTTTTTTAGTTACAACTTCTGTTCCTATTTGATTCAAATTTTGCACAAATATTACCTAGGGGTAGGGTCTTCAAATAGGCTATATATTATCACGCTACATATCCTAGGGGCTAAGCAGAGAGCAATCGAATTCGCATTAAAACATAATTTTCACGCGTACGAAGTCGCGGGTAACAGCTAGTAATATAATAAACTATTCATAGTTGAAGAGTTTATAAAATGAGAAATAATTTAACAAACTTAATCTTTAAGCTCTTATAATTATGATGAAGCAAGCGCATCCATTACCAAACGCTCCTTTGAGCCTGACAAATAAATTAGTTCACTTCTCTCTCTCTCTCTCTCTCTCTCTCTCTCTCTCTCTCTCTCTATCTCTCTTTCTCTTTCTTATGTGACGTAAATAAAGTTATAATGGTAGTAGGTAAAAAACTTGATAAATGGTATAAAGCTCGGCACCTAGATTTTCCTCTCCACGCTAATGGACAGGCAGCCGAACTTGGCTTCCGAAGCACGGAATCGTCCGTAATTGGAAATGCCACAAACGGTTATTAAACCAACGAATTCGATTGCCTCATAAATTTTCTATTAAGTAATGTAAACAGAAAATTTGTGAGGCTGGTGAGTCTTGAACATAATATTTATACTTATTAATGTAACTAAGTTTATTGGAAATATTTATTTGTATTTTGTGTTTCTATTTTACAAACAATAATTTTTACTTTGTGGCTAGTAGGTACTCATTGTTCTCGTTTTATTTTTAGATATTAATTATGTATTTAACTAAGCAATAATTCAACAAATTCAAAATCATCTTAACGCCTGTGCCATAAATATTAACTTACTATTTTAGAATAGAAAGTTTGGAGGAATGAATGCGTCAACTCCCTACTAATATTAAAAATGTGAAAATAACTCTGTCTGTCTGTCTGTTACGCTTTCACGCCTAAACCGCTAAAGCGATGTAGATGAAATTCGTATAGAGATAATTTGCGTCCTTGGGAAGGATATAGGCTTCTTTTAACCGACAACGCAAAAAGAGAGTGATTTTTTTACGCGACAACAATAATTTATACGTGAACTAGCCGCGGGGAACAGCTAGTTACAAAATATTTATGTTATTTTGTTTATCCTTTTTAAACTTACTTGTCTTCTATAATTCGTAATGGTTTTTGCGTATATTTAATATTGTTGGAACCATGATTGTCTTTTGATGTTTTGACTGTATTATAATTGTCATTAACTTGAGTAAAATAGTCTTTGAAATCAATTAAAAACTTATTATTGTTTCAATAAAAGATTCATAAATAATCAAATATACACTCGAGAGCAATGAATCCGGGTCACTTAAAGAATGTTAAAAATCTCGGAAACTAAAAATGATAGGTTAATGCAATAAATTGTATTTAATAGACAATGTAATACTCCTTAAATGAAAGTAAAAAAAATATGAGTCACCATACATTTTATTAACACAAAATTACATAAAGAAAAAACTGCTGATCTCTCCTTAAAACAAAAATAGGAAACATGAAATTTTTAAACTTTATTACGATTTTCTTGAATTTTAATACTTCGTATTGCCTCCTCGTGCTTCCATTACTGCGTTTACGCGGTTTGGCATGCTGTACACCAAGTTCCTTATACGATTTTGGGGAATATTCTCCCATTCCTCTGTGAGAGCAATTTTGAGCTCACGAAGCGTGATTGGGGGAGGGTTTCGTTGTTTTACGCATCTGCCTAGCTCGTCCCAAGCATGCTCGATCGGGTTGATATCCGGGCTGCGCGCTGGCCACTCCATACGAGTAATGTTCATCTCTTGAAGGTAGTCATTCACAATCCTACCTGTATGAGGTCGGGCATTGTCATGCATAAATATAGCATCCTCACCTAAATTGACCATAAATGGACCAACGTGATCATTGAGGATTTCTTCCACATATCTTACGCTAGTTAAAAAGCCGTTTTCTATGATCACCAGCTCTGTGCGACTTTCAGAAGAAATTCCGGCCCACACAAGTACAGACCCACCACCGTAGGCTACTTTTTCTTCGATGCATGCTTGCTTGAATCTTTCCCCTGGTCTTCGATACACTCTGTGTCTTCCATCGTGCTTGTAGAGCAAAAATTTTAATTCGTCGGAGAACATAACTTTTGACCAATCTTCAATACTCCAATTTACGTGGCTCTGGGCATACCTTAGTCTCGAAATACGATGCCCACGCTCCAGTTTAGGGCCGTTTGCAGGTCTAAGGGGTTTTAAGTTAGATTCAGCAAGCCGACGTCTTACTGTCCATGCACTTGGGTTACTTCCTCCGAGGCGTCGAAACTGATTGGTGAGTTCAGTTCCTGTGAGAAAGCGATTTCGAAGCATGGTGTTCACCAAGTATCGGTCTTCTCGTGCTGTGGTACACCTGGTTCTGCCCGTTCCTGGTCTGCGTAGGTTAGAACCAGTTTCTTCGTAACGTCGGAGAACTCTTTGTACTGTTGACAGCGACACACCGACAGTCCTGGCTGTATCGCGCTGACTCCGGCCGGTTTCCAGCATTGTAAGTATTCTGGTGCATTCTTCAGGCGTAAGCGACATAATTTCAGCTTGATTAATGAATATAGAGCACTATCAACATGGTTTATGTACCCACATAAATGACAGATTACAAACAAAAGCAACACCAAATGCTGTAATTTCGTAGTTCCATCTTCGAAAGTGGCCCTTTTTCAAATTTGATTTTTTTATGATATAACTTTACAATAACTAAGAAGTTTTAATACCTTCATTTAAGGAGTATTACATTGTCTATTAAATACAATTTATTGCATTAACCTAGCATTTTTAGTTTCCGAGATTTTTAGGATTCTTTAAGTGACCCGGATTCATTGCTCTCGAGTGTAAGTTGTGAGCCATTTTCATAAAGTAGATCGATAAAATGTACTATTACGTATGTTATTACAAAAAAGGATAAACACACGAGTCAAACATTTTAATGGTGTTTTTGTGTCTGCATTTAAAAATTGGGCGTTAACTGAATTATTGTACAAAAGGCGCAGAAACCCGTTATACTTTCGATTGTTGGCACTTGATGGAACTTGTTATAATACATTATGAAAATTCATTTTTACTATTCCACTTTTATTTTAATTTGAAAATTAGCTGATAATTTTCAAATTAAAATAAAAGTGGAATAGTACAAGTGAATTTTCATAATGTATCAAAGCAAAAACATCAGATGCAACGTAAAATACCTGGAAACAACAATAATATTCTCATAGCCAATTTTATAACTCTGACAGTTGCGTTGGTTTTGAATGCCCTATCGCGTTGAAACATTTTATTGCTAAACCGGATACTGGCTACATTCTCGGCTTGAAATTTTAAACCTACTGTTATCTGTCGTACCACATCGATAATGCTAGCGTTATTTTCTGAAATACTTCATTGCATTTGCATATAAATATCACTAGTTCGAGTCTCACTTCAAACTCTGTATTAATTTGTTAGAAAGATTGAGTACTATTATGTTTTTTTATAAAATGTATACAAACGGTGGCTACAGTTACAGAGAACAACGAAATTTGTATGAACAGATCTTAGAGTATTCATTAGGGTACCTTCTTATTTATACTCTAAGGAACAGGTATATTTGGCGTCTGCCGGGAGCCCTAGGACATCCTTCCGAGGGCTTACCAGGGACTCCTGACCGCAGACAGTCGTAAGGCATAGTGTGGTTTGAATCGGTAAGAGTCCGGCATAGCATCCATGCAGGATTTTCACACAAGGTATAGTTTGCATGAGAATGTACACTTTCATGCATAATTATGTGGAGATTCGACTTAGGTTCCCATCTAACCTTTTATTATATTATAATAAAAGGTTAGATAGAATATTTTGCCTATACTTACACAAGAATGAGCAATTATAATAACTGCAATAAGAAAATCTCAATTTCAATTACAGAATTACAAATATTTATCAAAGCGCTATTCATTGTGCTCTTGAAAAAGCTGTTTCTAATTGTAATTTTGTGTGAGTCAGTGGTTCTACGAGTGCTACATCAGAATGTAGCACTCGTAGCCCCAGTCTCCGGCTCGTAGACTTCATGTTTTGTAAGCGATCATTAGCTATTAGCTAGTCCTCAGATGACTAACCACTTTTTAACATTGTTTTTTTTTTGCGAGCGTTTCGGGGCTTTGGAAAACACGTAAAGCCGTTGCCTGTAATAAGGCAGTCGGTAAACCAATTTGGAGGCTTTAAGGGCGTTTTGAAAATGTTTAACAGCTCATCACTAAATTACGTGAGACAAAAATGAAACGTTAACAACAAGTTTGATTGAAATTGGATAAAACTATTATACAATGAGCCATGAAATTTGACTACGTTTTATTCATAGAAGAGACACTATAAACACTATGAACTCTGTATCAAATTTGTGCAAACAACCAGAACGTTTCTGGACACAGATAATAGAATTTGGCCATTGTTCTTTCAGATTGTATTTCTAGTATGAATAGAACTATACCAAGCCTTCAAATAGCATGAACAAAAGACTCTGATCTACATTGCTAAATAGTTTACACAGTGTCATCTGGTACCAGTATGTTTATATTATGCTAAGCTTTTGTGTGTTAATGTTTTATTACAATTTGAATGCCTGAATGTTTAATATTATTTTGTGAAAATTTGTGAAGATGTTCGATGTTTGAAACGGCCAAACATAAAACAAAGGATATTTATCATCAGTAAATTTCAGTCCACGCATTTACGTTGTTTGATCTCGAATTGATAGAATACTAACCCAATACATCCCGAGGGTGTCGTAAGAGGCGACTAAGGAAACACTTTCGCAGAAAGATCCATTGCGTAGAGAAGGAAAACTCGAAATGAAACCCAGTTGTCAGTAAAATGAAAATCGTTAGCCTAAGTTGAAGGCCCTGTGGGCAGCTTGAACATTTTAAATGCGGCGAACTGCTCTGTCCATTTCAACACGGCAATAGGCTCACCACCTATTACGTGGGACATAAAACTATAAGTTGAAATGGGGGCGTATACTATGCCTTTGCCTACCCCTTCGGGGATAAAGGCGTAACTATATGTATGTATGTACGACTACGTGCGATCGCGAATCGGCATACAAGAATCGTTTTTCGCATGTACTTTAAAAAATTTTAAACGTGTGTACCTTTTATACGTGTGTTGTTTTAATTAGTTGTGAGAAACGGTACCCTAAATAGTAAAAATGTATTTAATTTAAATACATTAAAATATCGTAAATAGGTACGGTTTGTAACAAATATTTAAAAGGAAAATTTGTTTTATTTTACAAAGCATCTCGCATCCATTTAATTCAATAAATGAAATGGGGTTTACAATGAACTACCGTAGGAACTGATTTCATTGTATCGTGTATGAGAGCGAGATAATGTGTCAAAGATTTAATAATAGAATTTGCGACAAGGACCGTCTTTATTGGAGTACATGAGCAGAAATACTGAGGATTTCCAAAGCTCTTAAATTAAATTAGGTTGTGTCACAATTACATATACCTACAATAGAAAATATTGTACCAGCGAATTTCTAGTTTCTAATAAAAATATTTTTTCGTTATTCAAAAAATCATACATTCGTATTTAAATTCTTTGTGGGATGAGTTAACAGATTAACCACTTATTAATTATGATAGTATTTAGAAATAAATTAGCATGAGCGTTGGGGTGCGATGGGGCCCTACCAACATCCCCGGGGTCCAAGCCAGCCTCACCTGCAAGTGGTGCACCTGCCGATTAACGGACGAGGTCGGGGCGTAGAGAAGGAATACTCGAAAAGAAACCCTGTACCAACCCGTTTGGCCAGCGTGATACAGTAAGGCCAATGAAATCCTCCCAAATAAGAATATGACAAGTCACACAAAGCAACGGCCCCCAGTTCCCGGCACTTCCGCTGTCCCCGATTACGGTAGCGGTCGGAACGACGGCGGGAGGGGGGGTGCGAAGAATCTCCGGGATACGGTAGGCTACCATCCACGACTGACCTTGGCTACGTATAATGGACGAACTCTGAAGGTGGATGAATACATCACCGAACTCGAGGTAGAACTAGGTCGCATAAACTGGCATATACTAGGGTTGTGCGAAGTCCGTAGAAAGGGGGAGGAGACGCTAACCCTTGCGTCGGGTGACCTGTTCTACTTTCGGGAGGGTGATGAAAGGACCCCTTCTGAGGGCGGTGTCGGTTTTATGGTGAAAAAGGACCTTGTTGGCAGCGTTGTGGAAGTCGGTAGCGTCTCGGCTCGGGTAGCATACCTCATACTCAAGCTCACCGACAGGTACACCCTGAAGGTGATACAAGAGTATGCCCCGACTTCGCAAGGCCCGGTCGAGGCAGTTGAGACCATGTACGAGGACATAAGAAAAGCACTACACGGTACTGCCAAGGCTCATTACAACGTTGTTATGGGGGACTTTAACGCCAAAGTGGGAGTACAAGAACGCGGCGAAACGAAAATCGGTCCTTTTGGCGTGGGGCGCAGAAACAACCGAGGGCACATGCTAGTCAGTTTCCTCGAGTCCCAGGGACTCTTCTTGATGAACTCGTTCTTTAAGAAGAGGCCCCACAGGAAGTGGACGTGGCGAAGCCCTGACAAGGTCACAAGGAACGAGATAGACTTCTTCTTAACGGACAGGAAGTGTATATTTAGAGATGTTTCTGTGATTAACAGGTTTAATACAGGCAGTGATCACCGACTTGTACGAGCATCTCTAAATTTAGACTTTCGCGCCGAACGGGCCCGTATGATGAAGCCTACTCTCCGACCTACTGCGCTCCAAATGGTCATGGGATCTGATAGGTTCCAACTGGAACTTCAAAATCGTTTCGATCTGCTGGAAACCACCGATAACATTCACGATAAAACCGACACAGTGGTCAAAACACTACAGCAAGTGTCCCGAAGGTTTTTGTCCGGGAAAAGCAAAAAGAAGGACTCGAAGCTCTCACCCGAGACTCTCGAACTAATGAGGATCAGACGGGAAATGCCACCTACGAGGTCGTCAGAACAGAGGGACCTAAACTGCAGAATCCGAAAGCTTATTAGACGCGACCTCCGACGCTACACCACCAGTGTCATCGAGGCTGAAATTGAGCAGAACAGAGGCACTAAAGTCTTCGCCCAGCAGCTCGGAAGACCCCGTCTGGCGAAACTGAAAACAGCGGATGGCAGAACATTAACCTCAAGGTTTGAGATTCTCGAGGAAATCGAGAGTTTCTACACAGACCTCTATGCATCACGGAAAACAAAACCTACGGAATTGAGCGATGATGACCACAGAGCCCCATTAACACGCCACTACACGGAGGACATACCGGATATCGACCAGGGCGAGGTCAGGGCGGCTCTCGAGCAACTCAAACACAACAAATCCCCTGGAGAGGACGGAATTACAACTGAGCTCCTTAAAGCGGGTGGGACTCCAGTCCTTAGAGAGCTAACGAGCATATTCAATTCCGTCCTCCAGCAGGGCCAAACACCCAGGGCGTGGAGCGGGAGTGCGGTGGCTCTGTTCTTCAAAAAAGGTGATAAGACCTTACTAAAGAACTACAGACCCATCTCATTCCTGAGCCATGTTTACAAGTTGTTCTCGAGAGTAGTCACAAACCGCCTCGCTGGAAAGCTCGACGAATTTCAGCCAAAGGAGCAAGCCGGGTTTCGAAAAGGCTTCAGTACCGTGGACCACATCCATACTGTTCGGCAGATTGTACAGAAGACCAATGAGTACAATCGGCCGCTGTGTATGGCTTTTGTGGACTACGAGAAAGCCTTCGACTCGATCGAAACCTGGGCAGTACTGGACGCTCTGCGGCGGTGTCGTGTTGATTGGCGATACATCGAGGTGTTGAGATGCTTGTACGATACCGCTACCATGACCGTCCGGTTAGAGGATAAGAAGACCAATCCTATAGCACTGCGCAGAGGTGTAAGACAGGGCGATGTAATATCCCCGAAACTCTTCACCAATGCGCTTGAGGACGTCTTTAAGTCGCTGAACTGGGATGGATGGGGCGTGAATATAAACGGTGAACGCATCTCACACCTTCGATTTGCTGACGACATCGTCATAATTGCGGAAACGCTGGAACAGTTGAGCGGGATGCTGCACAGTCTAAGCGGAGAGTCTCGACGTGTTGGCCTCGGCACGAACTTGGATAAAACCAAGGTCATGTTCAATAAAAATGTCATGCCGGGACCAATCTACGTTGAAGGATCGAGGCTTGAGGTTGTCCAGGAATATACCTACCTTGGGCAAGAAATCACACTAGGCAACAACCTGGAAAAGGAAATAGCCAGAAGGATCCGCTTGGGCTGGGCAGCGTTCAGCAAACTACGTCGGGTTTTCGATTCACCTATTCCGCAATGCCTGAAGACAAGGGTCTATAACCAGTGCGTTCTACCAGTTATGACCTACGGTGCCGAGACGTGGACACTCACAGAGAAGCTAGTCCGGGCCCTTAAGGTTGCCCAGCGCGCAATGGAACGAGCTATGCTTGGGGTGTCTCTGAGGGATAAAATCCGGAACGATGTTATCCGTCAGAGAACTAGAGTGGTCGACATAGCTCGCAGAGTATGCAGTTTGAAGTGGCAGTGGGCTGGTCATATCTGTAGGAGAACCGATGGTAGGTGGAGCAAACGAGTTCTGGAGTGGAGACCGCGACTTGGTACGCGTGGGGTAGGACGACCCCCCGCTAGATGGACCGATGACCTGAAAAAGGTCGCAGGGACAGACTGGATGCGGAAGGCGCAGGACCGTGTGTTGTGGCGTGATTTGGGAGAGGCCTACGTCCAGCAGTGGACTGAGATAGGCTGCTTTGATTGATTAGCATGATTATCACTCTAAATCCCGTAGTACAAGCTTATATTAACCTAATTTGGGCTCTATGGTGTTGTGCCATAATGTCCCAAAATATTTATTTACTATTTATCTCAGCAACTCGATCGAATATCTATTACACCCCCCTTACAGTAAACATCATAAGGTCCAACATGTCAACTGTTCCGTATAATTATGAACATAATCTCGTAATATTTTGAGTAATGCATTGAAAAAGAAAAGGGACTTAGTAGGCAGGTAAACATTATCCGTTCAAAGACCTATTGTATGGGCCTACAAATGAAACCATTAAAATACATTCGCTACATATTTTCACATGAATTGAATTGCGTAAAAGGCGGAATAATTTCCTTGGAATCATTTTTCCACATTTGTGGTAGGTACTCATAGTTGTTTGTCGTTTACATATTGAAATCAAATCTTTCATTTAGCTTTTTATGACATCTTAACATATTTCAATTTCAATTGATTCTATGCTTCGGAATCCCTTAAAGCCGTTTCCAGCGATATGGAAGTTGTTGAGACAAGTTCAAGGCCTTTTAGGCGGCTAGAAATTTTCACAGCAAGTGATCACCACCTGCAGCTGTCCATTTTAACACATCTATAAATAGAAAGTAGGCTTGTAGTAAACCTCTGCCTAGAATTAAGACGTGACTATTATGTAAGTATAGTCATACATGCATTAGATCACATCTTTTATCCCCGAAGGTAGGCAGAGATATGTCTCTATATTGTATGAATGGGCATACAATATGATTTCATTTCACCTTTATATTTTGTCCCACGAATAGATGGTGAGCCGTACCTACACATTTTTTCACTTTGGAAGTGTCTTCTTGCGCAAACTATTCAGTTTAGAAAAAAAATGATGTCAAAAACCTTAATAGCATTTTTGAAGATCTATCTATATAGCCCACACGTATGGGTTTCATGAAAAAAGAAATTTGAGTTTCAGCTCTGAGTATGGGGACCCCCAAAATTTATTGCTTTTTTTTCTAGTTTTATGTAAAAATCTTAATGCGGTTCACAGAATAAATCTACTTACCAAGTTTCAATAGCTACCTAGGTCTTATAGTTTCGGAGAAAAGTGACTGTGACATACGGACGGACATCTGTCTATCCGAATGTCACAGTCACTTTTCTCCACTGTCTAGACAGACAGACAGGCATGAGGAATCTATAAAGGTTCTGTTTTTTGCCATTTGGCTACGTAACCCTAAAAATGGCTTTGTCTTCTGCAATATACACAATAAAATTTAAATCATTAAGATGCCTACTATTTTTAAGAATATTCTAGAACATTTGATTTGATACAACAGCTTTGAGACTTGTATGTATATGTATAAATAAATATACACGAAGTACATAATAAAAGCATTATACATTAAAAGTCAACTATATTTCTTGAAGAAAATTAAATGAATACATTCCAAGGAAACACGGTGTGTTTAGTTATCTAATTAATTTTATTACCAACGCAGAAGTTTCATTTATATCCACTTTGTCCCGAGGGAATGGCGGTACTTACTGAATTGTTTCTCCTGAATTTTATCATTAGCAATTCGTTACTTCTTTTCGGAGATTTGGATTTAGTGCAGTTATACAGGGTGAATTTTTGAAAAGGGATTGGATGGCCAAATCCGAAACTATAAGGAATAGCGAAAAATGCTGAAAGGAGTCACGAGCCCGATTTTGATGAAACTTAAAACCTCATCATTAGATTTTTGAAAAACCCATGATCCTAGCTGGGAATCGAACTTGTTGATTTTGAAAAAAAAAACACACCCTTTATTATTACACCATACGATAGAGTCGCTGTTAAGGATCAAATTTTGCAAAGTAATGATATACGCCAAATTTTAGGAACAATTGGAATTTTAATAGAATGCATATTTCATGTACCTAAATTTTGTATCATAATTTGTTTCGTTCGAAATCCCAGAATAGATCGTAACTATTCCGTGTTTTAAATTATGCTCAGAATGATTTTTTAGAAAATGTTCTCAACGGAATCAATAATATTCCTTAATTATTCCTTGAGGTTTCGAATCCAGCTATGTATTGCAAAGATTTTGAACAATTAATCAGTTAACGTAAGAAAAATAAAATGTATTTTGTTAAAGATGAGCTCTTTCCTGTAGTTTGCCGTATATCATTACTTCCCAGAATATGATCCTTAATAGCAACACTATCGTATGGTGTAATAATAAAGGGTGTGTTTTTTTTTCAAAATCAACAAGTTCGATTCCCAGCTAGGATCATGGGTTTTTCAAAAATCTAATGATGAGGTTTTAAGTTTCATCAAAATCGGGCTCGTGACTCCTTTGAGCATTTTTTGCTATTCCTTATAGTTTCAGATTTGGCCATCCAATCCCTTTTGAAAAATTCACCCTGTATAATACAAAAAACTAAATTCGCCTTAATTTTTTACATCTATCTGTACTTTCTTTATCTTTTACATCTCCATAAATATTTCAACAGTTCGAAGGAGCCTCTTTGGGAAATCCCAGTTAGTCTTCCTATTCTGTAAACAATGCTGATATCCTGTGTTACAATGTTTTATTATTTTATCCCGTAGTTAATTAGTAGGTAAGTCAAAATTTTAAGTGGGTTTAAATTTCTTACCAGATTCTCTTACACAGACGGTACAAGAGTTAATTAATTTTAATACGGACTGTAATTAAAGCATAAATAAGAGCAGACCTTTCACGAACAATGCTCCTTCAATAAAATAAAGGAACAAAATATTTCGTATGAAAACCTCAAAACAACAAACAAACTTTATTTCCTTTTACATAAAAGATACAGATTCCTTCTTATTTTCTCGTGTTTATATTATATCCTTTCACGTGGGTACAATTTATTGAATACATTTTGTAACAATGTATCCCACAGATTCCATAATCTTTTTATATTGCAAACATGATGAATCACTGTTAGATGTTGCTGCTGCTGAGACACGTTTCTATAGGAGATGGCAGAAGTAAGTTGGTAACGTCCCAATTTTCTCTCTGATATTTTTCAACTATTGTTCTCAAATAACCTGGGGCTACTGACATTGAAACTTTCCTTTCACTCCATTTCAAACCAATTTAAACTAAAGTCATAGTACCTAGTGAGCTTTATGTGCTATGATAAACATTTACTACAGCGAGGATCTTCACACATTCTATATGGTGACGAAATTTTCGTGTGCTGACGATCTAGAAAGGCTTCAGGCTCTATAGTACACCCATAGATAGTAATCGCTGAAGCGACTAGTACGGAATATACTCAAGTTCTATTAAAGATTGCTCCTTCTGGATCTAACATTACGTAACAGTACGCTTTGGGATAAGAAGTATGGTTTAAGAGCAGTCATTACATGCCGTTTGATATATTTTTTTTACATTTTTCTAGGAATAGACATACAGGTATACGCTGCGAGAAAGCTAGTATGAATGAATGCTATGCTAATAATATACAATCAGCTCTGATAATATAAAGTCAGCGTAGTCTATGTATTACTAACATCATTACAAGTGATATGAAAATCATCCTTTTTGCCTAGGGGTTGGATAGAAATCTACTAATCGCCTATTATAATCTCACCGTATGTATTTTGCCGTCGTAGTTGATCGTTATAGATGAACAGATCAAAATAATCAAACAAAGAATATTACTAGTTTATTAGCCCACGAACTTTCAAGTTAATAAAATTACTTTGCAAAGACGTGACTTGATTATTTTAACTAATCAGTTTGCGTTTGATCATTACTTAACTTTGTTAGAAGCCAATCTAAGTGCCTAAATTAATATTGAAAGAGCGTGCAATTTAGATACGTATAAAATCAAAGTTTAGTTATTAAAGAGTCTCAGACAAGTATTCATGTAATCAGTTCTACAAACATCGCACTAAGCTCTCCACTATTAATAAAATTGGAAAACAATCTAATACGAGTACGTGACTAAAATATGTTTTGCACTGACCGAAAAATTCGAGTGTCATAAATTCTAATTGGAAGCGATACAAATAGTACAAAATTATTTGCGTAAAATAATTGGATTATCATAATTATTATAAACAACGAAAATTTGACTTGAAGAAAATAATTACTGATTAACATATCAAGTAACTTTATCTAGATGTCGCTCTTAGTGACTTAACCTTTCTCCTATCAACTGCGAAGCCGAGCCCATTTTTGGTCAATGGTAGATACCCTAGCGCATCTCGGCCGTTTCCTCGTGGTCATACTAGTTTGTCACACCAGTATGACCACGAGGATATAAATGTCCTCGTAGTCATACTATCATTTTGACACCCCCTTTAGAAAAAATAAGGAAAACAGCTGTTCCAAGAATGAGCACTTAGTTTAACTGGTTGTATGTACAGTTACAATCACAATAACATTTGCAGATCTTTTGGCAATGTTGAACGTCCTTTAATATTCTATTTTTATTTACAAATGAAGATAAACAAAACAAATGAAGATCGACAAAACAAATGACGGTCGGATAAACAAATGACGATCAAAAAGACAAGCGACGTTCGAATAAACAAATCAAGTTCCAAAAAACAAATGAAGATCGATAAAACAAAAGACTATAAGCAAGTCGATAAGGTCAAAAATTACTTACAGCCTTATTTTGTAATCTAGAGGCGATTACCATGAAAAAGGTGCAAGAAAATCTCGACCTTAATGACACTTCTCTAAAAATGTGCTTTTAGGCGTTTATAGACATCAATGATCACGAATATGTAAAATATGCACAAATAGTATGCACGATGATTTACAAGCATGGAACATAGTAGAACCTGTAGCATAAAGGACAATTACGTTGTTTATTAAAAATTGGAAAGTTTACAGTAGGTACTACAATAAAATTAAAACCCTTTTAATTCCAGCTACGTGAGCTAAAAACTGACTTCAACCAACCAACCAATCAATCAGACAAATCCATCTACCATATTCCATTGCTGTCGATTCAAATATATTTCAAGTTGTAAATTGTTATCTTAACTAGGTAAAACATACAAATACTACAATATACAAATAGTTCGTGTAATCAAATAGTATTCAATTTGTTGTCTTAATTTATTTGCAGGCGTTCTGTTTATTTTATTCATTTATCGGTCTGGCAATATTAAAGGCCTGACTAAATCGTCTGGCTTACATTTTTTTCAATTACATAATCATTTCAGTAAACGTTGTTTTGTGGTTCTGTATGTGGTCTACCATGGGACGAAGATTCAATATTTTCTTTCGCTGTCAAACCACGAAAAATAAGAGTGCAAAATCGCTCTCAAAACATTTTACCATTTTTGTTTTTTATCGTTCGACTATCAAATAGTAAAAGGTCATTGCAGTCGCTCGTTGCACATGAAAATTCCTTCATGTCTATTCAAACGTATTTTAAAACAGTTTGAATAGTGCACTACTGAAATAATCGCCATAGTAAAGCATAGTTGACTGGACTGGTGCCAAGTCGCAGCGAGCTAGGCGCTTCACTTCCTATGTGTTTCGCTCCAATAGAATGGACGATTTCCCATGCAATTTCTGTCGGATATTAGTTAAATATCTTAACTCTAAAATAATGACCATGATATTCTCAAATATTTATCCCATAAATAATTTGTTTAGTTCAACTCAGAATGAGAAAATCCGCATGCATCCTTTGCGTGATTCGTCGTCCTTATATTTAAAAAATGCCGCGTGTCTGTGTCAGTCGTCTCAAAAATATATATTTGCGATTTTCCAAAAACAGTTGATCCATCTTTATACCCATGTTTTAATACTTCTGATTGTGAGGAGGAGAGATGTTCCAGGAACCATATTTAATTCCCAGGTAACGCTCGAATTACAGAAGATCTGATGTCTACCAGTCTTTCCTAAACCGTTGAAGTAGTTTTTGGGAGTACTCACGTACTTATTATACGTTTATCGTTTAAGAGACGCAGGTTTTTCAAATGTTACTATTTGAATTCCAATTTGCATTCTAATACGATCAAGAAAGTGGGTTGGTTTGTTTGCTGTTATTTAAAATGTGAGATCTTAAAGTAGGTAACATTTGAATTGGCCAGTTTTCATAACATCAGTCGATTTACAAAGTTATTCAACTATATCGATAAATAACTTTGTAAAACGACTATTTTTTAATTCTGATAAAAGCTGGCCAAGTCAAATCTAACCTACTTTAAGATCTTACATTTTTTTTAATAACAGCAATTGTTTCAAATCAAATCAAATCAAATCAAATAATTTATTTGCATAGAACAGGTACAGTACAGGTGTTATATGTTTTAAAAGGTTGTGCGCTGTCCTATAACTTCAATGGAGCGTGCAAATGTTATAAAGCATTACAATATTACTTTACAAAAATTACAGCAAAGAGAAAAAAAAAAATTAATACATACAAAACAGCAGATTTTTGTGCATGCAATCATTAACAAACAATTATTGGCCAGATTGATATTCTATTAATACTCTTAATAATTTATATTTCAATAAGTATTATCATGTCAGGAAATTTATAATGTCAGAATTAAAAGGGAATAAAATATGTATCAGAATGTCAAATGAATCAAATAAGTCCTTGATGTCAGGTAGTTAAGGTCACCAATATTTTGAGTATTATTAATATCACAAAAAAGTCCACAATACATTAAAATACATTATAATAAGTCTGTTAGGTAGTCTTTCACATTGTAGTAACATTTTTTAGTCAGTAAATCTTTCAAGCTTTGTTTAAAAATTAACATATTTGATTCCTTAATATCGCCCGGCAGCCTGTTATATATTTTAGGAGCCATGGCGAACACACTATTATGCATTAGAGTAGTCTTTGCTCTGTACATGCATAGACGATTCTTATCTCTTTGAGCTCGGCCAGATACCTCGGAGGCGAGCACAAATAGTTTTGGATTCATCCTAACGAATACAGCAACTTCAAAGATATAGATTGCTGGCAGGGTCATTATATTATATTGTTTAAAGTAGGGCATGCAGCTGTCAGTTACTTTTAACGAGAACATCGCTCTTAAACATCGCTTCTGTACCTTAAAGATCTTTTCCTTATCAACTGAGTTTCCCCAAAAAATTACTCCGTACCTCAGAACCGACGCCACTAAACCATGGTATGCAGTCAAGAGTGCATCCGTACCCAATACCTGTGCAAGCTCATGAAGTGCGTATGCCGACTTACTGAGTCGCTTGCATAGCTGCTCAATATGTGGTTTCCATGTTATTTTGTTATCAATTATTAATCCTAGAAACTTGACAGAGGCTACTTCTTGTACAGGCTGTGTATTAGCACATATTTTTAAATTTTTAAGTGAGGCAGCACGTTGACTAAATTGCATAAAAACTGTTTTACCTACATTTATTCTTAGATTATTTACATCCATCCAGTCAATTATTGCGTTTAGTGAAGTATTAATATCAGATTCATACGAGTCCATATGATTACCTTTAACAGTTACTGTACTATCATCCGCGAATAAAGCCATTGGGTTTCCTGTAGCATTCGGTAGGTCATTGATATATAGCAAGAACAACAAAGGCCCCAACACGCTACCCTGAGGGACGCCAAATAACATCTTACGCGGTTTAGAACGATATACTTCTTCTATTTTGGTCATTCTATTAATTCCTACAATTTCCGTAAATTGAGTACGATCACTAATGTACGATTTAATTAAATCCAGAACGTTACCCCTAACGCCATATGCATATAGCTTACTGAAAAGGGTGGCATGATTTACATAGTCAAATGCCCTTGTCATATCCATATATATGGAGCAAACCGGCTGTCTATTATCAACACATTTGAGAACATGTGCCAGGAAGTCATAGATAGCCATATTTATTGACATACCACTTCTAAAACCTTTTTGTTCCCTTGCCAGAATATCAAAAGTTTCAAAATAATTGCTTAGTTCATTGTATATATATTTCTCAAATATCTTGGACAGAATGGGCACCAGTGCAATAGGTCTGTAGTTCTCGATATTTTCTTTATTTTCTTTTTTAAATATAGGTTTTATGATTACAGTCTTAAGCTTATCTGGAAAAACTCCAGCCGCTATGCATAAATTTATGATATAGCTTATGTGTTGACATATGTTTGATGCTACGTATTTAATAACTTTAGTACATATCTCATCATATCCTACGCTATTTGTGTTCTTTAGATTTCCTATAACTTGTAGTATATCAGTTGGCGCACAGGGTTTCAGAAACACTGAATTCAGCCTGGAACGTACATATGAAGAGAAGCTTAATTTATGCTCAGATATTTTACTATTAGGGAAAATTCGGTCTATGAAGTAGTTATTAAAAGCATTACATATTCTATTGGGATCAGTCAGGATATCGTCATTATATTTTATGTAGGATATGGATTCGTTTGGTACGTTTTGCTTTTTATTATTTATAATTTTCCAGGCAGCTTTGACTTTATTCTGGGCAGTATTGATAAAGTGGTTGTTTTGTGCACGCTGAGTCAATTTTATTACTTTTCTGTACCTCACTGAGTATTGTTTAAATTTTATTTTATTTGCAACTGTGCGTTTTTTGTGGTATTGCCATAGTAATATACGTTTCCGTCTGCTGCACATTCTTACACCGTGAGAGACCCATTTTTGTTTTTTGTGAGCATTTATAGTAAGTAGTACTTCTGGGAAGCAAAGATCATACAAAAGCTTAAACAATTTATAAAAATTATTAAAGGCCATGTTAGGGTCCTGCGTGAGGTAGATTTCAGAAAAGGTGAGGCTACCTAAATACTCGTTAAACTTTTTTATGTTTTCTAAAGAATAATCTCGACGTCTAACTTTCCACCGTGTAATCAGGCACACCTTTTTAACGCGACATATTAATAATTGAGCCGTGTGATCCGACAGTCCAAACTCCAATACAGTTGACCTACACTTGAGTGGTAAATTATGAGCAAAGTTATCTATACAGGTCTTAGTTATAATTCGAGTAGGTTCTTTCAGCACTAATTTTAGGTTATAATTAAGGAGCATGCATTCAAATTCTGCTGTTGTAGTGTTAGGTTTCAAAATATTTATATTGAAGTCTCCTGCTAATATAGTTTAGTGTTTCCTAAAACTCTTACTTGTGTATTTCAATAACATGTCCAACTTTTCAAAGAAATTTCTTAAATTACTACGATAAGGTGTTCTATATATACATATAACAATAATATCATATGATGTCAATTCTACTCCACAGAACTCAAAGCTAGGAGAAACAGAAAATGTCGCTATTTTGGGAATTGTTTTCCATAGATGTCCCACCTTAACAAATATACACGAGCCACCTCTGCTAGTGTCAACCCTACTACAGTATGCTGCCAGGCGAAAATTAGGAATCATACAGAGGTCCTCATGACCCGACATCATATTATGCTCTGTGACACAAATAATATCCACATTGGTTCCATTGTCAGATAAATTGTGCAAACAAACAATAAATTCATTAGACTTACTTCGTAATCCGGCAATGTTTTGATGCAGTATATTTAAATTTTTATGACCGAAAAAACTCCTGTATTGGGATATTTTCCGTGTCATTTACAGCTTGTCCTTCATCAAAGCCTTCGGGTAATGATAAGCAATTTTTCGTCGTTGCGCCTGACAAGTTCCATATGTGCATTTTTTGGATTTTTCGATTTTTGCATATTTATAATCTCCGTCTAAATCTACGCATGCTAGTAAAATCCGTTGTGTAATATTTAGCTTAGAACCAATTTTGCAATATTCCATATGTGTTTTAAGCTTTGGAAAAAAACGTTATGTGCACACACGCACATATGGAATATGCGATCTTGCCAATATCGCGCGGAGAACATGATAAATATGTAACATTATGGTGACAAACATGGTCTAAGGTGACGTTAACCATCATTTTAATTAGTATTGAAATGAAAAGTGTGTTAAAATTCGTAAGGAATGTGCTTTTTATTTATTTATTATTATTATGTGATAAGTTTTGTTGTGGATAGAGTCCTACCCACAACATAGGGGCTACTTTCCGGTCTCACCTGCGAATGGTGCTCCTGCTGATTAACGGATGAGGTCATGACGAAGAGAAGAACAAACAAAGTAAAGCACTACGCACTACTTAGCCGTTTGGTGAACGTCGTACACTAAGGCCCAAACCTCTAGCAAAGCGAAAGCTTATAAAAATAAACGGCTCCCAGTTCCCTATACTTTCGCTGTTCCGGTCGCGGTAGCGGTCGCAACAATGGCGGGAGGGAAGCGCAAAGAATTTACGGGCTAAGACAGGCTACCGTTTACGACTGATCCTGGCTCCACGACGCACTTTACGTTCACTCCATAGCTGAACGAGCATCTTATCAAACTCGAGGTAGAACTGAATGGCAAAGACATACTAGACTTGTGCAAGGTCCGAATAAAGGGTCCTTCTTCTATCTTCACTTACACACTACAATCTAGGAACACTAGAACACTAACCCTCACACCAGATGAAATGCTCTATATTTAGCAAAGTGATGGAAGGACCTCCGACGGTGGTGTCGATTTTATGGTGAAGATGTACCTCATTAGCAGTGGTCTCGAAGTCAGCAGTATATCAGCTCGGGTAGCATATCCTATACTGGTACTCACCGATAGGAACTCCCTGAATGTGATACAGGTGTTTGCCCCTACCTCGAGAAGCACGAAAGAAGCAATCGAGGCTGTGTACGAAGACATAGCAACAGGGTCACTTCTTGGTGAATTCTTTCTTTAATATGAGGCCCCATAGAAAGTAGATTTGGTGAAGCCCCGACAAAGTCACAATTAATGAGAGATTAGATGATGATGAGAGAGAATGAGAGAGATGAGTCTTTATCATACAAACGGACAAAAGTGATGACTTTGTGATTGTCAGGTGGTTTATAATAGTAATAATATTTAACTTATTCATTCCATGTACCTGTACATTGCCACAACATAGCCAATATTCTCGAGGTCATCAATATCTTCTCTCCGGCATTGTAACAGAAAGGTGCCTTTCACAACAATGCCGAAGAAAAGAACAATCCAGTCTAGATGCAATCATCATCAGGACCCTGTTAGAGCTGGCCCGTACCCTACGCACCAGTGAGGCTGCACGCGCACGCATGATCGCGTGGAAACATGCAGTCCGCGCATCAGCGAACATCCCCGAGGCGCTGCAGTGTCGGGGCAGCCCCAACAACATCCTGACACTGTTGTTATACAGGACGCGGAGGTCACTGTACCGTTTCTTTGTGTAATCAGCCCACAGGCTGCAAGTGTATAGAGATGTACAATACGCCCTAAAGAGCGTAACCTTAACTTAGGCCAAGCAACGCGCGAACCTGCGGGCTATCATATTCGCTCTGATCTACAGCGACCTCCGCTCCCTGTCTATGTCCTCGTTGTCTTTAAGATCGACGGTGACAATATGCCCAAGGGACTTAAAATTTTCCACTCTGTCTAGAGGCACACCGTTTAACAAAATAGAAGGCACATCCTGCGGACAAATACCTCCCGCCTCAAACACCATCCATTGACTTTTCTTCGTATTGTATTGTAGGCCGTGACCACATGCATATTCTTCGCACGTCTTCAATAACTTCCTGAGACCACAGACCGAAGCACTCAGCAGCACCATGTTATCTGCGTAGCTAAGGTTATTAACACAGACACCATCAATATGACAACCGACATGTTGACTGCTGAGCGCCTCGATCAGGCCATTAATATATAAATTAAAAAACGTGGTAGATGTGATTCCACCCTGCCTGACGCCTTGCTCCAACTTGTATGGATCTGACATGGCCCCCGCCCATCTGATGCTGTTGACCTGGTTTGCGTACCAGTACTGTACAATGGTGATTAGTTCCTGAGGCACATTAATATCCTTCAGCTTTCGCCACAGCAGGTCATACGAAACCAGGTCATATGCCCTGGACAATGTCGGTTGTTATCACTGACTTGTCCCAGTATTTTCAGAAAGAGCCCAGGTTATAAAGCCTGCTCTTCGACCTACTACGCTCCACATAGAATTGGGATCCGAAAGGTTTCAATTGAAACTTCTAAATCTTTTCGATTTGCTAGAAACCACTGACAACGATAAAACCATAATAATAAGTGATAATAATAAGTGGTAAAACTGTTACAACAAGTGCTCAAAGATTTTTGTCCAGCAACGGCAAGAAAATTTTTTTAAAGCTCGAGATTCTCGAAGTTATGAAGATAAGACGGGAAATGAGACCTACGCCTGCGTATTCGTCAGAATGGTTTGACCTTTATGTCGAAATTATAAAGCTGCTAAGACAATACCTCAGACGTAATAACACCAGTGTTTTCGAGGCTACGATTGAGCAGAACAGTGGCACTAAGATCTGTACCCAACAGTTCAACAGCTGCAAAAACAGCCTCAGATAGCAAAATTGTACCCTCAAGGTTAATTTCATTAATATTCTCGAAGAATCTCATTAATCATCAGCAGAAGGTGGTGTCAAAAGCCGAAGGAACCGACGTGCATGCATGAAAAGAAAAATGAAAGTTGAAGAAGCCAGTGAGGTGTGTATGGACCATGCCGTGTGGCACTCGGTTCTTTCTACCAACCCCGCAAGGGACTTGGCGTGAAAATTCTCGAGGAAAAGGACTGCTTTTACAGAGACTTACTTACTTACTCAAAAATAATAAATCCCCTTGAGAGGACAGAATTAATAAATAAAACCTTGAATTTGGTGGGACTCTGGTCCTTAAAGTGTATTAAATTTTATTCTCCGGCTGGAACAGACAGCTAAAGCGGGGAGAGGGAGTGTGGTGACTCTGATCTTTAAAAAAAGGTGACAAGACCGGCCCCATGTCACTTGTGCGCGAGCCATGTTTACAAGTTGTTCTCGAGAATAGTGTCACAAATTTCCTCGAAGTAAAAAAACGACAGGACTAATCCTAGTCGAAAGATTGAGGCTTGTAGTTGCCCAGGAGTCTACTTACCTTGAAACCTAATTTAAAACGATGTTATCCGTCAGAATAACAGAGTTGTCGACATAGCTCTCAGAGCATGCGTTTTGATGGTAGGTACACATCTATAGAAGAAACGATAGCCGAGCTTGATAAACGTAGGATAGGATGATCCCCCTACTGATGATTCTACCGCCTGAAAAGGTCACAGAGAGTGACTGAATGCGGAAGTCGTAGGACCGTATGTTCCGGCGTATTTTGGGGGGGGGGCCTACGTCCAGCATTAGACTGCCTGAATTTGATTACATAATTAAGAACGGGCATAAAACTAATCATCGTTTCTACAGAAATAAGATCGTTCGTAATTATTCAAAAGTTTAAGCTCCATCTATTTTGTTCTGCACTCTGCATTGGATTTTGATTTTGATTGGATCGTATTACATTACATAAAGACCGACCAATAATTGTGAAAATAAAAGTAGTACACTGAATGTTTAACCCTTGGTTTACCCGGTGACATTTTACCTACACAATTTACCCGATGGAGTCCATAGGACTCCCTTCAAGAAAATGGATGATTTATTCAAAAAAACGCTCAGATTTCTAAGAATCAAATTATTATATTTGTTAATCAACTATTTCGCTATTGAATCACTAAGGTTATGACTTAAAATTATTAATTAACAGCCTTTAATAACTTAGATTTATGAAAACTAAATATTTCTTCTTACAAATATGAGATATAATTTTGAGTATTTTTTTTTATATCAAAATATAAATATTTATAAACAAATATTTAACAAATGTCTTCTTTGGAATATAAACCCTCATAAAAAAATAAAAACAAATCAAAAATGTTGTAGAAAACCAAACTTGCAGGGCATTCTACACACGATTATTGGTACATTATTTTCTTTGTACGGCCAAAGCACATAGGCTTAGTACAAGTATGGCAAAGGTAAGCGGTGTTCGTGATTTCATCTTCGTCTCAAGTGGCTGAACATTCAGAATCAGTGTCATGCTCAGAAGGCACAGTCATCTTCAGATTCTGACACTACATCATTGCGCATCAATCTGCGTAGCTAATTCAAGGGTAATGTTTCAACTTTCTGTTCAGAGTTCCTTTCATCCATATCTTGCTGCCTGCTTGTTCACTACGGATTTGGGTTTGTCGTCTAGAACATTTACAACATTGGAAGACGCCGTTAAAGTTCCCAAAATAAAAGAAAAAACCTTATAAAGAAAACAGCACTGAATCCAAAACAATAACATACATACCCCGGTGGAGTCCCATGGACTCCTCGAGTGTGTTTACTTACCGATAGGAGTCGCACACGCAGACGTCTGCTCATCCCCGGACTTGCCACGTGGCTGCGTGAAGGTACTCGCACGCGCAAGTTTTGATTTTAAAAAATGTAACTTTTATGGACACTTAGAGTTTTCAAAGGAGTCCCGGGGACCTACCGGGTAAATTAAGGGTTAATACCGAAATGTCACATAATAGACAATTTTTTGAGAAAACAGTGTTAACATTATCCCTTATGTGCATGAAAATGGCACATGAATAATTTGCATGCACAGTGCCAAAACAGGTATGTGCAGATTTACAGGAAAAATAATTATATCTTCAAATATATGCAACATTGCATTTCAAATGTATATCTTACATATGTAAAAAATAAATGTTCATAATACTGCATTTACAGATTTTTGATTACTTACACACTTTATGAAAAAACATGTTTTTTTGAGTTTCCCAAAACCTTGTAAAAATCACATCTGGAACTTGTCAGGCGCAACGACGTTTTGATGTCTAAGGTTAGTTTACACAGATCTTTAAATAACACTTTCATTCCACAATTACTTAAACAACCCGAATTTCTGAACATACTCTTGTCATAAACTAGATTCAAATTTGAGTCAAGAATATATGCAAACTTATATGTTAAATTGTCTAAATACAAAAGCTGGTTGAATGTATTCACTCGCGAGTTATATAAATTACAATAAGTAGCAATTTTAAATGTGGGTAGTGCGATAATTATGTTGGTATGACAGTTAGCAAGTAATACATTTCTGATGGTACTAATTATGTCAATATAATTGTTTGACACTTTGAAATCCGCCTCACCCACCGTAATAATACAAAAATCACTCAAAGTTAACAATTTCAGTTTCTTATCAAGGTCCAATAACAATTGTTTTATGCCTACATTAGGTGTTAAGAAATGACACAAATGATATTTTTCACCGTAGTACTTATCTGCCAACGATAGTATGTTGCTGTTAGTCTTATTGGAGCTTATGATATAAATCTTGTTCTGCGAATCTTGTTATAGGTAAGAAGGTTTTTACAGGTACGGCAGCGCGAGTGTGGCGCCTTTGGTGTTGCAAACGTTCATAGGCTGCGGTAACCACCAGTCCTTCTGGTAGGCCGTATGTTTGTCTGTCACCTTGGTGGTATAAAAAAAAATCTGCAATGCAGTCAGATCAACGATGGCCCTGATGCTTCTACCGGCCAGAAAGATGGACACCCATCCGCATAATCTTTCGGGCAGTCCATAGGAGGGCAATTTTGTAAGAAGACCACGGTGCCGGACCCGGTCAAAGGCTTTAGAGATGTCAAGGCTCACTGCTAGAGCCCTTACTCTCAATAGCCGTCGCCCATCGATGTGTGAGGTACACAAGAAGATCCGAGACCGTGACGGAAACCGTACTGCCGGTCACTGAGCAGGTCGTGTTCCTCAAGGTACCTCAGGAGCTGTGTATTAATTACACGCTCCATCTCCTTAGATAGAAGGGATGTGACGGTTATAGGCCTGTAATTGGTCATGTCAGTCCTGTCACCCTTCTTGGGCACAGGATGCACATACGCGATCTTCCACGACGGCGGGACTTGTTGCATGGAATATGAAAGTGAGAAAAGTGTAAGTACCGGACAGAACTCTGTACCACACAGCTTTATCTGTGAAAATGTAAGCTTTTTAGCTATCACGGTTCATGAGGTACAGCCTCGTGACGGACAGACAGTCAGACCCACAAACAGACAGGCGGACAGCGAAGTCTAATGGATAGCGTCCCGTTTTACCCTTTGGTTACGTAGCCCTAAAAAGTTGACTATAATCTTTCGTGTATCAAATGCAGCACTTAGAGTGTTATTGTCTAACAAACACCACATCTCCACAAAGTTTCACATTTATAATATTAGTACGGATTTTCAAAATATGATGCTTCGTTCACGTAGCGGGTGAATAAACTTCTGCATAAAATAGCGCCTGGCTGAGAGCCAGTCTTGTCGAGAAACAGCAAAGTTCATTTATTTTGTCATCAATTGACAAATTTAAACGAAAATTTCATTTAAGACAGCGACAAACTTGTCATAGATGTTATTTCAACTTCAAAGCTGTGATTGGATTAAAATAAGTTACAGTAATGATATCTACAAATCACGGTCTTGCGTTTAATCTTCTTCCTTACACAAACTAACAAAGGTGATTCGTGTCTTATTTTTAATGGAATGGATAAGCGTTCGTATTTCCTTATTTATTTTGGTCGGACTTTTTTTGAGGCATTTTATTTAAGAGGTCTAGACTTAGTGTCTAGACTTTCTCCACCTAGACTATTGTGCTCCAAATACACGGTTTTAATATTTGAACTTACTCTGAGAACACCGCTCAAAAATATGTATTAGGCTCTTCTCTTCTATGCTTAACAGGGTAGTATCTCTACGAGAAATTTTGCAAAATAGGTGTTAGCTTTTAGGTATTGCCATCGCACTGCACCTCCGTACAATGCGATAACGATAGTTTAAGTTCAGACCAAATTTTATTTGGAAAAATTCGTATTCCCCTGTCCATGTCCTATTACTCTTTTCCTATTACTTTATTTTTAAAGATGACAGCTTTTTAAATTTGTATGGTAGTCCTCTAAGCATGGCAATAAAAAACAAGTCATTTGTAGTTGATGATTATATTCACTATTCAGTTTTTAAACAAAAAGGGAGAAAGCCTTTTAGTACATGGTATAGTTTTCCTTTAATCATATTTATTATTCAGGTAGGTACATGAAAATAGACAAAAGAAAGCACTAAGACTAAATGCAAAATTATTTCGTAAAGTCTTTTAGAGAAAATGTTAGGTTTTGGTTAGGAGAAGCTTAATACAATGCAGCTTTTCTTATTACACGCTCAGTAAAATCTTTATTGCATATTTCCATACTGATCTAGGGATTGTGGAGAAAATAAAGTACGAGTATAAGTAAGTACTTCTTTTGTTTTCTGTTTTATTAAAGATCTGGGAACTACTAATATGTACGTATAGTTTTAAATGAATTCTCATTTAATAACAATTTTAATTTGATTAAAACTTATTAAAAACTAAGTTTGTGCTTGTAACCTTTACGCGCGATTGAAGTAAAACTTCTTTGCCATTGACGGCATCATAATGTTATATATTAATATCATTCATTCGAATTTTGAAAAGCGGAACTACGTTTCCGCTATTCAAAATTCGAATAGTAAGCGTTACTTCCGTCAGAAAAAATATCTGAGTTACTCCCTAGTCGCTCCTAAAGAAGTTTTACTTCAATCGTTCAAATATAATTCACAGAAGCCCGTAGTGCTAGTTTCTTTTAAGTGTTCCGTACCCAAGGGTTAGAAACCAGATGCCATGACTTGGACTATGGTGTTGTTCTAGCTGTTAATAGACAGTAGCTCCTGACCCTTAACAACTAGACAGTTGAAACTTTTACATACGATGTGTTTCTGTTGCTGATGTAACATCAAATAAATACTCATAAATAATCGGCAAGTACAAGTCGGATTACTACACAGAGGGTACCGTACCGAAAAACGCATTTGTTTTATGGGATCCCACTTATAAATGACTTTTTCAACACCCTTTTTTTTACATTTATGCATCAGAATTACAATCAATTGTGAAATGTCAGCTGTCTTGCTATCACAGTCCTTGAAATACAGCCTGGAGATAGTCAGACAGACGATAGATGACTTGGTGTGTGAGGAAGTCCAAAAATATTTATTAAATATTACAGGTAGGTAACCAAAAGATGTACTTAAAGAGTTGTATTGAGATGTAATATATCTTTGCACAGTTGCTCTGTGCGGTCTCCTTTATTCTCAAAATATGCCCCCCAGACGTCGAATAACTGTAATCAGCCCGTTAGTTCTCCAATTCGCGTCTGATTAAATTCTAAAATGGTTTAAAGATATTTAATCTTGTTGAGTATGGTTGGGATTTAGTCATTCTTCTGAACCACAGAAGTATGCAAAATAACAGACAAATACTTCGAAAAACAGACAGATATTTTTACTTTAATACTGTATTTACTAATTATTGCGTCGCAAGAAAACAAATACTTATGCTGACAGTGTCATGTACATGTTTTAAATGTAATAATTGGTTTTTATTGCGCAAAATAGTTCAGTGAAATCTGATCACCTGTAATTTCATAGGTACGTAAACGGGGCAGGTCTAACTGCTTAGACAACAACTGATAAACACTTACATTCAAAATAACGTAAGTAAACAACAAATTATGGAGGTTTACATTTTTGTTTGTCGTCTCCTTACTTTTTGTTTAGGCATTCGTATTTTTGTCCCAGACGCTTGTTAAATTGTGTCGACGAGATCCAGAAGAAATATCATTTTCCACGTTTCTCGAACTCGAACAAATGATTATTCAAATTTATGTAAACAAAGTTATCCCTTTGCATTAGCTTATTACTTACCTGCTTGCGTTCTCAGAATTCCGAAGAACGTTATTATCTAATCTAATACATTTCAACATCTCACTGGATGAAGCCTCAGTAAAATTAATTTTAATTCTAAACTGAGTGTGGCTAAGATTGGGAAAGGTCTACGACTAACATTGAATAATAATAAAACTTTATTGTTAATAAATAGGTACAGTAAAACATAAAATTATTACCTATATATTTACATTATAAATATCTAAAATAAACCTAATTAAGGCCCACGTGGCATTCTGCTCAAAACACTAGCATCATTCTCCGTTTGAATAACTATACCTTTTCGCTGAGAGAAAAAACTGCAAGCACTTGGGTCACCAGTCGATTCTACTAGATGCTTTTACAAATTTAAAAAAAATAATGCTCATTGGGACCTAGGGTCTTGACACCGACTGGAAGAAAATTATACTGCATTGGATTAAGGTAGGTTGATCTCAGTCCAATGCTGGTCGTAGGCTTCTCCCAATCTTAGCCGCACTCAGTTTCTCGCTTCTACTTTTTCTTGGTCATCTGATCTAAAATCAGGAACATTCTGCTACTTGCACTGCACTGCAGAATACCAGTGCACCATCGGCGAACAGTTATTCGATCATTTCTTATGTTTACTTTACGACTAAATATTGATTTCAAGCATTGTGAGAAGAGAAAACTTCACGGAAAAATTATTGCTCAACCAATGGGTGTCAGAATTTGCTGCTTACATGCCGCCAATAAATGCAGACTTTGATCCACAAATACAACAGAGTTTTTTAAGAAGTCGCATATGTTACGCGAATGGAATTTTCAACTTATGCATAGATTTAAATAAAGTCATTACGGCCCTGCCTCTGAAAACATACCGAGCTGAATAAATGAAATATTGAGATTGGATCACAGATGCGAGTGTATCAGAAAACAGGTTTTGAACATACTTTTCGATTCCTTCCTTTTTTTGAACTCAATTGAAAACCTTTATTATTATTAAACGTTCATACCTATTGTGTACTACGCATTCGAGCACGGGTTTCTTCTGCGTAAAGAGCTTCGCTTATTTTTATTTACATTTGTATTTGGTAGCGAAGAAGCACTCGTGGCTCCGCAGACTCAGTGTTCTGTAAACGATCACTGTAGTAAGTCACATTTACTATGGCTGGTCGGTCGGGGATGGGTGACCATCACGTGACCACTTGGTGACATTTATTTGCGAGCATTTTCGTGCTTTGGCAGGCAAGGTAAGCCGTTGGTCCCGGTTGCTCGTAAAATGGCGGTCGTTAAGCAAAGTTGAAGGCTTTTATAGGCACCTTGAAAAAAGTCAACTGCTGGTAGTCACAACCTGCGCCTGTTCATATACTCGGCAATACGGCTCACCACCTATTACGTGGGACAAAAAACTAGGTGAAATGTGGGCATTTACTTTATAGGTATACCTCGGCCTACCCCTTCGGGTATAAAAGGCGTTATCATACGTATGTATGTATATTAGGTCCTATAGTACAGTATTAACTGTGCTGTGTTCCTCAGTAACCGGCTATCATATTTAGAAAAATCTATTCCGTATCAGTTTCTGAGATTAATGCATTCAAACAAACACACAATAAAACTCAGCTTTAAATATTGATCAAAACACACGATTAAATATTATGTATTTTAAAGAATAGGTATATAATTCATTTAACGGCAACATAACAATAGCTTTAACTGTGTGTGACACATGATTTTTGTTATTTTAATGTTAACGGTTGCTGGACTTCCAACTTTAAAACTATATTATCAGTAATAGGTACATATGAACTCAATTCTGAAAATAAACGGTATGATAATTTGTTTAAAAACAACAGCATAAATTGTCATAAAAAAAAATGATGTTTTGCCGATTTTTGGTATCTGTTAAAGTTAGATAACGTTGTGAAAACATTAACTTACGTTCTTTTAATAATATTCCTACCTAAATTTAATTTATTAGGTACGTATAAATTATAAAAGAAACCTACAAGGTTTACTCGCTTTAGATTATGTTCTGAGGCAAAGGCTGTCACAAAAATGATTAATTTCATATTTAAGAAGATTTCTGACAGTTTCACAAGACCTAGCTCATATTATTAAGTTTAGAAAACTAAAATTTGAATGGAAGTTTCTTTAATTTTGATAATATAAGAGAGTTTTGAACTAGAACTAGGACTAGGTACCTAACTTTTAAAAATTAATTTTGTTCATACAACAAACATAATTCTAATATATAAGTCCTACTTCAAACAATAAAAAAAAATTTCAGAGATGATTCTATGCTACATTACATCCTATCCCCCTATACCTACCTACGAAAACAGGAACAAAAGAAACCTCGGGAAACTTAAATTAACTTAAATTACATATCTGCATTATTATCATTAACAGAACAAGTATTATAGACAATGTTATTTAACCTACAGTACTATTGACAGTTCAAATTTTTGAAGTGAAACTTCTTTATCGGCGTTGGAAAAAAATTTGCGTCACGTCACGTCACGATTTTTGGTTACGCGCCATCTTTGTTCTGTTCCCCACCACGGTGGATTCGAATTAAGAGTACTTTATCCAGGGATAGCATGTCATTTAAAGATTTTTGGACTTAGGGAGTTAGGGACTTTGAGACTTTGGGACTTTGGGACTGTGGGACTGTGGGACTGTGGGACTGTGGGACTGTGGGACTGTGGGACTGTGGGACTGTGGGACTTTGGGACTGTGGGACTGTGGGACTGTGGGACTGTGGGACTGTGGGACTGTGGGACTGTGGGACTGTGGGACTGTGGGACTGTGGGACTTTGGGACTGTGGGACTGTGGGACTGTGGGACTGTGGGACTGTGGGACTGTGGGACTGTGGGACTTTGGGACTTTTGGACATTTGGACTTTGGGACTTTGGGACTTTGGGACTTTGGGACTTTGGGACTTTGGGACTTTGGGACTTTGGGACTTTGGGACTTTGGGACTTTGGGACTTTGGGACTTTGGGACTTTGGGACTTTGGGACTTTGGGACTTTGGGACTTTGGGACTTTGGGACTTTGGGACTTTGGGACTTTGGGACTTTGGGACTTTGGGACTTTGGGACTTTGGGACTTTGGGACTTTGGGACTTTGGGACTTTGGGACTTTGGGACTTTGGGACTTTGGGACTTTGGGACTTTGGGACTTTGGGACTTTGGGACTTTGGGACTTTGGGACTTTGGGACTTTGGGACTTTTGGACTTTGGGACTTTTGGACTTTGGGACTTTTGGACTTTGGGACTTTGGGACTTTGGGACTTTGGGACTTTGGGACTTTTGGACTTTGGGACTTTGGGACTTTGGGACTTTGGGACTTTGGGACTTTGGGACTTTGGGACTTTGGGACTTTGGGACTTTGGGACTTTGGGACTTTGGGACTTTGGGACTTTGGGACTTTGGGACTTTGGGACTTTGGGACTTTGGGACTTTGGGACTTTGGGACTTTGGGACTTTGGGACTTTGGGACTTTGGGACTTTGGGACTTTGGGACTTTGGGACTTTGGGACTTTGGGACTTTGGGACTTTGGGACTTTGGGACTTTGGGACTTTGGGACTTTGGGACTTTGGGACTTTGGGACTTTGGGACTGTGGGACTGTGGGACTGTGGGACTTTGGGACTTTGGGACTTTGGGACTTTGGGACTTTGGGACTTTGGGACTTTGGGACTTTGGGACTTTGGGACTTTGGGACTTTGGGACTTTGGGACTTTGGGACTTTGGGACTTTGGGACTTTGGGACTTTGGGACTTTGGGACTTTGGGACTTTGGGACTTTGGGACTTTGGGACTTTGGGACTTTGGGACTTTGGGACTTTGGGACTTTGGGACTTTGGGACTTTGGGACTTTGGGACTTTGGGACTTTGGGACTTTGGGACTTTGGGACTTTGGGACTTTGGGACTTTGGGACTTTGGGACTTTGGGACTTTGGGACTTTGGGACTTTGGGACTTTGGGACTTTGGGACTTTGGGACTTTGGGACTTTGGAACTTTGGGACTTTGGGACTTTGGGACTTTGGGACTTTGGGACTTTGGGACTTTGGTACTTTGGGACTTTGGGACTTTGGGACTTTGGGACTTTGGGACTTTGGGACTTTGGGACTTTGGGACTTTGGGACTTTGGGACTTTGGGACTTTGGGACTTTTGGACTTTTGGACATTTGGACTTTTGGACTTTTGTGTCCAAAATTATTAAAGTTCAAAACTCCATTTGCACTTTGGACTTTTGGACTACTGGACTTTGGACTTTTGGACTTTTGGACCCCAAATCACCTCACTAAGTCCAAAAGACCAAAAGTTGAAAGCCAAAAGACCAAAAGTCAAGTTACTTACTTTATTTGTTGAACATGGCATAGAAATATGCCTTTGTTGAAATAATTATACTTGCATAAGTTGGTAAAAAAAGAACTTTTGGCCCTTCGCCGTTACTGTATCTCCAGGAAATACCTGTCAAAAATGAAACTTCAGATAACGAATCTCTAGGAGATACATTCGCCTTCCGACAGTTTTCGCTCTTGTAGCGCAAACTGTACTATCTCTATCCTGCTCAAAGTTATAGGGAGCGTTCATAAAAAGAAACGGGACAAGTATATAGTACATTGTAAGTCTCAAAATTACGCCTCATGATTTTCATTTAAAAAGTTTTCTCCATCGCGCGCCATTACGCACGGCTGAGTGCTCGCGGCCGCTTGCGTTTTTTAACTAAAATATATTTGGTGTGTGTATAATTTTCAGGAAAGTGCAATAGAATCATAACTGGGTAAGTGTTTGAACAGTTTTTTATTTCCTAGATTGTGCATTTCATAAAGATTTTGTACCTAAAATAGCTATTTTCAATGAACATTCATTGTCATTTTACGCGCCAAGGCGGCGCCAAGCCCGTACATTTGGACGTATGACTAAAAGAATAAATACTGTAATGACGACAATCTATCATTATTTTCTGTAATTTTATGTATTCTTTTATTGTTTTCAAGCATTGAAGTAAAATCTATTTCAATATTTTTTTGTAAAATTCCAAGAAAGTCAAAGCAGACGTAAGCCATTGTTCCGAGTTTCGTGCTGTTTTCGATTTGCTATGGACACGACTTTTGTGGATTTGAATTTCAGATTTTAGTGACGGTTTTTTAAATTTTTTGACATGACAACGTCTTATAATTATAATTCGATGGAGCCGGCTGCAGGCATGAAAAAGTGTGACGTATGCGGCGTTATCTCCCTCGCGTTACCTCGCTCTGAGGCGTTCCATTTATTTTAGTAATGTTTACAACAGATAGTGTTGTAATCAATTGATGTGTTATTCCATAGTAAATGTACTACTATCCAACTCACGATATTAAAATTTATTAACCAATAAGCATATACACGGTGTTTCTTTTAGGGTGTCAAGCCGCCACTAGCTGGTAGCAGGGTTCCATACCTATCGATTTAACCCCCATGTATGCTCTACGATTTTTTGTAGTTTTCGAGATATAATTTTTTGTCGTTATTCAGAATCGTAAAATATGGACTGGTTGTAGAGTAATTCCTTTTTTAGTAGAACACGTTGTTTGAGTGATTTTCTGGTGGTCTACGAGTTAATTTTATAATTTTTTTTTAGATTCAACTATGGAAATATCCACAAATCCTGAGGAATCTTCAAATGAAATTACTGTACAAGTTGATGTCCATCATCGGCATTGTTCACAACTCAGTGCACCAATCACTACAACAAGCCATGTCTGTGGGAATGAAATTCACGCAACGAGTAATTTTTCTTCAATCCATCGTGGTTATCCAAAAACAGCTGCAGAGCGAATGCAACAGTATAGAGCTCGGAAAAAGAAGAAAACTCTAATAGTGAATCATCAAAAACATAAATCTGACGCAGAGCGTGCAAAAGAGTATAGAACCCGAAAAAAAACGAAAATCCAAGAACACACTAACCAAAATCAGAACTTGGTTGAGTCAAAATTAAATCAACAATCAAAATCTGACTCAGAGCGTGCAAAAGAGTATAGATCCCGAAAAAAAGCGAAGATCCAAGAAGACACTAACCAAAATCAGAACTTGGTTGAGTCAAAATTAATTCAACAGTCACAATCTGACTCAGAGCGTGCAAAAGAGTATAGATCCCGAAAAAAAGCGAAGATCCAAGAACATACTAACCAAAATCAGAACTTGGTTGAGTCAACATTAATTCAACAATCAGAGCATGAAACCAATCATCTGGCTTACACGGATTTTCATCGTCACAATCTGGCTCATGATGAATTTCAAAAGAAATTTGTTCGAAATTCATTTGGTCATATGTGCTCAGTTTGTGAAAGACTGTGGTTTAAAGATGACTTACGATCTGCATCCCTTCAACATGATACAATCTTGAAAACAATAGTTCCTCATCTTGATATAAACAACGTTGCTCTATGTAATACCTGTGTAGCATCTTTAACTAATAATAGTATTCCTGTGATGTCTTCTTATAATGGATTTAAATTTCCAAAGAAGCCCGATTATTTACCGCCATTAGACTTAGTATCTGAACGGTTGATTTCTCCGCGAATCCCATTCATGCAGATTAGGAGATTAAGACACGTTAACGGTCAGTATGGTATTTATGGACAAATAATTAATGTTCCAGTGTCTATCGATTCAATGGTTCGTACTCTCCCTAGGAGTTTATCTGATGATCACTGTATCAATGTGCACATTAAACGCAAGAAAATCCATAAATCCAGTTATTTGCATGGTATAATTAACAAAGGTACAATAAAAATATGGCTTCAATTTTTATTAAAGTCGCCATTATATACTATGTATGATATCAAAATTGACGAATCTTTTTTTGAAAACAATGACATTGATACTGTACCTCAAGATGAAATAAGCGAACACATTCCAATCGAAGAAAGTCTGGTATCTCAGCAGCAAACATTGATGTGGAATGAAGAAAAATATTTAAGATTAGCCCCAGGAGAAAAAAATCTTCCACATAGTTTACTTTTTGATGAACACGCAGAGGAATTGTCCTTTCCTGCAATATATTTGGGCCAATTTCGTACGTTTCGTGATGGAATACGAGTAACGCCATATGCAATGGCTACAAGTGAACTTAGACGCTCAGACCGTCGTGCTGTTACTCCATATCATGTATTATACATGGCAATGAAAATAATGAGACTTCGAGTTCGTGATTCCCTAACAGTTGCCTTCAAACATATAGGGAAAGAAACAAAAATCACACGTGAAGAAATTGAAAATGAAGATTAATTGCATTGAAACTAATTTTGCATTTCTAAAATCAATTCCCAATTCGTTATGGTACTGGGCTGATAAAAAGAAAAATTTATTCGCAATGATTAGACAGTTAGGTAAACCAACAATATTTCTCACCATTAGCGCAAATGAAATTGGATGGACTGATTTAGTTCAATTATTATATAAGTTGAAAAACAATGGAGTCGAATTGTCAAAAAATGATGCTGAAGAATTACACTATCTTGAAAAAGTTACTCTGATTAATGAAGATTCTGTAACGTGCGCAATCTATTTTAATAAACTGGTCAACGTTCTCTTGAATATTTTACAGTCTCCTAAAAAGAGTCCGTTTGGAAAATACTATGTGTTGCATTATTTCAAAAGAATTGAATTTCAGAATCGAGGTAGTCCGCATGCCCATACATTACTGTGGCTTGCAAATGCACCGAATGATGCTTTAGGTGAAAATAAAATGGATGCAATTTCACTGATTAATCATCTTATCTCGATTTCATCGCAAGAAGCATCAGGACAAATAAAATTACAAACACACAAGCACTCATTCACCTGTTACAAAAGAATATCGGCTCATAAACCTCAACAATGTCGCTTTGAAGCACCATTCATGCCTTCTCGTTCTACAGAAATATTATTACCCATGCAACAAGGAGAAATTGGTTTTAATCATTATATGCAATCTTACAGAAATATTCGAATTAATCTCGAAAATAATGATTATGATGATATTGATAGTTTTTTTCAGCAAAATAATATTTCATCAGATGATGAATATCGCAATATACTTCGAGCAGGAATCAAGAGACCAAGAGTTTTCATAAAACGCGAACCCAGTGAGAAATGGCATAATCCATTTAATCCGTTTATTCTGAATCTGGTAAAATCTAATATGGATATCCAGTTTATAACGGAGGAATATTCGTGTGCCCAGTATGTAGCTGAGTATGTTAATAAAACCAATCGTGGAATAAGTAATTTACAACGTGAAATTATTAAATGTATGGATGAACACCCGGAGTTTGATGTTGTGGAAATCACAAGAAAATTGGGAGTTGAGATGCTAAACAGTGTTGAAATGCCAAATCAAGAAGCTGCCTGGTACCTTTTAAGAGAACCGATGTCGAAAAGCTCTTCTATTATAGTTTATATTCCAACGATGTGGCCGGAGGAGCGCCAAAAACTCAAGAAAACCACTAAAGAGCTAAATGAAATGGGAATTGATAATGATTCTACTGATATTTGGAAAGAGAACTGGTTTACAAAATATCAAAAAAGGCCTGAAGAATTAAGTGATGTCACGCTTGCCCAATTCGTTGCTTATTATAATGTTCACAGCGATGGAAAAATTATAAAACGGCAAAAACCACGAATAATTCGTTATCGCAGTTATGACGTGTCACAAAATTTGTCAGATTACAAACGGGAAATGGTAACTACATATTCCGTTTAGGAGTGAAGATGAAGAAATCTTAGCTGAAATGAAGTTTATTCAAATTTATACAACTAATGAAAATTTAATTTTACAACGCAGACAAGAATTTGAATCTAACTTGGATATTCTAAAAACTATAGAGATTTGTCGTGATTTGTGTCGCGAAGACGGAATTGATGATAATGATGAACCGGAAGAAAATATTATTGCTGAGCAAAATCCATTTCAGCATTTATATGATAATCCAGATGCCATTGTTAATGATGATATTCGTTTAGCGACGTTACATAAATTGGGGATTATTGCAAAAAGAAGAGAAAATTTAATGGCCAACGAGGATTTTTATAATTTGATGAGAATGGCTAATGAAAAACAAAAAGAAATATTGCTTCATGTTATTTATCATCTTTTATCATCAGATAATGTTCCTTTTCAAATATTTTTTACAGGCCCCGCTGGATGCGGTAAAACATTTGTAATTAAACTTTTAATGGAAATTTATAATCGTTACACTGACAATGATGGATACTGTAATGCATATATAACTTGTGCTTCAACGGGTAAAGCTGCAGTGGCGATTGCAGGAACAACTGTTCATACAGCTTTAAAAATATCATTATCAAGGTTAATTCCTTTAAGTAACGAAACTGCCCAGCAATATAGAACATTGTTTAAATATGTTAAAGTTATTATTATTGATGAGATAAGCATGATCAGCGCTCAATTATTGATAAAAATTGATTCGAGATTAAAACAAATCACTGGTAACTTTCAATCGAACTTCGGAGGATTAGATATTATTTTCATCGGAGACTTACGTCAATTACCTCCGGTTCGCGCTACTCCTATCTACAAGCAACCAAAACAGAGTATTTTTGGACCAATATTATGGCGAAATCTTAAATTTTATGAACTGGATGAAGTTATGCGTCAAGCAAATCAACAGTTCTCGTCAATACTTACAAAAATCGGGAACGGTGAACATCTCGATGAAATTGAAATATCTGTCATTGAATCTCGTTTTTATTCCGTAGAAGAAGCTGCAATTAAGTGTCTTCAAGGTATTCGATTATTTAATACAAATCACGCAGTCACTGAATATAATAATCAAATATTAAACTCTTATTCAGAAAAAATAATTTCAACTGCAAATGATGTTTATAGCGGATGTACTTCCAAGGAACAAGAAACTTTTGTGCACCAAAAACTACATAAAATGTCCTTGATTGATGCAAATGGATTGCCTTACCAAACGACATTTGTAATAAATATTTATTACATGATTACTACAAACATTGATGTATCTGACGGATTAGCAAATGGTGCTGTTGGGAAGTTAGTTCATGCAGAAACCGATATCGATGGAGTAGTTAAAATAGCATGGCTTGAATTTACAGAATTACCTCGAATTGGTGAAAAATTGAGACGTAAAGCAGCAGGTCACGCAGCAGAAAATAATATTAGTCGAATGGCTGTACCAATTGTACAAAGATCCTCTACAATACCGCTCAACAATAACAAAACCATAGTTGCTAAACGTACTCATATTCCGTTGGTTTGTGCTTGTGCTACTACCATTCATAAATCTCAAGGTAGCACATTTCCGGAAATTGTTTATGAATATGACAAACATCACAGCCAATCGTTGTTATATGTTGCTTTATCCCGCGTAACGAGTATTGAAGGATTGTATATAACGACTCCAAATAATGATAAAACATTTTATCATGGCCGAAAAACATCAACGTCCACCATCGATTTACAAGCAGAATTTAAACGATTGTCTCTGAATAAAGTAGAAACTATAAATGATCAATTGTTTGAATTTTTGAATAACAGAAAAGGTTTGTCACTTTTTACTTTTAATTGTCAAAGTCTTAGCGCTCATGTACATGACCTGAATGATGCCATTGTGAAAAATTCTAATGTTTTAGTTTTATCTGAAACATGGCTGAACAATGACAGTGAAATAAACATCACCAACTTCAAATGCATCACAAAAATTAAACGGCTCAACACGAGAGCAGGAGGTGTAGGAATATACCATAATTCTAATGATATTGTTAACATTGTAACTTCATCGATAGATTTTTCTGTTCTTTCTCCTGACTTTCATGGGTCACTAGCTTCAGCAGTGGGTGATTTATGTATGGCTCAATGCCAAATGGAAAATGGGATAAAAATTTTGATTGTTGCACTATATGTATCTCCTAATCAGAAGTTGGACGATATTATTAACTTTCTTCACCATTCATTGTTGTCGTACACAAGTGGAGGTGCCTCTTTACTTGGAAACAATAATGATAAAATACCGATGATTTTAAGTGGAGATTTTAATGTCAATTTCGCATCAGAAAAATCTTTGAAGCTACTTGAATTTTTGAAAGATAAATTGAATTTATCCATGATTAACAGTCCTCAAACGTCAACAACAAGATCCGGCACTACAATTGATGGAGTTTTTACTCGGTGACTAAATTTTGTGGAATGTAAACCATATATATCATATTTCAGTTACCATAAGCCATTAATAACAAAAATATATAATAACGATAATAATGATAGTGATAATTCTATTACAATTAATGAAATACTGTAATAATTGTATTCTTTGTATTCATGTTTATGAAAATAAAAACCTTTTGTTTAAACTTTATCTAATTTAACTTTATTTAACCAATTTCTGAAAAGTTGCATTTATAACATTATTTTTCGAAAAATAAGGTAATGAAGAAGTTTCACTTCTTACGTGTGTACACTAGTACACGCAATTTTTTTTTGTGTAACATGCTTTTCGTACTGGCTTTTTAGGCTTCCGTAACCAAATGGCAAAAAACGAAACCCTTATAGATTCGTCATGTCTGTCTGTCCGTCCGTATGTCACAGCCACGTTTCTCCGAAACTATAAGGCCTATGCTGTTGAAACTTGGTAAGTAGATGTATTCTGTGAACTGCTTCAAGATTTTTATATAAAAGTAGAAAAAAAGCAGTAAACTTTGGGGGTCCCCATACTCAGAACTGAAACTTAAATTTTTTTTTTTCACCAAACCCATAGGTAGATAGATAGGTACCATCAATAGATAGGTCCTTAAAAATGCTATTGAGGTTTCTAACAGCATTTTTTTCTAAAGTCAACCGTTTGCGCAAAAGATACTTCCAAAGCGGAAGAATGTGTCCCCCCACCTCTAACTTCTAAACTAAGAGAATGATAAATCTAAAAAAATATATGTTGTATACATTGCCATAAAAACTTCCAACGAAAATTGGTTTCAACGAGATTTAATTGGTAGTTTTTTTTAATACGTCATAAACCGCAAGTTTCGCCTAGAAAAATCACTACCACAGCGAACGTTTTAAAACATCAATCAAAGTTACAGCGAACTACAAGAACTTTTATTTTATGTTACTTACTGCTACGGAACCCTTCATGGGCTAGTCCGACTCGCACTTGGCTGGTTTTTATTCTCAAGCATAATTAAAATGTAAAAGATAAAATTTCATTTAAGTGTCAAAAATGACTTCCACTACCTCAAAAGGCTAAGATCAAGTTCGTTCACTTCAAAATATGAAAAGAGGAATTTACTACCGTGCCGTGTAAAACTTCATATTACCTACAGTCTCATATTTAACCAAGCGGAACGCTCATATAGGGGTAAATTCTGGCATGTAATATCCATCGCAAGCTGCGCATGTTATTTTTGTCTCTACTAAATTCTAGAGACACTACCTTATTTCGTTGATAATAAGCCTTAGAAACACGTCAATGTTGTTGTATTATAATGTGAATACTGAAAATAGGTACGTATTTATCGTTAAAGGTTTGAATCTCGAACGGTTTAAAAGGTCTGATTACTCGCGTGTCTCTATCTCCCTTGTTAACTGACGAAAAGGTCGAATCTTGTGTGATTCATATAAAAAAACCGCCCAAGTGCGAGTCGGACCCCCCATGAAGGGTTCCGTTGCAGCAAGTAACATAATATAAAAGTTCTTGTAGTTCGTCAAAACCTTGATTCGTTCGTTGTGGCAGTGATTTTTCTAGTCGAAAATTGCGGTTTATGATGCCTTAAAAAAGTATTATTTATTAAATATGCCTTAAAAATAACATTTAAAAAAACTACTTACTAGATCTCGTTCAATCCAATTTTCGGTGGAACTTTGCATGGCAAAGTACTTACATCATATTTTTTTTTTAGATTTATCATTCTCTTATTTTAGAAGTTAGAGGGGGGGGGGGATACATTTTTCCACTTTGGAAGTGTCTCTCCCGCAAACTATTCACTTTAGAATTAAAATAATGATGTTAGAAACCTCAATAGCATTTTTTAAGAACTGTCTATAAATACCCGACACTTTAAGGTTTGATGAAAAAAGAAATTTGAGTTTCAGTTCCAACTACGGGGACCCCCAAAATTCATTGCTTTTTCTATTTTTATGTAAAATTCTTAATGCGTTTAACAGAATACATTTGCTTACCAAGTTTCAACAGCATAGGCCTTATAGTTTTTGAGGAAAGTGGCTGTGATATACGGACAGACAGACAGACAGACATGACGAATCTATAAGGGTTCCGTTTTTTGCCGTTTGGCTACAGAACCCTAAAAATGGTACATATAACATACTAATTGTACGTTTCATTTTGTACTCCGTAGTTATATCCATGCACCTGAATCAGTTTTCAAATATTTTTAGACCTACAAACATTCATTCCCTTTTGGGTCAGAAATTGTAAATATCCTGAACCGCAATATTACGTTCATTTATTTTAAGATAAAATCACGAAATTGCCTATTTTACCCCCATTTTGGTAAAGTTTTGCAAATCCACGAAATACGTGTCTATTATTTTGTGACCAGAAACAGATGTACGTAATTTCATGTAGCAAACTTCGAAAATGATGAATTTCCATACAACCATTTCTTATCTTATCTATTTTACCACTTCAATGCTGAAATTTACAAAAATCCTTTCACAGCGGGTGCCTACGATTTAGGGGCTACCCTTAAATTGTAGGCACCCTAAAAATATAACCCTAAAGTATAAATTTCTAGGTACAATGATTTTGGTTGGGCTTTGATGTATGAGTGAGTTACTCCGTAATTTTATTAAAGTAGAGATGGACAAGGAACGAAAATAAATGAATTCTGAATATGAGGGCCATTCCGATTCAGATGCGAACCCAGATGCTAGACTGAATTAGTTAAAATTTGGTGCCTATACTTACAAATTATATTTATGACCTCAAAAACGACCTTAATAAATTACTTACCAATAAATTTTCAATGTTCGAGACATAGTTTGGTTTACAGGATACATAATTTATTAAATTATCATAGAATTTTTTATTCAACTCCTTATTCAAATGATTTTATTCAACTCAACGAAGAGTTTTTACCCCATTATCTTCGAAACAATTGAACCAAGATTAAAAGTACCCAGGATCAGGACAGGGATGGGACAAAAACAGGATTATTACAAGAGTTTCAATGTCATTGACAGTTATTTAGTAGCAATTAGTTATTTAAATAAAGATAAAAATTGACCATTCTTTCCATTACCATTTAAACCACTTAACCTAGGACATTGAAAAATGCATATAGAAATAGTGTACCTACTTTACTTATGTATAAAACGTAATTCTAAAGAAGTTTGTTTCCTAAACGTGTTTTCTTTTCGGAAGCCGATATGATCAATGGTAGCCATAAAATTTACAAATTGCTTGCTTCTTAGGTGATAAATAGATTATTCCAAAATTCACAGGCCTGTGTAGTCAGCCGGATATCCATTTCTTCAGATTATTACAACAAAGTCTTAGTAATGAGACTTAACATATAATCTTTAAACTTAATTCAGATTGATATAAATTATAAACACTAAATTAGTTTAAAAAAATATTTACTTTAATTACTTTAACCCATTCTTGCTACAAGCAGGATTACCCTGAGCCTTAATGAGGATGCAGTTTCTTTTACCTAACGTATAATTTTCAATTTAATCATCTCTACTACATCCATGTAGTCCTATGGCAATGTAACTCTACACCTAAATATACAGTAGTAGGCTTTGCATACATCCCGATAACCCTTCGCGAATATGACCTTAATATTTGAACCCTTCTTGTTTCTTTAGTGAAAACTATTCTGAGGGATGATTTATGTTCACAAAAGGGATTGTATTTCACAAATATTTTATAATAGTAAATATAGGTTCTACCTACTGAAGGGTTAACAGTCGGTCAATGTGCTCAGTACTAAAATGTGGGGTCGTTTATTGTGGATATAATCATAAATCTTACGCTACGATATTGGCTGGGGGTTATGTAGGAGGATAATTATGATAGCATAAGGGCGGTGCACACTGGTGGGTGTAACTTTAATTTATTTTTGTAGTAATAATAGGATGAGGCGGTGGCCTAATGGTGAAGCTGACGAGTTTGCGTTCCTGTGAACTGAGTTCGAACTCAACTATTATATATCAGACCCCGACAGGAATCCACTTCTTACACAAGGAATTTAACGTCTCTATAGACCGCAAATTGTAGGCTATAAGGTACGGTACGGTACTTACAAATACAGAAAGTTATCACGGGTACCTAATGTGATCGTTGTTTGACTACCTTCATAAGCTGAATTATTATTGTCGTGACTATGAAGGAAGTGTTAAACGTAAAAATTGTTTATATCGTAGTGATATGAGAATATTGTCCGTAGGTCGTTCCGTTTCGACCAATTTTTTAATAAGATTCGCTCTTAAATTACTATTCTTCTTATGACTGTAATAAATACTATCAGTATTTTTAAAATTAGATTTTGGAGTTCAGCAATACCTAGGTTTTTAAATTACTAAATTATAATAGGTATAAAGGTGGTAATTTTTTTTTATGGGGATAAACTTGATAATGTTTAATTTAGCCAGATTGCACCATCTGAGGTAGCAAACTGACTTTATATTTCTACGGAGATAAACGCAGAAATGTTTTATACTTTCTGTTACACTACGATCACGGTTTGCGCAATCTAGTCGATGCTCCAGGGAACAAAAGTTATGAAACATAATTACTTTTATACCCCTAAAATAAAATATTAAATCGTAAATTCTTAAATAGGTAGTCGTTAGACGTTGTAAGCTACATAAATTAGAAATATTAAAATCTAGTACTCACCACACAATGCAACGAACGCTAATAACTTCATGTTTATGCAAAATAGATGCATTTACATTATTTTAAGTCTTCCCACTGTATGGTTAAACAAAACTCAGTCACATTCTATTCCATTATTTTCACTACTACGGTATCTTTTTTATGAACGACCACACTTCACACTGTACGAAACAAATAATTTGAGCACAATTATTGAGTCACGATGAGTTAGTTTTGTTACTTGACAGTTGGTTCACAGCACCGATCGCGCGCACATTCCATATTTTAATGTCGACGGGTAGCAAGCCATGCTCACAAGTCGCGGGCCGTCCGCCTAATGTCCTTGGAGTTTCCCGCTCGGGCTGTGTCATGCGCAGTATGCTCTCCCCTTTAAGGGCCCTTAAGTGGATTAAGTTTTAAAACTTTGACAATTGATAAAATGAGATCCAGTTTGTTTTGATGAAATCATTAAGTGAAAAGTTGTAATGCAAAGCTTTAATTGTTTAATTAATGCACACCGAAAACTTTCCGGTTCTCGTGATTGGAATATCTAATTGTAGGAAATTTTTCGATTTTAATATATTTTCTGTATCAAAAAATAACGTACATTTTGTTAAAAAACCAAGACATTAAAGTTTAATCGATAGGTAAGTATTAAAAAAAATAATTAGTTAGGCTTTATGGAGAAAATGGTTCACCGAACAGAAAATACTATCAATATTGTAAAGTAAACCTTTTCAATGTGGAACGGCCCTTAACTTAACACCACAGTGCGGCTAACTGTGAGATAAGTATGTCAGTCTGGAGCCAAGTTAAACCACATAGCCTTCATGGCTGTATGTGGCCAGGGACTCGATATGAAATTCCCAAAATCCCGACCAGCAGCAACTTCGTGAACTCCGACTGTTGCTTAAAGTCAATTTTCCTTTTTTCTATAAATAAGTGCGCCAGTAGAAACGCTCGTAGCCCGCTGACTCAGTGTTCTGAAAACGATTACTTCAGTAAGCAACTTTCACTATGGCTGGTCCTCGAATAAGACTACTTTGTAACATTTCATTTGCGATCCTTTCCCGTGCTTCGGATCTCACGTTATGCCTTGCTTTGAGCCTTGCTTTGAGCCTTGCTTTCAGTGACATGGAAGTCGGTAAGTCGCGAAGGCTTTATGGGTGACTTAAAAAAAAAAGACAAGAAGGTCGACGCAAAGCTGTGTGCTTACCAACCATTACGTGTACAGAACTTCAAAATTAATATGTGCTCAACTATGCATCTGCCAGCCTCTTTTGTGGTAAAGGCTGACTATATTTTTGGCTTATTCCACTTTTCCCCGTTGACAATCCCCGTTGATGGGGATTATTGAACTATTTGTTCACTATTCCCCGTTGACGCAAAAATTTTATCACCATCATGATAAATTCCATTAGAACTAAAAAGTTCAATAATCCCTATTACACACGTTAAAAATAAAATGCGCAGAAATCAATCGCAGAATGTCAAGTTCGCAGAATGGCCAATTCGCAGTTATAAAAAAAAATAACCACGAAGGATAAACCTAACCTATCCAAGTCGAGGTTTCAACAAAATCCAATAATTTGTACCTAGTAACATAACGAAACTACACCAAACCAATACACATTGTTATGAAAAGAACATGAAAATATTTTATTTTTAAACCTTCTTCATTTGAACATGTCATATTATTATTCCAAATAACATTATCTGACAGAAATTTGACTGTCACACCCTTATCAAATTCAATTATTCTTCATAGGATCCCATATTCATACGTTTTTATTCAAATGTATGTACGTACGTAAATCAAGGTCTTCTCAAGAGACGGACCAAATTAGACGTGATGCAAGAATATAAACCAAAAACGCTTGGTGACGCCACTAAGACACATTAAACCACACGGTAAAGTGACAGAACGATGCATAATACATTCACTTCGGCTTCTTTTGCTTCCTTAAATATTCCAATTCCGGAATCATTTACTCTCAAATAAAAAGTTGTTTTTATGACCAACTTCCGACCCAACACTAACTCACGGTGCTCCCGCGCTGAACAACTCCCTCAAGACACACATAAAACAATGTTTTAACAAGCGAAATGTTTTCAGTTAAGTGACGTTGAGTATCAACATCAGAATCGAGTAATATCGCACAAGGGGCGCCCAAAAACAACATTCGGCGACAAGGTACAATAGCTGCCATGACTCGTGAGTACTTTAGCTTTCCAACTATTCTGTCTTAAATTAGTTCTTTGTATTGCTCAAAGAAGCCAAAATGACCCCAACTGCTACTTGAGCCCTCTAACTCCACATTTTTTTTTCTAATTTAACTAAATACTGCTGTGAGCAACGACTTTATCTGTAGCATGTCTACTTCAATTCAACTAGGTGAATGAAGTCAATAACTATACCCTTAATTTATTTGTTTTACAATCGTGTACGGAAGTCTGTCGTGAGTGCTCTTAGGATAAATATAGTCTATCCTTCTTTAATAGATGGACTATTTTATGTAAATAGTTACTGTAACGTAAAATTAAATAGTTAAATAATTATGTGCTGACAGCCATCCTCCGCATTGTGGCTGTGAGCGATCGATGCTATTTCACGATTACACTTTACTGCGCAGACTTCCCATTACTGTTATCGTTTCATAGAAATAACAAACATCAGTATCTTATGCAATGAGAATTGTGGAAACTTTTACCATGCCAACTATGAAAATGGGTGAGGCAGTATCGTATAGTATCCTAAAATCGATGAAACATAAATTGGTCTATCCATCAACCGTGAAAAAGCCAATACACTCGAGTAGTAAACTATCAAAGTACAATATTTTTCTTGCTATGACGAAGTAAACAATTTAGTCATAGATGAAAAAAAATGTGAGAAGTTGGAACAAACATTCGACAAAGAGAAAAGTAATTTATTCGTCGTACGTCATGTTTTGCACCCCGCGGTCGTCGTAAACTTTGCCTATGTTTCACTAGTTTACGTATATTATACATCACAGTTAAATTTTATTCGTGACGAAGTATTATCATACTACTATACATTTTGTATATTTATACTATACATTTTATATTACGTTTTCCCATTTGAGTATTTCAGAAAGTATGACAAAGTTTGCAAAGTAACTTTTGCGTGGAGTACCTAGCTCTATGCGTTAAATTTGAAATTGGAATTTCGAATACAAAAAGTTCCATTGTTAAGCGAAATTTTCATTAATTTATGTTTACTACGGTTCACGTTACAACTAGTGTCATAAATTTGGTGGCTGCTTGGGTACTATAAATAATTATAAATTTTTGGGAGTTGTACGCCTAATCTCGTAGGTATGAAGATTAGACCTCTCTTGTACCTACTTGATCTTTTTTTCTCTATTACCACTATATTATTTTTTCTCATTTATCTTCCATGTACAGACAGCGACCTGTTACGATTTTATTATATGTATTGATGTAACCATGTTTGGACAGAATTACACCCTACGACCCATGAGTAGATAAGTATTCGAACCAAACGCAGCAGGAGTTGTTCTCGAAGAAACGCTCCAGTGCATTATGGTGAAGAAATTTATCAAAACATCATTTTAGTAGGTACCAATAAGCATGTAGGTATTGTGTATTATTTTTCGATTAAGATATAGGTACTACTTGAGTAAGTTTAAGAAATTTCATATATATGCTCCGTGTTATCCCAATCCTGATAACACGGAGTAGATATAAATATGTCTACCTATATTTCTGCAGTCACTTGGCAATTAGTAAAAAACTAAATGAATAAAAAAAGAAACTTGCTCAAAGCTCCAATGTCTTTCAGAATTTAGGAGAAGAAAAATTAGAATCCGGACTCCTATGCATTTATGATATCTGAATGATGAATAAATCTTGTCACCTGTTTGACACGACGTTCTGAGACAGCCTGGTGTACGTGTATCTACGCTATACAAATTTTAGAGACCGTAAAATCTCAAGTATCGACTGAGATCTAAATAAACGCGATATATACTAGATTACACCTGTCCAGGTTGTCGTAAAATGGGAACGTGTGTAGAAGATTGAAAAAAATCGATATTATGAATATACGAATTTCCAGTGTTTTTTTAGCGTATCTAATACGGTAAGTTCTGCTTTTTATCCCAGCTTTACAAACAATGAAGTAAACCGTCCGTGGTTACTAATTACAAGGCTTGGTTCTTACGAGGAGTGTGAAAAAGCATAAATCTAGTCTGCTCATCTAAGAGCCACTTTTAATAAACTTCCACTGAAAAGCCAATTTTACATCTAAAAGGCTTTCAGACTAAAATATTGGCCCGAATATTCCCATCGGGCGGGTGATGGCATTTTCAAGAGCTACATGAATAATAATTCTTCAATAAACATTATCATATTCAATTATAGAAATTGTGCGTATATTTTAGAATATAAGCTTAAACATCGATTATTATGTAACTGGCACGATGAAGCTTAAGTTGTTGTTATGTAGCTACGTAAAATATTATAGGTGTACTTTAGACGAAGGCCTTGAAAGCTAAGAGGCGTACATAATATCTTCAGGTTAAGTTTTATGGAAATTGCCAGTTCCCTTGTGTATAATAAATATTATTTAGAACGTTATTGTGACTTCTACGTGAAATATAAACTTTAAAAGAATATTTTGTTTTACCCATCACTGCAGCATTTCAGTATATTGTCTGATGTTTTATAGTAATAATATAATGTAGTTCTTTGTTTTGTCATTCGTGAATAAAACTGGTGAAACCTTTTAGACAATTAGTCCATTACTTCAACTTAACTAATTCCAAAACGCGTAGTGTCATAATTTAGGTTATCTTTAGTTTTTCCGTAAACTGATTGAAGTTGTAGAGTTGATACAAATCAATATATTTGTATTGAAATGAAATATACTATTGTACCGTACTTAAATATGCACTTTACTTTATTCTTGTGAACTTAGTAAATTCTTGAACGATATTCGCCGTAATATACTTATTTTTTCCGCATTTCCTATCAAGTGTGCGCCACACTTCAGTTGGAAAACCTCATATACGGTTATAATGCCACTTAAGTCACTTTTAGTGCTTTTCTGCGAAGAGATGACGCCATAAATTCCTGGTTTATTGATTCTAAAATGATTTGTGGTCCTCTGGCTTTAGAAAATAACAGGTAACATTTTTTACCAACAGCGATAAGCACCGATGAAAACTATCTGTTTTAGTTTACTTCAAACTAACTAACTCCCACGGCATCGCCTGTTTTCCCGCTGTCCATATTCCAAATGTTTGCAAAATTGATTGAATAGGTACTTTTAGGCGTGGTGGAATTACAAAAATTTGCACATTTCACATTATGAAAAAAAATGTTAGAACTTAAAATGAGCTAGATTTGACTTGGCAGTTTTTATCAGAATTAATAAATATAAATAATGTTGATTAACTTTATAAAATGACTGATGTAATGAAAACTGGCCAAGTCAAATCTAAACTATTTTAAGATCTCACATTTTTTTTACCATTACCATCTTCACCCCAAATCCCTTGCGGGGTAGGCAGAAAGAACCGAGCGCCACACGGCACGGTCCATAAATACCTCACTTGCTCCTTCAACTTTCATTTTTCTTTTCATCCATGCACGTCGGTTCCTTCGGCTCTTGACACCACCTTCTGCTAACACACGATTAATTTGGTCGTGGTAGGTGTGTCGTGGCCTTCCCTGACTCCTACATCCATCCACTTTCGCGTTGTATATACAACGCGAAAAAAATTTTTTTCAATGACAGGAATGGTTGTAGGTATCCAATAATGCAAAGACATAGAGTTAATATTTGTTCATAATTTTATTTTGTTCCAATAAATACATATTTGGAGTTTGCATAGAACTTGGCACGCAATTAGATCTCCATTCTTTTTTGCGGCAAAGCTCGCATAATTTTTGTATTGATCTTGGCTCTCCTTTTTTACATTTATGTTTTTGGTGGGATATCATTACTTTTTGTAAAGATATAATAATACATATATTGGGATAGTTTCAAATATCTGCTGGCAACGTTGTAATGGTTCCAATGCTACAATAAAATTATTTTACTATTTTTTAACTTTTTTTTTATTTTTAGATTTTTCCTACGCTTACACACAATTACCAAGCTGTATTCCAAATTTCATCCTTCTAGGTCATCTGGAAGTAGGTTAGATTTAGGTACTATATGCCAGTCAGTCAGTCAGTACTAAAATTTACGACATTTTGACCTTCATATCTTTATAACCGTTTAAGCAAGCTTCATGAATTTTGGGCTCCTAGATGTCCTTATACATACATACATACATATCGTCACGCCTTTATCCCCGAAGGGGTAGGCAGAGGCATATTATATGCCCACATTTCACCTTTGTATAATTTGTCCCACGTAATAGGTGGTGAGCCGTATTGCCGTGTTTAATTGACCGTGTTTATTTGACTGCCTCTGTGGCGCAGTCGGTAGTGATACCGCCTGCGGCGCTGGAGGTCGTGGGTTCGATTCCCACCGGAGACAAATATTTGTGCGACCCATAAATGTTTGCCTCAAGAGTCTGGGTGTTTCTATGTATAATATGTATGTATTTAAAAGTATATAAGTATTAATATCCATGGCCTGATACACATAACACAAGCAGGTTATTCCTAGCTTACTTTGGGATCAGATAACGTTGTGTGAGATGTCCATGAATATTTCAAATGGACAGGCGCAGGTTGTGACTGCCTGCTGTTGAAATAAAGCCTTCAACTTAGCTTAACGACTGCCATTTTACTGGCAACCGGGACCAACGGCTTAACGTGCCTTCCGAAGCACGGAAATGCTCAAATAAATATCACAAAGTGATCACTTGGACGGTCACCCATCCATGGACCGGCCATAGTGAAAGTTGCTTACTGCAGTGATCGTTTACAGAACACTGAGTCCGCGGGCCACGAGCGCTTCATGTCATGCGCATGATGTCCTTATAGGTAAAGGGTGTATTTTTTAGAGGTATAGAACTTTGAAATGGAATAAAACGAAGGTGATTGTTTTTATTGATATGAAAATGACTTTTTTCGAAAAGAAATCTTCTGGCATTATAACTTAAATATGATTTCTGGCATATAACCGCCACGGCTGGCCCGGACGTAGTCTAATCTAGAGGTCCAATTTTCGATGACTTTCCCAACATTTGTGGCCGTATATCGACAATAACGCGCCGAATGTTGTCCTCCAAGTGTTCAATCGTTTCAGGCTTATCGGCGTAGACGAGCGACTTCACATATCTCCACAGAAAATAGTCAAGTGGCGTAAAATCGCACGACCCTGGAGGCCAATCCACGTGTCCAAAACGTGAAACTATGCGGTAACCAAACGTTTCCTTCAATAAATGAATTGTGGCACGAGCTATGTGACATGTTGCGCCGTCTTGTTGAAACCACTACTCCTGCACGTCATGGTTGTTCAATTGATGAACGAGAAGGTCAGTAATCATCGCTCTATAGCAGTCACGATTGACTGTAACGTTCTGGTCAGCATCGTTTCTAAAGAAGTACGGACCAATTATTCCACCAGCCTATACAGCACACCACACAGTCAGTTTTTCTGGATGTAACGATGTCTCAACATACACTTGAAGATCATCATCACCCTAAATATGGCAGTTTTGTTTATTGACGTATCCATTCAACCAAAAGTGAGCTGCACCGCTAAACAAAATTCGCTTATGAAAATCAAGATACGCATTTCGGACAGAACCATGATTTTCAAAATAAATTTGCACAATTTGGAAGCATTGTTCAGGCGTCAGTCTATTCATGTTGAAATGCCAAACCAAACTAAACATAAATCACTTTACAGCTGACAACAGTTATGCCAACTTAAAGTTCTATACCTCTAAAAAAAACACCCGTTATAATTAAACACACGTGGTTGTATGTGTTTACGTTAAAGAGATTTTGAGTTATACAAGGGTCAAAAGTGGCACCAAGTGGTTCGTGTAATATTACACTCGGCGCTGGCGAGCCAGTTTCTTTCCTTGAACTTGGCTTGACACGCTGCCACGTGTCGAGATATAAAACAATACACTTATTTTTTTGCAAAATGTATATTTCGAAACTTCTATACTTACAATAGAATAACTGTTAATTCCTAATATTGTTTTAGACCTTTTGTTACTTTATTTTATTTCTCAGTCAACCTTTTTCAATGTAGTACTATTATTTATACTTATAACAAAACATAACCAACTTGAAATTGTGCTAAAGTCTCAAACAAAACAGTAGCAAACGTAACGTCGCCCGTATTTCAAGCCATTTATTTCAGGATAGATTCATCCCTAGAGAAATTCCGAAGTGGCAGAATAACGTTCAGTGTAAAGCTTTCAATCCAACTCACTTGAACGGGATTACACATAACTTGCTGGTAGAGGGAGCGCAGATCTAGGGTAGAGGGCAAACATTAAACAACGAATAAAGTAACTCATTTATTTTGCCAGCTATGTTTTCTGAGAACAAGCTATGCGGCACTTAGGTGTATTTTGCTTGTGAACCCATTTTGTTCACAGATAAAACCGTAAGATTTTACATCTTAGTCCTTTATGAAACTACTGATAAGTACTTTCTCGTTAAAAAGTGGGTTAATTGGCAAAAAATAAAGTCAGTTAAGTACTTTCTCGTTAAAAAGTGGGTTAATTGGCAAAAAATAAAGTCGATAAGTACTTTCTCGTTAAAAAGTGGGTTAATTGGCAAAAAATAAAGTCAGTGTATTGTGGCGGACGCACGGTAGGGATTGACTGACTGATTTGTAAGTCTGCGGGTGATCGCCATCTTACCTCATAGATCAAGTTGCGTTCATCTATAAATTATAGCTACAAGAGAATTACACATTCTGAAGTTCTCTTTTGATTTGTTCTCTGTTTATTTGTCATTGAAAAAATATGTGTGCGGACTTTTAACAATGTCAGCATCTTTTTCTACAAAAGCTTCATCATCTCCATTGAATCTCTTATTATTGAGTTCAATTAGCGTTTTGTAAAACCTTAAATAATGTATTTGATTTACGGACGGGTGAATATAATTTGTTTTATTAAACTTTTTCTTGAAATGATCATATATTTCCTCAGTTTCATCCAAGTTATATAGTTTCATATTTTCTATAGGCAAACTATTCACACTCTCGTAATATTTTTTAAGATATTCTTGTGTGGTATTTGCATAGTAATCTGAAAATTAATAAGAAAAATAAATAATATTTCTTCAGCATGTTCGATTTACTAAATTTTTAGTGTATAGTATAAATGACTACACGATCATCAAGTGATCATGACAAAACAAAAACCGGGAATTCAAAGTCTTGCAAGAATTTAGTTCTTAGCTAAATTCTTGTGTTATTGTACACTGAGTTATTAGCAAACTGCTTTTCAAAATCATTCCTTATGTTTGGGCAGGGCCTATCACAAGCGTCGTATGAGGTGAAATAATATGTCGGTTGAGAGTAGCGTCGTGATAGCCCTGTGGTCATTTCATCCTTCCGAGGGCTTACCCGGGACTCCCAGCCGTAGACAGTGGTAAGGCATCGTGTGATTTTAGTCGGTAGGAGTCCGGCATAGCTTCCATGTAGAATTTCCACACGTAAAAAAAATTGAAAAAGCCCCGCGATTAAGGTGCCTGATCTGGTTTGCCAAAAGACGCAGAATTAAGTCTTGCACATGATGGCACATTAAATTTGCAACTATAGCTGCTCGTAATAGCAATAAACAAAAAAAAAACTTACAAGGTTTGATAGAAACGCCATACTGGTTGAAAACTTCCTTAGGATCTAGATCTGCATACCTATTCAAATGGTAACTTTGTATTCCAGTTTTATCATATTCACTTTTAGTCTTTTCATTAAGTTTCAGAACTGTTTTCAAATTCTTTTTGAAAGTATAAAAAGCCTTTTGTTGTGCAGCAACAGTGTGATATTTTCTGTGATATACTTGCCGAAATTTATCAAATATGTGATTAACATCTGTTTTTGAGTAAATTAATATAAACACACAAAATAATGACAAAATTACAGACTTCATTTTGAAAATGAGTATAGGAGAATAGCTTTTAATTACACGAAGAACACTACATAGCGTTCTGAAAAAAATACCAGCTAAGGTAATAAAAACATTCTTACGTAAAATCTTAGTGTGTAATCGCATCATTCAGCATGAAATAGGATAACAGTGTAATTTGATCATCGACACAAAACAAGATTGACATAGATGGAAGACAAATTTGAAGAAAAATACCAAAGATATAACGATTAACATCGCACCAAAGTTCAAGGAAATAAGTAAATAAATATTCACCGGCATTTCACACAACGCTATCTGATCCCAAAGTAAGCAAGGAATAACCTGCTTGTGTTATGGGTATCAGACCACGGATATTAATACTTATATACTTTTAAATACATACATATTATACATAGAAACACACCGACTCTTGAGACAAACATTTATGGGTCACACAAATATTTGTCTCTGGTGGGAATCGAACCCACGACCTCCAGTGCCGCAGGCGGTTTCACTATACTAGGTACTTAATAAAATATAGGAAGGCTTACAAGCATTACGAATCGTAGGTAACTCAAATTATTGGCGTTGTATCGTATGTTAAAAATCCATATATAAAGGTACCAACTGGAAAATCTTGTTTTCCTTCTGGTCAAAGTGTGCATGCCTGGCTCGATGCTCGTTGGCACCTCGTAGGCATTGCGCTTACTCTCATGCAATCTGCACAAGGTACGTTTGTTCTGTCAGGATGGAATATGAATCAGATTTGATTCTGGTTCCATATCATCAATACATATAATAAAATCGTAACAGGTCGCTGTCTGTACATGGAAGATAAATAAGAAAAAATATTATAGGGGGGCTTTATGAACGCAATAGAACCCAAAACAATGATTTTTAGAATTTTTGTCTGTTTGTCTGTATGTCTGTATGTCTGTATATCTGTTTGTCTGTACGGTTGTGCACGCTAATCTCAGTAACCGCTCAACCGATTGCAATGCGGTTTTTTTTATTGTGTTGAGGTTTGCTCCAGTTAACATTTAGCGTTTGTTTAATGTAAATCGGTTTAGAAATAAAAGAGTTATAACACTTTTAAGAATAAGATATTTTAAAAATTTTAATTGTAGGGGTTTCTTTGAATGTGAGTGAACCTAAACTGGCGTGTTGGCTTAATCATAAAAGAGTTTTGTTTTAAAATAGACTTAATCATTAAGCTCTTTTATGATTAAGCAAACAGGGCAGTTTCAGACGCTGCTTGATGACTCTGATGAAGAAATATATTTCCTTTCATACACCTTATGCGACGTAAACGAAGTTGCGGGCTCAGCTAGTATCAAATATTTACAACGTCAAAGGCCAAATATATTTTATTTAAGCAAACATAAAAAGTTCGATTTTATTAGAAATACCACACTTGGGTAGCAAAATTTATGCATTATATATGCTATTCATACGCAAGTCTTGTACTATCAATACGGAGAGCACGAATTTAATTTCGTCCCTTTGATGTAATATAATATTCAAAGGTCGAACTTTAAATGTGTTAGACCCCTCAGTAATCATCTCGTGTCTTCGGTTACAGATCAATTTAAATTTTCTCTTGGCTTTGAGTGGTTGCCTAATGACATAGATTTTTCTTTTTATGATGTAAAGGTCAGATTCTACTTAGTTATCTTACGAATATTATAAATGTGAAATTTGTGAGGATTAATAGGTATGTGAGTGCTGATATTTGTTACTTTTGTTCGACTGCCATTACTTATAATTTCGATACAAGTACCGATTTTGAAGACAGATAAATTAACTTGTTGACGTCGCCGTCGCGGAGAAATCTGATATAATAAGTCCTATTTTCAGGGTCCCTCAAAAGCAGAACTCTTGTTCAAGCCTGAACCAGCAAAGAGCCAGTTTACAAAATATATGTAAACTGTGGTATTGGTGCTTATCTGAAAGATGCCTGTCGACACACCTGCCTACATAAAAACGGCCTATAATGTTGTTTAATGACTTAAGGTGTGAAAGCTTTTGAGTGGATCTGGAGAGGAGACACGGTGCTCTCTCCTACCAGTTGTCACAGATACTTACCGGGCACGGTAGGTAGCTTCGGTAGGAATCTGTGGCGAAAACACCGCGACATCACGGCCGAGTGCCAGCATTGCGAGGACCGCAGCGATGACACAGCGCTCCACACGTTGGTGGAGTGCACGGTGTGGGCGCAATATCGCCAGATCCTCGTGGTAGGTCTGGGCATGGAAACTCTCTCGCTCGAAACCATGGTGCGAGCCGTGGTCTCCAGCGGGACTAAGTGGGACTGCGCCGCCTCTTTCCGCGAGCATCGTCGTGAAAGCCGTCATACTCGTGAAAGAGGTGGCGGGGCGGGAGCGGGAGAGAACTCTACCACCCGAGTTTCGCAGTCAGCGGCCTAGGCGCCGCCGACGTGTCTTTGCCGAAGACTATCGCCCTCTATGATTGGGGGCCTGAGGACGGTGAGTGAGCTGCTCACCGTCTTATAGAAGCAGGCCCATGACGGCAGCGTGACGTGAGGATTTAAGGCACGCCCCTCCCCCTAAGAAGTGGGATCACACCCAAAAACCCCCCAAAGAAGCGGGATAGTAACCGAACCACCCCCTAGGCGAGGTAGCAGAGGTAGCCGTAGGTCTGTTGGGAGTCCTGGTAGATCCTTCCGAGGGCTTACCCGGGGCTCCCGACCGTAGGCTGTTGGGCGTTACGTGAGGTTTTTTAGTAGGTAGGAGTCCGGCATAGCATTCATAAGAGATTTTCCCTCACGTTAAAAAAAATTAAATTAAAAAAAAGCCTGGCAAGTACAGACCGGATAGCCAGAATAATTTTCAATTTTGTCTGTTGATGCAGTTATGTATGCGCTCTGGTCGAGGAAGCAATGCCCCAAGGCAAGTTGATGCTCGCATTGTCTCTCAATATTAATCCTAATGAAAATAAAATTGATCTGGAGGTGTGTTAGAGAGGCGCTCGTATATCATAGCGTACAGGTGCAGCATTACAAGGTAATCAGTAAAAAATGTAGCGTGATGAAAACGACAATTAAAAAATACGATACGGACAGAAATACGATTATATAACACTCAGGTGATGACTGATGAATATATTCACGTCACGTCATAGTAAAGTTTGTTTTTCAAGCAGTTGAATTTATTTTGATAAACTTTCACGACCACGAAGTCACAGTCATCAGCTAGTCTAACGATAAAACTAGAGTTAAGTATGACCCGTTGTTCCACAAACATGTTGATGCTTCTTGTTTAATCACCTTTCAAACTACTAACCGGAGTTGAGACTAGGACAGTTTACCCCACTAGCTAGCCACAACGTGGTACAAGCAACACTTAGCCTCTATGTTTCTGTAATTTAAACTTCATCAACTTGGGCTAAGTCTCGAAGTCTTAGTATTTTGTCATATCCTGGAGCGATTGAGGTAATATGCGAATAATAAGATCTAACTTATTTTATTTGTTTGCTTTTGTTCATGGCATAAAATGTTAACGAATGTAGAGGTGCATTCAAATTCAGAGATATTTTACACCAAACAGTGATATTCTATCATTCTTCATAGAAAAGTACCTATCAGAATTTTGGCCATTGTAATTAGAAACCAGAAAAAAAATAACAAAAAAGAAACCGACTTCAAACAAAACTAAAATCTGAAAAATAAAATTTACTTAGCACAAAGTTAGTCTAATCTGATTTATCAGATATCATTAAATATTCCATCATTAAAGCCCTTAATAAAAAAAATTACATGCCTTAGTTGACCTTACATTTTTCAAAAGTTCCCTTCGGTTTCTCCAAGATGCCATCATCGGATCCAGATACCCTGGATATGGGACCACCTCAGAAGTAGCTTCATTCAAACAAAAAAGAATTCAAAATCCATCCATAATTGGCGCCGCTATCGCGTAACATACATACAAAAAAACCATAACGTACGAATTGAGAACCTCCTCCTTTTTTGAAGTCGGTTAATAATCGTGCAGTATCGTCCAAGCATAAAGAGACATCTTTGAAAACCCAGTTTTTCCAGAAACCTAAGTGAGGTGAATAATAACATTGTTATAATTCTTTCAATTTTATTTATTTCAGTAGTGCCAGCGATAAAAATTATAAAACAATCGTTACATACATGAGACAATAAAATTATAACTGTAAAAGTAAATGTTGATCTGTCCAATTTGATTAGTCTTCGAATCCTTACAAGAAATTTAGATAATTCCAATGCCCCTGCTGAAAATTATTGTATGTCACGAACTTTCTCTCAAAATTATACACATTCATACGAAAGCTTGCAAATCAATCGCGTTGGAATTTTACTTTGAAATTATTTTGTGGTTCAACACGTTCATTTTCAAATTGATTTAACTACTAATGGCATTATTGTTATTTATAATTCTTTGTCTTTTCTTTTCGAGCTACAAAGTATCTATATTACTATTAACAAATGCCATAAGCTAAATAAATCATATAGGTATTCAATGTTTTATGATTTTTTTCTTTTGATCGGTATTTACATACGAACTTAATTTTTATAACCGCATAATGTTCTGATAACCATCTACGAGTAAATACCGTTACATTTAATATAATATTAACATACATACATACATATTGTCACGCCTTTATCCCCGAAGGGGTAGGCAGAGGCATATTATATGCCCACATTTCACCTTTTTTAGAATTTGTCCCACATAATAGGTGAGCCGTATTGCCGTGTATAGATAATATTATATGTAAGGTAAAACCATTTTACAATCACATTCCACAGTTATACGAGTACGTTGGGGTCGATACACCAGATTGTTTTTCGTTTCCAATAGAACAAAAGAATGCTTCAGAACAGTTCGAGACTCTCCTTTCAGATATTTCCAATAATACTCTCTAACCATTTATAGAATTTCACGACTCATAAGGTGATATTACTAAATTTTTATGCAGTTGAAAAGCATTCGGTGCGATGAAAATCACTTTTATTCAATCTTGATCCATAATAATAAAACAACTAAATGGGTTTTCTTATATAGTTACATGGAATATTGTTTTATGTATGGAAGTTCCTCAGCATGAGTCTCTTTACATTGCTAATGTGAATCCACGCTACACACGCAATTTACCTTAGCTAGATAGGTTTAATAGGATTTTAGATAATTATTTTTCGATGGTAATCACACCACATATTTTCTTGATTTCCATGTACATCTATATATATAAAAATGTTGTGTGCGTTTAAGTATCTATTTAAAACTCAAAATTTACTGAATCGACTGAGCTCAACATTGGACACGATATACAATAGGATTCAGAGATGGTTTTAGGCTACTTTATACACTTTTATCATAACAGCAATAAGAATAAAATAGCTTTAAAAAGTTATTTTACCAATAGATGGCGCTGGTCGTTTTTTTAGTTATATTCTGCCAGCTTCAGAACAAAATATTACAAAAAACCTATTTAGAAGGTACCTACCAGATTGATGTTTTTTAAGAGAAGTTTGATTGCGGCCTCTTTGCATTAAGAATAATATAAGAGAGTACTTAACTACTTACCTAATGAAGAGGTCAGAATGTTTTGCATGTTATTTTTGAACTTTTTGGACATTCGGAATTTTGGAGTTTTGGACTTTAGACTTTTGGAGTTTTGGAGTTATGGAGTTATGGAGTTTTGGACTTTTGGACTTTTAGAATTTTAGAGTTTTAGACTTTGGAGTTTTGGACTTTTGGACTTTGGACTTTTGGACTTTTGGACTTTTGGACTATTGGACTATTGGACTTTTTAGACTTTTGGGCTTTTGTACTTTTGGACTTTTGGACTTTTGAACTCTTGGAGTTTTGCGCTTTTGACCTTTTGGACTTTTGAAGTTGGAGTTTTGGAGTTTTGGAGTTGTAGAGTTTGAAGTTTTGGAGTTTTGGACTTTGAACTCTTGGAGCTTTGAACTTTTGGACTTTGGACTTTTGGACTTTTATACTTATGTAGTTCTGAACTTTTGAAATTTTGGAGCTTTGGACTTTAGACTTTGGAGTTTTGGAATTTTGGAGTTTAGGAGTTTTGGAGGGAATTTTATAGTTATGGAGTTTTGGACTTTTAGAATTTGAAACTTTTAGACTTTGGAGTTTTGAACTTTTGGACTTTGGACTTTTGGACTATTGGACTTTTGGACTTTCGGACTTTTAGACTTTTAGACTTTGTAGTTTTGTAGTTTTGGACTTTGGACTTTTGGACTGTTGGACTTTTGGACTTTTGGACTTTTGGACTTTTGGACTTTTGGACTTTTGGACTTTTGGACTTTTGGACTTTTGGACTTTTGGACTTTTGGACTTTTGGACTTTTGGACTTTTGGACTATTGGATTTTTGGACTTTGACTTTTCGAGTTTTTGATTTTGGACTTTTGAACTTTTGGACTACTAACTCCTATTTATATTTCATGATATTTCTTTCGAAAAATAAGGTCATGAAGAAGTTTCACTTCTTACGTGTGTTCAATAGTAGACGCACACATTTTTTTTTAATGTACCCATCATTTAGTTTGTTACTCATTTCTCATAGGTACATAAAACCACCATAAAAAAGTCACAGCGAAGCGTGGCAGAGTACCGCTAGTATTTTATATTTCTACGATCTCATGATGATCATAATATATTATATCGTTTGTCTGCGTTATCATTAATTTTTACAAGAATATCTTGTATCCAATTGTAGCTATTATTACTATTTCAACTCTCTGTGATGACAGGAGATTGGATTTGTATTGAAATTTCACGCATGTGTTTCACTGATAAGCCTACACACAACAGCAATATTATATAGATGATTCTCACTAGAACATCATACCCATAGTGCGCTATGTACCTGAGATTAAGATTTTTACCAGTTTACTTAGCTTGTTTTGCTAACCAAATTCAAACGCAATGGAACAATAATAGTAATATGAAAAATAATGACAGCAGTGTTATTGGTAAATATGATGTTCAAAACGCTGATAATTTATATAAAACTTTTATAAGAAAATACCACAGAAAATTTAGGAATGAAGATGATTATTATGAGAGGTATTTAAATTTTGTACAAACTTTGAGAAGGATCAATGAAATCAATGCAGGGCTAGCTGACCATGAGAAAGTGGGACCAAATCAATTCGCTGACTGGACTGAGGACGAGAGAAATGCGCGTATGGAGAAACTAAAGAAACCAGTGTCTATGGATCCAGATTTAAAAATATTGGAAGATTTAAATAATCGACCGCAAACAGGGTAAGTATTTAAGAATCTTTTAATAAATCGTTCAACAAACGTAATGAATTTAGAACTAATTGAGTTTCAGCAACTAGGAAAAACTGTCAAGTTTATATTGACTGTTGCCATCTTCTTCTCCTACCAGTTGACGGTAGCCACACATATTAATGTCACTATACTTAGCATTTTTGTAACCACATACTTATACTATACAATATTTTTATGCATAAAATCAACCAGACTCTCGAGACAAAATAAATATAGATAAAACTATTTTTTTGTCCCCAATGAGAATCTACCCACGACCTTGTGATCCGCTTTAGACGCACTTTACGAACTCAAAACACTCATTGTAGCTGTTCACTGTTTTAAATTTCATGCGACGTACCTGCCTTAGGCTTTTCTCAACAAACCTCTCGTCATCTGATCATCTCTGTTCGATTCGACTCCGGTAATGAATAATTACAAATCACACTTTTATGATGGTTAATTAAAAATTATGATTTCAGCTTGGTGCTTCCTGGCACAGATGCATATATGAAAATGATGAATACGTATCAACTAAGACCAGAGGTGAAAAGTAGGGATTTTTACAGTAAAAATTACTTATACAGAAGAAGGATTTGAGTAAAATGTATGTAACTACATTGTAACAACAGTTTATAACATCTATACTAATATTATAAAGCTAAAGAGTTTGTTTGTTTGTTTATTTGTTTGGTTGAACGCTAGGATCTCAGGAACTACTGGTTGGAATTTAAAAATTCTTTTACAGTTTGATAGACCATTTATTAAGAATGGCTATAGGCTATATAACATCACGCTAAGACGAATAGGGGCGAAGCAGCAATCAATAATGTTTCGAAAACGGGGAATATTTTTTACCGTAGATGCGCCACGACTTTCGATCAGTGGCGACGTCAATTTGGCGAGCTTAATATTAAAAAATAAAAAATAACCAAACTGTCTTTTATTTTTATGTACCTACATATCTATGTTGTTAGGTAAAAGCAATACAGAGTCCGTCCGAGAAATACCTCTGTAAAAATTTAACGTCCCAAATATTACAGTTCCTGAGATTTAGCTGGAAGACAGACGAACAGTAAAGTTTCAGTAAAAAAGTCTCATTTGCTTTTTGTTACGGAACCCTAGAAAAAGCTACTATCTACAGAATAGGAATAGGACTAAACAATTTAAAATATAATTTTCCCTGTTCAAGCTCGGGGAAAACGATTGTGTAAGTATAGGTACTATTACTTTTATATGTACCTTTCCCTTTCAACCACCATTCAATTCAAATCTCCGAGATGATTTATCGCTGCAATTTTATTGCACAGTGCTCCCAAAACGATTCGACATCTAAACGTGTATTGGCGAATAATATCACAGCATAAATCTCTGTATTTTATAACCGAAATAAGTAAAATCGATCACGAAAGGATGACGTCATGATGATTATTTTGACTCCACAAATTGGATTGGACCGATGATGAAATATTTCCAAAGTAATCAAAATTTCCTTTGTAGTATTAAAAGACTTAACAATTAACACAAAGATGAAAACGAATCAGTGTAACTGTTTAAAAGGTCTGTCAGCGTTTTGTCTTATAATCTGTCAATAACTGCTACAGCTCCAAAGGCGGAGTGATTCGATTGGAAAATTAATAACTTCGTTCAATATATTTAAGCAGAACCATGAAAATGCGTAACTTATTAAAATACACAACACTTCAAAACATCCAAAAATATCATACACAATGGTTTCTGAACGTCATTGAAATGAACGTGACAAGAAAGTTATTAATGAATTGAAACCACGGTAAGTACTGTTTGAAGATGATGATAAGAGCTTCTCCAATATAGATTATTACTTTTGAACCAAGAATTAACATATATACATATATACATACATATCATCACGCCTTTATTCCCGAAGGCATACCTCTTCGGGGATAAACGGTTATACTATGGTATACGCCCTCATTTCGCCTTTTAGTTTTATGTAAAATGTACGTAAGTATTTATTTATTTATTTTACACTTTATTGTACGCCAAGTAAATACAATTAAGGTACACGAATTCACTGCAAGAAGATGTACAATGGGCGGCCTTATCGCTAAAAAGCAATTTCTACCAGGCAACCTTTGGATGGAGAAAGTTGATTGAAGGTAAGTATTATAAAATATTGAACTGACGTACAAAGTTGGACAAGCTAAATCCATAAAACTGTTTTACTGAATAGAAACCGGCCAAGTGCGACTTGGACTCGCCCATGAAGGGTTCCGTAGCAGCAAGTAATATACTATAAAGGTTCTTGTAGTTCCTTGTAATTTTGATTGATGTTTAACGCGTTCGCAGTGGTACTGATTTTTCTAGACGAAAATTGCAGTTTATGACGAATTAAAAAAAAAACTTCTAACTCGATTTCGTTTAAACCAATCTTCGTTGGTAGTTTTAAAGGCACTGTATATCATATATTTTTTTTTAGATTAATCATTCTCTTAGTTTAGAAGTTAGAGGGGGGACACACTTTTTTCCGCTTTGGAAGTGTCTCTTGCGCAAACTATTCACCTTAGAAAAAAAATATGTTAGAAACCTCAATAGCATTTTCGAAGACCTATCTATAGATATCCCACACACCCCATATGTGTGTTCGATAAAAAAAAAAATCAGTTTCAGTTTTGAATATGGGGACCAATTTCCAAAATTTACTGTTTTTTTCTATTTTTATATAAAATCTTAATGTGGTTTACAGAATACATCTACTTATCAAGTTTCAACAGCATAGGCCTTATAGTTTCGGAGAAAAATGACTGTGACATACGGACGGACAGACAGACAGACATGACGAATCTATAAGGGTTCCGTTTTTTGCCATTCGGCTATGGAACCCTAAAAATCAAGCTCCTCAATATCCAGTAATATGAGTGGTTATGGGCATTGCAATATTGATTTACGATGAAAATAATCTGAGCTTAACTCGACAGCTTAACGATTTAAATTCAACAGACACTGTTCTACATAAAATATTACTGAAACACTTCAAACTTAGATCATCTAACCACAGGATGCGCCTTACTTAAGCATTGTTTTCTGCCATTGCACATGACCATTTGGTCTTTTGGCTTTATAAAAAGCACTGTACATCAAGTACATCATTTTATATGATTAAACTAGTACATTTCATTGTAGTTGACTGTACAATAAAAATTAACACACAACATCCATTACGCGTTTGTCGATTAATACATTTTTAAATGCAATGAAATTTTATTTGTCTTTGTGTTTCCCCCTTCACTTGCATGAAAACTGGCAGAATATTTTTGTATGCGGTGGTTCGCAAAGGCTAGTCCCGTGATATATGGTCTAAGACTTCAAAGCAATCTTTGACTAGAAAATGTGAAAGGAGACTAAGCGCGATAGTGTTTATCTTCAGTAATACATAACTCGGTAAAATAGCTTCAAAACATATTAAATTCATCCTTCTTAGAAAGACTTTCATTCAGTTCTTTTACATAACGCAATAAAGCTGAAGATATTTCATCGTTCCCTCTGGGAGCTTGCCTCTTACCATATAAATACAAATGTTTTCTTCCAGTAGTTTTCGCCTTTTGTTTGTTGCATTGGAAACAAGTTTAATCGTTTTGTGGGGTTGTCGAGTATAGAAACAGTTCTCCAACACCTAGCTTTGATATTATGATTAAGCTTTTAAGAGAAAAAGGAATTAAAGTCTTATAGATTTTTAATTTACTACTTAAATTCATACCACGACTTGGCAAACGAAGGGTAGGACGTCCACCCGCCAGATGGACCGACGATCTAGAAAAGGTCGCAGGCTGGGACTTGATGCGGAAGGCGCAGAGCCGTGTATTGTGGCGTAAATTAGGAGAGGCGTACGTCCAGGAGTGGACTGCCATAGGCTGACTTGAAAAATTAATTGATACGTTACCGGGTTAACATAAAAATAGATGTTGCCAAATTTTCAGCTCAGCAGCTCAGAAGAGTTACATAATGCAGAGACAACTCTAGCCAATTCGAATTCAGGTTCAATCAGATAATAGCAAGCAGCGTTAAGGATGCCTCTTGCGAAGGCGAAATACGTATGGTTTTAATGTCACGTTATCAAATCAAGAATCCGTAAATTAGGGTACCTACTATAATATCGTACGTATTATTCTTTTCCTTGAGAAATTCGATTCATTATACCTCTTGTGTCCATAATCCTTGACTATTATCTGCTAGGATTGGCGGTTCGAGGGAATGTGGTGGGTTCTTTCCCGTTCCCTCCTTTGTTATTGTTCTACTATAGATTTCCAATGCAATACTTGACTAAAAGCATAATAGTTAATTTTTTTAGCATAGTAAATCAAAAATATAATACAGCTTACTGCACAATATGTTCTCAGTAATATAACTTTATATATTTTACTAGCAGCTGCAGCAGGTACGACCTGTAGATACTTATTTTGAAAGGTACCAATCCTAAAAGTTCTACAGAGTAAACTTCGGCTTCTCATTTACTATAACGATCCCAACAAAGGAGCAAATTCAATGTTATGTACGCAATTCAGTCTACACCAAGATTCAATTTCATGACGTTGAGGCATCCGCATTTGTAAAGCCAATGAAATATCTACGAGGCAATAGAAACTTACCCATCCGTTCTTTGATCGCTGGTAGTTTTCAGTGAAGGCTGTGTGCCAAATAAATGGATATAAATGTAGCGTAGCGACCCATTTCATTTGAATGATATTCTCTGTTCAAGTACTTTAATAGAAATTAAATACTATACGAAAGAATAAGAAATGTACTGCATTCTTCGCATGGCACTATTTTCTTCGTAAAAATCTAAGAACCAGCAGTTAAAAAGTAAGACGTGTTTATACTCATAGATTTTTTTTTATATTTAGCTCCCCAAATTGACGTCGCCACCAGCCTGGTGAAAAGCCATGACGCATCTAGCAATTGGGGGCCACCTCCGACAGCGGTCCCTAAGTTGGCGGCCCTGCGATGTGCCTCTTCACGCTCCGCTTGAAGAATCCAGGATTGTAAGAGGAGGGAACCACATGCGCTGGCTGGCTAGTTTTATGGTTCGACAGAGAAGAAGAGAGTTCGTTTCTCTGTGTGATAGTGGCACCTCTGTCCAGCACGCGTTGTTCGGGATCGGAAAGGAGAGGGCGGGGTTAGGTTGAAGAGTTCTTCAGAACACTCACCGTGATAGTTACGGTAGAATGCAGCCAAAGACGCAAAAGTTCTTTGCTGCGCCAACGGCTCCAGACTTTCCGTAACCTCCTGGCAGTTGATAATGCGAATAGCACGCCGCTGCATTGAGTCCAGCGCCTCAAGCATGTACCTCACGGAGTCGTCCCAAAGGTGAGAGCAGTATTCCATGCAAGGACGTATCTGCCTCTTGTGCAGCTTACACCTCTGGTTTGGCGTGAAGAACCGCTTCACCTTGTTTAGAACTTCTAGTTTTCCTGAGGCTAGCCCAATACATCGCTCTATATAATGTATGTAATTGAGCTCGGCCGGACGTCTATACCAAGAATGTCCAGATTGTCCCCAAGTGATATCGTTGTATTTTGAAGAGAGGGTAAGGGTAGGAAAGGGGATTTTTTGTTGTATACGCACACGCCTGTGTTTTTGAACTCAACCAGGTTTGATACACATAGACATTTGATTAGACAAATGACTGAAATACAGTGAAGTACAGTACGGGGCCATAAAGAATGCACATCGGCAATCATCGCATTTCCGAATGCAAACGAATGCTCATTTCCATGTACATCAATTATTAGATTAGTCGTTTATCAGAATTTGAATTTAGCACTAAGTACTTTATTGTTGTTTTGTTTTGATTTCACGTGAAATATATAGAGCTGTATAAAATAAATAATATAAATATATAGAGCTGTAGTGTGATGGTACGACGAATTTTGCAAGCTATCGATTTTATACTTTCGTTTTATAATGATATATTTTTTAGCACTCCAAACTCTAAAATAGCCGCTGATAAGCAAGGAGAATTTGCGACTCTAAAATTATCAATCAACACTATCGCATAATCATCAGTCGATATTAAATTGTCATTCGTGTAGGTGGGTATGTGATGACATGACTACGTCGTTATTTTTTCAATCTATAAGTTGTTGTTTAAGTAAACTTATTGTAAAGCTTTAATTTTAATGTAATAACTAGATGGCAGCCGTGAATATTTTTCCTGTTTTCGCAATCAATGGAAACTTATCAAATGCAAATAAAAGTAAACTATATTTTATTCCTGTATCAAATTACAACCAGAGTAACAAAATATGTATCCATCCATATAATAGTAACAAATTTTCGAATTTAAATTAGTAAGGATTGAAGATGAGCGACCAAATTTTTTATACTAAAAGATTTAGTCTTTCAAAGAAAAGCAACTTGTGAACAATATCAACGATAGTTTAGGTTGTAGCACAATTTGCGCCTAAAAGTAAATTTATAATTTTTAGTTGCGGTGGATAAAGATTTTGTAGAATTTTGCTTCTTATCTAAAATTTATCTAAAAATGACGAGTTACACATCTTTGGCAAGACTCATTGAAAATCGGAAAATTGAACTAAGAGTAGATAAAGGCCGAAACGAATTGTTCAGTTCCAGAAACAAGCAATATGTAGGTCATCTCTGATAAAGCTTTCCAATTAGTTTTAACTGATTTTGATCGTAGCTTTCAAACAATCTAACTATTCAGCTTTAAATTGGATTTATTATTAGAGAAGCAGTTTGATCTGTCCCCTGTTAAAAACAAGTACCTAAGCATCATAAATAATTCACAGTAAAATAATTTGGTTTTAGTTTTTAGATGCGTATATTACAGCTAACCTGTCCTTTCTAAATGAATTCGGGAAATGGAAAAATATTTACATACATTAAGGGCATAGACACTCAATTGACGGATATATTAAGAGCACTCAATAGAAGTCACGAATGAAAACGATCACTTTATTGGTCAATCCTTATAGTTTCGGAGTAATCAAGCAAAGATCCTTGAATATTGGACAGTCGCCATTACCTACGGGAAATTAATAGACGGAAAGGAGAGCAATCTATCGTTGTGTCGATCGGTCCCTATCTCTCCGGAGAGGACATGAAAGATGTGGGACGAAACTGCTTGCGAAACTTTGTATTGAATTCTTACGTATCTTTAGATTTTGATCCACATTAAGTGGGATTGTTGTTTTCATATGTTATTATTAATGCTGGCTGTAGGTGTATTTTTTATTACCTGCCTATCTGATCTGTATAATAGATGAATTACTAGGCACCTAAAAGTATAAGTTCCATCACGGTTTTATTTTAAACTAGCTGATGCCCGCAGCTTCGCCTGCGTGAAATTTTGTTCCTAGACTATGACATATCTCTGTAGGCACCAAATTTCAGCCAGATCCGTTCAGCCGTTACTGCGTGAAAGAGTAACAAACATTCGCATTTATAATAATACCTAGATAGATAATTTCTGATTAACAAATTCATAATGCATATTAATATGAGCCAAGTAAATTTATTTATTAAATACATTTCTCAATTCAATGGCTAAACTACTACTTGACACAACTTCTCTTCTAAGCAATTATAATCGTAACTTAGTTCCTTCTTCAGGTATTCCCAGCCTACGACGTTTGGACAAACCGAACTACTGTAGGCTTTGTCCTCCTAATACAGATGGTCCAACCAAGACCTAGTAACGTAATAACAATGTAAATTTCATCAGCTTAGCGTTCATGTTCTTTGTAATGGCTCTTTTCAGTCCTGTCGAATGTAGTCTACGTAGAGGCCATTCCCGTATTTTACAAAGACTTAGTGAGTCTGTTTCCTGTCAGAATGCAGTCGGCACGATACTTAGAATTAAGTTCATGCCTTCCATGACCAGTCGCTTAGGGCTGCTGACAATCTTTGTCGTAAGGATTGAGCGTAGATAGTAACATGCGGTGTTATTTTATTAACCAGTGGATACTACCTGAAGCGTGGTCTTTCATTTTTTCTGGCTAGCTGTCTTAGAATTTTCTTCTTCTTTTTACAAATGTATTTTTGTCACACAAAATTTGAATAAATTAGCAATTATACTTCCACAAAGCATATTTGGTTAATATTATACCAAAATAGCGCTTTTTATTTAACTTCATGGATATGTAGTAAAATCATCTGTTCGAAGTTTAAAATAAAACATAAATGAAAACGTCAATTGTATTGAACTTTCACAAATTATGTGTCAAAATAAAAATTAATGTAAGTATAAAATAAGAGTATTGATATCAACTCCGAAGAAAATCAGCCCCAAAATACTTTACATTCCCGTTTTAGCTCGTTATAGTATAAATTTCAATTAAATACGAAACACGTCTTCCATCAATTATGTTAATAATGCTATATGCCAAATTTTAAGTAGATCGGACCAAGGAATTACGTTGTCCCATACAAACTTTACCCACCTTTTTTATACCTTTGGAGGTGGAATTTGCAAAAATGTTAAAATTACTTTTTTCAAATTGTAACAAACAACTCTCATGCTTAGTTTCATCGTACCATTAACGTTTAAGCAATAAAATAACAGTATTAATGGGTTTCATCAGTAAAAGCCATAGAAGATTTTTACAGGGTCTACAGAGCAACTGTAGTACATCTGTTGATACAAACGTCAAGTCTATTTTGGCCACTTTCAAGCAGGTGGGATTCGTATTGCACTGGAATAGGTACCATTTATTCAGCTATTCTCAAGACTCACTTATTAAAGAACTCATCATGAATCTCTTGCCCTAGTTTATTTGAGGTCGGCGTAACATGATGATAATAACTTTGGTTCTAGGGATCGAACCGCAAAATTAAGTTTGGCTTGAATTCTATATACTTTTCCGGGATAAAAAGTACCCAGTGTGGTGCCCAGGCTATTAAAGAATAATTATACCAAGTGTTATCGTAATCGAACCGGTAGTTTTTGCGTGATGCCTGAACAAACAGACAGACAGACAAAAATTTTTTTAATCACATTTTTGGGTTCGGTGTCGGTCTAGTAACACCCCCTGGTAGTATTTTTTTGATATTTTGAATGTACAGAATTTTCACTTCTACAGATTTATATTATAAAGTACGGCCCCAACACAGACTTAAATTTAAATGTTGATGTCAGTCACTGTTTATATCGTGAGAAAAATCCTACATGGATGCCATGCCCGACACCTACCGACTAAAACCACACGTTCTCAAAGGTAGGGACCTACTACCTACCGTTGGGAGCCCGGGTTAAGCCCTCAGAAGGATGACCGCAGGATTCCCAACAGACCTTGGCTGCCGCTGCTGGGTCAGTCACTAGTTTTTTCCCACGACCGACACTACTAGGTACATCAAACACCTGCTTTTTTAGGGTTCCGTTATACCCAAAGGGTAAAAAACGGGACCTTATTATATAAGACTTTGCTGTCCGTCTGTCTGTCTGTCCGTCACGAGGCTGTATCTCATGAACGGTGATAGCTAGAGAGTTGAAATTTTCACAGATTATGTGTTTTTGTTGCCACTATAACAACAAATAATAGAAATACAAAATATATAATTTTTTAAGGGGGCTCCCATACAACAAACGTGATTTTTTGCTGTTTTATTGTATATGTATATTAGGCAATTTAAATAACTACATTAGTTGGCTTGAACATCAGTAATCAGTATTTATTTTGCATAAAACAGGTACATATAATCAATATCATTTATTCCTTTTACCCCTTGCAAATTAAATAAATACTTTAGGAGATATAGCAAAATCAAAATAATTGCGCAACAACTTTTAAAATTTTCTTTTAAAAGTGAATTTTCTTTCAAAACCTTTAGCAGGTTTCTTTAGGTCGGTGTGATATTTCAACGAAAGCAATTTTGTAGTAAATAGTAAACAAAGAATTTTTTTCTATAATAAACAATTTACGTACAAACACAATTTACAATTTACAACACAGTTACAATTTTATTACATGTACCTACCTATGTTAGACATATCTATTGTCATCATTTAGATGTCATCAATATTCTGAAAAAGAAATTAAACGTATCAGTTCACAAACTCGTTTGGAAATACATACTGTACCTACAAATATTTCTAAATCATGGTACCTACACGGTAGAGGATCTTTATGAAGACAACAGGATAGTTAGCAACCACCACAGAGCAATACTTGTTTTATAATATGTAGTGATATTAGGTAATAAGGGCAACCAGTAGACGTTTGAATTACTCACACAGAATTTCGAGTAGTATATTTTCATTAAACATAGATAATTAAATTAAAACAAAATGGACATTTAAGGGGGGCTCCCATACAACAAACGTGATTTTATGTCGGTTTTTTTTGGTACAGAACATTCCGTGCGCGAGTTCGACTCGCACTTGACCGGTTTTTAAAGAATTCATTGTAACGCAGGAACTCTGTCTGCCCGCAATTTATCTCACAGATCCAAAATACTAGACTGCAGTAATTTTACAGATGCCCCATATAGTAGTGGTAGCTAACTTACGTGAATGTGGTAGATTGGTGAAATAAAATCATAATTAGCAGCAATGTAACCCTACATAGCAATTGCCCGGCATGATCTTAAAGCTAAGCATAGTCACATTGTTTGAATCTTTGCTAACCTTCTGTAGGAAATTCTAAACAGGTCGTTACTTTACGAAGTAGAGGCGAAGACAATTTGTTTGAGCATTTTACTGCATACGAAGAGCCCCTCTTTATACACATGGAAACAATTTGATTCACATTCCTTCCTCCTACTCTGCCTCCAAGCATTCTTATTATTTTTAACTAGGATGCGGTACTTTTACAGACATTGTTGTAGGATTATATATTGTACTTATAGACATTGGCAACTCCAGATCAGGATGGTATATTTGAATTGTGTTTGGAGTTAAGAAGTTTGATACAAAAACAAGGGTCGATTAGTGTTTTCAGGACCGTAGGTACCTACTACAATATGATTTTAAATAAGTACTCAAGAAACGTTTAAGGTTAGTTTAAGCCTAACTACGCTCAAGGACCCGTGATTATACCGACACTATATTATTACTATCAAAAGTTTAATCTATACTAATATTATAAAGAGTATGTAATGGTAAAACTCTGAAACTACTGTACTGATTTACAAAATTCGTTGAATGTTTAAAAGTTAAATTATTGTGAAGTAATGGACTGCGCCACAGTGTAAACTATTGCAACTGTCATCGTTCCAATCAAGTATTAAGTTTGGAAATTGTTTGGTGTTCCAAATAAACAAAAAAAGAACCGGCCAAGTGCGAGTCAGACTCGCACACGGAGGGTTCCATACCAAAAACCGACAAAAAGTCATGTTAGTTGTATGGTAGCCCCTTTAAATGTCAATTTCGTTTTAATTTATGTTTTATGTAAAAACTTACACTGCTCGATACTTATTCTGTGTGTATTTCAAGAGTCTTATTAGAAATGCCCTGAAGAGCCCTTATTATCTAATATCACTTCATAATAATATTATAAAACAAGTATTATTGCTCTGTGGTCGTTGTTAACTAACCTGCTATCCTCATAAAGATCCTTTACGGTAGGTTCAGTATGTATTTCCAAAAGAGTTTGTGTTTAATTTCTTTTTCAGAATATTGATGACATTTGAATGATGACATTATAAACACGATACGTCTACAACATAGGTACATGTAATAAAATTGTGTTTTTATGTAAATTGCTTATACCGAAGAAATAAACTTAATTATTAAGAATACAAAAAACCCGACTGCCAAGTAAACATACAACTGAAAAGCAAGAAACAAGCTCTACATTTCTTTTCTGATTTTCTTTTGCTGCTTACTGTTTTACTTTGTCAGCAACATTTGCAGGCGAGAACAAGCTATGTCAAACGAGTGGTGATTTACAATAGCTACATGTTCCCATAGCTTGTTCCCGCCTGCAAATGTTGCCGACAAAGTAAAACAGTAAGTAGCTAAAGAAAGTCAGAAAAGAAATGTAGAGCTTGTTCTTGCTTTCAGTTGTATGTTTACTTGGCAGTCGGGTTTTTTGTATTCTGAATAAATAAGATTATTTAAAACTTTTTAGTTATAATAGTGGTGGAGTTATTAACCCTTGAAAGATAATCTACGTCAAAATGACTCCGTGTATTTCGAAATATTGCTGTCTCGCTCTAATTCGCGCGAATCCGACACAGTGCTTTACGGACATTTCAGCCGCCGGGCGGAGCTATCGAGTGGTAGTCGCGACACCGAAGTAAGTTTTCCGGTTTTCGCAATAAACAGGTGTTGGAGTCAAAATGACGTAAGATTATCTGTTACTTTTTTGTCGTGAACATGTGCCTGAGCTACATCTAATTGATCTCCATAGATTTAAGTGTTAAAAATCTATAGAGTTTTGTTTCAACCTAACAGTATTATTGGAAATGACTATTTAGTCCAAATCATGTGATTTCGTAAATTTACCCTTCTCCATTCCTGTCCTAATATCACCCGTTACTTTTAAAAGAGCTGTTGTTGTACTGTGACCCACCCGGAAACCTGACTGTAGTGGGCTCAAAATGTTATTGAGCCTCACATATCTGCTCAGCTGACTATGCACACAGGATTCCAGTACCTTCGATAGAAAATGGAGGATGGAGATTGGGCGATAGTGACTAGGCAATGAAGGATGGGAGACTTTTGGAAGGGGGCATACGTAGGCCTTACGCCATGTGCTAGGAAATTGACCAGAGTCAAGAGAAAAATTAACGATGTAGAAAATAGCAGGAAGGAGTTCATCAAGAATTGTTGTGATCATCCGGCGACTAATATTATCGCAACCAACTGCTTTTGATGTTATTGAAATTACAACTTTTTGAATTTCACCCGGCGTGACTGGAGAAAATCGAAAATGATCTTAATCGGGACTAGCAAGTCCGGCCACAAAGTCAACTCCATTTGCCTTGACCTACCAATACCCAACGACCGGAGAAACCTTCATACGTCAGCGGGTGAAGAGGAAGACATGTTAGTGAAAATATGTCGGCGTTTGGCGTTGCGTATCACCTGGTTACATCGATTCCTAGCAGCTTTATAAGCGTTCCAATCCAGTTCCCTTCTGTGTTTTTTGAAGATTCGAAACGCCTTATCTCTTCTTCGCATAGCCATACGAACCTCGGAAGTTATACACGGAGCTGGGGGACGTTTTAACTTAACTTTCTTAATAGGGGCGTGAACGTCGTATAGTTTATGTATGGTTTCGTTAAATATCATCACTTTTTTATCAATAGAATTGGACTGAAATAGTGGATCCCAATCAATTGCAGATGCATCGTTACGCAATTTGTTAACATCAATCCGACCAAAGCAACGCCTGTTCAAGATCTTGGGTTTCTGTTTAGGAGGTTTGAGTATATAAGTTGTAAAAATTTGGTCGTGATGAGAGAAAGCTGGAGCAAGATGCTGACCGTGAGAACATTGTCTGTGGTGCATGGTATGTAGGAGAGCCGTAACAGCATCCTGAAAATGATAGCAGACAGGATGGACTCAGCAGTTTTGGGGCGATTCACCGACCTGCATGTGAGAGGTCTGGGTGGGTGAGTTGTCCACAAAATAAACATGCTGACATTAAATTTTATAGTTTTGATTTGTATTTGTATTTAATGTGCATTTACTAACATAGGTCGTAAGATTATGATACTAACAAAAATGGGCTGTAATCGTCTGAAAATAAACAATTTTCTTTTTTTATTTTATTTATTTACATTTTTTAGAAATTTTAATGTACCTGGTGTCACTCACACAATTACCCGTTGAATGCCGCATGAAACCCGAGTTGCCAATCTCCCGAACAGTCGATTGCTTTGGCAACCATGGCGGCCAACTTTTTTCGTTTGGTTCTCCTCGCACATTTTTCGATATCTATGGCTGTATGGTCAACGGGTCTAAGTCTTTCTGTATAAATTAATGTGTAGAATTGGTTATGGTACTGAATGAGATAGCTTGCCGAGTGAATGTAATGAAAAAAAAAGTCGAAATCACGATTTGATCGCTGTCATTATTTATTGTATGTTTGGCGCCGTTCATAGAAAGTATTAATACGATTAATTTATGAATATTTTCGTTTATTCTGTTTCAAATATTGTTGTTTTGCATTTAAAAGTATCCTGTCATGTTGTTTAACAGCTGTGATAAATATTTTCAATGTAATTCGAAGTTAAATTTGTAAAATTTGATAAAATAACACGCGAAGGTCACCATTATTTTTTGTTGTTGTTTTTGTTGTGCAGTGCTCGTATTTAACCGATATTTGTTGAGATTTTCTCAATAGAAACTATAATCTTTTGTCAAAATACCATTTAACATTTAACATATGAATAATTTATGTGAAAATCAATAATAAAAATGGGGGGTTTTTTTTTAAATAATTTAAGATTACATAGCCTCGATATCCCCAAAATAAACAAAAAAATAAACAAATAAATAGCCAGTAATATTTTATTTTATTTTCGGATATTTTATATCTACAGATTATTATTTTTTTGGTGAAAGTGAATTGTTGATGTGTATATTTTGTAAATAAAATAATTTATGTCAAAAAACTGCTTTTTATTTTGAATTACATGGTAAAATCTGAGAGTACTCCTTCATTTTCCCCATCCTAATTTTCGGCCAAATATCATAAATCCATTACACATGGGGTGTTCTCGGATTTAGTGTAGTTAATTTCGTCAGTTATCCAGCATGATGAAACAGTAAGTATTTATGTAGTACGACTCCTGTAAAAGAAATAAGGATATATTGTGTGACGTCCGGCGTGCAGCCGCCGTTCCCGCCGAAGGCGTGGGCACCGCCTAAGGATACGCCGGCGTGACCACGCCACCGGCGGGATTGAGCGGTTACGACGAATCAAATGACACCTCGCATGTCAAAATCCATCAAGACGTTCAGGTTGTAGGACGTGACAAAGAATTGGACATACATACACAGTCTCGAAATACATTACCCTCCTTTCTTCGGCAGTTCGGGTAAAAACTAAAATAAGGCTCTTTGTTTACTATTTACTATGAAATTGCTATCTTTGAAATATTACACCTATCCAAAGTAATCTGCTGAAAGCGTTGTTCACGCTTTACAGGAAAAATATTTACGACTAGCTGATGCCCGCAGCTTCGCCTGCGAGAAATTTAGTTCCTACACTGTCTCTAACCTATCTCTGTAGGTACCAAATTTCAGCCAGATCCGTTCAGCCGTTACAGCGTGAAAGAGTGACAAACATCCACACTCGCAAACATTCGTATTCGTAATGGTAGTTAGATAGATAGATTTCTGATTAACAAATTCATAATACATATAATTACAATAATATTAATGATACTTTAGGCACATTATAAGGGTTATACAAGAAACATAAAATTATAACTACTTAAAATTAAAATAAAATCTAACTACCCACCTATCAATATATAAACTTGGTCCCTTTGGTAATGTACCTACGACGCAGGCAGCATTCCCACGCTGAATAGCTATAGAGAGCCTTTGCGCGAAATAGCTGCCTGCGCGGGGATCACGTGTCTCTTCCCTCAGACGCTTACTCAGAGCCGTGAAACGACCATGCGCACCGCGACCCCATGGACCCAGTGTCTCGACACCAAATGGAACGAATTCGTATTGGGTACCGATACAACTGTACTTGCCGATCTTTAACCGCTCGCGAGCATTAGCCGCCGCAGCAGCTCTTTTGCTAGTAGCCGGGAGGTAGGACGCCGCAAGAGTATCGGAGCAAGTGGCATCCCACACCAGCGCACGTCTCTCATTCTCCAGGGTACTAATGACATCCCGTCGGGTCGCTTACCATCATCCCGTATGATTTGGGGTTCCAAAACCGCGGGGACATTAACGGTGATAAGGGCCCGTCTCAGGATATCATTCAGAGCTGCGTGACGGGAAATACGGCCAGCGGAAAAAGAACAAACAAGTCCATGGAGTCCGAGGCGGCACACATGAGCTCCACACGATACACACGAATGTTCAACACACACCTCAGCACCCAACCGGAGACCGACCGCTATGCGGAGTGTAGTGGGGTCGATAAATGTGCCGGTATTGGAAGAGGGATATGCATGCAGCCAATGCCCAGACTCAGGTCGAGAAACGGCTAAAAGCCTGGATCGATTGATGCCTGACGAGGTTTCAATGATTTCATTGAGAAATACAGAAGAGGCTATAGAGTCACAGACCCTTTGCTTTTTGGGTGTGGAGGGTAAATTTGGACTTGGTCCAGCTAGCCAAGCATTCAAGGCTTCGTCCAGACTTGAAATCTCACAGTTTGAGGCTACAGAAGCCTTTAAGACTTTGCCTGTGAGGTCACGAGTGCTGAATATTGAAGACAGGAAAGCCGGTAAAGCTATACCAGAAATTTTTTGGGTCCCCAAACCACCGAACCTAATTGGCAAGGAAGCTTGTGACCACGCCTGCACATTAAGGTGAATGTTCAAAATACTTTCAATTTGGGATTTCAAAACATTTTCAATGGGTAACATAAGATTAGGAAATTTCCAAATGGGGCAGCAACGAAGTAGGTAAGTAAATTTAGATACAAATAAGCAAAATTTTAGTACAAACAAAGCAGAGTGACTGCTAATTTTGAGAATACGGTCTGAATATTTATTAAATTTTGATACCGATTCCCTTAAGAGAGGAGGAATGGCATCGTCGAAAATTGGGGATCCTAGGAGATACAGATTGTCTTTCGTTAACAATTAAATATTAGGACAAACAAAGTTAAAATTTTGATAAATTTGAGAAACCAAAGTAGTGTTGATTTTATTTGAAATATATAATTCACATTTCTCAAAATTTAAATTCAAACCAATGGTATTAAATTTGTCTATGATTATAGCTAAATCTGTGAGAACAGTCTGTGAATCGCCTATAATAATTTCATTATTTTTGTGAATTAATTTAGAAGGGCAGTGATAACACTGAAGTAAGAAATTATATATTTCAGGAACATGCACATTGATTTTGTTAAGCAAAGTGTCCCGATTAACCGTATTGAAGGCATTTTTGACATCTAACTTTAAAAGAACCTCACACTGTTCAGTCTGTGCAAAGGTGCGAACAGCATGAACCGCCGCTTCACAACCTCCACGGGTACCAAAGCCAAGCTGAACAGGTTCGAAAATGGTCTGTAACTTGGGGCGTGATAACTGGACACAAACTTTAGCAGCTAGTCGGCGAAAGGTAGAACCCACTGCTATGGGACGTACACCACCTCCTTTCTTTGAGATGGCTATCAGGTTGGCTCCATATAAAATGGGAGTTATATCTTGACAGACATCACCCAGCAGCATTAGGTTGACTAATCTCGTGAGGGCAGCAACCAGACGTTCGCCAGTAATTCCAGTGCCATGGCACGTGAGGTCTACAAGGTACTGAGGGGAGATGCCATCTAAACCTGAAGCAGAACCTTTAGGAAAAGAGGCGAGAGCACTAACAATATCTCTTTGACTTGCTTGAATGCAAGTCAGAGGATCGGTAGGCGGATCGACGAATAGTGGAGTGGAAGGGCCTGGCGGGTGCTTGGACCGCAGAGCAGCTATGGTCCTTGGTGTATCTGGTGCCAATGAGTCATCGCAAAATATTTGAGATCGCCGTCGTTGATTTTTTGCTCTACTTTTTTAATTATATTAAATGGGTGACTATTAGTTTTGGGGGATGAAACGAAATTTGTAATGGGATAATTATTGGCCACATTATTTTTAATTTTTTGCGTTAATGAGATGTGGTTTGTTCTATCATTTTCTACGTGCAGATGTGAATATGAAAAAGTAAGCAAATTATTCCAGGAAGTCTTATCATTATTTTGAACACATTTAGTTATACTGTGAGTTAAAGCCTCGGCCACTGAACATCTAGCCCCCCGCGGTATCCTTTTTATTAAAGGGGTAGACTGTTTCAGCTGGCCGAGAAGAGTTTGTAAGGGAATGGAAACGTTTGATGTGGATGAATTTTGTGATTAAATGCCAGAATTTGTGGTAAATGAAATGGACTCTAAAATACGTACCTGATGTGTGCGAGACTGGTGTATATGCAAGCCTCGGAGGGAAGAAAAATTTCTATTGCACACTGTGCAGTTCATCACTATTTACACTGGTTATAAATTAATAAAAAATACAAATTACATAAAATTAAATCACAAAACTAAAACTAGGAAGACACATAAATGTCACTTGAATATTTGTTTTAATTTGTCGACAGGCTTTCGTCAGGACAGCGAAGACTTCATCCATTGTAACCATGGCGATAAAATGTCATGCATTGGCGTCCTTTCAAGCATCTCTCCAATAAGAAATCTGATTGAGAATGGGCTAGTCGCCCAAAATTTCAAAGCCAAAACGGCAGACAACGACGGAGAACAGTTTTACAAAAATCTCATATGCAACAATGTAATATTGCTCGTGATAAAATATATTTAAACAATTATTTTCTTTAGAGCATTATAAGAACGCTCACTTGTCACGCTCATTTTATCATACATATTATATGAGTTATAAAAATTTATTTATTAAATACATTTCTTAATTCATTAGCTAGACTACTAATTGACTGAACTTCTCTTCTAAGCAATTGACATCGTAACTTAGTTCCTTCTTCAGGTAGTCCCAGTCATACTGTAAGCCTAAGACGTATGGGAAAACCGAGCTACGGTAGACTTTGTCTTCATGATACAGATGGTCCAACCAAGACCTTTTAACTTAATTACCATGTAAATTTCATCTGCTAGGCGTTCATGTTCATTTTAATGGCTCTTTTTACTTGTCAAATGTGATCTTCGTAGAGGCCATTCCCGTATTTTACAAAGACTTAGTGAGTCTGTGTCCTGCACCGAATGCAGCCAGCACTATAGAATAACGTTAACACCTTCCATGACCAGTCGCTTAGGGCTGCTAACAATCTTTCATTCTAATGCACAGTAGTGTCCCTACCTGAAGCGTGGTCTTTCATTATTCCTGGCTAGCATCTTCGAATTTTCTTCTTCTTTCACATATTTATCTTTTGTTATACCTAATTTAAAAAAAATTAACAATAATATTTCCGATATTACTTAGCAAAATCAAGAAAATGATAATGGCATTCGGATTGAACTTCCACAAATGTATCAAATTAAAAAGTAATTTAAATCAAAAATAAGAGTATTTAAGGAGTATTGATATCAACTCCGAAGAAAATCAGCTCCAAAATAATTTACATTCGCTTTTAAGGTCGATAATGTATAAATTTCAATAAAATAAGTAACACGTCTTCCATAAAATATGTTAATAATGCTATATGCCAAATTTTAAGCAGATCGGAGCAAGGAATCGCGTTGTCCCATAAAAACTTGACCCTCCTTTTTTATACCTTTGGAGGAGGAATTGGCAAAAATGGTAAAATTACTTTTTTCAAATTGTAACAAACAACGCTCATGCTGAATTTCATCATCGTACCATTAACCGCTTAAGCAATAATTGATAATAACTTTATACGACTTAAGTTTGTTTTTTATTTTATATTAAGTATACTTTTCAGGGATAAAAAGTACCAAGTGTGGTGCCCAGGATATTAAAGAATAATTATACCAAGTTTCATCGTAATCAAACCGGTAGTTTTTGCGTGATGTCTGAACAAACAGACAGACAGACAGACAAAAAAAAAATTATCACATTTTTGGGTTCGGTGTCGGTCTAGTAACACCCCCTGCTATTTATTTTTTTTTTTGTTTTCAATGTACAGAATTTTCACTTCTACAGATTTATTATAAGTATAGATGAAAGCAAAAAATAAATTAGTATGTGTAAAATATGTTCAATCATGGCGATGGCGACACGAAATTAATTTCGCCTGGCGACTATCTATCTTTGGGAGGACCGGCGCGGACGACTCGCGCCTAGCGTTTACTGCTAGGGGCCCGGGTTGCGTCGCGGCGAAATATGAGGGTGTGGTTGTTGTGGCCGCTTACATCTCGCTGAGCCTCGACCAGCATCAGTTTGAGCTATGGCTCCCTGAGCTGGACGTCGTGCATACTGGCCTCGCCCTGTCCTGGTCATGGGAGACTTCAATGCCTGGTCACAGGCTTGGGCTCCTGGGAAACCAGAGACAGAGGGAGGATACTGGAGGACTGGGTCACTATACGTGGCCTGGTCATCCTGAACCTGGTCATCCTGATCCCAACAGCGGCCAGGCCTACCGATGTTGATGCCGAGGTGGAGTGGTTCGGGAAAGCCATGTCGCACATCTGCAATGCGGCGATGCCCAGGGCTAGGCTCAGACCGGCGAGGAAACAGGTTTACTGGTGGACGCCGGAAATTGCGCAGTTGCGCGCGGTAACGCACTCCACGCGCGCAGCGTGGAGTGCGTGACCGCGCGCCGCCGGTACACCAGGTTCCGCCGGAGGCGTCGCCGCCCAGACGATGCGGCAGCCAGAGAGGGTTGCGGGTCTACGATGGGTACAAGGAACCAAGAGGGCTCTCCAGACGGCCATCAAGCGGTTCAAAAAGTTGGGCCACGAAGAGCTGATGGAAACTCTGGAGCGGAATCCGTGGGGGCGCCCGTACCTTATGGTAAGAGGGAAATTACGCCCTAAGGCGCCCCCACTGACTCAGAGTCTCCAGCCGGAGCGGCTGCAGGAGGTCCTGGACTCCTTGTTCCCGTCGAGAGCGGAGGAACACATTTCTCCGCGCATGGCTCCGTCTCAGGCGCCCAACGCGGAAAGCAGCGAGAACCACGTGCCCGTAGTCACTGATGGTGAGTTAGGGGCGACTGTACTGCGGCTTAAATCCCGCAGGAACACCGCCCCTGGACCCGACGGCATTCCAGGCCGAGCGTGGGTCCTGGCTCTCGAGGAGCTTGGGCCTCGACTAATAGGGCTCTTTAGCGCATGCTTTGAAAAAGGCCAGTTTCCCAAGGTCTGGAAGACAGGGAAACTGGTCTTGATCCGAAAGGCGGGGCGGCCGGCTAATTCCCCTTCAGGGTACCGGCCGATCGTGTTGCTCGACGAGGTGTGCATGCTCTTTGAGCGCCATATTGCACAACGTCTAGTCGGGCACCTCACACGCGTGGGGCCTGATCTGGCGGATAGCCAGTTTGGCTTCCGTCAGGGGTGCTCCACGGTGAACGTGATCATGCGCATTAGAGGCCTGACGGAGGAAGCAGTCTCTCAGGGTGAGGTGGTGGTGGCGGTGACTCTTGACATAGCCAACGCCTTCAACACCTTGCCCTGGAGCTGCGTAAGGGAGGCGCTTATTTACCATGGAGTGCCGCCCTACCTCCGTCGTATTGTCGGGGCCTATCTCTCCGCGAGGGCCATGACTTACCCGAGCTGGGTAGGGCCGGGTCGGCGGGATGTGTCGTGCGATGTTTCACAGGGATCGGTGTTAGGGCCGCTCCTGTGGAACATCAGTTACGACTGGGTGCTGTGTGGTCCGTTGCTCCGAGGGGTCAGCGTAACTTGTAACGCCGACGACACCTTCGTTACGGCGCGGGAAGCAGCGCACCGTGACGCAGCACTAAAGGCAATGGCAGGGGTTGCTCAAGTCGTGGGTCGGATTCAGCGGCTGGGTCTCGAGGTCGCCCTTCACAAATCCGAGGCTCTGTGCTTCCACGGACCTCGGAAGAGGCCACCTGCGGGGCCGCTCCTGTGGAACATCGGTTACGACTGGGTGCTGTGTGGTCCGTTGCTCCGAGGGGTCAGCGTAACTTGTTACGCCGACGACACCCTCGTTACGGCGCGGGGAGCAGCGCACCGTGACGCAGCACTAAAGGCCACGGCAGGGGTTGCTCAAGTCGTGGGTCGGATTCGGCGGCTGGGTCTCGAGGTCGCCCTTAACAAATCCAAGGCTCTGTGCTTCCACGGACCTCGGAAGGGGCCACCTGCGGGGTCCAGCCTGCGGGTATAGTATAGTTATTATTCTTTAAAATAACTTGATATATACACGGTGTTTCTTTTAGGGTGTCAAGCCGCCACTAGCTGGTAGCAGGGTTCCATACCTATCGATTTAACCCCCATGTATGTTCTACTATTTTTTGTAGTTTTCGAGATATAATGTTCTGCATAATTCCCTATTTTTTTATTATCGATTAAAATTTTTACATCTTGTATCAAAGTTAGGAAGGAGATTATTTTGTCCATAATACTGCAATCAATAGGCATTATAATAATAAAAAAATATCCAAGAAAAATCGAACCAAAAAGAAGTTTTAATTAATAATTATATTTCATAAAAAAAAATATATCTCGAAAACTACAAAAAATCGTAGAACATACATGGGGGTTAAATCGATAGGTATGGAACCCTGCTACCAGCTAGTGGCGGCTTGATACCCTAAAAGAAACACTCTGTATATTTTCTAAGCACTGGCCTTCAGTGGAAGTAATTACAAGAATACTTTATAATATATTCTTTTTCAAACTGTAGTAAGTAAGTACTAATTCAAGAAATATTAAATTTATACAGGGTGAATTTTTGAAAAGGGCTTGGATGGCCGAAGCTATAAGGAATAGCTAAAAATGCTCAAAGGAGTCACGAGCCCGATTTTGATAAAACTTAAAACCTCATCATTAGATTTTTGAAAAACCAATAATCCTAGCTGGGAATCTAACTCAATGATTTTGAAAAAAAAAACACACCCTTTATTATTACACCATACGACAGTGTCGCTGATAAGGATCAAATTCTGCGAAGTAATGATATACGGGAAATTTAAGGAAAGTTTGGAATTTTAATGGAATTCATATTTCATGTAGAAGTAGAGGATGAAAATAGACTGACTAAACAGATCTATAAGGCGAGAATGAATCGGCAAGCTGGTAGGGGTCATCCTCGGTGTACGCATGGTAACCAAATTGATGACCTGCTGGAAAAAGGCCAGGTCAAGAGTGCCCTTAACCGGCGAGCGTGTATGAAAGCACTTATGAAAGTAGAAGAAGCGAAAGTGGTATGCCAGGATCGTAGCAAGTGGAAAGCCATAGTCTCTGCCTACCCCGATGGGAAACAGGCGTGATGTTATGTGGGTACACTACATTAATACGAAAAACTTAATTCCGAAAGTCACAATCACGAATTTCATAACTCCGAATTTCATAAGTCCGAATGATTCGAAATCCCGAAAGTCAAAATTCCGATGTTTCATAAATCCTTTTTATTAAAAGTCATAATTTTAAAATTCCGAAATTTTACAATTCCGACTGTCAGAATGCCGAATTTCAAAAAACCGAACCGTTGAATTCCGAATCATTAAAAATCCGCCGTATTATAAATACGAACTCCGATTATCAAAAATCCGAAATATCATAAATACGAAGGGTGAATGTCGTTTCCACCCGTTCCTGTTTTAACCCGAAAACTTATCATTAAAGACGATTATTTATGTTCCCGATTCCACCCGTTTTTTTAATAAAGTATAGTCAAGTCCGAAAATATTATTTCCAAGTGAGTGGAAGGCAAACGACAAAACAAAAAAAAATAACCACGAAGGCTAAGGCGGGAGCTCCGCTCCGCTTCGCTCCCGCCTTAGGCTTCTAACCTAACCTATCCGAGTCGGGGTACTCAGAGTCGGGGTGTTAACCATTTACATAATATGGTTAACACCTCGACTCGAAAATAATATCTTCGGTAGTTAGACTTGACCGTACTTTATTAAAAAACTTTAACAGTGAATTTTCGGATATTTGAAATTCTGAATAATGTTTTTCGGAAAAATAACAGTCCGGTCTTTTGATTATTCGTACTAATGAAATTAGGAAAAATAAAAATTCGTACTTATGACTTTCGGATAAATGAATATCGTCCTTTTGAATATTCGGAGCTTTGTTTCTTAGGAATTATAATCTTCGGAATTTTGAACATCAGAATACTGAAATTCGGAAAAACATATTTCGGAATTTTTGGGTGTTCCCATGTTATGTATGTATGTATGTTCATAATTTGTTTCGTTCAAAATCCCAGAATAGATCGTAACTATTCCGTGTTTTAAATCATGCTCATAATGTGAAATTGTTTCTCAATCACGTTCTAACAACTGAATAGATCGGGCTGAAATTTGGTACAGCGATAGATTATTGATCGTCGCACCGCTCGCCTCAGACAGGGAGTTCATCCTCACACTCTGCGTCTTGAGCGTTCGAGCACGGTTAGATCCGATAGGGGTTTTCTTCCGCACACGCTTACGTTGTGGAATGATCTCCCTGCCTCGGTTTTCCCAAACGCCTACAGTATGGGGTTCTTCAAAAGGGGCCGTAGAAGGTTTTTACATGGTCGGCAGCGCGAGAGTGGCGCCTCTGGTGTTGCAAACGTTCATATGCTGCGGTGACCACCGGTCCTTCTGGTGGGCCGTATGCTTGTCTGCCACCTAAGTGGTATAAAAAAAACCTTAGTGGTGGGTATAAAAAAAATACTAATATTATAGACTGGAATAACATAAAGGCTACTTCCCACCCGGGAATATTTTTCTATGGAAAGCGGGAATAGGAACGGAATATCAATTGGGAAAAGCCGTTATTACCATCTAGCAACTAAATAGCCAAGAACATCTGTTACCTCATCCATTAAAATTTAATAGACGTGTAATGTACGAAGCTAACGGTGCTTATCTCAGTGTCCCATTTTTATGCTTCTACTTCATTTTGAAATTTATTAATGCGTTGTTCCCAGACGAAATTATATTCGTTCTACTGTTGACAACATCAGGAGGCTTTCTGTTTAACATAAAGAAAATCTTCAGACTAAGCATAACGACCCAACTTGAAAAATGATTTATTTCTAAGGCTTAAGGTGGGCTGTAGGCTTGTTAGTATACAAACAAGGATATCGCCCACCTCGGGGAAGTAATTTAAAACAAATCTTACCTTAAACACCAACATCCAATGAGACTGAAATTCGCTTTTTATAACGAAAATGGCGCAACTAAATATTGACTTATCTATCGTTAGTAATTATTAGTGATATGAACACGCTTTGTCTCATTTACTTTTGAGTGTTCACTTTAAATGTATAAACAGTCATCAATGCAGGGCGTCTTATTAATTCGATTCGGTTTCCAAGGCAATTTAACTTCTCCTAAGACTTTGTAGGGTTGGGCGTAAGTTTTCTGGTCTTGGTTATTGCTGTAGATACTGGTTTACTGTAGTCATATTAATGAGATAGAGGATAGAAATCAACATAGCCAATAAAAATAGCCCCAAGTAAAACTAGCCTGCAAACGTTTTCCGTCTGTAAATATTACCAGTCTAGTAGATGTGTAAACCTTGGACGTGTAATCATGATTGCCTATCTTATAGGGCTTTTATTCTTTTAGTAACCGTGTAACGTACATAAAACGTGACTTTGTTCAAAGATGAGAAGATCGACGCTCACAGCTAACACTCTATCGAGGTAAATTGATTTTGCAGAGGAAATATTGTAAATTTTCAAGCAGCACTAAAATATACGCTGTCTCGGCAAATATAAAAGTTTACTTAACGATACGTTACTGAACACTTTTGCAATGGATTGAAGTTTTGATTAAGTAGGTAAGTAATGTACTTACCTATTTGACCGTATTGGCAATTGAATAGTCTAATAACTTTATTTTAAGTTACGTAGAGAAAATGGTAGATAGATAAATAATTAATCGATGCACACCAATATATTTATTTTTAAATCATTTAGAAAATATTTACCTCCGCAATTGCTTCTGCCTCGTTCATTTTAGTAACATGAACACATTACTGTTTCAACTCTTACAGGTCTTTCCATTTCATCCTCTAGTGTAAATTATGTATAATATTATTTAGCAAGCAAATATTTTTTTTCCTGATTTCTGATTTCTTTGAGCCACAAATGAATGAGGAACGTTGACATATACCTAGATACCATAATTATAATCTGCTAAGTACTTACTGCCCTAAGATCTAGAACGTATTTTTGTGATAACGAATTTAAGAGTAGTGTTTTAGTTAACCCTTCTAGCTAAGCTTAATTACTTGGGAATGGAATGGGTTAACATTATGTAGTGCCTACTGAAAAGCCGTTGCTTTCAGGAAAAGAGAGAGAAATGAAAAGATGGAATTTAGAACATAAAAAATTAATAATTTATTCGAATTAGATTTGAGCACTTGGGGGTCGTGGGTGTGGTACTTTCAGGCAGCAAGGGCTTAAGCGATTCCCGAAGGATTTCGCAGGGTTCGACTTATCTTGGGTTGGCCTTCTTGGATTGACGCCGTCAGTGACGTAGCCGTGCCGTCCACAACTTCGGCTGGCACGGTATTCTCAACCCGTAGGGTGGATTCCCGCAACCCGCAGGGTAGATCTTGACAACCCGTAGGGTGGAAGGTTCTCGTAGGACTCGAAGGGTGGATTTTCCCAATCCGTAGGGTGGAACTTGACAACCCGTAGGGTGGATGATTGCTTGTAGCCCGTAGGGTGAACCCTGGAATGTTCCAGATGACGGGTTAGCTGGAACCCTTTTTTCCCGCCTATTGCTAAGACAGCCGACTCCTGTTAACCATTTCAGGAATCGGAGGTCTCACAATGTTTGGTTATATTCTAATTTTACAGAGACATTTTTTCACACCCCTGTAATCTACCCTCCCATAACAGGGTTGACCAACAGCCGTTAATTTTCACTGTTTTAAAATCTAGATTACATTATAATTAATTTAACTCACCCAATGATGGGGTTATTGACGCTTGCAGCTAAATCACTGATCACTTTGGGAGTATTTCGCTCCCTATAATATCTCTTTACTTTGATTAGATTTATTTTCTGATACACATACGCTTTCGCGACGAGTATATTTTAATTTTTCGAATAATGGTCTTTGAAATTCGCGCGCGGTTGTATTTATATGTTTGTACAGCGCCTCTAGCGGCACCACTCGAAACTACTCAATCGTCAAGACCGCATCTATAACTACGAATCAAGGCTTCCGTCGTTGCGACACTTACTCGGTAGATGGCGCTTTCATATGTTGACCCAAATTTTAATTCTAATCACCTAATATTAAACAATATTTGCACCCGTTGTTTCACAACGTTACACTACACATTCCACACGGGCGAAGCCGCAAGTATCAGCTGGTACAATATAATAAACTTTTAGTTGACACATCATCATATAATATCTTATGGAAATCTTGAAAATGATATATTACAGATTTTACAAATAGATATCCTTGTTAATTTCATTCCATAATGAACCCGTGTCTTCATTAAGATATATTTACTCGCCAATAAAATTACCTACAAAGGAGCTCCTCTAGCGTTTATTAATATGTAATGACTTTATCATCACGTAATGAATAATTGAAATGAAATTATAGCTACATTTGTAACGAGCGAAATACGTAGTATCTTGATGGGTGTGGAGTTTCCATATGCTCACTACTATAATGTTATGTATCTTATATGAAACAGTTATATTGTATTCCTTATATTGCAAAATCTAATATATTTCAGCTCTGATGAATCTGGGTAGTTCATTATAGTAGGTAGGTACTTGCGTTTCAAAATTATTTTTTATCTGTTCAGTGTGTTCACTTAGCAACAAAAATTTCAGTGAACTTTTATTTAAATAGACATTGTATTTAGCAACACAAATTTGATTATTAGTATTAAATTCATTCCTTTGAGAATTGCAAACTATTTGAAAAGAGTGACCGTGGATTTTATTGCCAGTTTCTTTCTCTCAGGCTCTACCTCTTGCATTGCGATTCTGGCAGTAAATGTAGAATCAAAAATCTTGACGTTCATAAGTGTTACTTTGTGACATAAATGAATAAAGATATTTTAGTTTTCAATAAACTCAATTTAGTCATACTCTTCAGTATTACAACCTTGCGGAATTTTTGAACATTATGTCGTGGCCTCAGTGCTTTTTGTTCTATCGGCCAAATTTTTTGAATATGAACTTTAAATGCAGAATTGTTAAGACAAAAATTTCAATCTTGTTAGTCAAAGAAAATTTAAGACTTTTTATTACTACAACAACAAAAAAATAATTAGAATTTTATTTATGACACGACACGGTAATTCAAATTTTGTGCTTATTCGTTCTATTTCCATTGTATGTCCTACATCCTACATCGTAAGAGACATTGAGTGCTTGAGTGTTGAATCTTTCATTCGATATATAGTTAGAAAGTGTTTTGTCGGTTTGTCTGTTTGCTTTGCTTTGTCCGGAAGGATCTCGAAAAGTACTCAATAGGTTTGCTTCAAATTTTGCACATCTATTAACTAGGGGTAACACACGCGTCTGAAGTCGCGGGCAACAGTTAGTTAATACCTAAAGTGTTTTGTCTTCTATTTTCCAACTCCAGTCATAATTTTAACAAAAAAAATATTAACAAAACATTCTCAACTTAAAAGTTAAACCCGTTTGTGTTTTTTATGTACGACTATTACGGTGAAATATGCACCATTCTGTATAGAAAATCTGGGAGATAGCACAAATAAGCACGCAAAAATGAAAGAGTCACTTTGTCCTATCTCCAATGAGGTAGTATTATAAGTCCATTTACGTAATTTTATTTATGCTTAGTTCTATCTCCACGTTAAAACTGTGAAATAAGGTATTATTCATTGGCATCTGCAGATAAAAATTAAACCATTAATTCGTAAGCAACACACGTATCAAGAAAGACCTTTAAATCTAGAAAATAAACTGTTTTAAATTAAAATAAAGGAAAAATGCTTCTACTGTAAAATGTGACCGATGGTAGATAGAACAAATAGGTAAGCACTGAGGCGCCGATGTGACTGGAAACTCGGCATAATAATTCAGTTAAATAATAAATGATTATTATATTTGACTCCTCCGAAGATTCAAGCACATCACTGACTGCAGAATAATTATGTAGATATAATGCAAAAGTACATTATCACTGCGTAAATATGGAGAAAATCTAGTGATGACATGTTTATCCGTTGTACCGAATGTTTGTCCCGTACGCCAGACTAGATAAAGATGACTATCAAAAATCTTTCCAATTAAATTTATTAGTATTGGTCATCTTACTTCCTTAGCTTATAACGGAATTTCATATCCAACCAAATCCTAAAATATAGTTGCACTCGTTAAATTAGGTGTTGATATATGGCTGACGTGATTAACCCTCGAATTTCAACACGGAATTACGGCAGTTACAGACGTCGCCAGAACTTTTCTTTACGTGATAAACGTTCTCGCAAATTGCCCACATTTATACGAAAGCTTCTGTGAACCGCTGCTAATGTGGATCGGGAGAAATTCCTCTTTGTAAGCACCACTTTATATACTCATTCAACGCGTTCATTCATACAATATTGAACTTTAGTGAACAATGGTCGCAAATTCTGAACTTACGCTAGTGGACTTGCGATCTCGAGATTTGAGTTCTAATCCCTTCAATGATCTACCAACACGACTTGACCCATTTAGCCAGTTTTCCACTCAGCTAAAGAGTTTAATTTAATAGGTTTACGCGGAAAAAGTTTTACAAACTGCTTAAATTTAAATTTTATGGTTCAATGGAAGATTATCGGGAAATATTCCAGCGGAACGATCATAATTTTATTTTACGTAAGGGCTTTTGACTCAGCTCTAAATTTTATTCTTATTTGATATCACTACATATTATAAAACAAAGTCCCCCGCCGTGTCTGTCTGTCTGTCTGTTCGCGATAAACTTTAAAACTACAGCATGCATTTTCACGTTGAGATCACAAATGGGTAGAGTGGTTCTCGAGGAAGGTTATAGTATTATTGGGAAACTACAACTAACCTATACAAAGATTCATAAAATAATACACAGCTACCGACATGAAATGTACAATTTATTTGAATCTTAAACAGTACAACTATGATTTAACTTAAATAGCACAAATTACTAAATTTAAAGAGAACTATTACTAATACACACTTAACTAGAAAAATACTTCGACAAACACAACCGCTATAATTAATTTCATTCTTAACCGCAAACGCAACATGACTTTATTCAGAAAAAGAATTCAAAGACAAGTTATGCAGATTGACACATACAAGAGAAAATATAAGGAAAGATTTTACCAGAATGATGATTTGAACAAATGTGCAGAGAAGAGCAAAAAAAGAGAGAGAGAAAATTAAGCAGCTTATATAGACGTAAATCCCCTATAAAGAGCTTACCCTTCCGCTGCGTCATCTTGCTCCCAACAGTATATTATTTATTGAGGTTTTTTTACACATTGACTAAAATATAACGGAAAAAAATAAGGCGTCTGGAAGCTGCCAGTAGAACTTTGGACATCACTTTCAAAGTTTGGTCCCAAAACTGAGGGGGCATTAGCCGAACTAGCGCGACTGATGCCCAACATCAGGGGACCCAACGCTCCCTACACAGGAGACTGTACCTGGCGATCGTGCGAAGTATGGCCCTATACGGGGCTCCCGTACGGGCGAAGACCCTGACGGCCAGCAATGTGGCTAGACTGCCGAGCCCGCAGAGGACGATGGCCATCAAGGTGATAAGGGGATACCGCACGATCTCCGGTTAGGCGGCATGTCTCCTAGCCGGGACCCCTCCATGGGACCTGGAAGCAGGGAATGCCAGTTGCTGTGCACTCATTCTGTTAAGGTAAACTGTTGGCAGATTGTATTAAGGGACCGTAGTGAACCGTTGATTGGGCGTGCCACTTTTGCGATACGTTTCTGTGGATCTCCATTCAAAATAAGCTGATGAGCAATCTGATTAGCTGTTATTTGACCTGGGTTCATCGGTGCAGGTGGCTCGCCGGTTAGTTTTTTAATAGTTTGCCAGACTTTCTTGCTGTTGTGAGTCATATTAATACTCGACACAGTGATATCCACTTTTCTCTTCGGTTTTTTTGCGATTTTCTCTAACAAATCTTCGCCTGCCGCAATGGTCTCTTCAGAGAATGGATCAGTGTCGTATAATTTTTATACTTGCTCAGTAGAGATGCTGAGTTCCCATTCAGACCCTGAACATACGCAGCCTCTTGGTATATTCCGGCGCGACACCGACCAAATTATGTTTACAAACTGTTCATAGTTTGCCGGTACGGGATCCAAGCACTCAAGTTCTCGATCAGCATCTGCGGTGTAGCTCTCCAAGTTAGCTTTTAAAAAATTGAACCTACCCCTAAACGGCACAGACATTGGTCTTACGGCTGCTTGGACTTTACAAATGATAGGTCTATGCTGCGCGTGGGGGATAGGCTCACCGATGAGTTTGTAGCACATTGGGCTTAAGTTGGAACTCACAAACAGAAGATCAGAGTTATAGCCTCTTCTCCATCTACGGTTGTTGAACGATGGAGGGAGTTTCGGATCGTGTAGTAGAGCTAGGTCCAAGGCATCCGCCCACTCTTCTACTGCAGTACCATCGGGGTTAGTGTTGCTGTAACCCCAGGCTAAACTGTGACTATTGAAGTCTCCTAGTATTATCCGAGTGGATCGTGTGTCAAAGTTCGCAGTTACAGTTAGAGTTCGGGGGCTTATATACTGAGGTTACAGTACAGGTGCCCGTTTCTATTGTTATAACCTCAATGGAGTCTTGTGGGGAGAGTTGCATTACTGATAAGATTTTGTGTCAGGCTTACAGAAAATTGCACTGTCATATTTTTCGTGTGGTATTTCGGCAATAAGCGCAAGGCCTTCAATGTGTGGTCTTGGGTCATCAATGCCACTGTGCGTCTCTTGTATGCAAAGAAAGTCACATTTGGATGTGCGGCTAAGTTCAGACAGTAAAGATGATTTTGCATCAGAAAAGCCTTCGATGTTTATCGTCATAGCCGGCTTCGAGAGTTGGTGGTGACGGGACGCATTTTGGTGAATCATTGTGTTGAGAAGATTGGCCGACTAGGCTCTGCATTACCGAGTACTAGCCGTTATCAGCGTGTGCCGAATGTTTCTCGAGTTGCGTGTGGAAACGTTGCCCGTGGAGGCTCTTCTCTTACACCCCATGTGACGCAAACGAATTTGTGCAGGTCAGCTTAATGAATATAAGCGACGCGACGGGAGTAGGTGTGATGGGAAACATTATATTACTCAAAATATTAATACCATACCTCTCTCTTTCTCACTCTCATGTGACGCCAAATGAAGTTGCACGGGTCAGCTAGTATATCAATGCTATTTTTCGTTGTAATTTTATAACTCAAGAACGGGTAGACCGACTTTGCTAATTTCATTTTTTTGTGTAAGTTATTGCCCGGGCAAAATTCACAAAATATTGAAAAAAAAATTTTTTTTCAATAAAAAATAGAACCGACTTCAAACAAATCCTGAAAAATAAAATTTACTTAGCACAAAGTAATATGTATTTTGATTTATCAGATTTTATTCAATATCATATTGAAGTCGGCGCCAAGTAAACCTATAGTTTTATGTAGGTATTATTCATGGCACCAACTTCAATATTATATTGTATAAAATCTGATAAATCAAAATACATATTACTTTGTGCTAAGTAAATTTTATTTTTCAGGATTTGTTTGAAGTCGGTTCTATTTTTTATTGAAAAATTTTTTTTCAGTATTTTAAGTGACGGGTGAACCGAAAAATATATCTATCTAGGTGAAAGTTCTCATCAATACAAATCAATCAGGTCCAAACACAAGGTAGCTACTGTAAATCGTTAAGAAATTCCCTCGACAATCTTTCGGTTCCATCATCAGATCGACTCCAGACATTCATTAAATTGTAGTACATTAAAGCACTGAATTAAAAAGTTAAGAAACGTACTACCTAGTTGTCCCTACAATTTTCGGTGGTTGCCCTCGATTTCTCCTGAATCCCATCATCAGATCCTGACCTGGTGAAATTGGGACCACCTCAGAAGTGAACTCTATCCAACAAAAAGCAGATTTGAAATTCGTCTATAATTGACGAAATATCGGTGAACTGAACATACATAAAACAATGAGAACTTCCTTTTTTTTTAAGTCGGATCTATTAATCTAGGTGTAAAGTTCTCATCAATACAAATCAATCAAGCCCAAACACAAGGTAGCTGCTGTAAGTTGTTAAGGAATGCCCTCGACTGTATTTCGACTCTATCATCACATCGACTCCAGACCTTCATTAAAATGTAGAACATTAAAGCACTTAACTAAAAAGTTAACAAGCGCACTAGTTGAATCTACAATTTTCGGTGGTTGCCCTCGTTTTCTCCTGGATCCCATCATCAGATCCTGACCTGGTGAAAATGGGACCACCTCAGAAGTAAACTCTATTCAACAAAAAAAGAAATTTTGAAATCCGTCTATAATCGACGGAAATATCGCTTAACATACATAAAAAAAAACATACAGACGAATTGAGAACCTCCTCCTTTTTTTGAAGTCGGTTAAAAATTGAGTCAGCTTGATATGGCGGAACAAAGTTCGCCAGGTCAGCTAGTTTAATATTAATAATAAGTTTGTGAGAGAAAATGGATGACTTTAAAAAATAATTTTATGTATTTAAGTACTCGATACTCGAGTATTTAATACAACTGCCACTGGTTTTTGAAAATCTTAGTTAATTTAATGAAGGTTTACATATTATAGTAAGCGGGAAACTTCTTGAGCAACGATAAACAACTTCGTGATCTCTTTTCTCTCTATACCACCAACTAAAAAGTTATTAGTTAACACAATAAAATGCCAATAATAAAAAAATAGCGTTATTCAATGACACAATATTTTTGCACGTAGGTAAGTGTACTAGCGCAAACTTCTCCCACCACCTCACGCGATGCTCAAGTTGTTTGCCGCGTACTGTACTTAAACCGATATCAAACTTTAGAAAAATTGTCGTGTCCTTTTTTTGTGAAATTAACACAACACAACACAAAAAAACATTTATTTCGCATAATCCTAATACATAGGCACTTGCGACACGTCAATGAATACAATGCAAATAGTACCACCAGTTCGGAACGCGGCCCGCTTGAGAAGAACTGGCAAGAAACTCGGCGGGCTATTAATAAAAACTAATTCGACAGTGTAGTCAATGTTATATGGAATGGTTGAGGCCATTATTATAACAGTAAAGTGTAAGCCGCTAAAATGAAGCCGTAGTTTTAAGATTTAGTTTTCAACAGAAACACGAACGCTCATCCGGTATTAAATCATAAAGCAATATAAGTTAGTTCCACCCAAAATCAGATAACTTTGTCCTATTATAGTAAACAATTACTTGAGCGCTCATAATCACACACTTTACGAGAAACAGGATATTGAGCTGCCTAACTTTTGCGTCAACAAAGCAGTTTGATGTAGTTTGTACAACTGAGACAGCAGAGGCTTCAATATTTATGACAGTTTTACTGCTCCAATACAAACATAAAGTCCAAAACTAGCTTAACCCTGTGAGAAAACTCTCCTCTAGCCGGAAATCTGAACAGTTTTGTAGGAGTTGAATAGTTCTTTTAGGTTTTCGAGGTTTCTAATACTCCATTTCTTGACTGTCATCTTAATGATGTTTAAGAAAGAATACAAATTGTTTCGGTATTGTATGTCTTTCCGTTCGGCATTAAAAAAAGAATTCAGGACAATACCTAACTCTTCAAAATACTTACATTGTACGAGTATTGTAACTATGAATGTCGTGTAACTCTTAGTAATTTATATGTTAGTTCATTTATTATGAGTAGTAGTAAGCTATCGTATACAGTTTAGATTGAATTTTTATTTTGGTGTAATAACTAGTTATAAATTTCTTAATAAATAAAATCCCTCATGTCGCGAATGAGACCCAAAATCTGTACATATAAGAGTGTTTATTTTAATACTCGAAATACCTGTTGTAACTTTTTTATGTGTTTACGTTCATGGCTCCATTAGTCAGATCTAAGTGTGTGTCTACCGACCCCACACAGGGACAGCTGAGATAACGAGGCTGTTTCAGCACATAAGCGAGGGGGCTGATGATGCGCAGTTACGGTTCACGAACGCCGAATTGGTTTTTCTGGGGGACTACAATGGTCACCACACTAAGTGGCTAGGTGGCTAAGACCGATCTTGCGGGACGGGCCGCCCACGCGTTCGCTCTCTCCCCCATCGGAGACCATTCTGACCTAAGTGGTACGCGGGATTATGCGCATACGGGGCAGGTCAGAGCATGAACCCGCCCTGCTGGACTTACTGCTGGCACCCCACTGGGTGATACCGACCACTGTGTTGTGCGTGCCCGCCTACAGGTGTCATCTCCTGGAAGGGCAGTAGAGGTGACGCGGTGATTGTTGCACTACTCGTCAGCAGACTGGGATGGACTACGAAAATACTATGCAGCCGTTCCGTCCCGAGACAGCGCTGCTTTGCAGGGAGGGCTGCATCGAAAAACGCCTCTGGTGAGATTACATTAGATATGGAATACTACATTCCGTTTACTAATGTCGGCAGCATCCGCAAAGCCCGCCTCTGGTTCGGGCGTGAGTGCGCCGTAGCTGTTCAACGAAAACAGGCGGCGTACCGCGCCTGGATCAGGGCTCGAGCTGTGCGCGATCCGAATGTGGCCCGCCTCAAGGCAGCGTACAACAGAGCCACTAGGTCCAGTAAGAGGGCCTTCAAGAGAGCGGACGCCCAGTACGTCACAGGCTTGGTCAGTAGCTCACGTCATATCCAACGGGCAGCCGTGGATACTAACAAGTGGCTAAAGCCATGCAGTCCAACTTCTGCAAGCCTTCGCTGCCGCCGCTGCGCTATCCTGACGGATCCCTGGCTCACAAGGCCCAAGAGAAAGCAGAAATGCTGGCCAATCTCTTTGCGGCTTCTTCCCGGGTCGATGACTGTGGCAAGCAACCTTCCACTATCGCCGACTGTGGAACCACGATGCCGGATATTGTAATCCGGCAGTGCGATGTGCGAGCTGTGCTACTGTCACTCGACACGCGGAAAGCCAGTGATCCTGATGGTATTCCGGCGGTGGTGCTGAGGAAGTGTGCAGCTGAATTATCTCTAAAGCTGACACGCCTGTATCGCCTTTCCTACTCGGCGGGGGAAGTGCCTTAAGCTTAGCCTGCTTTTTGCAGGTAAATGCCGGAGTACCACAGGTATCGGTATTGTCTCCAACTCTCTTTCTTCTGCATATCAATGACATGCTGTCCCTTGGGTGCATTCATTGTTATGCGGATGATAGTACCTCTGCATGGGAGCTATTCTAGCCGTCCAGCGGAGGGGCGAGGCGACGTGGAGGGGAAGAGACGGCAACTCGTGGCGGATCTCGATCGGGACCTGGGTCACATTACCTAATGGGGTTCGGACAACCTGGTCGAGTTCAATGCCAGAGAAACACAGGCGTGTGCATTTACAGCTAAGAAGTCCCCATTTCTACCCCTACCCTCTCTTCAGAGCATTACGTGCCACTAAAGGACAACCTGGAGATCCTTGGTATAGACGTCCGGCGTGAGCTCAATCACAAAAACTACGTAGAGAATTGTATTGAACTGGCCCCGCAGAAACTAGGAATCCTTAATAAGGTGAGAAGGTATTTCACGCCACATCAGAGATGTTTACTGTACGAGACGCAGATTCGCCCCTGCGTCGAATAGGTACTGTTCTCACCTTTGGGATGACTCCGCGAGGTACTTACTAGACGCGCTTGACGCTATGCAGAGACGTGCTATCGAATAATTGGTTGTCCTGAGGTGACGGGAGGCCTCAAACCGTTAGCGCAGGGAAGAACCATACCGTCCAATGTGTCACGGTAAATGTTCTGAAGAGCTCTTCAACCTGACCCCACCCTTTCCTTTCCGATCCTGAACAACGCGTGAGATGCCACTTATACACAGTGGAGAGAAGTTTCGCCAGAACTGAGCGTTTCAATAGATCGTACATATCTGTCGAACTATAAAAACATGTTTCCCTCATCTTACAATACCGGGTTCTTCAAGAGGAGCGTGACGAGGCACATCACAAAGTCGCCAACTTGAGGACCACTGTCGAGAGTCTTACGGACTGTGAGACTGGCCCCCAGTCGCTAGATGCGCCACGTCTTACCATCAGGCTGGTGGCGAGGACGCCCAGTTGGAGAGCTATATATTTATAAAAAAATGTGTGATACTTTGATAACTTAAATAGAAAAATTCACGGTCGTCCCCCTACGAAACGGCTTGACCGTTATCTATGATTTTTTTATATATTTGTCACCCTTAGAAAATTATATAGGTAAGAGTACAAGATGTCGCCATACCAATAAAATTCATCCCGAGGGTGTAGTAAGAGGCGACTAAGGAAACACTTTCGCAAAACGATCCATTGCGTAGGGATGGAAAACTAGAAAAGAAACCCGGTTGTCACTAAAATGACAATCGTAAAGTTGAGTTAATAAAGGCCTTACGGGCGGTTTGAATAATTTCAGCTGCGGATCGTCACGACCTGCGCCTGTGCATTTCAACACGGCAATGGGCTCACCACCTATTATATATCACCCACCAACTATTATCATCACCACGTAAACTATGCCTCTGCCTACTCCTTCAGGGATAAAGGCGTGACTCTATGTATGTATATAATATAACTGCGGGTCGTGGCGACCTGCGCCTGTCCATTTCAACACGGCAATAGGCTCACCACCTGTTACGTGGGACATAAAACTATAAAGTGAAATGTGGGCGTATACTATGTCACTGCCTACCCCTTCGTAATGTATGTATGTATATGTATGTATGTTATCCTTCTAATTATTTTATTTAGCAGATAGTGTTATTATAATTATAGATATTGTAATGAAAAGTCTATACTTAAAATATGATGTGAGACCGTATTCTTAGCATTCCATGGATTCTCCGTGCGGGCGCCGGGTCCATAGCGTGGCACAGGGGGGAACACCCCGACGGCGTCTGGGACTTGCGACCCATTCGAGTAGGTTTAGGGTGGCCACCTTACTATGCGCATAAACGATCACCTTCCACCGTCAACAATGTTCCCCCCCTGCCCAACCAGATTTGGTAAGATCCTATCAATGCCGCTTTGGATACTCGTTTTAGTAAAGAGCTTACTGAAGCTCTTGGCAATCCAAGGTCCTTAAATAAATTATACAGGGATTTAGCTGGAATTCCCCTTGCTCCTACTTCTACGGCATAGAGTTTAACCACAGCCATTTTTGGTTAACTCATTGGTCAAGTCAAAGTATTTATTTGTCAGTATTCCAATTCAATTCACGTATTTTTTTTTTGTTTAACGTGAGGGAAAATCCTCATGGATGTTATGCCGGACTCCTACCGACTTAAAAACCTCACGTCACGCCCAACAGCCTGTGGTTGGGAGCCCCGGGGAAGCCCTCGGAAGGATGTCCCAGAACTCCCAACAGACCCACGGCCGCCCCTGCGGCCTCGCCCAGGGGGTGCTTCGGGTGCTATCCCGCGTCTTTGGGGGGTTTCGGGTGTGATCCCGCTTCTAAGGGGGGGGGGGGGGGGGCGTGTGTGAATTGCTCACGTCACGCTGCCGTCATGGGCCTGCTTCTGTAAGGACGGTGAGCCGCCCTCTCACCGTCCTCAGGCCCCCGGTCATGGTGGCCGATAGTCTCAATTCACGTATTAACTAAATAAAAGATGTAAAATCTGTCTAACTTTTGACAACAATTTGAGGAACATGAAATTTGACATGCTTCAGATACGGAGACGGAAGGCAAAGATATTATTTTTATGTACCTCCTGACCGTATTCGGCCACAGCGACTTACTGCTAACTATTAAGAGCTTCGCTGATGTGCTCTCAGGTGACTGATGTAGCCTATCCTTGAAGCGCATGTGAAACCACATGCGCTGCAAGTCAGCACCAATGGCCGCTGGTGGACGGGCCTTGAGCTCGTCTCGTCTTGCATCGAGTTCTTCTCTTCTATTCGTCTCAAACTCGGACACCTTGGTGTGTACGGCGTGCCTCCACCGCGGTCGATCCGCCGCTATTGTCTCCCACTGCGTTGGATCCAGATCACATCTCTTCATGTGTCTCTTAAGCACATCTTTGTATCGCAGGAATTGGCCGCCTTGTTTCCGCTTGCCATGCTCTAGTTCGAAATAAAAGATGTGCTTTGACACTCTGTCATTTGACATTCGGGATATATGACCGCACCACTGCAGTTGCCGTCTCATCAGATATGTTTCGATTCCCCCAATTTTTGCTCTTCTCAGAATTTCTGTGTTCCGAACACGATCCGAGCAGTTTACATTCATAATATCGCGGAGGCATTTGAGGTGGAATCTATCCAATATCCGTATATGTTTGCGGTACAGGCCCACGTCTCAGGTGCATACAGGAGACTCGGCAGAACAATCGCCATGTACACTGCTACTTTCGTAGTGAGCTTTATGTCATGCGAACGGAATACCTTTGAACGAAGCCTGCCAAAAGCAGCAGAAGCTGCCCCAATTCTGCTGTTGACTTCGTTATCAAGGATGCACCTCGATGTAAGGGTGCTGCCCAGATATCTGAATTGGTCAACCTGCTTAAGCAAAACGTTTCCAAGTTTTATGTCTACTGGGGCACTATTCAATGTTTGGACCATCACTTCGGTCTTTTTGACATTGATTTTAAGGCCAAATATGCGATATGACTCATCAAGTCTCGACATAAGCCTTTGGAGACCCTCTGGGGATTCCGCCACGAAACACAAGTCGAAAGTCAAGGAAAATCCTATAGGGATGCTATGCCAGACTCCTACCGACTAAAAACCCTACGTAACGACCAACAGACTACGGTTGGGAGCCCCGGGTAAGCCCTCGAAAGGATGTCCCAGTAAATGTCCATTTTGTTTTAATTATATTTTTTTATGAAAATACACTGCTCGATATTCTGAGTGTATTTCAAGCGTCTACTGGTTGTGGTCTAAGAGCCCATGAACATCTACCAGTATGTATTTGACCAGACCTGAGGTTTTGTACACTGAGACTCCTATACCTACCATGCATTATGCAGTGACTCACTAAACTCTAAGTGGAGCACGCGACGACTGCGCAGCCAGGACAGGTATCGATTTTTGACTAGTTTTAAATGCATTTGACCATGGATGCCGTTTTAAAAAAATGAAAATATATTATTATTATTATCGGAAAATAAGAATGGCAGACCATTATCGTGAGTTTTACTTAGTGGTAGACGATTTTGAAAATGCCCAAAAAAATTTTTTTTGAAAGTATTTGACCAGTACTGCCATTGAAACATTTGGTTGATTATGGTCTTAAAAGCTTATATTCAAAAAGGCAGACGTCTACATAGAGCATTTACATAAAAAAATGATAAAATATTACCCACTACTCAGTCAGATGAATACGCATTCCGTTCGCTGTTTTACATTAATCTCGATATAAATACTGTGGGACATTCACACACAACGCCATCTAGCCCAAACTAAGATAATATAAGCTTTTGCTATGAGATTTAGACAACTGATAAACAAACTTAGATCTTTCTTAATATATAAGTACACATTATACCTAGAAGTTACATGGAAACACCTGAACTCCGAAAAACTATTAAATATGTCTGCCTCGTTGGTCTAGAGATCGTAAAGCCCAAATGCGGATCACGAAGTCGTGGATTGTTTCCCAACATACCACAAAAAATTATGTGAGCCACAAATATAAATTGTCTAGAGCCTGGGTGTTTCTATGTAGGTCTTAGACCATATATCACGAGACTAGCCTTTGCGAACCACCGCATACAAAAATATTCTGCCAGTTTTCATAGCGGGTGAAGGGGGAAACACAAAGAAATATAAAATTTCATTACATTTAAAAATGTATTAATCGACAAACGCATAATGGCTGTTGTGTTAATTTTTATTGTACAGTCAACTACAATAAAAAGGAACTAGTTTAATCATATAAAATGATGTACTGATGTACAGTGCTTTTTATAAAGCCAAAAGACCAAATGGTCATGTGCAATGGCAGAAAACAATGCTTAAGTAAGGCGCATCCTGTGGTTAGATGATCTAAGATGTAGGTAGATATTAACAAAAAAAAATTCAAGTATTAATATCCTGTTGTCTGATTTCCATAACACAATCAAGGTAATCCTAGTTTACTTTGGGATCACATGATAAGTACTGTGTAAAAAATGTACGCATCTGTAAATAATTTGTCTTTAAAAAGTTTAATAATTCTAATTTTATACATTTTATTATTATAATTTTAATATGAAAGAATCATAAATAATACGGTATACGCTGATAAATAACATCGATTACCTCCTATTTATATTTTGTTATTATTTCGACATGTCAAAATTTTAAGTGTTAAATGAGTTAAGAGGGAACATGGGCTCAGAGGAATTTGCAAAATAGGTATTTGAATTTAGATGTTGCCGTCACAGTGCACCTAATAACAATCCCGCAATGACAGATTGCCAAAAAACTAAACTTCTATTCAAACGCAAAGTTTTCGATGTCAGAGGAGTAAACATTTCTTTTAAAAATTTAAATCGCTAGTTTAGAAAGATCAAATAAATTTTAAAGTACTGCTTATCTAAATTCATTTTATTAGGAATATTGAGAAACTACTCTTTGCATTTGCCTGATAATCTATACTTATAATAAAACTGTTGAGGGTCGACAGTCTGTACATGGAAGATATTTTAAAAATTTTAATTGGAGGCCGAAAATGTAATTTAAAATTTTCATGTCTGTCTGTCTGTCTGTATCCCGAATAAGTATCACGCCGAAACTACTGAACCGAATTGAATGATACTTGGTACATTCCGAGCTTATAGTCCGAGGAAGGTTCTAGGATACTTTTGATCCCGATATTTTGCGTGGTTCCTGCGGGAGAGGGGATGAAAGACAAAATGGTTTTTCAGTTCTAATTTCTCAACGCGTAGTCCGATTTCAAATATTGTTTTAGTGTTGGATAGGGAATTTTTAAAGGATCATTTCACACAAGTTTCGATATTGAGGGTTATGTAGTTCAGAAATTAGGAGCATCTCAACTTTGGGTAAACCTAGATTTCAAGGGTTCTTTTGAATGTGAGGGTAAATCCAAAGGGGCGTGTTGGCTTAATCATAAAAGAGCTTAATGATTAAGGCTATTGTAAAATAATTCAGTCCGCGCCGAAGGCGTGGATTGAATTGTTTTAGAATAGACTTAATCTTTAAGCTCTTTTATGATTAAACAAACAGGGCCGTTTCACACGCTGCTTGGTGAGACTCATGAAGAAGTACCCTTCCTTCCGTACACCTCAAGTGACGTAAACGAAGTTGCGAGGGTCAGCTATTCCGTATAAAAATTCATGTGCATTTTTTATGTATTGCCCGGTTTGAACATTATTTCCGTATAGATACGGACAAATCCGTATATATGGCAAGACTGAACGTGCATGCGGCTACAACGAGTGCCAGTACGCGCCGTACGCGCTCATTATGACGTCATCAGAATGCTATTCGCATGCCTGCCGCATTTTACGAAATACGGCGCGTGCAGTGCGGGTGAAATGTGCGAGTTTTCATATCATTACATACAACGAATTCTAAAATGCGGCGCGTTCGGTGCGTACGGAGCGTACGTTGCTGACAAATGTGCGATCAGCTTCCGAGAACATACTAACTGTCAAACAAATATGTCAATGGTCAAGATCAAACCTGACGTATGGTCTAGTCTTAAAAATAAATTTATTAAAATGAGACATTTTGAAATCTTTTTTTTTTGTGTTCTGGTTTAATCTGCAAGCAGTATTTTTCTTTTCTTGAACTATTTATAGTTCAAGAAACTACCCAACATAATCTGCTTATGAGCAGATTATGTTGGGTTATAAGCAGATAATATTGACATGTGGAGTGTGCCTCCCAGCAGAGACATCTACTCCTTATGTCCACAGCTCAGTCAATCGCAAGATGTAGGCTCAATATGTCCTTTCTTTTAAGGCGCCTTATTGAAATCTAAAAACTATTGCTCAAGACTCCGTATGACGCTAAATAGACTATCATCTTGATCAAGAACACAGGAGTCGTAAGGTCTATAGGTAAATTAACTCTTTTTTTGTCAAAACTGTCGTGAATTTTGAGCTGGATCTTCTATACTTGATGTCTGGTTTAAAATGTATTTTATAATTACCAGAAAGACAATAGTAAATCTTAATTAACTCGAAAACTCGAGACTCTGTTGTTTTTTAATTATTACAGTTCTTTTAATTAATTTATTTCGTTAAAAACGCATAAAACTATACGTATCTACCACTTTCTTGTACGCTGAAATTTATATCTGTTATCTTCTTTAAACTGATTAGCTTCAGGTGGGCTCTTTACAGGTAAATTTTAGTAATCATTTGCTGTTCTAAATTACTCAGGAACATCTATAGTATCTATTTAAATATATACGTGGAGGTATAAGTAGTAATATATTCGGCGTGGCAAATTTAAAGAGTAAAAAAACACTATTTTAAAACATTACTTTAAAATACAAAATAAATACAGTGATATAGGAACTCGCAAGTAAAATATATCATGTACCTATTGTCGACTGCGCCGTTGGTGCGAATTTCCGGAAAGCACAGGGTTTTGTAAATAATTTTGTGCGGGTGTTAGTGAAACAGACTGTCACTTTGAGGTCTTGGGTTCGATTCATGGGTCGGACAAATATTTGTTTGACCCACAAATAGTTGTTTCAGAGTTTAGGTGTCTCTATGTATAATGTGTAAGTACCTACCTATGTATTAAGAAAGATCTAAGTATGTTTGTCAGTAAAGCTCATAGCAAAAGCTTATATTATCTTAGTTTGGGCTAGATGGCGTTGTGTGTGAATGTCCCACAGTATTTATATTGATATTAATGTAAAACAGCGAACGGAATGCGTATTCATCTGACTGAGTAGTGGGTAATATTTTATCATTTTTTTATGTAAATGCTCTATGTAGACGTCTGCCTTTTTGAATATAAGCTTTTAAGACCATAATCAACCAAATGTTTCAATGGCAGATCTGGTCAAATACTTTCAAAAAAAAATTTTTTGGGCATTTTCCAAATCGTCTGCCACTAAGTAAAACTCACGATAATGGTCTGCCATTCTTATTTTCCGATCAAATGCATTTAAAACTAGTCAAAAATCGATACCTGTCCTGGCTGCGCAGTCGTCGCGTGCTCCACTTAGAGTTTAGTGAGTCACTGCATAATGCATGGTAGGTATAGGAGTCTCAGTGTACAAAACCTCAGGTCTGGTCAAATACATACTGGTAGATGTTCATGGGCTCTTAGACCATTGCCCTTATTTATTAACACTACATATTATAAAACAAGTATTGCACAGTGGTTGTTGTTAACCACGGAGCAACGCGCGCCTTAGACAGTTCGCGTTGCTCTATAGCACTATGGTGTTAACTATCCTGTTATATAGATCCTCTACGGTAGGTACAGTATATATACAAACAAACAAACATCCTGACCACCCAAATGCATATACCGTCTCCGTTCCGTCGTGGGTAAAAAATAGAGTTCATCAACAAAAAAAGAATGCATATAATTCGTTCGACGCCCACCATGAATTTATTGAATGAATGCGATGAAATTTCGATGGTCAATGGATCTGTAACATTTTTCTACAAGTCACTGAAACATCGCAAACTGAAACTGTGCTTACAGTTTGAGTGGTCATCGGCAATATTGAAGAGAACGTCCGTCCCTTTCCTTGTACCTGAGACAATAGATTTAGAATTTTTCGCAACTCCTGAGACCGAAATATCTAGAAATGTGTTTCCACAAAGAGTATCTATTCTTTCCAGCAAAATTACTCTACACGTTCATAAACAGTTATTGATGACCATACATCATTATTTACACTAGTTTGGATACATTGAAAAACTGAACTGTACATTAAGCGATGTTTTAATTTATAAAAATTTATACACCGACTTTGGACTAACTGGCATTTCTATAGTAACAAGAAAATACATAAATTATCAGAAAATTTAATTCGTAATATTACCAATAAGACTTACAAACGCCGACGTGTCATCGCCGAAGACTATCGGCCTTCATGACCAGGGGCCTGAGGACTGTGAGAAAGCTGCTCACCGTCTTTACAGAAGGAGGTCCATGACGGCAGCGTGACGTGAGGGATTCACGCACGACCCCCCTTAGAAGCGGGATCACATCCGAAACCCCCCAAAGACGCAGGATAGCACCCGAACTGCCCCCCGGGGCGAGGCCACAGTGGTGGCCGTAGGTCTGTTGGGAGTCCTGGGACATCCTTCCGGGGCTCCCAACCATAGGCTGTTGGGCGTTAAGTGAGGTTTTTTAGTCGGTAGGAAACAGGCATAGCATCCATGATAGATTTTCCTCACAAAAAAAAGTCTTACAAACGAAGAAGTCCTATTTCGGATTTTTAAACCAAATAATTTTTATTGACCTAAGCGAAATGTAAGTTATATTACGAATTCTAGTTGCGGCGGACGAACATTAACAGAATCTTTAGGTACAACTTTGCTCGTTATCTAAAGAGTATCCGGAGATGGCTTACATGTTTTTCCTAAGGTTTAGTGAAGATTGGTCTTTACTGAAATGAATTCCAAAGGTATGGTTGGTACTGATAGGAAACTCAAAGACCAACGCGATGCAAGTAATTATATATATGACACTGATGGCAAAACAATATTCTGAAATATTACAATTAACATAATTATCGTTGGTGTCTTTGGAATTTTCATTACCGATTCGTTGAAATTGTTGAAAAATGATTAAATCCCATCGACTTTAATAATAAAAGTTAATTTATGATGGTTTTCTGTGTTTTCTTCTTCGGAAATATTTATTAAGGACCCAAATTACAGGTAAGGAGTTTTAAAAACGAAAAACCTTTATATCTTACGGAGTTAGTGTGAAAATTCACACCAACTCCATAAGATATTATACTAAGTTAAAATTAGTAAAAGACTTTGTCACAATGTGAACTCTTGAATCCTCTTCAAAGGTCCTTCATGATAATATCAAAGCGTAAAAAATATTAACACAAGAAGATAGGCACTCGATAGATGGAAATTTTGAGGACAGTGAAGAGGGGTTGCGACTGAAGACGACCATTATATCGGTCAATACTCACAGCTTCAGAGCCATCGAACAAAGATCCTTGAATATTAGACAGACCTACGGAAAATCAATAGACGGGAAGGAGAGTAATCTATCGTTTTGGCGATCGGTCCCTATCTTATCCTCGAGGACATGAAAAATGTGAGATGAAACTACTTGAGAATTTTGTATTGGATTCTCACCTACCTTTTTGGTATTTTTTTCCTCATTAAATACGTTATTCTAGAGAAAGAATGTTGCTGCTATTTATTTACACATTTTCTTTCGTGAATAAAGTTGTTTAAATGTTATGTTAGGCCAGGAGTTTTTACATCATACGAGTATAAAACTGTATCAGTATAAATTTTGGCACATTATGTATATGGGAAACTGGGGGCACTTGATCCCCCTTTTGTTTTTTATCCCTAATTTCTATATTGAGTATGCGTTTAAAAAATACGTGAAATTTATAGCCATATGAATATCTAAATTTAGTAGTTATTTGACTAAAATCAAATAATAAGGAATCGTACCATGTGTCCCGTGTATACGTAATACTTGATCCCCCCGGTATGGATGACTTGATCCTGGGGAATCAAGTCTCCCATATTTAGGGTCACATGATACCATTACTAAGTTTATTCATTTTCGAAATCACATATTTCTTCTTATATCTATATCACCGTTTATTGGTAGCGCTCGTGGCCCCGCGGTTTCAGTGTTCTGTAAACGATCACTGCAGTAAGCGACTTTCACTAAGGGTCCTTGGATGGGTGACCATCCATGTGATCACTTTGTGACATTTATTTGAGCGTTTCCGTGCTTCGGAAGGCACGTTAAGCTGTTGATCCCGGTTGCCAGTAAAATGGCAGTCGTTAAGCAAAGTTGAAAGCTATTTTAGGCGGTTCGAAAAAATTTAACAGCAGGCCACTCCACAACTCATTTGTTCCACCGACCATCGGTTCTCCTACAGAGATGTGGCCAGCCCACAGCCATTTCAAGACGCATGCTTCTGCGAGCTATGTCGACCACTCTGGTTATCTTACGAAGAACATCAATCCGAATTTTATCCCTCAGAGACGTAAATAGCATAGCTCGTTCTATTGCTCGCTGTGCAACTTTAAGGGCATGGACTAGCTTTTTTTGCGTTCCCTGGCACCATTTTTCGGGCACCTTCTCTGGTTTTGTAGGCTCTTGGCATATTGTTCTAAAATTACCACTTTATTACGTAAATAATGGCTAATAATATAGATAATGGCTCGTATTAAATGCATACACATAATTCTTAAAAATCATATTTTAAATAAATGATTAGTCAAAATAAAAACTCACCAAAATTTTCTTTCTGCCGCAACAATTACTTACTCGCCCGGCGTTTGCCAAAGTGTCAAATGTGATAGATGTACCATCTTTAGAAAGTTATCGGGTACCATATACAATCGATATTGCCACTATAAAATTAAATACGGCTTATACAAGTTCTGTAAATCTTGTGTACCTAGTCTCCCGTAAGGATCAAGTATCCCGAGTTTCCCCTACCTAATTTAAAAATACCAAACGAGGGGTGTTGTTATAGTTGCTTGTAATAAAAAGAACCTGATTTTTGACAGTGAAAAAGATTTATGCATTTTCAGATATAAAGGAATCTCTGTTATATAAAAAAGTACCTCCAATAAGTACCTATAACTTAGCGATAGGTATTGTCTAAGTATTATGTAGGTAAATTTATTGCCTATGTTTTAAGATACATATCACACAGATATCAGAGAAAAGACATATCACAATAGATTGGTATGTTGATTGTAAATACATACTACGATTTTGTCCCAGTTGTTGATCTTCGTTTTGTCATGGTCAGTCACTGTTGCGACTGAGTGCACCGTGTAATCCGCACCGCTTACATCATGTATGCTGTGATACCGTTCCAGTCTGTTCTATTACTAACTTCAATAATTGTGCAAGATTACTTCGTAGTCCACTTGATAGCATTAGTATCTTACTAATATTATAAATGCGAAAGTTTGTGAGTGTGGATGTTTGTTACTCTTTCACGCTCTAACGTCTGAACGGATCGTCACGCCGTCGTCTTGGTAACAATCATACCTGATAATAAATGTTAAAAGATACTTTTTTATAGAATATCGGAACCTGACTTGTAAGCAAGAGTCGGTACTTTCTACATTACGTTTACAAAATGTTTATAAAACGATTTAATTTTAAATGTTTATAGAAACACAGATATATGTATATGCGTAGCTAGCAGAGCTTATCTTCTCTCCCCCTATTCTGTGTTCTGTTTTTATGCGCCTGCCTCATTGTGAAAATAATGTGAAGCTCCACAAAGACGTTACACGTCCCACTGCTGACAACATCAGTAGGCTTTCTTTTTAATATAAAGAAAATATTCAGCCTTAAAATAGCGGAAGAATTTGAGGGAATGTTATTATAACGCAGGTTCACGTACATCGTAAATATAATGTGCTTGCTACATGCCTATAAAGAATGTATTTATTAGTTTAGGAAGCGTGCTAGTACTACATACTTTAGTATCACGTACACCGGTACACTACGCTAAAGATTTATGATATATTTGTTAGTTCCCATGTTTGCGAAAAAGTTCAAGGAAACGCTCATTCTTTGAATTTTATCTTAACAAACGGTTGCCTTTGGGCTAACTTTTAAGATAGTCATAATTACATAGTGTAACCACTTTATTAGCTAGTAAGTTACTCACCAACTTACTCAGAGGGAGCTTGCAGAGGACTCTTTCCCAGGGCGCCTTTCTTCAGAGTTTCCAGTGTGTGTGCAAGGGTAGGCTAGGGCTCTAACGAAAACAATGCAGAGAGAGGTGTACACACATATATTTTAATGGTTCTCAGAGCCACAGAGACAAACGGTAGAATTTATACAGTATTAGACATATACAAACTAGATATTCTAGACACACTAGCAGGTACCACTCAAGTGATCTACGCAGTCGTAAGTAGAAACTACAGGTTATGAATTTTAAACTGATAGTGTACTGGCCTTCGTGGTGGGTGAGAGCGACTCAGGATGTTGGTAATTACTGCCAGGTGATGACGGCAGGTTCCTCTAACTGTGATGCTAGTGCAGTCCGCGATACCACGTCGTCGTACCTCGTGCCGTCCACGAACTTGTAGGCGTGGCACTGGTATCTACGACTAGCCACTCTAGCCCCGTAGTAAAAAACCCTGTTGTAAAAGAACAACGAATTAAGCCGCTGACAGCACGATAGACGACGATCGAACTGCCTTGCAGACAGAAAAGTGCAACTTACCAGTTGTCTGGGTGATGTTATCTTACACAGAACTTAAAAGAAAAACATGAGCTAGAGCTGGAATGACTCATAAAAACTTATAGCTCAAATAGTATCTTAACACCAAAGCTATCCAATAACCAAAAAATCTTTTTTGTCAAATGACCTCGTTTGTCCTTCCAACAACCAAAGAGAATCAAAAAGAATCTCCTAGACCACCTGTCACCATAGACAACTCCTTGTTGCCCGTGCACGTTCAATGATTATTGTCAAGCCGGAGAACAGATATTGACACACATCAAAAATAAATGTTACAACCACCCCCCCCTTAATAGTATTTCCTGCGGATATGACACGCTGGAAATACCCAATAAAGAAAACAGAAAAGTACTGACTAATAAACAAAGACAACCAGCTAGGTCCTTCAACCCCAAGCTGACTGCTACCATTACAATAACAAAGAAAGATCCTCCTATACACCTAACTAGACACTGACTCGTGTACCGGATAGGCTAAGTAACTAGAGTCTAATGCCCTTCATAGAAAACGAATGCTCCCTTTACTCGTTGCTGATACCCTAACACTACACAAGCTCTCAGGATATTGTAGAGCGAATGAGAGAAAAACGCTCGGTGCGGTGCATAGAAGAAACTACAACGTGACAATTTGAAGTCACGTACACACATAGAAATACAAACAAAAGATTAAAATAGTCTTACATAATGATCACATAGCACTGGTTTAATAAACTAGAGAAACAGTACTATGTAGTTACATTAGGTGTTGGACACGGCTCCTCCTGATACTTCAGGATGTCCTTGATATGGTACTCCCCAAGATCCCTACCGTCCAGATCCGACAGCCTATATACTAAAGGGGATCGTTTAGCAGTCACCACACATTTAAGGAACTTAGGAGCTAGCTTAGAAGTAAAGTTCTTGGCCTTGTTTGACAGGTAGAACGTGCGTTTGTAAACTATCTGTCCCACTTTCAGCTCCACATGCCTTTTTCTGAGGTTGTAATACTTTTCATTACGCTGGTGGGCAACATTTAAATGTTTCCTCACCTGGTCGTATATGTGTTGTATTTCTCTCAGCTTGACACCGAAGGCTGATGGATCGTCTACAGAGACTGAAGCAGGGTGGCACGCAATATATGTTTGCCTGTACAGCACTCCATCTCCAATAAACTCCCTACCATGTAACAAGAAGTAAGGGGTGAAACGAGTTGCTTCGTTAACTGCAGTGTTTAAAGCGCACTGTATCTCAACCAAGAATGAATCCCATGACTTGTGTTGTGACTTCACATAGCATGAGATCGCTTGAACAACATTACGAATAGCTCGTTCCGCCTGATTAGTTTGGGCATGATACCTAGGGTTATAATATATATTAGGTACATTGTATTTAGCTAACATATCTTTAAATGGCTTACTCACAAACTGAGGGCCATTATCCATGTAAATAGTCTTGCAGACTCCGTGCACGAGAAACACACTCTTCTCTATGAACCTCGCGACTACAGCGCCTGTGGCAACCCGAACAGGGCACAACATGACGTATTTGCTAAAGTAGTCGGAGACCACGATCAGGTGTACGTTTCTATTGCTCGAAGTGGGAAAGGGACCAAGCAGATCGACAGAGATAGCTTCGAATGGCTTCGAAACCCGCTTCGGGCTACCCATTAAGCCGGGACGAGACGTATTTACGGGTTTGTACTGCTTGCATGTTTCGCAATTCCCAACATATTCTTTGACGTCCTCGTACATCTTGGGCCAGTAATAATTTAGGGCTAACCTTTTATGTGTCTTCCAAACGCCACCATGGGCACTAAGTGTGTCATCGTGGTACTTAGAGAGCAGGGGCAAGCGATCCTCCTGAGGTACCACCAGCTTCCAGTCAAAGTCTGAAGTCAAAGAATATTTATTTTTAGTTAACCTATATAGAAGGTTGTCACGAATGTCATAATTTGGTGACTTCCTAGGGCTCTTCCGAACACTATTCATGGTGTGGTCATACCACGGGTCTTTAGTGGGTACTGCATCGAGGGAATCAATTTTGATACGAGACAGAGCATCAGGTACAACGTGGTCTTTACCTTTTCGATGCTCTATGTCAAAATCGAATTGACTGAGCCTCATGCTCCAACGTGCTAGAAGACCCGTGGGATTTTTTAGTTTATGGAACCACAGAAGAGATGAATGGTCCGTGACGACCGTACATTTTTGGCCTTCGACGTACTGTCGAAATTGTTCCAAGGCGAAAATCACGGCCAGAAGTTCTCGCTCAGTTGTGCTGTAGTTCACCTCGTTCTTGTTGAGAGAACGGCTACAATAGGCGATAGGGTGCTCAACACCATCGTGAGTTTGTGTCAGTACAGCAGCAACTGAGTAAGCTGACGCGTCACTAAGAATGCGGAAGGGCAGCTCAAAGTTAGGCATTTTTAATATAGGGGCAGAGACCAAGGCTGACTTTAGCAGGTTAAAGGCCTGTTCAGCCTCAGGGGTCCATTCAAACTTAAAGTTTTTAGATGTCAGTTTGCACAGAGGTTTACTAATCTTAGAGAAGTTGTTAACAAAGCGACGATACCAGCCGGCCATTCCCAGAAATCTCTTAACCTCCTTAGGGTTAGAAGGGGTGGGATAGTTGAGGATAACCTCAACTTTACCCGGGTCTGTCCGTAGGCCATGTTTGTCCACATAATACCCCAGGTATTTGAGTTCACTCCGACAAAAGCGAGATTTTTTCATGTTGATAGTTAGGCCAGCATCCTTGAGTTGCTGATAGATTCTATGTAAGAGCTCTACATGCTCCTCAAAGGTGCTGGACACACAGACTATGTCGTCCTGAAACGCAAATACCTTATTGTCGAACTCGGGGCCAAACAGACGGTCCATCAGGCGTTGCATCGTGGCACTAGCCCCGACAAGCCCGAAGCACATCGAATTGTATTGGAATAATCCTCTCCGGGGAACCGTAAAAGCAGTCTTCTCAGCAGACTGGGGTGAGTCAAATGGAATCTGCCAGTAAGCCGCACTCAAATCTACAGAAGTTAAATACTTAGCGTTATTAAGGTGGTCCAAGATTTGATTGATATAGGGTAAGGGGTAGGCGTCACTCTTTGACACAGAGTTCAGCTTGCGAGAGTCCAAGCACAATCTGAGGTCACCGTTTGCCTTCTCCACCATGACCACTGGAGAGTTCCACGCGGACTGAGACGGGGACACTACTCCCATCTCCAGCATTCGGTCCAACTCGGCTTCCAGGGCCTTCTGTTTAAGGGGAGAGAGCGGATAATAACGCTGCTTGATCGGCTTGCTGTCACCAGTGTCAATGACATGATGTACAAGTGAGGTCCGACCTAAACCCACCTTATCAGTGTTCAATGAGTCAAATTTCTCAATGACCCCGTTGATTACACACCTTTGTTTAGCAGTCAAGTTGTTGTAATCCTCGAGGCCACCGTTAAGGGACACAGACTCTATAGGATTATTATCACTAAAGCTATCAAGACTAATATTTTGTAAAATTAACTTATCACTTAACTTAAATTGTTGCCAGAAATCCACACCAAATATCATGGAGGTGGTTATGCCTGGGACAACATAGAACTTGACAACTCGGACAACCGAATTGTACTCAATTGGCAAAGAGATACAACCCAGACATTGCAAGTGAGAGCTGTCTGCAGTTGTAATACGAAAAGTAGGATTGATACTCTCAAGATCAAAACCCAGTTCCAAGAAGATGCGGTGCGCTCCCTTACCTAATATAGAGCAGGAGGCACCGGAATCTAGAAGGCCTAAGACATTTAAATTTAAAACCTTAACAACTAGATACGGTCTAATGTCACTATCCCGTTTAGGAAACAGGACCTTATCAGAAATAGACTCAGATACAGAGTAATGCACAGAGTTCCTAATAAGGCCCTGGCCTACGCGTTTTTTGACTTGCTAGTACAGTGTGAGCAGTCTGGGGTCTTGACTCCTTTGAGACCACACCGGAAACACACCAGCTCCCTTGACTGTGTGCAGCTGTATGCAGAGTGACCGCCCCCGCCGCAACGAAAGCATTTGCGATCGTGGGGGGTAACCGGCGTCTCCACTGCAGACACCTGCTTAGCGGGCTTTTGTACACCTTTGTTCTTAAGCTGGTGTAAGTCAGATGAAATCTCAAACTTGTCAAGAGCAGGCTCATGGAAAGCATCTGCCCTAGTACGCGCAAGCTCCAAGCGCTTACCCAAACGTCTCAAGTCATCTACAGAGTTGACATCATGCAAGGCCAGTTCCTTCATGTAGTCAGGTCTAATGTTTTGCATGAGAATGTCCAGCTGTTCCTCACTAGGCATCTTACATGACAACCTTGAGAACATGGCTTGCATTGTACATATATAGTTAACCAAGGACTCAGAGCGGGCTTGTGTACGCTGTCTTATCTCGTTCCTGAGGCGGTAATCATAATCAGGAATATCGAAGGTATCTCTAAGCTCACTAATAAGATCCTCATATGAGATGAAGTTAGCTTTGTTTGTACGGAACCAAGACAAAGCCGGTCCATCCAACAGGTCGGAGAAAGCCATAAGGAGTCTAGGCTTAGTAACCTCCCGAGCACATCTAAGTTCCTCTAATCTCTCTAAAAACACACGTACACAAGTAGAACCATCATATTTTAAATTAAATGAACATAAGTTAAGGGGACATTCTTTATACACTATGTTACATGTAGAACTATTCCTACTTGAACTAGCTCGCACCGAGCGGTCCTCTCTCACTACTGGTGAAGTAAATTCCACCTGGTCACGACCCGAAGGATCATCACCATCATTATCCGAACCTTCGGATTCAGAATCACTACTGGGTTCAGCCCTAGCGATGATCTTCACTAGCCTACCACGAATATCCACCAGGTCGGGGCAATCCAGACCACAACGAGCTAACCTATTCAATAAGTAGTTGGCTCTGATAGACACCCTAAGACGACTACCCTTATTAATGAAGATGTCACCTGACTGAATAGCCTCCTCCAGCTCGGAGACCTTTGGAAGGCAGATCGAGAGCTCAGCCGATGCATCAGCGGGTACCAGAGCACTCGCTTTGATGCTACCCCGACGGACGAGTCGGTATGCCGTTCTTAGCTCACCCCGAAGGCCAGACACTGACGTTTCCGGTTCCACTGAAATTCCCATGTGGGACAGCTCGTTAGCAAGTTCATCCTTTCTTAAATAATTAATATATTTTTTCATCTGTGCCATTATGTAAAAATTTACTTACAACAATTATAAAGATAAAATGGCACAGATAGGGATCAATTACAAAGTAAAAATGTAAATTGAGTTACAACAAAGTGTACTAAGTTAGGTAATTATGTTTCAAATTGACTTTTAGAATTTAACAAAGATTAAGGGTATACTAAGAGAGAAAAGTTTCTAAATTTTCTGATAACACAGTTCAGGTTAACATTCAAAATTACAAGGTATCAACATACCTTCAAAAAAAAATTATAAATACACAGAGTGAAATTCACTAAGTTAACACAGAGGTGAAGCTATAGAATAATATATGTAATATAGTAATCTATGCTAATATAATATTACAATAAATACATGTGTGTGCACCACAAAAAAAGAAAAAAAGAAACACATAAAAGAAAAAACACAATAAGAAAAAGAAGTGGGTATGCCAAATAAAATCAAAAAATCTTTCCAAAATCACAGCTAATTTTAAATTTTTAAATTTAGAATTTTGTGTCTTTTCCAGCCAAAGATGTAGGGAGCTGGTTTTGTGCTTAGCTGCTAGCACCACCAATTACCGTCCTGGAGCGTCTCGGACGATTCCAGAATGGTTTCGCCAGAGGTAACCACCTATGCACACACACTAGACTGAGACTACCGCAGAGTAGTTCTCAGAGTCGGGCCCCACGTTGGGCGCCAATTTGTAACCACTTTATTAGCTAGTAAGTTACTCACCAACTTACTCAGAGGGAGCTTGCAGAGGACTCTTTCCCAGGGCGCCTTTCTTCAGAGTTTCCAGTGTGTGTGCAAGGGTAGGCTAGGGCTCTAACAAAAACAATGCAGAGAGAGGTGTACACACATATATTTTAATGGTTCTCAGAGCCACAGAGACAAACGGTAGAATTTATACAGTATTAGACATATACAAACTAGATATTCTAGACACACTAGCAGGTACCACTCAAGTGATCTACGCAGTCGTAAGTAGAAACTACAGGTTATGAATTTTAAACTGATAGTGTACTGGCCTTCGTGGTGGGTGAGAGCGACTCCGGATGTTGGTAATTACTGCCAGGTGATGACGGCAGGTTCCTCTAACTGTGATGCTAGTGCAGTCCGCGATACCACGTCGTCGTACCTCGTGCCGTCCACGAACTTGTAGGCGTGGCACTGGTATCTACGACTAGCCACTCTAGCCCCGTAGTAAAAAACCCTGTTGTAAAAGAACAACGAATTAAGCCGCTGACAGCACGATAGACGACGATCGAACTGCCTTGCAGACAGAAAAGTGCAACTTACCAGTTGTCTGGGTGATGTTATCTTACACAGAACTTAAAAGAAAAACATGAACTAGAGCTGGAATGACTCATAAAAACTTATAGCTCAAATAGTATCTTAACACCAAAGCTATCCAATAACCAAAAAATCTTGTTTGTCAAATGACCTCGTTTGTCCTTCCAACAACCAAAGAGAATCAAAAAGAATCTCCTAGACCACCTGTCACCATAGACAACTCCTTGTTGCCCGTGCACGTTCAATGATTATTGTCAAGCCGGAGAACAGATATTGACACACATCAAAAATAAATGTTACAATAGGTAATAATTAGACTTCTTTAATATCTCTTTAAAATACTTCCATACTACAAATATATTTAGCACATTGCAGTGCTCAAAACGTCAAGCAATAAAATAATGGATTCAACATATCTAACCGCGTTTACCTACACCTAAAAAAAAATGTAGATACAAAATTTTCAACCGTACTGCCGTATCGGAAGCCGTAACCGGAAGCGCTCGTGGCCCTGCGGACTCAGTGTTCTGTAAACGAACACTGTAGTAAGCAACATTTACTATGGCCGGTTAAGGATTGGTGACCACTTTGTGATATTTATTTGCGAGCGTTTCCGTGCTTGCCGTTGGTCCCGGTTACGTGGCCTTTTTAGGTGGCTTGAAAAATTTCAGCGCCTATCCATCTCAACACGGCAATACGGCTCACCACCTCACGTGGGACAAATTCTAAAAAGGTGAAATGTAAGCATATAATATGCCTCTGCCTACCCCTTCGGGCATGAGGGCGTGACCAAATGATTAAATATTTTGTATGTAAATTTTCAATTCGTACCATTTATTGGAAGTTCATGAGGCAAGCCTTACTCTACTAAGTTAAAGCCACAATTAATACATTAATTATTCGGGTAAAACCACAATTGAAAATCATACTTGCACAAGTAATGTACCCAATCTACCTCCTTAAGATCAGAGGTCCATTTAGCTCGAGGGTAGCCCATACTAAGTGAAACCCGCAATAGAATCAAGTTAAGCCTTTGACTTGTAAGTGACCTTACATTGGTTGTGGTATGTTGGACTTTATGTTGAATTTACACTGGAAATTAATTCCTTATGATCATGTTTGTAATCGTTCCTAATATTACAAATGCAAAAGTTTGTATGTATTGTTGTTTAGATGTAGGGATGTTAGGTATGGGTCCTGGGACATCCTTCCGGGGGCTTACCCGGGGCTCCCAACCATAGGCTGTTGGGCGTTACGTGAGGTCTTTTTAGTCGGTAGAAGATAGATAGATAGATAGATAGATAATATACTTCATTGTACACAGAAATCACAAAAAATACAGATATTAAGCATTTACTTCAGTACAATGGGCGGCCTTATCGCAAACAGCGATCTCTCCCAGGCAACCTTTAGATGGATAGGATTGTATTGAAATTAAGCGTGGGAAGTTGAAATGGTGACTTAATTTTGTGAAGAAAAAAGAAACCAATATTGAATAAGTCAATACCTAATTAAAGAAAAAACATAGTAATATCTAATAATAATAATACCTAATGTATAGATACATCTAATAAACTTACACAAATACCTACTGCACATTTTACCTATCCAAACATGTAAAAATAAATATACATACATATACATACATACGCAAATACATACATAGGGAAAAGAATACATACTTTGATCTACTTGCATAAATAATACTGTTTTACCTGTGCCTTAAAAGATGCCAAAGATTGAGCCCGCCTGACAGTTACCGGTAGTGCATTCCACAAACGTGCCGCTTGTACTGTAAAGGATTTATCAAAGAATTTTGTAGAATGCACAGGTATGAGTAGCCTCAAGTTCTCCGATGACCTCAAGACCCTCGAATGCGTGTCATGTAAGAACTTAAAACGTTCTTTGAGATAAGAAGGAGTTAGGGGATTAAATAATACGTTGTAAAGTAAAGAAAGTATATGAGTATTCCGACGAAGGCGAATTGGGAGCCACTTGAGCCTGTTGCGGTATTCGGAGACATGATCATATTTACGTATTCCATAAATAAATCTTATGCAAAAATTTTGTAGACGCTCAAGCCTATCGAGTTGCTCCTCTGTAAGATCAAGATAGCTGGCATCTGCATAATCTAATATTGGAAGTAAGAGAGACTCCGCAACCGAAATCTTTGTGCTGGTTGGAAGAAAGTTACGCAGTCTTCGTAAAGAACCCGCAGATGCATACAGTTTTCGACTGACTTCCTGCAATTGTGGAACCCAGGATAATTTCCTATCGATATGTATTCCTAAATCCTTAACAGTATCACTTATCGGTATAGGCATCCCATTAAAAAGTACTTGTGGTAGCTGTGCAATTTGTATACGAGAGACCATCCAGGGGCTGCCCACAAGAATGACTTGTGTTTTAGCGGAATTCACTTCTTGTAGGCCATAGTTAAGACTCCACTGACATACTCTCTCTAAGTCATCATTTATTACTGAAAAGGCCTCATGTATGCAAGCGAGTGGTGCCTGAGTGTATATTTGCAAATCATCTGCATAAAGGTGGCAGGATGAAATTAGTTGTTGAGTTATAGAATTTATAAAAATTGCGAACAAAAGGGGAGATAAAACGCCACCCTGCGGCACCACGACAGGTATATCACACCAAGCAGAGATGCTGCAATGCTGCCAGTGCTGCTCTTAGCTCACTCCGAAGGCCAGACACTGTCGTTTCCGGTTCCACTGAAATACCCATGTGGGACAGCTCGTTAGCAAGTTCATCCTTTCTTAAATAATTAATATATTTTTTCATCTGTGCCATTATGTAAAAATTTACTTACAACAATTATAAAGATAAAATGGCACAGATAGGGATCAATTACAAAGTAAAAATGTAAATTGAGTTACAACAAAGTGTACTAAGTTAGGTAATTATGTTTCAAATTGACTTTTAGAATTTAACAAAGATTAAAGGTATATTAAGAGAGAAAAGTTTCTAAATTTTCTGATAACACAGTTCAGGTTAACATTCAAAATTACAGGGTATGTACACACCTTATAAAAAAGTTTTAAGTTACACAGAGAAATTCACTAAGTTAACACAGATTGGCTTGGTTGAGTCTGGCAACACAAGCGAACTGTCAAAAATTTTAGCTCTGTGAAAATATTTTTTAAATTAAATAGTTATTTAGTATTTAAACAAACTAAAACCAATATCATCGCATTAATAGTGTCCTTAAATAGTCAGATAATATAATAAAAGTGTTCTGTCCGTGTATTTTGGTGTGAAAAGTGACGAGTCAGGTACCCGGTTTTTTTTTCGAATTTTGAATGTTTTCTTTTCACGTAAATACATACTAAAAAATAAATAAATCGACTGTTTCTCGTGAGTAGAATTATTATACTTGTATAAGCGTTTACTCGACGTTGACGACGGTCTGTGTATTTGCGTAAGTACATAAAAATATAAAGTATAATTTATTGCCGGTACATAACCTTGTTACTTCTTACCATTAAACTGTACAAAGAGCTCCATCATCAATATAATTCGCGTATAATTGCACTTGCTCATTAATAATATGAATACCCGTAGTCGCAGAGCTCTCGGCCGCCAGCAGGAGGAAACCAAACTTCAGTTGGTGTTGCTGGAGCTTAAATCTAAAACGGAGCTCTGTGTACAGTTGGAGAAGGAAAGAGAAGAAAATGAAAACCTATTGATAAACGCTCTGAATGACACAAAAAAATTAAAATGCGAATTATCAAGACTTCATGTAAGTTACGATGACACTGTTGCGGAGCGGGACCACCTTCAGTCAATTGTAGATAGGTTCCAAGAGTGCAGTGACGAGTATGAGAAAACCTTGAGGAGGACTACCTTTCTGGAACAGGAGCTAAGGGATGCCCAGGGACAAATCTCACACCTGGAAGAAGCTGCTGAGCAAGTTACTGCTCAAAAAACTGAAAATCTTTATAGTGAGTTAATGAGTGGTATCCCGCAGTTTATTCCTTCTGCAAATTCTCAAAACCTGGACTTGACTACTATAGATCTTACAGGTGACATTCCATATCAACGGGACAAGTCGGTTTTGTTTTGCAGCAGAAATAAACTAAAAAAATATCTTAAAATTAAAAAGTTCATACAGAAATCAAAAAAGCAATTAAAATTCCATAAAATGTTAATCAAGAAGTGTAAAAATATAGGTTCTGGTTTAAAATTTAGAGAACAAGCTAAATTGTCAATGTTAGAGCTGGAACAAAGTCATTTAAAATATTGCACTGACACACAAAAATTAGAATCAAAAATACAAAGTTTGCAATTTGAGCTACAATATATGACTAAAAAATATGAATGGTCCCTTAAGGACTTTACTAAATGTTCTGTAACCATAGATAAGGTACTCAAAACATCAAATGATAACACTGAGCGCCTTAATTGTTTCCTAAATGACCACTTATGCAATATTAACTGCCCTAAAGCAATTGAGCCGGTGGAGGCTCAGGGTGAACCGGTTACCGCTGAGCCCTTAGCTCCCATTACTATGTGCCCGCCCAGTACATCAGTGGATATATTGTGTGACAGTGTAAATAATAGTAATCGTTGTACTAAATTAATTGTATTTAGTGATGATATTGGTACCAATCTAAGTTCATTTTTAAAACAAAACTTAAATTCAAGTTATTACTCGGTTATTAATAATTGCTATCCGGGTGCTTCATTAAGTGATATTATGCAAAAGATATTAGAATATAAATTTGAAGCTAACAGTAAAATAATAATTTTCTGTGCAAACAGGGGCAAAATTAGCAATGATGATTTGTCCCTATACATGAACTACATCTTAAACTTAAATGTCATACAAGTTGTAATGTTCACACTTCCATTTATAAAAGGTGTGCCAGACTCGGAAAATTCATTTAGATATAAGATGAATTTACGTTTAAACTTAATAAGTCAGTATAATAATAAATTCAATGTAATTGACTTTAATTCTGTATTTGACACAAATTTGTCACATAGCAAGTATAAAGTCTATAATAATCACAAGGGTAGGTATTGTCTACCCAAATACTATAAAAGACAAATAGCAAGTTTGCTATTCAATTATTTTTACTCTATAGCCAAAAACTTGGCTGACAAAACTGCTTTATTTGAGCAGAGTAGATTTAGGACTTTGGAATCGGTTCCAAGTAATTTAAATTAACTTCTGGGACAACAGAGGATTTACCCTCTAGCCAAAATTGTAAATTGATAGAGTTGAATTTAATTGCAAATCATAACTATATCGGAAACTGTCCTCCGAACAAAACTAGTTTAAAAAATGTAAATTATATCAGCCTGGTGCATTATAATATAGCAACATTAACGCAGGTCAAAGAGTTTGAATTGGAGCTGTTCATGAGCTCAGAAAATATTGAAATAGTTTGTCTTACAGAACATATGCGTAAGGAGTATGAGCTCATGTTCAGCTTTAGTAGTCACCGGGTTGGTAGTGCGTTCTGCAGGGTCAACACAACACGGGGGGGTTCGTTGATTTTATTAAATAAGAAGTTAAAGTATAAGGAACGGAAAGATGTTGTGTCCCTCTCTGTAGAGTGTACAGTTGAAATATCGTGCGTAGAATTGGAGCAATTCATAGTAGTATGCGTATATAAACCTGGAGTCTCACCCTTTTGTGAGTTTGAGGAAGTAATGGATAAAGTGCTATTTAAACTTGGAAAAACTAATAAACACCTAATAGTGTGCGGTGATTTTAATGTTAATATACTTATAAATACACGTCAGACCAATGATATCTTAAATTTATTTAAATCACACAATCTCACTAACTTATTTTTAGAGCCTACTAGATATTGTGATACAACAGCTACTTGTCTGGACAATATATACAGTGATATGTTGCCAGAAAGTAAGAGTATTATAAATAAGATAAAATCAGATCATACTGGGCAAATAGCATCTTTCAAGATCACAAGAGAAAAAGTTAAAAGACGTAAAATATTATGTAGACCAGTAACTAGTGACCGCTTGGAACGTATGCGAGTTGGACTTTGCAATAAACTTCCATTTTTATACACTGGCTTAGATTCAAATGTAATGTATAAGTTATTTTTTGATTCCTTTTACAATGAGTTCAACTCCATATTCAAGTCTAAGGAAGTCACAATCGGAGACAGGCCAGCCTTCAGTGAATGGGCCACTGAGGATATACATAAAAGTAGACAAAAACTGTATGAACTATACTCAGAAGGACAGCTTAATAGAACAGATGAATTTCTAAATTATGTTAAAACTTATTCAAAAAAGTTTAAAGCAGACTGCTTAGCGGCCAAAAGAAAGTATATAAGTAATAAAATTATCAATAGTGTAGACAAAGTTAAATCTACTTGGAAAATAATTAACGCAGAAAGAGGCCAAGCAAAATCAAATGATAATAATTTTGAACTTAAAGTAAATGGTAACATCATTACAACAGATGCCGAAGTCGCTAACGAATTTGAACATTTTTTCTCTCGAATACCAGTAGATTTGACCAGAGGCCTAGGTTCTTCTACCCCAATAGCAGAATCCTTGTTAAAAGCAAATGTTCCTTGCTGTAATGAAATATTCAAATTCAGTAAAATTAGTATACACACTATCATAAAAACTTTTAAATCTTTAAATATTAAGAAAACGGCTGACCTCTGGGGAATTTCAGTACATTTAGTTAATTCGTTAATTGAAATGGTTGCCCCTGAATTATCAATAATATTTAATAATTGTGTTGATAGTGGTGTGTTTCCTGACTTAATGAAGTTGAGTAAAATAACTCCTCTGTTTAAATCGGGTAGCACCTCGGATCCGTCCAATTTTCGTCCTATTTCTGTACTACCCACGTTTAGTAAAATCTTTGAAAAGGTAATGCTTAATCAAATGCAAAATCATTTTAATACAAATAAACTATTCCATACTAAACAATTCGGTTTCACGCGCGGTCGGTCTACCACGGATGCTGGAATTAAATTATTAGAGTGTATATATGAGGCCTGGGAGGAGTCGTATGATGCTTATGGTGTATTCTGCGACTTATCTAAGGCCTTTGATTGCGTCCAGCATCAGACTTTAATTCAAAAACTTGATCATTATGGGATCCAGGGGACGGCCTTGGATTTAATTAGTTCTTACCTAAGAGATAGAGTACAGAGAGTAGTTATAAATGGTAAACAGTCACATGGTTCTGCTGTAACAATGGGGGTGCCTCAGGGTTCAATTCTGGGACCTTTTCTATTTTTAGTGTACATAAATGATCTCCCTCACCTTATAAGAGACGATCACGAGGTAGTTTTGTTTGCTGATGACACATCTTTAATATTTAAAGTTGAACGTGGACAACGCAATCTTGACGAAGTAAACAATGCCCTCTCTAGGGTAGTCCACTGGTTTAACGCAAATAATTTATTGTTAAATGAAACTAAAACAAAATGTATTAGATTCACCTTGCCAAATGTTAGGCTCGTTAACACCAGTATTAGGATTAGGGATGATCAAGTAGAATTGGTCGATGAAACTGTCTTTCTGGGCATAAAGTTAGACTCCAACTTGCAGTGGGGGCCTCATATCGAGAAAGTCTCGGGCAGACTGAGCTCTGCAGCCTATGCCGTTAAAAAGATCCGACAACTGACAGACATTAGAACAGCGCGTCTTGTCTACTTTAGCTATTTCCACAGTGTCATGACCTATGGCATACTATTATGGGGTAACGCTGCCGACATCGAATGTATCTTTGTGTTGCAGAAAAGGGCTGTCCGGGCTATCTATGGTATGGGGTTTCGGGAGTCATTAAGAGAAAAGTTTAAGGATATCAACATCCTTACTGTGTATTCACAGTACATATATGAAAACTTATTATATACTCATAAAAATAATAGTAAATTTATTAAAAATAGTGATATCCATAACCTAAACTTAAGAAATAAGAATAAATTGGCTGTACCTAGATTTAGGCTTAATAAAATAAGCAATTCTTTTGCGGGCAATTGTATTCGAATGTACAATACATTGCCGACAGCCGTAACAGGTTTGTCAGTTAATAAATTTAAAAAACTAATAAAACTTAAATTGTGCCAGAAAGCTTATTATAGTATTAAGGACTTTCTAGAAGACAAGGCTGCCTGGCAGTGACACGAATTGCTCCTTTCTACATTTAAAAAAAAAACTGTATTAGATACTAAGATGAATTAATAGGGACCGGACTGAGTTTCTTGGGGTGTTCTTCTCAGTCTGTAGCATTTCCGAACCCCCGGTAGAGTCACAAAAATTTTGACAAACCTAAATAATTTTTTAAAAATTTCAAAGGGAATAAATTTTATTTTATTTTATTTTATTTTTTATTTTCAGAGAGATTCACTAAGTTTACCTTACAAGGTGAAGCTATAGGATAATATATATTATATATTAATCTACACTAATAATATAATAAATATATGTGTGCACCATAAAAAAAAGAAAAAAAAACACAATAAGAAAAAGAAGTGGGTATGCCAAATAAAATCAAAAAGTTTTTCCAAAATCACAGCTATTTTAAATTTTTGAATTTAGAATTTTGTGTCTTTTCCAGCCAAAGATGTAGGGAGCTGGAAGAAGACGAAAGGGAAGGTTTTGTGCTTAGCTGCTAGCACCACCAATTAACGTCCTGGAGCGTCTCGGACGATATTACAGGATGGTTTCGCCAGAGATAACCACCTATGCACACACACCAGACTGAGACTACCGCAGAGTAGACCCAGAGATTTGCCACTACGTTGGGAGCCAAATTTGTAACCCAAAGATGTTCTGTGTTACTCACCAACTAGCGTGAGGTAGCTATGCAGAGAACTCTATCCCAGGGCGCCTTATTTCTGAGTTTCCAGTCTGTGTGCAAGGGTAGGCTAGGGCTCTGACGAAAACAGACAATAGGGTGTACACACATATATTTACTAAGTACACAGAGATACACAGAGACACACAGAGAGCTTATTCACTGATAGACACAAATATCACAGGTACACAGAAATAAAGTCTAATTCCACTTAATAGACCACTGCCGCGTGAGCAGGTAGAACGGGTAAGCAGCTAACTACACTGTAATAGGGTGACAGTTACTGGCCTTGAGTAAGCTGAGAGCAGCACAGCCCTAGAATGCCACGTGGAGGCGGCTGGTCCCTCTCAAAACACCTCGCTCATGTAGTCCACGTGTCATTGGGTGTGGCTCTGCCAACCGTGGCTCTCCGGCGGGGAATCGAACCCCGGTCTCCCGCGTGACAGGCGGGGATACTTACCACTATACTACCGAAGAAAAAAATCATCAATGCGAATACGTTGTCGGCGACCAGACAGGTAACTATGAAACCAATCAATCACTGTCGGAGATACGTTAATGGAGTGCAATATCCCCAGCAAGATGTGGAAATCTACAGTATTAAATGCATTGCTGAAATCCAGCAGAGTAAGGAGCGTGAGATTCCCACTCTCCATACCCATTCTGATATCATCCGTAACATTAATTAGAGCTGTAACGGTACTATGCCCTGGACGGAAGCCGGATTGGTAGGAGTTTAAAAGGTGGTTTTTACATGGGAAAGAGTTAAGTTGGGTGTGGACAAGACGTTCTAGGACTTTAGACAAAAATGTGTCCGACACGACGACGACAAAAAGAAGTCCGGCATAGCCTCCATGGTGAATATTCCCTTACGTTAAAAAAAAGGGATGTTAGGTGGGTACTCTTTCACGCTCTAACAGCTAAACAAATCTGGGCTCAAATTCGGTTCAGGGATAGTTTATAGTCTAGAATAACACATACCTTTCATCAACAGAATACGTTAGTAAGGGATTCAAGAAAGGGATCGGAATTCCACTGTTGCAGACAGCGGGCTCTAAATACTTCTTTATGCATCTTTATATTAGACTAGCTGTTCCCCGCGGCTTCGTCTTCTTAGAAGTAGTTATCGCGTAAAATGATTACCCTCCTCTGCCGTGCCATGACAATACACTGTATCTTCAGATACAGTGTTTTGTAGTAACATATATAAATCGCTTATTTACACTCGTTTACATAGGGATGACTTTAATTTTTTCTTAAATGTCTTATAAATCCAAAGAAAATTAAAAGCAATAATGACTGTATCTCAAAAATAATAAAGATCAGTTTTGATAAAATACTGTAACATTAAGTACAGTGTTATGTCATAATACAGCTTACGCTTTAGTAGCCCGTTATCTATAGATGCAGTGTTTTGCTATAACAATCTCCCGTCTAGTAGAAGGACTACACTGAGGTGAAATCCAACAGAGCCATTAGCCTCTCCTCGTTTCTCTGGAAATCGATGGAGAAAATATAAGATAATCACATCAGGCATCTTAAGTAACGTAAAAAGGGAGGGCTATCTTAAGGACAAGCCTATCCACTATAGCCAGCATGCCTATCGCAGAGGCAGATCTATGGCAACAGCCCTGCTAAGTCTAGTAGATAGACTGGAAAAGACACTGAATCATGAAGAAATTAAATAGCTGTCAGTATTTCTTGACATATGGGGTGCGTTCGATAATTTCGTTTTGCTCAAAACTGTGAAGAATTTCAAAAGTTAACGGCTAACCTCCGGTAGCGGAGTGGCACTGAAAGAAGAAGTAAGGACAATGAACTCAGCACTAATGCTGATAAAACCACTATAATTCCATTTACACGGAAGATAAGGCTGGGAAATCTAACAAGCTTAATACTAAATGGAAAAATAATTCTGTTCTCATATAAAGTTATATACCTGGGGGTCAACACATGCTCGACCACAATCTAGCTTGGAACACTCATGTAGACGGTATCGTACAAAAGGCGAAATCTGCCCTGAAGATATGCAACAGGCTTGCAGGAGGGAGGTGGTGACTAAAACCTCATATAGCCCTCTGGCTCTATAAGACCATTGTGAGGCCAATGATGTTAGAACACCATGCCTCAGTGGTATGGTAGAAAAAGCTAGAGCAAAAAACCATAATCACAAAGCTTGGCAGCCTACAAAGAGCTGCTTGTATTTTCACAACAGGGGCGGTGTCAACCTCGCTGATCAAGGCACTAGAAGCACTGCTAAGTCTTCCTCCTTTACATATTTACTTGGAGAGAGAGGCAAAGGCTTACATGCACAGAGTATGCAACTCAGAGAAGGTGACATGGCTCTCACAAAACGTGAGATCCCACAGGACGCTGTTAATGATATCCGAGTTTTGGGCATGCCATTGGACACAATGCACCCAAAAATCCATACACAGAAACTATATTCTGGTAAAATTCTGTCTAGAGAGGACTGGAGCGAGGGTAATATTACCTGGAATCCAGTGCAGGCTCAGATGGTCCACAGACGGATCCAAATCCGGTACTAAGGTAGGATGCAGAGTTTATGGAGAGGAACCTAAAAGAAGACTGAGTGTCAATCTTGGAAAACTTTCCTCAATATCCCAGGCAGAGGTTAACGCCATCATTGAATGTGCAACAATAAATCAGCAAATTAACTGCTTTAACAGAACTATCTATATAATACATTCAGATAGACAGGCAGCATTATTGGCTGTGGCCTCAGATGTTCTCACCACGAGACTGGCCGAAATTTGCATGCAATTACTAAACACCCCGGGAGAGAAGAACAGGGTGATTTTAGGATGGGTGCCAGAGAAGCTTTGGTCCAGAACCGATCTGCGGTATACCAAAGGGTTAATGTTAAGCTCACCCTGGACACCTTCTGTCTCTTTGCAGCTTTCGAACTCTGGAGAAATATCCCAGGTATGAAACACTCAAAGAAACTAATTCCTGCCTACCACAAAAAGACTTCCTCTGAAGGCTTGCCGTTGAGCAGGAATAACTTGCGATTCCTGCTTAGGGCACTTACTGGGCAGTGTGGGTTAAACAAACACATTCACAATTTGGGGACTAGTGACCCACGACAGTGTAGGCTATGTCTGGAGGCTGATGAAACACCTGTGCACATCCTGACCAAATGCCCAGCCTTGATGCGTAGTCTCAGTTTTCTACTTGGAGGCCACATATTGGATCCAAGTGAGATCAAACGAATTGGGGCTATGAAGATACTGCACGTCCTGGAATTTGCAGGACTCACCCAAGAACTTTAAGCAGTAGCGATCACAATAATTGTGTGTTGATGAGGCTAATTATTATGGATGTTGATGTTACATTTAAAAAAATCGCCTAAGTTTAAACATAATATTTTGTTATGACATAACACTGCAATTATAATTACAGTGTTCTGTAATAACAATGTTTTCTGTACATTAATTTATTAACGTTGGCAGAACACGTTTGTGGGCGTAAACGTACGAAATTATCTAAAAACTAGATTTATTTTTACATCGCTAACTAGAAGCTGATCTGATGATTGAGATATCCAAAATTCAAAGGAATCCGACAAATATTGAGGATTTTATGGCCAATTTTCCAAAAAAACAGAAAATCTCGATTTCTGAAAACTGACCAGTTTTTAGATACAGTATATTGTCTTGGCACGGCAGTCCTTTTGTGCAGTCAGTTAAAAATTAGCTTATGTCTTTCCCTTAGACTTAAACTATCACTATACCAAATTTCATCTAAATCGCTTTAGCAGCTTAGGCGTAAAAGCGTAATAGACAGACAGACAGAGTTACTTTTATATTTATAATATTAGTAAGGATTTAGTGAATCTTTATTTGGTGAAGGAAAACAGTTAATGTGAGGCTGTTAAAGTTGAAGTTTGGTGACGGTCGGATTGGATCGTGTTGAGTTTATGGAAAAATAACTAAGAGCGGTGCCTTGAATCAGCTGCTCGGTATTACGTGATAAGTAATTCAGTCTAGAAAGTCTTGTTCATAAAATTAAATCACTTACAATATTGTGAAACAGTAATCATCGTGTCTTGTGCTGGCACTTCACCCACATGCGCCCACTAAGCTCGGAACCAATACCAAAGATGTCGACCAGGATAGTGTCTCTCCGACTTATTATATTGTCATATTTTAATGCGCCATGTTTCTTTATACCAATAAATCCCACAAAATACAGCCTGCATTTAAATATTTGAAATCCCTACTAATATTATAAATGCGAAAGTAACTCTGTCTGTCTGTCTGTCTGTCTGTCTGTTACGCTTTCACGCCTAAACGGCTGGAGCGATTGAGATGAAATTTATTATAGAGATAGTTCGAGGCCCTGGGACGGACATAAGCTACTTTTTAACCGACTGCCCAAAGGTAGAGTTATGATTTTACGCGATAACGACTTCTACGCGGTCTAAGAGGCGGGAACAGCTAGTACTTTACAGGATGTTGATCTGCATTTGTGCATTACTTGCACACATGACTGTACTGCCTACACTCGTTGATATTTCGGGATAAAACGAGACACCTTTTTTTACACTTTTTTTTTCTGCTTAAATTCTTTTCTATTTGCTACGGGAACTCTACTGCTTATACTAAACCAATATTAAGTGAAAAAATGGGGCAGTAAAATTAAGTTCTTAATAATTATTAAATAAAATAAATTTAAAAAGCAACTCGTATGAATCGGTTCTAAATATTCTAATAATACTATTACCTACATAGGTACATTTTCACCGTTCATTCAAAACCGTTTCTTCTTTGCCTACAGTTTAGTAGGCACATACAAATGTGTAGGCATAGGCAAAGGAGGCGGTGGCGGCGCGGCGCGTGTAAGTTACCCCTCCTACCCCCGCGCAGGAGCGAGCGGCTCAGGCGGCGCCTTTGATCGGTGAATTTGAAATTTTGAATTAATTAGTCGCTCGCCCGCGTTCAGCGTGAGTATAACTGCACGCGCCGATATCTACGTACTTCCTCGACATGCACAAGGTCGTGGTACACAAGGCCTATCAGCTGATCGGGAGACACAACCCACATGTTACTACGCGGGACTCGTTCCAGGTCCGGTTTAGTCTGAATGTGTGGGCTGGTATCATCGGTGATCATCTACTTGGCCCATATTTTATTGACGGTCGTTTGAACAGTGCTACATACTTGGTGCTACTCCGACATGTGGTTAATGAGATGCTCGATGACATTCCACTCACATTTCATAGGGACTTGTACTTCCAACAGGACGGTGCGCCACCTCACTATGGACGCCAAGTGCGCGAATATTTAAGTGAAGTGTTTGGTACGCAGTGGATAGGCCGTGGTGGACCGGTAGCCTGGCCGCCGCGTTCACGCGACCTAACGCCCTTAGACTTTTATTTGTGGGGAGATATTAAAAGACTTGTTTACAATGAAGACATTGTGAGTGTTACACAATTACGTGAAAGAATTGTTTTGGCATTTGAACAAATAAAAACAAATGTGCTAGTGCTTCGCAGCTTAAAACGCAACTTAGTGCGCCGCGCCAATCTGTGCATAGACACTGGGGGTGAGCATTTTGAACAAATTATTGCGTGTTACATGATTTTGTAAATAGGTATTTAAGCTTTGATTCTCAATTAATTCTGTAAATAAGTTGATTTAAAATTTTTAACTACGCCAGAAATGCTTCATTTCAGAATACTTTTCTCATACCTAATGTTTACTAACAGTACTTAATGTTTTTGTTTGCAATTGCATGATAAATAGCGTGTTTCTGCCGGTCCTAAGCCCTTGAAGTAGGAAGGAATCTTTTAAATCAACATAAACTCATCATCAAATCATTAATATCAAATCAAAAAAGTACATAAAGGTCACCGAACTTGTCAGCTGGAACTAAAAACTCATGAAACCTCTACACTGCCCGCAAAGTTCATAGGCGAAGTACTCTAAAAACTTTGTCTAAGTTCGAAAAAAGTGCGTCACTACACAATCAGTGGTGTCAGTAGCCTGCGCACGCACATTGCCGCCGTTTGTAATGAACAAAGAAATTTGTGTGGCAGAGTTTCCAGGAACAACATAATTTGCTCCTGACCACTGTTTGACGCTGATAATTGGATCACATACACCAAAGCACTAATTATAGCTTAAATCACGCGCCGGCAAAGCACCGGCACACACGATGTCGGCCAAGTAGTGTAGAGAGGTACTTCGTGAACGCACTTCCCGCATCTTTGGGCCCATTGACTGAGGCGCAAAAATTGACAGCAAATAAAGTCGCCTGAGGGGAGGTATAGTTTTTGACGAGGTAAGCCGAAGTGCCTCTTTACACTATCGTATTCATTTAACTTCGTTCAACTTCGCGGGCAGTGTAGAGGAGCCATGAGATGCGATACGTAGCCGCATTATCTAGATACCTACTATTGTCTAGCTTTAAGCCCAGGCCACACCGCCAGCGGGCGGGCGAGCGAGCTAGGCGGGCGGGTGAAGTGAGATATTGAAGTTATGCAAACTACGCGACATTGCCGAGCTAAACTATGGGGTTTACACCAAAAACTACATACGGAAGGGCGAACCGGGTAGTGCGGATGAGACTAGACACGTGGACACTGCTATTCGAATGACAAGCGACGACTAGTCTGAGTACCCGAAACGGGGAGGACGGTAGTTAAGCTAGCGAAGCGGGCGCGCCTAACGACGAAAACGAGTAGCTTCGCTCGCATCAGCCACGTAGGTTATTCGGCAGCTCGCAGTGTGCCTAGCTCGCTCACCCGCCCGCTGGCAGTGTGACTTGCGCTTTAGCGTTGGCTCGGCGACGTAAACATTAAATACACGGGTAAAGATTTTTTCTTCGTAAATCATATTTCACTAAAAACAGGATTTTTGGGGTTTTGTTATCTACTGTGTTGCTGTGTTGCTTGCAATCGATAATACCTATAGTACACTACGCACTGAAGGAGGCTTGTGCACGACCAAATCAACAGCTTGTATAAAAATAACTGTTAGGATTTCACAAAGAGTATAGGTACTAGTTCATTTGTATAATGGAGATCAGTGTGACTGAAGAAACTTACTGTATAAGAATTTAGTCCACTAAGACCCGCCGTAAGCCTTACAAACCAGATCTGTTCCCTTTGTATGGACACAAGCGGGCTAATTTGAAAAGCTATCGTCTAATATTGCGAAATGGCTTGTTTCATTCATTGTTGGGGATATATCAAATCAGTCAAGACTTTGTTTTAATGCGCTCTAAATATACTTGCTTAAAGGTCATCCTATGACTAGTGCTATTTGTACAAAAAGTAAATGATATTTAATAACATAATATAATATCAAGTACTTTTTATTTTATTCTTTGCTATTAATGTAGATACTTGGCACCCGCCTGGTATACGCCTGGCATAGTATAACATGTATTTTAATGTCGAACCCAACCGAATCAATACAAAGACTGTACACAGTGTACACGTACAATATGCATGAGGTTGTGTATAAATTCCAAGTTTTTAAGTAGCATGAAGTACGGTCAAATTCAATTTTAGTTCTGCAAAAATTTACGACGTATTATCGCAAGTATAAGTACGTGGCCATAAAGAATGCACATCGGCAATCATCGCATTTCCGAATGCAAACGAATGCTCATTTCCATGTACATCAATTATTAGATTAGTCGTTTATCAGAATTTGAATTTAGCACTAAGTACTTTATTGTTGTTTTGTTTTGATTTCACGTGAAATATATAGAGCTGTAAAACACGATGTAACTATTTTTAATTATTGCTATATTCTTGTTAGGAAAAAATAATCTTCAAATAATCTTCATAAATATATATTTTATATAAGATCGACAAAAAGTGTAATATTGTGGTGACAAATTGCTAGGCCATCGGCCACAACACGGTTTAACCCTGTACCCTCAGTCGACTTATGCGACATATTATTTTTCTTATTCTAATAGAACACCGCACGGGGAAAAATACGGAATTAGTATAATAAAAACAAAATCATGTATATTCAATTGCTTCCATTTCACTATCTGTGCTCTCATTAGGTCTGTGTCACTGCCACTATCAGCTGTATTTATTACTAGCCTATCCAATCTATCTATTTTGTCGTCCATAGCGTGTTGAATTCCTCGATATTCATTCTCGCATTTTATCGTATGATCGCAAACCTTTTTCCACTCATCAGCCCCGATCATGTTTAATTTTTCAGTTAATCCGCGTTTCTCGCGGCTACATAGCCTTTTAGTTGAGACCATATATTTTCAATTGGATTAAAATCCGGATGGTACGGTGGCAATCGCAAGACAGTGTGCCCATGTTCGGCTAGTATCTTGTTCACGGAAAACTCTGTAAATCTGTCCTTGTGCTGACATATGATGTTATATATCTGAGGTTTTGTTAATTTATGATCAACTGAAATTTCGTGTCTTTTTAACCAATTGATCATTTCCGGTTTATTGGTGTTTGAGTTGGGAGGTCTTTCAACATATTTATTGTGATAGGGTGCGTTGTCGATAACCAGAACAGAATCATTAGGTATATTTGGAATTAATTGATTAACCAGCCACTTCTCGTAGTTTTCGTTATTCATTTCGTTGTGATAATCACCTTTAGCGTCCGTGGATTTATACGTTAAAAAGGCTCATGGTACAAAGCCTTTTTCGTTACCTGCGTGAACAATTATCAAACGCTGACCTTTTGAAATCGGTTTTTTTACCCCTATTTGCTTATTATCACTCCAAGTTTTTCCTTTAGTGTGGGTTGTATGTATGTAGGACTCATCCATATCGATAATGTTTTTTTCCTGCTTCGCGAAATTCGCGTATTTTGTCCAGATATTCAATTCGTTTGATGCTACATCGTGCTTTTCCATTAGAACTTTTCTATTGTCTTTTATTTTTGTGAACGCAAATCCCATTTCATAAAGAATATTTCTCAACGTCTTTTCAGACCCATTATAATTAATAGCCTCAGATAATTTAGCTTTTAAAGTTTTTATTGTAGGCAGTTGTTTGTAACGCAGATGAAAATCGTATACCATTCTTCTAACGACATCATAATCAAAATCGTCCATATCTAAACGAAATTGTTTTTTTGGGCTCCCATTTTTTCGAGAGCTGGATTTTGTTCCACTGGAATGTGTATTATCAGTGCCAGTGCCGACTTCGTTTAATATATTGTTCAAAGTTCTTTTTGAAATTCCAGTGGCATCTGCAACTCTCTGTTGAACCTTCTTAAAATAATTACTTACATTAACATCCTCATGTTTTTTAAATTGGTTGGCTTCAGATAAAAAATATTTATAAACATTATGGATAATTTCGCGTGACTGGTAGACTAACGGCTTACCTTTTTTCCCGATAGATGCCATAGTAGGTACTAATTTAATTTTATAGGAGTTTTAGCAGCTCTATATATATATATTGGCTAAGATAAGCGACTGCACTCTCTCGCATTTGAACCATGACTGACAAAACAAACGTCATGGTGTATGCGACACAGATATCGCTATACGAAGTCGAAATTAGCCGATTGCCTCTTACTAAAGCTCGATGTGCATTTTTTTTGGCCCGTTACTGTACCTACCATATGAGGCATTTATTTTTACAACCCTTGTAATGGTACATAAAACGTGACTGTTCCAAAATGCTACATCGACACACTCAATACTATGGATGGAAAGTGGTTTACTGGCAAAAACTTGAAAATTTTTCAAAATGCATTGAAATAGACGCTGTCTGAACTTGGTTAAATGTCAAAATGATCTTTTCCAAGTTTTGGAAAAACACATTAATATTTTGTGTTTATGCAATAAGCTGCTCTTTCACCGTAGCAGTTTATTATAATTTTCTCACAAACCTTATTTTAGAGTTTTGAGTTGGAAGAGACTATTTCTCATCTACAAATTATTCTCTGCTGTGCAGGCGAATCACGTCATAAAATATTTCCACTAAACATACAATTCAACTCAAAGAAACTTTAAACCGTAATACGGAACCAAGTAATAAAGTAAAATGTAATTTATATCGATGTCGTTCGCTGAAAAGGAAGTAGATTACGTTTTTCCAGTATAATTAGTGGCTAACTTTGTGCCAGTAGAACTGTTCGCTTCATTACCTACAACATCACAGAAATATTAAAGCAACCCTAATGACACTTTTTGTTTATTTCCAGCATCTAAAGTACTTCTCACAATTGTAGAAAATGTTTAAAGCAGAAATTGCGTACGTATACTTCCTAAAATGTTATAAAGAGGAAATTTTTGTATTCTTGTTTGCTTTGCTCTCTTCTTATTTGCTTTGAATTGGTTCCGAAACTACTGAACCGATTTGGTGAAATCTTACACTGTTAGAAAGCTACACTGTCGCCGGCTGACATAGGCTATATTTTATGCCAGTATTGCTAGGGGACCGGTACTACACGGCTTAACTTAGAATATTATGTACTATCTATTCTGCTATAACAAATATTTCATCTATCCAATCTGTGTACAAAATTTTAGCTCCATCAGTCTGGTCTACACGTTGTTGCATAATTGAGTTAACAAAATATTTCGAATGTTCCATTCAAAGAAATAGAACAACTGTTTTTGTTCTATAAATCTAATTTTCTATAATATAAAAACCGGCCAAGTGCGAATGGGACTCGCGCACGGACGGTTCCATACCAAAAAAGGATAAAAAGTCATGTTGTATGGAACCCCACTTAAATGTCCATTTCGTTTTAATGTATGTTTTATGTAAATACACTGCTCGATATTCTGTGAGTATTTCAAGAGTATACTGGTTGCCCTTATTACCTAATATCACTACATTATTATAAAACAAGTATTGCTCTGTGGTTGTTGTTAACTATCCTGTTATCCTCATGAACATCCTCTAGAGTGGGTACAGTATGTATTTCCAAGAGAGTTTGTAAACTTTCTTTTTCACAATATTGATGACATTATAATGATGTCATTATAAACACGATACATCTACAACATAGGGACATGTAATAAAATTGTGTGTTTGTATGTAATTTTTTTAAACTTTAGAAAAATCTAAGCTAAAGTTATTTTTGTGCTATTTTCCATAAAATTGTTATCTTTGAAATAAAACAGCTGCCCAAAGTAATTTGCTGAAAGCGTTTTTCACTTTTTAAAGAAAAAATATTTACAATTAAAGTCGAAAAATAAGTTAGTATGTGACCCGTAGAATATTCAATCATGGCCACATGGAAATTAATTTTGTTGAGTAAACTTTGACTTAGCTATACCTCCTAAAGTATTCATTTAATTTAGACGGTGTAAAGGGAAGAAATAATCTTGATGATATGTTAAAGCCAACTAACGTATTTAAGACTAGCTGTTACCCGCGACTTCGTTCGCGTGGAAATTATATTATAAGCAAAATTTTAACTGTATTCTATCGAATCGAGCCTCTAGGATAAGTCGTAACCAAAATGTAGCGACAAATTTAGGACATCCTCCAACTTACCCGGGGAGCTATGCGCTAGATGGATTGTTTTTAACGTGAGGAAAATCCCACATGAATGTACATACTATGACTCCTACTCACTAAAAAACACGCGTATCCTAGCTAACAGCCTACGGTTGGGAGCCCCGGGTAAGCCCTCTAAAGGATACCCCAGGACTGCGCTAGATGGATAAGTATAGACCTCATGGTTTTAGTGGGTCCAAGACCGGTATGACGTACGTGTTTATTAATTGGCCCCTTTAATAATAAAAAGAGTAGGTACTGTGGTGAAGCGCGAATACGAAACGTTTGTTAGATTTGAGCCACATACTGAAAACTTTAAGTATAACCGGAAAATTTGAGACACTAACGCTAACGGTAGCCAGCAAATGGCAGTCGTTAAACCAAGTTGAAGGCCTTATAGACTTAAAAAAGTTCATAAGTAGGCAGTACCTACGCCTGTCCATTTCGTCACGGCAATACGGCTCACCACCTATTACGTTACGTGGGACGAATTATAAAAAGGTGAAATGTAAGCGTATAATATGCCTCAGTAGTAGTATGCCGTCGTATGCATGTATTGTGTTTAAGGTGATTTAATTTATGTACCTATGTCACTGTAGCCAAAGCTCAACATGTTCCAGTAAAGTTGTATTTTTAAGAATGTTCATTATAAACTACGTTTGTAACTTTGCTCTCAGAAGCAACTATACAGAGGGAATCATGGCTAGTAACGCAGAAGCCAGCGGCGAACACTTATTTGTGTAAGAAGCAACTTAACCGTAGGTCGACAGCCGCAGTGTTGTTGAAAGTCCCTGCAAAGCATTTGCTATACGAAAGCATATGACGACACAACCCGTAGACATTTCTGCCTCAATAGTATTGCATTGAGTTAATTGAAGACTGGTTCTGTTTTACAACTTCAATACATAACCAACCTTCCCGGGGCACTGGAAGTCCATTCGTTGTGAAAGATCTCTCTTGCTAAGAAAAAAGTTGATTCACAAATCTAAGACTGCCGTTGGGTGCCGTATACAACTGATCCTACATGACCTACAACGAATGAGTTCCTCGAAGCTGGATAACCATCACCAAAGGACTCTGGCTCTACCTGTGTGCTGTTATGCCTCTATGCTAAACTTCTGACGATAATAATGAAGATTGTTTCAAAGAAGCATTCACCTTGGTCATTGGTGCTCGGATCACTGCTTGAAACATTTGTTCCAATTACCAATCAAGTGGTCGTTCCAGCACATATGCTGTAGGGTCCACGACTTTAGCTGTTTTCCTGTACGTTAGCAATTGCCTCCTAGAGCACGTGTCTATTATCACTGTTAGACGCCACCCCACAAAGAAACGTTTCTGTGATAAAAATAATAACCCATAGCTTAAGAATTTGTGAGTCACTATCCCAGTTCACAACATCTAATGTTGTAGGTGCAATGATGTGCATTTTCATGCTCTTTTAAAAACCTGGTGTTGTAAGAGAAGATACAACCTGACAGAGGGTTTCCAACTGCTATAATTCGAAATAGAAACGATTTTTGCATTGCTAGATTCTGGCGAAGAGTCTTTTCACTGCATGCGAGTGGTACCTGGGCCCGTTTTATTTATGATCGAAAGGAGAAGGTGGAGTTATAAGTTGAAGAGCTCTTTACCTCACCTTGGTAAATTCGGTCTTTTAATTGAATTTAAGTCTTACGGACTGTGAAAGTGGCCCCCAATCGCTAGATGCGCCACGCCTTTCCATCAGTGGTGACTTCAATTTGGAATAAAATAAAAACTATTGTTCTACTCTGCACCAGTGGTTCAATGCTGTCAGTTACCTCAGGACAGTCTTTATTGTGAATATCACATCGCTGCATGTACAGACGGAGTGTAAGCACTGCTGGGAGTTATCCAAAAGTTGAGAGCAGTATTCTTAATACGGATCTGCGCCATGTACAGGAGACTCTGTCTTGTGCGTCATGAAAAATTGGCAGCCTTTTTTTACTTATTCAAGATTTCTAGTTTCTTTGGGACCGGCCCAACACAGTTTTCAATGCAGATGTTATTGTTACACCACGCACATCTATCAATACCAAGCTGTTATTACTGTTGTTACCAATGAACTGTATTATTATGTCATTAAATTCATATATGATGTAAATTTTTAATGAATTAATAAACAAACAAACAGAGATGTTGAGTATGCCTTTCATTGGTATCAAAGTTAGCAAAGGAAGGCCGAGTGCCAGCACTGCCAGGAGCGTAGCGTAGAACACAGCGTTCCACACTTTGGTGGAGTGCAAGACGTGGGCACAATAGCGCCAGGCCCTCGTGGCAGTTCTGGACGTCGACACTCTCTCGCTGGAGACCATGATCTCCAGCGGGAGTAAGTGGGACTGCACTGTCTCTTTCTGCGAGCAGGTCATGCTTGTGAAAGAGGCGGCGGGGAGGGGGTGGGAGAGAACACTCCCACCCGAGTTCCGCAATCGGCGGCGGGAGCGCCGGCGACATGTCTTCGCCGACTATCGGCCTACATGACCGGGGGTCTGACGTCGATGAGGAGGCCGCTCACCGTCCTTACAGAAGCAGGCCCTTGACGACAGCGTGACGCGAGGGATTCACGCCCCCCTCCCCCCTCCCCGTTCCCCCCTCCCCCCCCCTAAGAAGACAATTATTTGATTTTCAAACATTTACTGAATATAATGCCAGTTTGATCGACGGCCCTTGGCTGGCTACTTCTGACCCTCAAGTTGGCAGCCGCGTCACGCTTCACTTGTAGAACTTGAGATTGTAAGATTAGGGAAAAAAAAGGGGGCGGGCAGGTCATTCCAAGTTTTTAATTTTACACAAAAACGATCTTTTGAATCGCTCAGAGGCGATTAAGGTAACACTTTCGCAAAAAGAAAGTCTTTCCAGTTGCCACACGGGCCTGTAGTTTAGTAGCATGATTTTTTAGGTTAGGAAAATCCTACATGGGTGATATGCCGGACTCCTATCGACTAAAAACCACACGTTCCCTGCCTTATGCCTACGATTGGGAGTCCCGGGGAAGCCCTCAAAAGGTTAACCCTAGGATGGATCGGTACGTAATCCATTGCATAGAGAAGGAAAAGGCGAAGTGAAACCCGGTTGTCAGTAAAATGACAATCGTTAAGTCAAACTGAATCCTATGGGCGGTTTGAAAAAAATATTCATTTCAGCACGGCGATAGGCTCACCACCTATTACGTGGGACGTAAAACTATAACGTCAAATGTGGGCGTATACTATGCCTCTGCCTACCCCTTTGGGGATAACGGCGTGACTATAATATTATGTATGCTACTAAATAAGATCTAGACGCTTTTGTGTTTTTACTCCCACATACATACAGAATTCAATTGTTCTCTGCCAAACCCCTAGACTTAGTAGCGTGATAATAATAATCGTGAAGCTTATAAAAACCTATCCTATTTAGATTTACACTCACATTCAAAGAAACCCCTACAATTAAAATTTTCAAAATATCTGATTCTTAAAAGTCTTATAACTCTTTTATTTCTAAACCGATTTACATAAAACAAACACTAAATGTTAACTGGAGCAAACCTCAACACAATAAAAAAAACCGCATTGCAATCGGTTGAGCGGTTACTGAGATTAGCGTGCACAACCGTACAGACAAACAGATATACAGATATACAGACATACAGACATACAGACAAACAGACAAAAATTCTAAAAATCATTGTTTTGGGTTCTATTGCGTTCATAAAGCCCCCCTATAATATTTTTTCTTATTTATCTTCCATGTACAGACAGCGACCTGTTACGATTTTATTATATGTATTGATAAGATAAGGATAAACTTTATTGCACACCAATGTTAAAATGTCTTATACAGATATTACATTTCTTAAATGTACAGAGGGCGGCCTTATCGCTAAAAAGCAATCTTTTACAGGCAACCTTTGGATGGAAAAATACCGTCAAGAATCACGTTGTAAAAGGGGTAGTCATTGGTGTCATTTACAAACATACTAAATCTGCTATACGTCTCATGTCAACAGAAATATAAGAAGGTACATAAGTACCAATAAATACATACTTAAATACTTACATAAATATATACATAGGTAGGTGTTATATACATACATACACACTAATTAATTATACACACAGATATATCATTATTTACATTTGCAAATACTATGAAGCTAAGTAGTGCTCCCTAACCAGTCTTTTGAAGGTATTTAAAGACTGCGCACGCCTAATGTTTAAAGGTAGTGCATTCCAACCGAACTGCTTGTACAGCGATGGATTTGTCGTAAAAATTTGTGGAATGTCTAGGAATTTCTAATTGCAGTGACTCTGATGACCTTAGAGATCTCAAATGTGTGTCATTCAGGAACGTAAAACGTTCTTTTAAATAATTTGGAGTATAGGGATTGAAAAGAGTGCTGTAAAGCAAAGACAGAAAATTATAACAGTATTTAAATTGAGAAGGATACCTTATTACCTAATATATAAAAGAAAATGGCAAAAAACACGTTTGTTGTATGGCAGCCCCTTTAATTATTGTAATGTTTTTATTTTTAGTATTTGTTGTTATAGCGGCAACAAAAACACATAATCTGTGAAACTTTCAACTTTCTAGCTATCACCGTTGCTGAGATACAGCCTCGTGACGGCGGACAGACAGACAGACAGACGGACAGCAAAGCCTCATGAAGAGGGTCCCGTTCTTTACCCTTTTGGGTATGGAACTCTAAAAATGAATCGCTGAATGTGTTGCTGGGCGCAAATCTCCAGAACAGCTGAACCGATTTCACTAATTCGTTTTTGTTGTGTTTTTTACTGTCAGGAGAAGGTTCTTAAGAAAGAAAAAATTAAGAAAGATGAGTGGAAAATTAGAAAATTTTGAATAACTAAATGGTTTTTATTGCGATTGTGGGTCGAGTCTTGGAATTTGAAACCCCGAAATGGGAACCGGGAACAGAAAAACGCACAGGACTGGAATGGAAAACCAGGGAGGGACACCTCGGAACCCGAAACTGTGTACCGAAAACCGGGAACGAGAATTCGGAATACCGATTTCAATATTTATAGTTAAGGCAGGACTGTAGGGTCAGCTATATAGTAACAAATATTTTTTCTATTACTACTAATGTAGTAACTGCATCAATTGTTGAAAGTTCCTAAAGTCTTGGGATATATAATTAAATTCATATTAAAATGTCTTTAAACGAACCCGGTAAACATTATCATAAAAACACTTGTGTAACATAAAAGTTGATATCATACTCGTACACGCCAAAGAGGTTACGGGTAGCAATCAAGTTTTGAAAATTCTCATACTCAAAACAGCGGCGTGTGACAGCCTCTTTTTCATACTGCAGATATTTGCAATTTTTCTTTACTGAAAATCTATTCCCGTGAAAAATGCATCAAGGCGGGGCTTTACTCTTTTCTTTCCAGTTTAAAAGTCACGTAGCTTAGACAGTGATGGGTGCCGAACGGTTATCGAGCAGCTGACTCTAGCGGAACTTAATAAAAGTATGTAGCTTATATGCTGCTTAAAGTAAGGTATAGGTGTAGTTACAATTTTCATATTAAATTTGAATGGATACCTACTTGATGCAAAAGTTGTAAATATCATTTTTAATTCGGAATATAGATTTTAATAGTTAAAGATAAGTAAATAGGGCTTTTAAATACTCCAAAATATGTATATCGAAGGGGGTAAAGCTTTTAGCAAACGTGACATCAGATTCACTGATGTCAGGTTTCAACATCAAGGCTGATTTATACTTGTAGTTGTAATCTGTAAGCAAGAATCTGGCGTCAAAACTCTCGGTAAATCTTTTCAAATAGGTCGCATATATACATATGGTCACGCCTTTATCCCAAAAGGGTAAGCGGGGGCATAGTATACGCCCACATTTTACCTTATAGTTTTATGTCTCACGTAATAGGTGGTGAACCTATTGCCGTGTATTCGCAATTACACATTTAGATAGATAGATAGATAGATAGATAGATACTCTTTATTGTAATACCAAAATACAATTTATACTACTTATATCTACTTACACTAAATTGGTTTTACAATTGGCGGCCTTATCGCACAAGGCAATTTCTTACAGGCAACCTTATATAGAAATTAATTTATGATACTAATTCTGGGGTAGCAAGATTAACATTTTAAGATAAAAACTTTACGTAGATATTTATATACATACATACACACATACACAAACACACATACATACATATGAAACACATAAATACTCATATATACACAAATAGAATATAGATATATATATATTCCATTATACATTATAATTATATAACTACACATATACCTAACCATTAACACACTTCCATGGATACACCCATAGATAGACAAAATACACAGTATTAGAAAAAAAAAAAAAAAAAAAACAATAAAAATAAAAATGTTAGTTTGCTGGTAGGCACAACTAAATATAGCCAATGTTTCTCAAGTAGTGGTCGTTCACGAGCCTCTTAAATGTGGCCAGACTCTGAGCACGTCTGATAGACACAGGGAGAGCATTCCACAACCGAACCGCTTGAATGGAGAAAGAATTGTCCATAAAGGTAGTGGAATGTCCGGGCATCTTTAGTCTCAAATTCGTCGACGATCTCAGAAATTTATTGTGAGAGTTGCTCAGAAAGTCAAAGCGTTTTTTAAGATAGGAAGGAGTAAAGGGGTTAAAAAGTGCATTGTATAACAACGATAGGATATGGGTATTCCGGCGAAGGCGAATTGGTAACCACTTGAGTTTTTTTCGAAATTCAGAAACGTGATCATATTTGCGCAGTCCAAATATAAATCTTATACAGAAGTTTTGGAGTCTCTCAAGTTTATTTAGTTGGTCCTCATTAAGATCCAGATAGCTGACGTCTGCATAATCAAGGATGGGAAAAAGAAGTGATTGCACAAGCGCAACCTTAGTTCCAATAGGTAGGAAATTTTTCAACCTACGCAAGGATCCCGCTGCAGCAAACATTTTTCGACTCAGTTCTTGCAGCTGGGGCTTCCAGGATAAGCAAGAATCTAAATATATTCCCAAATTCTTGACCTTATCGCCATAGGATATGGCAGCGCCATTACACATCACCTTAGGGAGTCGAGTCCAGTCAATTTTAGAGATCATCCTGGATCCGCCAATAACGATGACCTGGGTCTTAGATGGGTTCACTCTAAGGCCATACGATTCACTCCAGCCGCAAATGGTACGCAAATCTTCATTGACGTTGCCCACAGCCTCGCTCAGCTTGTCTAACGGAGCCTGGGAATATACTTGAAGATCATCAGCGTAAAGGTGATAGGAAGAAGATAAATTTGTTGTGATTGAGTTAATAAAAACAGCGAAAAGTAAGGGAGATAGAACGCCTCCCTGCGGCACACCGCTAGATATATTGCACCAAGACGAAAAAGTGTCTTCGATGACAATACGCTGCTGGCGGCCAAACAGGTAACTATGAAACCAGTCAATCACTGTAGGAGATATGTTAAGGGAGGCGAGTATACTAAGTAGGATGTCAAAATCCACCGTGTTAAACGCGTTGCTGAAATCAAGCAATGCTAGTACTGTGAGGTTGCCATTTTCCATGCCTACTCTGATGTCCTCCGTAATATGAGTCAACGTAGTGGTTGTACTGTGGCCAGTACGAAAACCAGATTGAAAGGGGTTTAAGAGTTGGTTTGTGGAGAGGTAATTCGTAAGCTGAGTGGAAAGGAGTCGTTCGAGAACTTTGGAAATAAAAGGGAGAATAGAGATAGGACGGTAATCAGAAAACGAGGAAGGATTTTTCTTTTTAGCGATAGGAATAATCTGAGCATTTTTCCAAGCCTCTGGAAATATGCTGTTGGTTAGTGAGAAATTTAAAACATGACATATGACAGGAAGAATTTCGTCAATAATAGGGATGATCATATTACGGCTTAGACAATCAGTACCAATCGCGTTAGAACTTATCGACATTATACTCCTCTTAACATCACAAGCAGATAATTGACTAAAAAAGAAAGGAGAACAGCTGGGAGGGGACATAGTTGAAAGATGTTTAAGTGTCGTTTCTTTTGTAGTTTTACCAAAGTTTGACGAAGCTGAGAAATGCTGATTGAGTAAATTCAGATTTAAAGTTTTAGGTAAGGAATCTTGATCAGACTTCCCCACTCCCAATGACCGTAGAAATTTCCATACTTTTGCAGGATCTCCGTTTTCAACAGAATTGTGAATATGTTGGCGTTGAGCATTCCTACACACCTTACCACAGTGATTTCTGATGAGCACATATTTTTCCCAATTTGTGGCTGTTGGTCGATGCTTATATTTCGACTTAGCTGCCGCTTTTTTGGAGATGAGTATTTTAATATCGTTTGTGAGCCATGGTGACGGTAAATGCTTCAATTTAATCTTACGAACTGGGGCGTGAACGTCATACAGCGATATTAACTTAGATGTGAGCAGTTCGACTTTGTCATTGATACAATTTGAGTCCAAAAGCTGATTCCAGTCAATGTTTGCGGCATCCCTGCGCAGAACATCAAGATTCATATCACCAAAGTTGCGTAGTGCAAGAAATTTGGGTTTGGGCTTAGGCACACGAAGGCGATAGGATAGAAACAGTAAGTCGTGAAAAGAAAACTCATCGGCCGTACGCTGACCATGCTTAGCCACCCTACTTGGAGTGGACACAAGTATGAGATCGAGTAGTGATGGAGGATGGTTTGGGCAATGATGAGTAGCTTTGGAAGGAAGAACTGACAGGTTGCAGGATTGGATGATAGATTGAAAAGTAGAAGAGCGTGTGTCATTTTTAAGAAGACATGTGTTGAAATCGCCCATGATTATTGTGTGACTGCACATTGAAATTACATTTTCTAGGAGAGTTTCAAAGGAAGAGAAGTAATTTACATTGGAAGAAGGGCCATAATAAACACCTAGAAGCATTTTGGTGTGGAAGAGTTCAACCTCAAGGAAAAGATGCTCGCCAGAATATGGCAGAGGCGGCTGTGGTGATAAACTTATAACAGTATAAGGAAAATGTGAACGTAAGTAAATTGCCACGCCACCATAACCATCCGGCCCACGATCGTTACGGATTAGGTTGAACCCTGGCAGAACATAAGCTGCAGAGGGTAAGTCTGGTTTCAACCAAGTTTCGGAGACAAGTATAGCGTGTATATTTGTACAGTCAAAAGACGCCAGCATTTCTGTTATATGACCCGGAATACTTTGAGCATTAATATGAATCACATTGAAATTCCTAGTCACGTCGGAGAATTGAGACGATAAAAACCGAGCCAGAGGAGGTTCATCCTGCGATTTGGAATTTCTATCCGCCAAATTGTAACTACCACTGCTGTTAGCCATTATTACACAAAATATAATATAATATGTACCTAAATAGATAAAATATATTACCTATATAATATAAAAAAAATATATATGTATGTATATATAGACAAATATAGTAAGTATAACAATATTACGACTCAAAATTACTCTTTTATATCACAATTCGTTTTTGTGATATATACTCGCACAATTACTATACTCAAATGCTATGCTCAACTCCATCTGCCGGCACAAAAAAAAAAAAAATACTTCTAAAGTTAATTTGCAGCCCAGGCAAAACAAAAATACCTCATTGTTAGGTATTAGTTAATTTCAGCCACTTACAAAATTATAAAGAATAAAAAATAAATTAAAAAAGTTATAACCATACTGACATGACAGTGTAAAATGTGGTGTCAACATTAGGAAACACATTTGAAGATAATCTCCAAAGACCGTTTATAGACATACCATTCAGTGCCAAATAAAAATAAAAAATAAAAACGCAACCGGCTCCATACACGTACAATAATATTGATCAATATAGCAATAAATTGACCGTGAATGGGTAATATTGAGGTTTGAACAGACTATATTCAAATGGAAATAAATATTGATGCAATATTATTGAGTCAATAACATTGTACGTGCATGGGGCCGGTTACAGAAATTTTACCACAGACAATAACATTCTTGACATCTTTATGGTCGATGGTGCACCTTTTGCTCTTTAGTTGGCTGTCAATAGTGTCAGTTAGTGGTGACACTGACAAGTCTGACAACAAACCCATCCACTCATTATTAACCTAACAAATTAGTGTACATTGATACAATATTATGCTTTTAATTTTACAATGTGAAGGAATTGAATATAGTTTGTGTAGATTAGCAAAGACAAAGACTCTTTGTCTTTGCTAATCTACATGAAAGTTGTAAGCAAAATATTAAAGAAAGTAAACAGACTTATAGATCAATTTTACGTTGAATATAGACTTGGATAAAAAAGGAAGATATTTCACCTGGACCGAAACAAAGTCATTACAAAGTCAACTTCACTTTTTTGTCGTCACTGCGCGTTTAGGTTTTGCTGCGATCACCTTCGACGTGGCGGCTGTGGCTTTGGGTGGAACTTCAACAGTATTAAGCTCAGCAAAGGATATCACTCGGTGCCGGACATCATCAGACCCCAATATATAAATGACGCCATCCCTTGTCCAACTCCTCGCAACACCGAATTTTTCACGAGCCGCCATGAAGACATCGTGCCTGGTTTTAGTCAAAAATTCCGTCATAGTTACACCAGAGCCCTTCAGTTTGGATTTAGCAAACCACAACTTTTCACGCATAGGGGAGTCACGGAGCTTGAAGAGTAGGGGTCGAGGCTTTTTGTTAGATGTGGCACGGCCCAACCGCTGACAACGACTAATACCGCCTGCACTGAAGTCCTGGATGTTTAACCTCTTTTTTACGATGTCAACAACAGTGCTTATTGGATTCTCATCCTTCACCTCGTCAACACCATGTAGAAGTAACATCCTCCGACGTCTCTGCATCTCCACATTGTCAAGCAAATATGCTAGCGCCTCCATCTGCTGTTGCAACATCTTCAAGGCCTGCATGACAAACACTCTAAAGCTAGCAAATTCGCTGTTCAGACCCGAAACACCCACTTGAGCATTTGGTGACTTTCCCCCCTGTGCTTCAAATGCCTCCATCCTCCTATTGAAGGCTTCATTCAGGGCATCAATAGAACGCTGCATGGACTCCATACTGTTTATGAGTGATGTCAAAAGAAGTGGGAAGAACAGAAAACAATGCTTGTTAATACACTTGGAAATGTTTGTATCCGGCAGTTGGGTACTTCAGCTATAATTTTTTATCATTTATTTTGTACATATGCAATATTATAATATTAAATTTTTTAAAAATTCACAGACGAAAATTATTTCAAACTTATTCCTTTAACTACCCGCACTTTTTTTTTTCACATTTATTTCACAACACAATATATTCTATAGTTTATTCACATAAATCTAATGATATATAATTCTATCAAATTAAGTACTTTATCCCTACGTACAGTAAAGGGCCAAAAAGAATGCACATCGAGCTTTAGAAAGAGGCAATCGGCTAATTTCGACTTCGTATAGCGATATCTGTGTCGCACACACCATGACGTTTGTTTTGTCAGTCAATATATATATAGAGCTGCTAAAACACCTATAAAATTAAATTTGTACCTACTATGGCATCTATAGGGAAAAAAGGTAAGCCGTTAGTCTACCAGTCACTCGAAATTATCCATAATGTTTATAAATATTTTTTATCTGAAGCCAACCAATTTAAAAAACATGAGGATGTTAATGTAAGTAATTATTTTAAGAAGGTTCAACACGAATGCCAGGATAACTGTAAATGATGTAGTGCTGGAACAGGTGGATGAGTTTGTATATCTTGGATGCGCTTTTAGCAGGGATGGACGGTACACCGCTGATGTTAAAAAGAGGGTAACTGCGGGCAATAGTGTGAATGGAGCGTTAGGCAAACTTTTAGGTACCAAGGGCTTAAGTCAAAAGGCCCAGCTCGCAGTACACAATGCGGTGCTGATACCTACGCTAACGTATGGAAGCGAGAGTTGGGTATGGCAGGAAACGCATGAAAGTAGAATAAACGCGGTCGAGATGCGCGCGCTACGCAAAATCTGCGGAGTAACGCTCGCAGATCGCGTTCGGAATGAAGATGTAAGAAAGAGAGTTGGTCTGAAAGAGAGTGTCGGTGTTAAAGTAAGGAAGGGCATGCTACGATGGTTCGGGCATGTGGAACGAATGGGAGATGAAAGAATGACAAAACAGATATACAACGCGAAAGTGGATGGACGTAGGAGTCGGGGAAGGCCACGACACACCTACCACGACCAAATTAATCGTGTGTTAGTTGAAGGTGGTATCAAGAGCCGTAGGAACCGACGTGCATGCATGAAAAGAAAAATGAAAGTTGAAGAAGCAAGTGAGGTGTGTATGGACCGTGCCGTGTGGCGCTCGGTTCTTTCTGCCTACCCCGCAAGGGATTTGGCGTGAAGATAGATAGATAGATAGAAAGAAGGTTCAACAGAGAGTTGCAGATGCCACTGGAATTTCAAAAAGAACTTTGAACAATATATTAAACGAAGTCGGCACTGGCACTGATAATACACATTCCAGTGGAACAAAATCCAGCTCTCGAAAAAATGGGAGACCAAAAAAGCAATTTCGTTTAGATATGGACGATTTTGATTATGATGTTGTTAGAAGAATGGTGTACGATTTTCATCTGCGTTACAAACAACTGCCTACAATAAAAACATTAAAAGCTAAATTATCTGAGGCTATTAATTATAATGGGTCTGAAAAGACGTTGAGAAAAATTCTATATGAAATGGGATTTGCGTTCACAAAAATAAAAGACAATAGAAAAGTTCTAATAGAAAAGCACGATGTAGCTCTCAAACAAATTGAATATCTGGACAAAATACGTGAATTTCGCGAAGCAGGAAAAAACATTATCTATAATATGGATGAGTCCTACATACATACAACCTACACTAAAGGAAAAACTTGGAGTGATTATAAGCAAATTGGGGTAAAAAACCGATTTCAAAAGGTCAACGTATGATAATTGTTCACGCAGGTAACGAAAAAGGCTTTGTACCAGGAGCCTTTTTAACGTATAAATCCACGGACGCTAAAGGTGATTATCACAACGAAATGAATAACGAAAACTACGAGAAGTGGCTGGTTAATCAATTAATTCCAAATATACCTAATGATTCTGTTCTGGTTATCGACAACGCACCCTATCACAATAAATATGTTGAAAGACCCCCCAACTCAAACACCAATAAACCGGAAATGATCAATTGGTTGCAAAGACACGAAATTTCAGTTGATCATAAATTAACAAAACCTCAGATATATAATATTATATGTCAGCACAAGGACAGATTTACAGAGTTTTCCCTGAACAAGATACTAGCCGAACATGGGCACACTGTGTTGCGATTGCCACCGTACCATCCGGATTTTAATCCAATTGAAAATATATGGTCTCAACTAAAAGGCTATGTAGCCGCGAGAAACGTGAATATGAATTTAAGTTCAATAAAGCCATTATTATCTGAAAAATAAACATGATCGGGGCTGATGAGTGGAAAAAGGTTTGCGATCATGCGAGAATGAATATCGAGGAATTCAACGCGCTATGGACGACAAAATAGATAGATTGGATAGGTTAGTAATAAATACAGCTGATAGTGGCAGTGACACAGACCTCAACGAGAGCACAGATAGTGAAATGGAAGGAATTGAATATACATGATTTTGTTTTTATTATACTAATTCCGTATTTTTCCCCGTGCGGTGTTCTATTAGAATAAGAAAAATAATATGTCGCATAAGTCGACTAAGGGTACAGGGTTAAATCGTGTTGTGGCCGATGGCCTAGCAATTTGTCACCACAATATTACACTTTTTGTCGATCTTGTATATGAAATATATATTTATGAAGATTATTTTTTCCTAACAAGAATATAGCAATAATTAAAAATAGTTACATCGTGTTTTACAGCTCTATATATTTCACGTGAAATTAAAACAAAACAACAATAAAGTACTTAGTGCTAAATTCAAATTCTGATAAACGACTAATCTAATAACACAGGTCTGCAATGGTTTTCCTCTTTGAAATCTGAGTAACATTTTCTATAGTTTCGAATGTGCTGATTACGAGAAAAATAATAAAAAAAATCCTACACGTCAGGATTTTTTGATATTGAATATTTAAGATTTTGCTTCATAATGTCTGAGCGCCTACCTTTTGAAATTTATAAAACGTCATTAAATTACTTAATTTTATTTTTATTGCATTTAATTAGTGTAAGGGGACATAGAAATTCATGCAAATCAGTAATTTGGTAATTACTACATAAAAAGTATAAGTAATTCGCCTTAACCATGTTAAAATCGGGTAATTTTGACTTAATTTTGTAATAAAATCAAAAAAATTACCTAGTAGTAATATTAGATACATATTTTTGTAAATATTATCAGAAAAGGGTGTAATAAAGATAAACCAAAGGGTATTTGTATAAGTACCCACACTGATTTAGAAAATTAACAGTTGTATCTTGAAACATGAACTTTAAAATGTCATTGCGAACTTGTTTAAATTCTACGAATTGTTTTTGTAATATCTCCCGGAATTTTATGGTGATAAAACAATGAAACAGCATTACAGAGTTAGTGAAAAATATTTACAAAAGTTATTTTGGACACGAATTAAGTAACCAAGACAAAACTTCGACACCTCATAAACTTTGTTCGAATTGTTTATTACAATTTCGCAAGTATTTAAAAGGCCAGAAAAATAGCTTCAAAATCGTTACACCTATGCTATGAAGAGAGGCTAAAGACCACGATAAAGATGGCTACTTTTGTTGTTGTGACATAACTAGATACAATTCTAAAATAAAAGGGACATAAACAAGCACTAAACTTCATTTCCTAAATTCGCACATTGATTACTTCCCAGAAAATATAGGAGCCGTTAGCAAAGAACAAGGCGAAAGATTTTAGCAAGATTTGAAAGAGCTTGAAGTCTGAAATCGTGGAAGATGGAATACTAGCATGATGGCGGACTATTGTTGTTTATTGAAGCGCGACGATCCAAACCGGAAATTTAAGCGAAAATCGCACAACCGAAGGTTCCAGGAAAAAAGAACTAGGTTCCACAAATAAAATTTACGTGTAATTTAGACTAGTAACAAGTTATTATTATATTTTAGTCGTTTTATAAGTTAAAGGTTATGTACTTTTTTAAATATATATTTTTTTTGAGAAAACGTGGGTCTTTTTTTCTATTTTCTATCGGTGCCTTTTTCGAAAAATCTGGAGGTGATGGAGAAAATCTAAGTACATATTCGTAATCAGCGCACCAAAATGCCCTAGGATCAGCTATCAAATTCCAGAGAGGAAGTTATGACCCTCATTTTGCAGGCCTGTGTAATTGATGTACATGGAAATGAGCATTCGTTTGCATTCGGAAATGCGATGATTGCCGATGTGCATTCTTTATGGCCCCGTACTGTACTTATCATAATTCATTCGTCGTCTGTCCTCGACCAATGTTCAAACAAAATGGACGTATTTCGTTTCAAGCGTCTACTAAAACCAACGAATGTTACCTGTTTGCCTAGTTTCTTTTTTAACGTGTGGGAACTCCTATGAACTAAAAAGCCTCTTAGTGGGGTTTTTAGGGTGTCATCTTGCATCTTAGGGGAGAGGCGTGCGGGTGGGAGAGTTCTCTACCGCTCCTTCCTCGCCGTCTCTTTCACGAGCATGACCTACTTGAAGAAAGTGGCAGTGCAGTCCCACTTACTCCCGCTGGAGATAATGGCTTGCACCATGGTCTCCAGCGAGAGAGTGTCCACGTCTAGACCTACCACGAGGACATGGCGCTGTTGCGCCCACGCCATGCAGCTGTCTGCCTAGTAATAAAGTCAAATGACATGAATCCTCTGCTGCCTTAATTTGTACAAAGTACATCGAACTTCATTATAATTATGTTCCTTGTAAAAAATGTTAATAGTCTGAGAGGTTAGACTTACTTATTCAAAGTGAAAAAATCCTATTAGGGTGAAAGTATTATAGAAGAAAAGAAATAAACACTGGCGCACAAATCAAATAATTCCTCCAATTTTATTTCTTTTTTGATATAAAAAATTATAGGCAAAGTACCCTTATATAAAATATTTTTTTTAGTCTTCCATATAATATCGCTATAAAAGACATTCACGAATAAAAATGTGAAGATATATTAAATATCTGAAAGCAAAGCCTCAAACACTTCTGAAGCATTCTTTTGTTCTATTGGAACCACAGAATTTATCTCATGTAACATCCACGGAATGTGTTTGTGTATAGGTTTCGCTATGCTTTTATACTATGCGCCATTCGATAGTATTCGTTCTGCCGTGTAAGATAAATATACATTATTACATACAACATAAATACTTGTTCACGTTGTTAAAAAAAATACTTATGTAAAGTACCTATGAGTCCTACGTCCAGCAGTGGACTGCCTTAGGTCGATTTGTTTTTAGTGAAAGGTAAGTCTTCATAAACACAATTATTGTGACAAAAGGTCACATAAATTAGGTACGTCTATACTAATATTTTATACTAACTGATGCCCGCAGCTTCGCCCGCGTAAAATTTGTTACCGTTCTCGTATTTTATCCCCTTGGGGGTAGAATTTATCAAAATCCTTTCTTAGCGGATGCCAACATCATAACATCTGCCTGCATGCCAAATTTCAGCCCGATCCGTCCAGTGGTTTGGGCTGTGCGTTGATAGATCACTATGTCAGTCAGTCAGTCACCTTTGAGTTATATATATTTAGATAGATAAGAAAGATTCAATTTTATGGTTGTTTGTTTGTTTGCATCGAATAGGCTCCGAAACTACTGAAATGATTTTAAAAAAAAATCATAGTTGGAAAAGTACACTATCCCCAGGTGACATATGCTATATTTTACTGCCGTATTCCCACGGGAATGGGAGCTACGCGGGTGAAACTGCGTGACGTCCGCTAGTCGTTTCCAAAGCCACGTAATTAGTTCACTTATTTTCGCCGTCTGGTTTTAGTCACAATTATGAAAAACTAGATGGTGTCGCGGTGCGCTTGCTTATAGTTCTGTTCCCGTTCCAACATCCACTAGGTATATAAATCTTTTCTGTTTATAAATCGTTTATATTTATTCCTGACTATAACCTACCTATACCTGTACCAAATTTCTGGCCAATCCGTTAGAGCGTAAAAGAGTAACAAATATCCAAACACGCAACCTTTTGCTGCTGGGGAGGATGTAGTGTGCCTTCACGAAGAGCGTTACCTGTGCTCGGGCCCTCCCCGTAAGAAGCGGCGAAAGCGAAAACGCGAAACCAATCACTACCGAGAAATGAGTCCCGACAGGGCTAGGGCGTCCCCCCGAGGCGACGCATACCGGTGTGCCCCCGTCGGTATGACTGCATGCGCACGCGGCGAAGGGGGCCGCCACCCTTCACGCAGCGCCAACTCTGGCGGGATGCGAGGAGCCGAGTGCCGGATAGGCACGTGGAATGTGCGTGGTGGTATGGAAGGTAAGATGAATGAATTGATAGATGTAATGAAAGAGCGATGCCTGGATGTATTGTGTGTCACAGAGACGAAGCGGAAGGGGAGCGGCATTGACGATCTTCCTGGCGGCATAATTGCTTTGTGGTCCGGAGTGGACCAAGAGGATCATGCCAGTAAGGGAGTGGGTGTCTTGCTCTCCTCCCATTTGGCTTCTGGAGTGAAAGATTATGGATTGGCAGGCCCAAGACTCCTGTGGGTACGTATAAAACTGGGGATCACGAGAGTTTTTTTGGTCGCAGCCTATGCTCCCGTCAGCTCGGCTAATCCCCAAGTGCTCGCGGAGTTCTGGGATTCCGTTAGGGACGTCCTCGATTTGGCTGAGGGGAATGAAAAGTTGATCATGTGTGGTGATTTGAATGGATGGGTGGGGACCAAGCGAGATGGCTTCGATGCTGTCCTTGGTCCGCATGGAGATAAGAGAGCGAATGATGCTGGTAAGTCAATCTTAGACGTATGCTTGGAACGAGACCTCCTTGTGGCGAACAGTTTATTCCGTCACAAAGATATCCACACGTATACTTGGAGACGGAAGGAAGAAAAAAGTGTAATTGATTTGATTTTGATAGACAGTCGTCTCCGAGAGGCTATAAGGGATACAAGAGCCTACAGAGGCCCCACTCTTGAAACTGACCACTACCTGGTGGTAAGCCGGTTTGTTGGTCTTTTCAAGAAGTGGAGGCACTGGCGAGTGCGTGTCCCCTTCGGAGACTATGAAAGGATAAAAAGTGAAAAACTGGAAGATGAAAGCGTAAGGAGTATGTATGTAGGCTTAGTCAGTGAAAGGCTTGCAAACGCGAGCCTTTCCGACTTAGATGTGGATGAATGCTGGAATATTATGAAAGAAAGTATAGTGGATAGTGCAAAAGAAGCATGTGGGAGTGCAAAGAGACATGAACATTCGAAAGGTGATGCCTGGTGGGATGCAGAGGTACAATCCTGCGTAGCAAGAAAGAAGAAAGCGTGGTTGGATTATGTCTCATCTTTGCAACTGAATGACAGTATGAAAGACACGAAGAAAGAAATTTACCGCCTCTGCAAGAATGAAGCCAAAGCTTTAGTGAAAGAGAAGCGTGAAAGAATAAATTTGATTGCGGAAGAGAAGCTGACGAGGAACTTCGAGACAAATACCAAACTCTTTTGGAGGGAGGTCAAGAAGTCTCGGAGCTGTTCGTCAGTTTCCAGAATGGATAAGATAAAGAGTAAAGCTGGGGACATTCTTGCGGACCCATTAGAGGTGTTAGAGCGGTGGAATGAGTACTTTGGAGAAATGTATGAATATCTCCCGGATGCGGGCACTGCGAGGGAGTCGATGACTGATCTTGCGGTGCAAGCATCAAGCGGAGATATTACTTTGGAAGAGATTGAATGGTCGATACGAAGCTTGAAAAATGGAAAGTCTGCGGGAATTGATAGGATATCTGCTGAAATGATCAAATTAGGTGGTCCTTGCGTCCGAGACGCCTTCTGGTCATTGAGCAATCTATGCTGGAAGACTGGAAGGGTCCCAATGGACTGGAGGCGTGCTATCATCGTGCCCTTGTATAAAGGCAAGGGCTCACGTATGGAGTGCGCCAACTATAGGGCCATCAGTTTGATCAGTATAGCAGCTAAAGTGTATGGCAAAATTATTGAAAGGAGAATGAGGGTGGAATCTGACGGATTACTGTGGGAGGCGCAGGGTGGTTTCCGAAATGGAAGGGGATGTATGGACCAAGTTTTCTCTCTCCGCAACATCGTAGAAAAGCAGCTGGCTGTAGGCCGGAAGGTTTTCTGCGGTTTTGTGGACATGGAGAAAGCATTTGACAGAGTTGTAGGGAAGGATCTCTGGGATATATTGCCAGGATACGGGATTGATGGTGCGCTGCTTCGTGCTGTGCAGTCTACATATGTGGGATGTACGGCATGTGTGCGGGTGGGCGGCAGCCTGTCTCCCTGGTTTGACGTCAACATTGGCGTCAGACAGGGCTGCGTGCTGTCGGCTCTGCTGTTTGTCCTGTACCTGGACGATTGTCTTAAGAGAGTAAGATCGATGAATGTTGGATTGCGAATGGGTGACTTACTTGTGAACTGTTTGCTGTATGCAGATGATGCCGTGCTCATAGCCGAATCGCCATCAGAACTACAGTCACTAATCACAACGATGAAAGATGATTGTCTAATGAGAGGCTTACATTTGAACGCGACTAAAACGAAAGTGATGGTATTCGAAAGAGAAGAGGACAGAACGAATGCCAGGATAACTGTAAATGATGTAGTGCTGGAACAGGTGGATGAGTTTGTATATCTTGGATGTGCATTTAGCAGGGATGGACGGTACACCGCTGATGTAGAAAAGAGGGTAACTGCGGGCAATAGTGTGAATGGAGCGTTAGGCAAACTTTTAGGTACCAAGGGCTTAAGTCAAAAGGCCCAGCTCGCAGTACACAATGCGGTGCTGATACCTACGCTAACGTATGGAAGCGAGAGTTGGGTATGGCAGGAAACGCATGAAAGTAGAATAAACGCGGTCGAGATGCGCGCGCTACGCAAAATCTGCGGAGTAACGCTCGCAGATCGCGTTCGGAATGAAGATGTAAGAAAGAGAGTTGGTCTGAAAGAGAGTGTCGGTGTTAAAGTAAGGAAGGGCATGCTACGATGGTTCGGGCATGTGGAACGAATGGGAGATGAAAGAATGACAAAACAGATATACAACGCGAAAGTGGATGGACGTAGGAGTCGGGGAAGGCCACGACACACCTACCACGACCAAATTAATCGTGTGTTAGTTGAAGGTGATGTCAAGAGCCGTAGGAACCGACGTGCATGCATGAAAAGAAAAATGAAAGTTGAAGAAGCAAGTGAGGTGTGTATGGACCGTGCCGTGTGGCGCTCGGTTCTTTCTGCCTACCCCGCAAGGGATTTGGCGTGAAGATAGTTAGTTAGTTAGTTAGCAACCTTTTGCGCTTATAATATTACTAGGGACTTACTTCCTTCCACACGGAATTCACAAATTTATATCTAATTTATATTAGCATATAATTTATTTCGGTACAATATTTGAAAAAACCGGCCAAGTGCGAGTTGGACTCGCCCATGAAGGGTTTTGTAGCAGCAAGTAACATAATTTTAAAGTTCTTAAAGTTCGTTGTACCTAACTTTGCGGCTTTAACTGAAAATTGCGGTTTATGACGTATTAAAAAAAACTACCAGCTCTATCTCGTTCAAACTAATTTTCATTGTTAGTTTTTATGGCAATGTACATCATATATTCTTTTTAGATTTATCATTCTCTTAGTTTAGAAGTTAGAGGGGGGGGACATACATTTTTCCACTTTGGAAGTGTCTCTTGCGCAAACTATTCACTTAAGAAAAAAATGATGTTAGAAACCTCAATAACATTTTTAAAGACCCCACACGTATGGGTTAGATGAAAAAAAAAATTGAGTTTCAGTTTTGAGTATGGGGACCCCCAAAATATACTGCTTTTTTCTAGTTTTATATAAGAATCTTATTGCGGTTCACAGAATACATCTAGTTACCAAGTTTCAATAGCATAGGCCTTATAGTTTCGGAGAAAAGTGGCTGTGACACACGGACGGACAGACAGACGGACAGACAGACAGACATGACGAATCTATAAGGGTTCCGTTTTTGCCATTTGGCTACGAAACCCTAAAAAGAGTGAATACCTATCCACCAAAATCCCTTCGTGCAAATTGTTGTTCATTCCATAAGCAAAATTCTAATAAATATACACACATGTGCATAAAATTTCAATGAAAAACGCAATCTCTACCCATAACTGGAAATGTCATCTCAAAGAGTTGGGACAGTCGTAAAAACTACAACTGAATGCAGAGAGTTCTTTTGGGATATCATAATTACCACGATAACACGCCTCCGGCTCCGTAGGTCAACCTTTTCCTTGTATAGAGCCTTCTACCGACTACGGAACCCGCCTACAATGGACGGGATTACTTGCAATTTTAATATATTTAACACAATTTGAGATGACTATTTAGATAGGAGAATATTTTGTCCTTTTGTGTACCATTCGGCTGGTTTATTTTTTGTAAGTATAACTCTGTGACATGAATACCTCTTTATAACAAACAAAGCATTTTCTATTTGTTTTCACTTTGACCACAACGCCCCGTTTATGTAATTAAATTCAAATTATTGACAACGAAGTAAGTAGGTAATTAGGTAATTCGAGTATGGAGTGGACACCGTGTCCACTCCATACTCGAATTACTTTTAAAAGGTATATAAAATTTTATTTTTATAAGACCCTGAAACTGCTCTGCAAGTAAGTACAGTTTGGCTGACACAGTATGAGTGGTCATCCTCTAATGTTAGAAATGTACGTCCCTTTCCGTGTACCTGAGACGTGAATGTGAACGAAAAGATCTCCTTTTTCAGTAGAATTGAGGATATTATAGAACTATGTATCTTTGACAAGGACAGTTTTAGTCTTAACAGTACCGGTAGATGGTGCATACGTCGTCCCAAGACGTGGTATAAAATTGGTTAGTTCCGAGTAGGTTTCGATGTCCGAATTGGTAAAGGCACTGTATACTGTAGTTTGACTCGGCCGGATTTTAGAAATAAATGCCTACAGCCGCGCGGTACGTAAGCATGCGATAGGGCTGCCCACCTACAGCATTTTAATAATATGTGCCTACTTTGACTTTCTATTTAGTATTGCGATTGTAAATATGTACATACATACATTCATATAGTCACGCCTTTATCCCTGCAGGTGTAGGCAGAGGCATAGTATACGCCCACATTTTACCTTATAGTTTTACGTACGCGTAAAAGATAGTGAGCCTAATGCAGTTGATTTTTTCAATCCGCCCACAAGGCCTTCAATTTGTAATAAGGACTAGCTGTTGCCCGCGACTTCGTACGCGTGAAAATTATTTTATAATACCAATTTGATTGCTCGCTGCTATCCTAGGATATGTAGCGTGATAATTTATAGCCTATTTTAAGACCCTACCCCTAGCTAATATTTGTTCAAAATTTGGACCAAATCCATTCATTACTTTTCGAAATCCTGCCGGACAAAGCAAAGCAAACAGACAAACCGACAAACAGACAAAAAAAATTCTAACTATATTTTCGGCTTCGGTATCTTATGTTGAACACCCAGCGAGTATTTTTTTTAAATATTTCCAATGTACAGTTTTGACTTTTCTATCATTTTATTATATGTATTACATAGATTGTTGTTTTACTGACAACCGGCTTTCATTTCGAGTAAATATGTACCTTTTTTATTTAAACAAAAAAATACTTTGTGAGTAATAATATAATATCCCCGCAACGGCTGGCGGCGCGGGGTGGCGGCGTGGCGGCGCAGCGCCCGTTATCTACTAACGATTGAGTGAGACGGGTGTAGAAATTTGAAAACGGCGTAGACAATAATAATCGGCTCATCACATGTTTCGTCAGTGAAGAATCACGGAATTCTAGTCTTTATAATCATTGCGTTAAATTTTTGATTTACAAAATTAAAACTATTTTTCGATTTGAAAGTACTAGTCAGTCTCTAGTACACTAGTACTTTTCGTACATTGTCAAGTTGTGTTAAACTTTGGAAATTCATATTTGTCTCTATGCGTGTAATAAAAATCAAAGGTAACAAAAATGCTGTAATTTTTTTTTTATAAATAAATAAATAATCACGGGCATTTTCACACAACGCTATCTGATCCCAAAGTAAGCTAGGAATAACCTGCTTGTGTTATGGGTATCAGACCACGGATATTAATACTAATATACTTTTTAAATACATACATATTATACATAAAAAACAACCAGACTCTTGAGACAAACATTTATGGGTCACACAAATAGTTGTCTCGGGTGGGAATCGAACCCACGACCTCCAGCGCCGCAGGCGGTATCAATACCGACCGCGCCACAGAGGCAGTCATACGGTGCTAAGTGTACTGTAACATCGGTCATCCACAAAGAAATGAATACTCTTTAACATACCTAAATCATTGCTCTCAATTAAATAACTACGAACTGACAACGGAACTAAATGTACTACCTACACGTACTAGAGTTCTGAACTAGTTTTTTTTTTGATATTGTACTATATTGGATCGCACCGTTCACTGACTGAGCAAGCACAAGTCTAGTTTTAAACACAAACATACCTACTTCATGTAACAACCTAGTTTACTCGTGTCAATCACTTTGTTTAACTTTAGTCATCTAGTGGTATAGTACCTTAAGTAAAATCAATTTATAGTCTTACCTTTCGGAGTTTCCAGGTAATCTAAAAAACGTTATATCTGGGTGCGTTATTGACGAATTCATGCAACCAAAACAAGCACAATAGACACTAGTTGTCATATTAAATATTTTTAGTAAATAAAACACGCGCGGTTACTATTTAAAAAACGACACACCTTCCATTCGTCTACTCGGCACAATCGCGACTGCGGACGCTGCTTGCTTGCTGAAAGGCATGCCAAAATCGAGAATCGTAGGTATAGCTTGCGCTTCGTCCGTTTGTAGGGAGCTACAATACTGGTTAAACATATATTTATACTGTGGTAAAGGTGTCGCACTGTATACGAGTAGACGCAGGATCGAATCCTGCTCGAAACCGAGTTTTTTTTTTCCATATTTAAAATTTATGATTACGTTAACATACTATTTGCTTTTCAGACTTATCTTATGGGTGTGTTTGCAATTCAAAACTATGGGCGCATCCTTGGAATCTTTGACGCCATGTATAATGACAAATTGATACAATTTTATAATTTGTGCGTGTGCACTTCTTGCAAGACCAACGAATTTGTGACACAGTTACAAATTTATGTCATAAAAATAGAACGGTAGTTCTTTAATTTCCGTGACTATTGGTTCATCCCTAAATATAAACCGAAAAGAACTTATTTCATAAACACTATAAAGTATCCAGCTTTACAAGAAAAAGTGTTCATAAAAATATCAACTCGATTACCAATGAACAACTTACAAACGATGAAATCTTATCTTGGCCTTTTATACAACATTACTTTTATGGGCCTTGCCAAAATGAAAGTCGTATTACGAATTCTAGTTGCGGCGGACGAACATTTACAAGATCTTTAGGTGAAACTTTGCTCGTTATCTAAAGAGTATCTGAGAGGGCTTACATGTTTTTTCCTTAGGTTTAGTGAAGATTGGTCTTTGGTGAAATTAAAATATAAAATTCTTTTCTTTTTTACATTAATTTTACATCATTTTAACATGTAATTTATGTCGCAAATATATATTGATATAAGAATGATTATTATTGGAGAATTACTGAAGAATCTGCAAACTCAGTGTTTTAAAAGAACCAGACAAGAGCGAGTTAAATTCGCTCACCGTGGGCACAAGTAATTTAATGAGCATAATTTTCATGATCTAATAAGATATGTATCCGGCAAACGGCAAAAAAATGTATTTATAATTTCTAAATTTTCTACGATACTATATTATAGTAGCATAAAAGGAAATTACTTGGCAAATTTCATAGTTCTGGTCAAAAGTAACCTAATAATTGTGATTTCCTTAAGCGGGTCGAAATATACGTTTTTTACTAACATTGTTATAATCTATTTTAGTGTTTTCTGTGTTTTAATTTACAAAATAAAAAAAAGTAATTATCTATCAGATTTTTCTATAACAAAGAGTTGCTAACGTTATAAGTAACACTAGAACTCTGTCGACTCATTAACTTCCAGGCGATAGCTCTCGTTAACTTTGCTTTTCATGACGCCTTTGCTGCGATTATGCTGATGTAAACTTTCGTTTCACAGTAATTGATAACATAAGAACAAAGATTTCTAAGGTCTTTTTCCGCATCTTCTGATAACGCTGAAAAAAGGTGTAGGAAGGAAGGAAAAACTTACACAACCAACAATATTTTTTTCTAAAAACTTTCGCCTCGATAACGTTATCATTTTTTCTCAGTGATAACTGAGATGTCAGTGGGAGACAGTTATAATTGCTGATTTATTTTGATACCTATGCACAATCGTAGTCACAAAAAACAATGAGGGTATAAAGACAAAATATAGGAATATATTTACGCTTTACTTTTTTTTACATGTGGAATTCTTCATGTATTTATAATAAATAAATAAATAATAAATAAATATTCTTTATTGTACACTATAAAAAAAGATTACATTTTGAAAAGAAATTCAGAACATTGTATGTACAATATACTACCCGAATCCCAAATAGGTAGAATAGAAGTCCTTTTGAGTCCTAAAATAAGTGATTTTATTATGTGCAGCAACGTAATAATAAATTACGCCAAGCTCTAAGATGGTTTGACTCCCGCGTATGCGTTTCGTCGTAGATAGTCAGTTTTAAGGGTTCCGTACCCAAAGGGTAAAAGCGGGACCCTATTGATAAGACTTCGCTGTCCGTCTGTCTGTCTGTCTGTCCGTCATGAAGCTGTATCTCAGGAACCGTGACAGCAAGAAACTTAAATTCACACAGATGACATATTTCTGTTGCCGCTATATAAACAAATACTAAAATCAGAAAAATAATAATATTTAAGAGGGGCTCCAATACAACACACGTCATTTGGGCAGATACAGAAATCAACGCTTGCGATTTCAACTCGCACTTGGCCAGTTTCTTTGTCAAACCATTATCCCCTTCATACTCCACTGAGAATTGCTGTTATATTTTACCGATTCACGATGAATATCCATTGTAGGAGCTTTTTAACTGACTACAAAATAGGAGGAGGTTACTCAATTCGACCGTATAATTATAATAATATATATATATATATTTTTATGGTTGTTCGCGCAGAACTCCGTCGTTAATGGACCGATTTGAAATTTATTTTTTCGTTGGAATATAGATACTCCCAATGTGGTCGCATTTCAAGAGAGTGATGATGGCATCCTGGAGAAATAGAAGGAAACTTCTAAAAATTGTAGGGGAATCTAGGGCGGTTGTAATTTTTTTTACTAAGTGTTTAAAGTAGTACAATTTAATGAAGTTCTGAAGTCGATCTGATGATGGAGACGAACGACAGTAAAGAGAATTCCCTAACGATGTACAGCAGTTACGTTGTGTTTGGGCTTGATTAATTTGTACTGTCGAGAACTTTACACCTAGATATTTTCAGTCTACCCGTCACTAAAAATAATGAAAAACATATTTTAAACAAAAAAACTGACTTCAAACAAAACTAAAAACTGAAAAATAAAATTTACTTAGCACAAAGTTAGTATATTCTGATTTATCACATATCATTAAATATAATACTTAAATCGGTGCCAACATAACTATGAGAGAGATTAATGATGTCTACCTTGACCTAAGCCTACGTACTTTTTCTGGACACCGATTTCAGTATTATAATTCATGAAATATGATAAATCAGAATATACTAGCTTTGTGCTAAGTAAATTTTATTTTTTTTCAGTTTAAGTCCCTCTCTATAAAATAGATTGCAGAGGAGCTTATGGCGAGACTTGTGTCTGTAGCCTGTGACTCTGCTGCATTAAATTACGTCACTAGGTCACGTGGATAATCTGTTCAAAGTTTGAAACAAAACAAAAATGACAACGTCAATCGGATTGAACTTTCACTTTCACAATAAATTGTTAGAGGGGCAGTCGGGTGAGACCGTCTCACGGCTTCTTGTTTAGTTTTATTTGAAGTCGGTTTTTTTTTTTCTACAAACTTGCTTACATTCTTTTGTCTTTTCTTTTATTTATTATAGAGAAAGACTATCCACTATAGCAACAAATAAGTTTGCTTATTTGTTGTTATGCAAAGACCTACCAACATAATTATATATTAGGCTGACTTCAAAGAATAAGTATTTTTAGGTCTCCGAACTTCAAACGTTGTTTTAGAACGGAATTCTAAGTCATTCGTGTGTCTGAACTGAATGGCTTCATTTACTTTTCTCTGAATAAGCTATATTTTTTCAGTTAAAATTTAGTATTCTTCGAACCCAAATACAGGTAAATAGGGAATTAATTTAATTATGAATACGAGTTTTAGGGTGGAGTCTGCTACTTGGTAAACCAGGGATAGGAAGACCGCCGCCAGAAGAACCGACGACTAACTACGTCGTTAGTCGTCGGTTGATTGAAATTATGACTAAAAGATACCGTAACATAATGCAAACTGTAACTTAAGTGATAGCTAGACAGACGAACTTTTTACAGATCAAGTTGGTAGTAGATATTTCTATCGCATAACAAGTACTAAATAACTAATAGAAAAAGTAGGGAGGTTCCTACATAAACAGTACTAACCAAGAAAAAAATCCTTATTTTTTTCCTTTTTGTTACTGTATCTTTCGTGTGCAAGTCGAGTCGCAGTTTTGACTATTTATTATAATATATTTAAGTGCAAATATTTCCACTTGATGAAGACTTCGTACTTTACCTACTACATATTAAATATTCTACACACAACAGGAAAAGCAAGTACGAGTTTATTCGTAACCAAAACATACAAACACACGTGTCTATATTTTATGATGAAAAAGTTATTGTCAAACGAGGACAATTTTATTACACAGTTTGCCAGAGGCGATAACTTTGTGATAAACTTATAGTGACAAAAAATAATGTGGATGGATGGTAAAAGCGAGGGTCGAGCCGATAAGGGCTACGTTGGAACCTGATGAATTCTCGTCGAGGATTAGCCCTTACAATATGAGCACAATTTCACAAATGCCGAGGGTCTAAGGGTGACAAATGCTGTCGTGAACGTCACACAATTTATTCACAGTATCCTATCTCTTACATACTCCATAAGTATATTTTCTAATAAAAATGGTAATATGAAGCATTTTTAACGCTGCTATTTTTCACAGCTTGCTAACAAGAACAGTATCTTCAACGAATATACAGTTTGGAATGGTTAAGTTTATTTTGTAATGCGTTTATCCACACTACCTAAAATTTGTTCCAGACGAAAACATGATAAGCGAACTTCGTGCAGTTTTCTCGTAAATTCCACTTACATTTTGGCCGATGAGCAACGTCTGATTTATACTGCAGGCGCCATTATGATATTACTCAGAAACTTGATGCAGTCATCTGTATGAATGAACTGTGATGTATCCAAATTTATACCTTTGCATCATTTAAAATTCGTCGTGTATTTTTATATTTATTGGTACGAAACATGAAAACGGAAAACAAAATATTTCTGTAATATTTTGAGGTCTTTTTTTAACGTGAGGGAAAATCCTCATGGATGCTATGCCTGATAAACAAAAATAAAATAAATAAAATAAAATAAAATTTATTCCCTTTGAAATTTAAAAAAAAAATTTAGGTTTGTCAAAATTTTTGTGACTCTACCGGGGGTTCGGAAATGCTACAGACTGAGAAGAACACCCCAAGAAACTCAGTCCGGTCCCTCTTAATTCATCTTAGTATGCCTCTAATTTCTGAATTACAAATGCTTCAATCTTTAAACTTGGGTCGAAAAATCCTTAAAATACTCCCTTTCCAATACTAAAAAAAAATTTGAAATCGCATCACGCGTTGAGAAATTGCAACTGAAAAATCCATTTTATCTATCATCCCCTCTCCCGCAGGAACTGCGCAAAATATCGGGATCAAAAGTATCTTAGAACCTTTCTCGGACTATAAGCTCGGAACGAACCGAGTATCATTCAAATTGGTTCAGTAGTTTCGGCGTGATACTTATTCGGGATACAGACAGACAGACAGACAGACAGACATGAAAAGTTTAAATTACATTTTCTGCTTCAGTATCGATTATAGAACGCCCTACAATTAAAATTTACAAAATATCTTCCATGTACAGACTCTCGACCCTCTACAGTTTTATTATATGTAGGTATAGATAGATGACTGTTTACAAAAAAAAAAGTATAAGTAATAGGTTTTAGCGTGCATGATAGAGATAGACAAATTGTGTATATATAAATATACTAGCTGACCCTCGCAACTTCGTTTACGCTACATAAGATTTTTACGAAAGGAGAGGTATTTTTTCACCATACTCATGGAAGCGTATGAAGCTGCCCTGTTGGCTTAATCATGAAAGAGCTTAATGATTAAGGCTATTGTAAAATAATACAGTTAAAGAATTGTTTTAGAATGAACTTAATCTTTTTTAGATTTAAATTTATATTTAAACCCTTGAATTTAGGTCTGGCGCAAGTTGAGATGTCTCTAATTTCTGAACTACAAAACCCTCAATATCGACACTTTTGTGAAACAATCCTAAAAATATTCCCTTTAAATCATTGAAAAAAAAAATTGGGACCGGACTACGCATTGAGAAGTTACAACTGAAAAACCATTTTGTCTTTCATCCCCTCTCCCAAAGGAACCGCACAAAATATCGGGATTAAAAGTATCCTAGAACCTTCCGCGGATCATGAGCTCGGATTGTTCCAAGTTTCAATCAAATCGATTCAGTAGTTACGACGTGATACTTATTCGGGAAACAGACAGACAGACATGAAAAAATTTAAGAATTATTTTACAACAGCCTTAATAATTAAGCTCTTTTATGATTAAGCCAACACGCCCGTTTAGATTTACCCTCTCATTCAAAGGAACCCTTGAATTCTAAGCTTGGCGAAAGTTGAGATGCCTCTAATTTCTGAACTACAAACCCCCCAATCTTGAAACTTGTGTCGAAAAATCCTTAAAGTACTCCTTTTCCAATACTAATAAAACTTTTGAATTCGCATCACGCGTTGAGAAATAACAACTGAAAAACCATTTTATCTTTCATCCCCTCTCCCGCAGGAACCGCACAAAACTTCGGGATCAAAAGTATCCTAGAACCTTCCTCGGACTATAAGCTCAGAATGTACCAAGTATCATTCAATTCGGTTCAGTAGTTTCAGCGTGATACTTATTCGGGATACAGACAGACAGACAGACAGACAGACATGAAAAGTTTAAATTACATTTTCGGCTTCAGTATCGATTAGAGAACGCCCTCCAATTAAAATTTTCAAAATATCTTCCATGTACAGACTCTCGACCCTCTACAGTTTTATTATATGTATAGATAGATAACGGACGTCACGCGGTTACACCCGTGTAGCTCCCGTTCCAGTAGGAATACGGAAATATAATATAGCCTATGTTCACCGGGGATAGTGTAGCTTCCCAACAGTAAAATATTTTTTTAGATCAGGAGAGTAGTTTTACTGCCTATTCGATGCAAACAAACAATAAAATCTTTCCACTTTATAAAAATAGTATTAGTAATTAATATATATATTTATATGTAGGTAGATAGTACTTCAAGTATTTGCAAAATAGCATAAGTGCCTACCTAACAGTCTAAATAATTTCAGTTTATTCCATTTTAAATTTAATCGTGTTAAGCATGATGAGCAATCAACTAACCGATCGAATAAGGGTAACAAGTAAGAAAAAGGTTCTAAGTACTGCTAAAATGTATTTTTGTAGAAGGTACTTGAGTAACGAGGGTGAGTTATCTTAAAATATGGTTATCTATGAACGGTACTCATCACGCAGCGTTAAGAGGGTATTTGACTAACGATCTATATTAATTTTACCGAAAATACCCTTAACAAGGCGAGCGGAAGTAGGTTTATACGCTCCGCGCACAAATATCGCCATACGTATTTGTAATACCCGTTATTAATGCTAGTCATTCGCCAAGTAAGATGGCTATCAAAAACTCCCGGTCTACTTTCGTGCAACATAATTGAGCGTTTCATGGTTGAGTCATTGCCACAGAAAAACGACCAACTATTTGTTTTCAGTCGGTGACATGATCATAAAAAATTCTTATTGCAGAAATTCTTTACGAAAATTAATCGTTAAAATGCAAGGGGATCCCAGAAATATAAATTTAATATAATCGACTTGATTACCTACTTCTTTCAACATCGTATAAAATTGTAGGTATTTTCCTTAACAAAGAAATTAAAATTTATATGTAATACTACGTAAGTTAGTTAGTTCATTAATAAGTTAGTAGTTAATTAGTTACTTAGTTATTCATTAACTAGCTGACACTCGCAACTTCGTTTACGTCACATAATGTGCACGAAAGGAGAGGTAATTCTTCATCAGACTCGTCAAGCACCGTGTGAAACGGCCCTGTTTGCTTAATCATAAAAGAGCTTAAAGATTAAGGTTATTCTAAAACAATTCAGTCCACGCCTTCGGCGCGATAGCAGCTAAAAAATTTGTGACAGATATAGGCCGTAGAATAAGGGAAGAAACCGGTGACTCTCGCTCCGGTTCGTATCTGATGCAGAGGTTAGCTATTGCCATCCAGCGCGGAAATGCAGCGAGTGTTATGGGTACCTAGGATAAATTAAAAAAAAAAAAATGTACATTGCCATAAAAAACAATAAAATGTGGGTAGTTGTGGCATAAACACTTAAATTCATAGCTCCGATTTTAATAAATTAATAGCGGCGTTTTCCCTGAAAGAAAACGCATATTAAAATACTTACCTAATTCGAAGCTTATAACGGGTGTTTTTTTTAGAGGTATAGAACTTTAAGTTGGCATAACTGTTTTAACTGGCGGTATTTTTGTCAGCTGAAAAGTGATTTATGTTAAGTTTGGTTTGGCATTTCAACATGAATAGATTGACGCCTGAACAATGCTTCCAAATTGTGCAAATTTATTTTGAAAATCATGGTTCTGTCCGAAATACGTATCGCGATTTTCATAAGCGAATTTTGTTTAGCGGTGCAGCTCACTTTTGGTTGAATGGATACGTCAATAAACAAAACTGCCATATTTGGGGTGATGATAATCCTCAAGTGTATGTTGAGACACCGTTACATCCAGAAAAACTGAATGTGTGGTGTGTTTTATGGGCTGGTGGAATAATTCGTCCGTACTTCTTTAGAAACGATGCTGACCAGAACGTTACAGTCAATCGTGACTGCTATAGAGCTATGATTACTGACTTTTTCGTTCATCAATTGAACAACCATGATGTGCAGGAGTAGTGGTTGCAACAAGACGGCGCAACATGTCACATAGCTCGTGCCACAATTGATTTATTGAAGGAAACGTTTGGTTACCGCATAGTTTCACGTTTTGGACCCGTAGGTTGGCCTCCAGGGTCGTGCGATTTTACGCCACTTGACTATTTTCTGTGGAGATATGTGAAGTCGCTCGTCTACGCCGATAAGCCCGAAACGATTGACCACTTGGAGGACAACATTCGGCGCGTTATTGCCGATATACGGCCACAAATGTTGGGAAAGTCATCGAAAATTGGACCTCTAGATTAGACTACGTCCGAGCCAGCCGTGGCGGTTATATGCCAGAAATCATATTTAAACTATAATGCCAGAAGATTTTCTTTCGAATAAAGTCATTTTCATATCAATAAAAACAATCACCTTCGTTTTATTCCATTTCAAAGTTCTATACCTCTAAAAAAACACCCTTTATAATGAGATAGGCATATCCGTTACCCGTAGGCTTATCTTACTCATTTTTGATGACGTATTTCCGTCGACTCAGCAGGCTGGTGGCGCCATCTGTGAACTTATAAAGGTAGAACTGCGCCATTTTGTTCTTATTGGCTTTTATTCACCAGGCAGATTTAAAAAGTAAACTTCGAATTAGGTAAGTATTTTAATATGCGTTTTCTTTCAGGGAAAACGCCGCTATTAAAAGTACTTGACCGTAATTCGAAGCTTATATAATGAGAAATGTTTGTTTTCGCCTGGTGAGTGACGGAAACGCCAATGTGATTCTAATTTATTTTTAGGAAAATAATATTATAGAATGTTGTATGTATGGTATCTAGATTTATAATCTTTACCATCTTGAACAACTTCATATGTAATCTTAAACAGACTAAATAAGGAATCTTATTTAAGGAGTAGTAAGTATTCCTTCTATTGACAGGATTAAATAATTGCGAATTATTATTATATTTGATTGGTGGTAGTAGCTGACATTATTACTCGACGATAAAAATTTTTGAAACCCATCGTCAATTCCTCGTGTTAAGGATTATTTTGACCTTACCGCCACCACCAATTCTTAGAAGCTGCTGTTGACCGGGTAGTGCCGGGGCTAGAATAGTTGGAGAACCTCTAACAGACATAAATAAACTATTTGACTGTGTAGTCTCATATCGGTTACTTTGATATCCTAATTTCTATCTAGAATAAAGGATTCAATTGATTAGTCGTAGGTGTTATCTTTGTTTACAATAGTTTTCCAACCAGATTGTCTGAAATGAAAATGATCAGTTTTGGACTCTTGATTCGGGTCTAAAAGTAGTACCTATGACGTGAGTTAATACAATCGAGCAAAGTTAGATCGTGGTTGCGGCGACCTAAGCATAAAATCACTATGACGAGAAACCTGGAAAATGTTCTCTGTGTATCAATACTTGGTAATATTGAACTAAGTCATCAATCCCAATATCAATGAATATGTGACTTAACTTTCTTTACATTTTTTAAAGAGATCGACCAAGATATGTTTAACCAAAACATGCGAACTATGTAAAATTGACTAACGATTTCTATATAATCAAGTACAGCAACAACAGATTTATGTAACAGAATCGTATTATATAATAACCATGAATAAAATGCAAGTCGGTTAAAACTGTAAAATTTATAAGTATCTTAAAAAGTAGGTCTCAAGGAGCTCAATTGTAGAAGTTTTTGATTTTATATCTGTTATTTACATCTTCGCCCCCCCCCCCCCATTTCCACAGATTGTCTATATGAGGTGGTGGGAGACCTGTCGAGGTGTTTATTAGAAGGAAAGAAATAATGTTTATTAGGTTCTTTTGCAGGTTCTGCAGAACGAATGGAGCTTACAGAGCTCTCGCTTACAGATCTGCCCTCTATTATTACCTTGTGCCATCGCGGCACCACAAACACTCCTGTTGACCGTTTAAGGTGTGACAGCATCTTGGGTATTAAAAATGGTGGTGAAAGTAATATCCACACATTACAAACAGGCCTATCATGTAGTGTTCTCCATTTCATAATAGGAATATTGTTTGTAGGCAATCTTGTCTTAGTGGTGTTTGAAGCAGGATGCTCACAAAAAATACCCGGAGGAGCTGATACATATGGTATCGGCTCGGAATGCAGTGTATGGTGAAGTCAATTTGATGTCGGACCATTACACGCAAGCTGACGAGTTAAGTTCGTCAAGGCAATTGATTTGGTCTCGTCCCTCTGGGGGGATGGACTACAACTGCTTTGATTGAGTACAGACTGTAACACAGTACCGGTATATGATTTCGAATCATGTGAAAGATTATCAACATCTCTCTTTGATGCAGTGCAATCTTTGTTATTCTGGGCCCTCGAGCCTGTTAGAGAAATGTTTTCTAGCTGGGCTCCCAAGCGAAATCTGACGCGTCCGTGGTAAGAAAGCATCTCGGATGGAAAGCTTGTAAAATTGTCGAGAACCGGTAATTGCGGACCCACTATTGGAGTTCCACTTGCACCACTCCGTGCACTACTATTTTCTTCAGTGGGTTGTCGGTTAGGGGATTGACCGAATGTGACGCTGAGGTAAAGCTACCTCTAGGCACTGCGAAAGTGGTAAAAATTCAAAAGACCCACCAAGTTTGAATTTTCTTAAAAAGAACTAAGTTTCTTTGATTTGGAATTAAATAAATCTTCCTTTTATGTCTAATATCTTTTCTTTTGGTATTGGACTCTCAGGTAGTTCTATGTCTATCGCATAACGATATGAGAGGTTTCTTTGGGAACCTATTATTGTTTTCTCCCAATTGTCTAACCATCCCTGGGTTTGAAGAGTTTTTAAGGCTATTTGTACGTGTTTGTGAAGAGTAACAGGATTTTGATGCGCAAAATGAGATTTTGTGTAGGTAGACGAGTATTTGAATACTCTTATTCTATAGAAATCGAGGCACCCATCTGGGTCACCATCTGGTGAGAAACGAAAATGTTTTGGGTGCGGCTTACCCGAGCGGAAGACAAGAATGTGCTCTGAGAAAGAATAATGTACACTACATCAGCTTTACCATGAAAATAAGCCTCACTGAGATGTATTTTGCACATCCAATCTCGAGGAAATCTGGTAAACGGAACATGCTGAAAGATAAAATTATTCTGGCTTCACAAAGGCGTACAATGTCCTAAAACTGAATTCTGGGCGGATGACCCATCGCTATTTGAAGTTAGGAAAAGTGGAGAAATCAAACTTGGTGACAAAGGAACTAGTTTTAGAGTGCCTTGAGCATTCATCTTTTGAACCATTGCACAATGTGGTCATTTCAGTTAAAAAGGAAACCTTTTTAAAAAGAGTTCGTTGTATGGATGTTAAGTATTTAAAGCAAATAGTATTCCACCTTAGTCAAGTTTTCCATAGCATTTTAACATAAAGTGAAAATTTTACAATTTTGTCAGGACGGGACTTGAACTGAGTTCCGTGTAAATTTAAATGTGGGAAGGTTATCAGTTTTGAGCAGGATTCGAACCTGCGTCCTCTCGAATACCGTGCAGGACGGATTGGAGTTTCTGGATAAAGGGAATGCGGTACCCTTTTATAAATTTAAAACTTTTTGGTACTCTCGTTCCTTACCAACGTATTTTGTACAGAGTTAACTGACCGACATAGAATGAAAGGGTCATATCATTTAGTGTTTCCTTTGCTGGTGTGGGCAGAGGATGTTAGACCTCTCCTCGTCTCTTTGAGAGCCTCGAGCTCGGAAATTTCGTAATTGAAGGGACATCCTTGCATGGTTACTTAGTATGTTATCGTACGCCTGGTTACTATCGTATACCCAATTATTATAGATACACAATATTGTACATACCCCTTGAGGGTGGTAACTGGTTAGTGTTTCCTTTGCTGGTATGGGCAGAGGATGTTAAACTTCTCAGTCTCTTTGAGAGCCTAAAGCTCAGAAATTTCTTAATTGAAGGGACATTTAGTGTCGTATGCCCAATTATTATAGATATTGTACACACCCCTCGAGAGTGGTAACTGTAATACAGGCCTAAAAAGGCTCCTGGTACAATGGAATCTGGACTCCATTCGATGGAGATCTGATCTTGACGTCTGATCCTCTCGAAGGCTGGCGTAATGATTTGGATGAACTTTTTTCGGGATCATCCTTTTTGGAGATCGAAGACCAAAATGCATGGCTTCCCGAGTGCCGTTGAAAAGGCGTCAGCCTCGAAAATGTATGTGTTTGAAGGCGATATTTTATTAAGGTTCATTTTTAAGAATTGGGTCTTTGACAATTCTGAGAATAATATATGAAATCAGATCTATGGCCGCAGGCCATTTGTAATAAATTGATAAAAGATTCATGGAAATCCTATTATTAAAGTAGGTCTTCAATTTCGAATAGAAACTTAAGTTTTTCAAAAGATTCTCTTTGTTTAAAAATACAAAAGGTTTTGGCAGCAAAAGCCTTTTGGCAGAAAGAGCCTTGTCAGCTTTTTCAAAATGTAGCAGGGATTCGAATTGTCGGATCTCCCCGTTTTTGTTTCGGTTGACGAACCCAGGACTATGATTTTACAATAGTGGGTATCAGCATATTATCTTATCTAGGCAATTTGTCGCCAAAACGTGTCTATCAACCTCTTAGGTTATACTGTGTCTTAGGATCTTGGGTAACCGACATCTCTTTTAATGCTGTCCCTATGTAAAATACGAAGCAAGGATAATTGTTTCTATCATCCTCGTAAATTAACCTCTGATCTGTGAAGAAATTTACACTTGGTCAGGACCAGTGTTAGGTAAATGAGAAATAACTCACCTATTTCCATCATCCTTATCTGGTTTAGTGGAAGTCGGCTTCTTTTACTCCTCTTACGACAATGCACGTGGCGTCGCGATCGCCCTTATTTGAAGTTCGAGCTAAATGAGCTGGAACTGTAGCTATTTGACGTACCTAATACAGTAACTGGAGCTCAAAGCGCGCTTCTGAAATACTCCACTTGGAATTAGCTCACTTTCTAAGGATGGAGGATTCATTTCTATCAAGAAACCAAACTAAAAGAAATAGTATTATGTTAAGTACCTAAAATTTAAGTACTACTTTCATGGTGAACATTTAGTTATTACTTTGACACACTCGTACGTATTCAGAAACTTGGGATGATTACGATTTTACCCATAATAGGCCATATTTTTACATGTATAGGAACATCTAGTAATTAATGTGCCTTTATGTGGGTAGGTACAAAAATATTTTGAAAATATTTTCTATATTCGGCGGTACTTACGCTGTACATACACGAAGCAAATAATATCTAAAAAAAAAGTATTAGTACCTATGAATACAATCTATAAAATCAGTTTGATATTAGCTGTAACTAAAGATATTAAATAAAAGAAACTGCAACCTCGAAAGGTTTACGTGCTATTTTAAAATAATAGGTTATTTCACGTTATAACGTATCACACTCATATGTGATCGTAAAAATATGCAGTAAAAACATACCTGAGACTTCAACGAACGGTCAAACCGTTAAATATGTCTGTAGGTTCACTTACTTCAATCACAAATCACTTGTTTTAGATTCACTGTATATTCAAACGAACGGCAAAGCCGTTAAATAATTATTTCTGTAAATTCACTTACTTCATCCCAAGTCACTTTTTATAACTTTACTAGGTATATAACTAGTAACTAGAAAAAATAAATGCACTAGCAGGTGTTCCTGCTATAACGTTTTGCTACGGGAATCAAAACGCCAATGAGAACAAAATGGCGCAGTTCTACCTTTATAAGTTCACAGATGGCGCCACCAGCCTGCTGAGTCGACGGAAATACGTCATCAAACATGAGTAAGATAAGCCTACGGGTAACGGATATGCCTATCTCATTATATAAGCTTCGAATTACGGTCAAGTACTTTTAATAAAATTAATATAATCATAATTCAGAAAGTTTACATGATAGGAATTAACTAATAATTGTCCATACCTGCCAGTGAAGTGTTAATCACATTCTCCACACACTATTTGCAAAGTTAACAGCAACATGGTTGACTCAGTTCAGAAATCTATGCAAGATTTGAAGGAGTTTTTCATGAAACGCATGGCTGATTTCGAGGGAGAGTTGCCGAAGTCTCAGGCCTCAACTTCTGTGGGAGGTCTTACATTTGAGTTTGCTTCATTTAAAACTTTTGTCATGGATATGTTGGGCAACATCCAGCACCAAATTGATGTGATCTCACATACAGTGGATAGCATGGAGATGAGAGCGCGTCGAAAAATGCTGCTGCTTCATGGAATCCCCGAGGAGCGGAAGGAGGAAACATCTCAACTGGTCGCTAAAGTTGTGCAAAACCACCTCGCAATACCAATTTCTGGGGGTGACATCCGACGCTGCCATCGTATGGGACGTCCTTCAAGAGACCACAAGCCGAGGCCCATCATCATAAAAATTGAGTCTGTTGCGGTTCGCAATCAGTTGTGTTTCGCAAAAACTAAGTTTAAGAGTACGGGTTTAACGGTGACAGAATTTCTGACCAAAGAGCGCCATCATACCTTCATGGCTGCACGACAAGCATTTGGAATTACACACTGTTGGACTCGTGAAGGGTTCATCCACATTATTACACCCGATGGACTAAGGCACCGAATCGCTACACATCAAGAGCTGTTGAAGATTTTGTCCCAGAAAGCTGTGAGACCAACCCCCAGCCCTGTCACAAGACCAGCAGCAAAGGCAAAACGGGTTGCCGGCACTCAGAGGAAATAGGTACCAATTTGTTGTCATTTAGTCCGAGTAACTAACTATTAACATTATCATTCCAACTTGCTCTCTTTCTAGTATCACTATGTCACTGTTTTTGTTGTTGCCTTGTATGTACCTGCTTTATTTTTATATTTGAATTTATCTGTTTATAATGTGTATGTGGGTATTTGCTTTGTTAACAGGTTACTTTTACTTTTATAATGGATAATTATTGTTTACAAATCTAATCACCATTAATACATTTTGGTATGACACTGACGTTCTGACAAGTGACGTTACGATGACAGTTCTCATGTGTATGCCCACAGACACAAAAGATACGACTGTGGGGTTTGTCAATGTATAATTTGGATGCTTATTTTGACTTTTACAAGATTATTGTGCTTATGGTGGACGCGTGCTTACCACTCCCAACAGTTAAATAAGCGTTTGAGGTCATGATTAAATAGTAGGTAATTATTATTTTATTTTCATTTTATTATTGACCATGTTACGGCGATTTAGTTAATTTATCTATTATGTGCTATCAATTGGAAAGTATTAGAAATCAGAATATGGGTACCAGGGTAAAAGTAAAAACTGGCGATGATCAGTGCGCGTCAACCTTAAAAATTCTAAACGCTTTCTTATTTATTTTACTGCTATGTATTTCTATGTGTATATTAACTACGAGTACTGTATTGACTCCTTACCAGTAATTATAATAAAATAGCCCAGTAGTGTTGCTCGGACTTTGTAGACACAGTCTTTCGTGCTTAAGTAGATAAATGGTTGCTCTTGTGGACGTACAGCTTAGTTGAGCTTTGGCTTTTTGCAGTAGTGTTAGATATTCTTGTTGTATCGGCACAACTGGCAGGTGGTTATATGTTGGTTGAGTGCTAGTTATAACAATATTGTTATTATTTATTAGTATTATTTATTACATCAAGTATTTTTTTTTTTTTTTTGACGCGGGGAACGCATTTACGCACCTTCATCCCAGCTTCAGGGGCAGCTGGGATGGTGTGTGGGACTCCCGGCCCGGTCCGGAATGGACCGTCCTACCCACTAAACCCCGCGGTGTTCCTCCTCACCCTTTAGCCGGGCCGAGGGATATCAAAAGATTATTCACGTCGACCCGGCTAGGGGCGCCCCGTTAATTCGGAGCTCTCCTCGGGGGAGCCAGATGGGCGGCTCCCCAAAGCTCTCTAAGGAGCTGAAAAAACCACGCCTGCACCGCTCTCGAGCGCCCCTCTGTCATAGAGGAGTCAGAGAGCGGCCGGCGCAGGCGTGCGCTAATGGGCACCCCCGGAACACGGGGAAGGTGCCCACCGCCATGTGACCGTTGGAGGGCGGGGTCCCCCAACCTTACGCCCTCGGTCATGAAACAATCGGGGGACGTGCGCTAGCTCCTAGCGCAGGCGCCCCCAAACTGCATGACAGGGCGGGAGCATTTACCCAAACTCCCGCCCGTCCATGCAGTGCCTCTCATACTTCGCCACTATCGCCTCGCCAGCAAATGTGGTGGAGCGACAGCAGCAACACGATACAATCGGGGGCGCGCAGTGAACTCCTTACTGCGCCGCCCCCGAACTGCACGGCGAAGCGGGAGTATTTTCCATTACTCCCGCTCCCCCGCGCCTCCCTCTTTGCCGCCATCACCTCGTCAACTGACGAGGCAATAGCGGCCCAGCACTGCTGCTGCCGACCGTGTTGCTACTCACGGCCGGCAGCAACACACACCACCGAGCACCCCACAGGTGGGCTGCTCCCGCCTCGGCCGGAATTTGCCAGAGTTGCACCACTCCCCCACAGAGGAAGGGGAGTGGTCGCTACTCCGTTGCCCAGGATGCACCACGAGGAGGACCCGACCCATTGGGGTCCCGAAGATGTTCGCAGGACCCTGCATCCCATTACATCAAGTATTATTATTATTTTAAGTAGGTGCTATAAATTATTATTTTATTTTAATTTATTTTTATTTGTATATGATATATTAAGTATAAATATATAATTATATTTAAGTAAATATTTTTTATATTAGAAATACATATATATTTAGATTTTTTAATGTTTTGCAGTGATACAGAAGATGATAGTGATTCTGAGAGTTTTCATTCTGCAGTCGGCAACAATGATAGCTTTAAAAGTGTTATGTCTCTTGCAGAGTATATTGATGTTCAGTTTTCTGAAGTACCAAGGAATTTCAATGCGGTTCACATCAATGCCCAAAGCATCCCGGGACATCTTCCAGTTATGCTGACAACTTTCGACTGTAAGAATATCCATGCTATTTTGGTTTCAGAGACGTGGTTTAAATCAACCCACTCTTCCACTCTATACTCCCTCCCTGGGTTTCAGCTTATCAGAAACGATCGCTGGGAAAGCGGTGACGGACGGGGGGGTGGACTGGACTCCACTGACTACCTCGGAGTCTACTGACGAGCAGGTTGAAATATTCACAAATAATATTATTAAGCTGTATGACAAGCATGCACCTATCAGACCTGTCAAAATTAAGCATCCTCCTGCCCCATGGCTCACCTCTAATATTAAAAATCTTATTCACAAAAAAGCTGCGGCAAAATTTAGGTATAAAATTAGGCCCAGTGAAAATAATTTTAACAGATATGTTTCAATTCGTAATCACTGCAATAAGGCGTGTAGGAAAGCGCAACGCCAGTACATTCATAGTAATGTCCAAAATGGGGACTCAGGGAAGGTATGGAAATTTCTCAAATCATTGGGGGTTGGAAGGAAGCGTCAAGATGTAATCCCGAAAGACCTTAACGTTGATGTGCTAAATCAACATTTCGCAACCTCGTCTAACTATGACAAGACGACTAAGGCACAAACAATTGATTTTCTTTCATCTCTTCCAGAACCCAACCATCCACCATTTGTCTTTGATCTTTTCACTGCTTGTGATGTTAGGAGGACTATCATATCAATATCATCAAATGCAACGGGTACGGACTGTATCAGCCGTCATATGATCCTTCCCGTCCTTGATGAACTCCTTCCCATAATCTGCTACATCTTTAATTATTCCATCACTGCTGGTGTCTTCCCGACTTCATGGAAGAGTAGTCAAATTATTCCCATACCTAAAAAACCTAAACCGTTAACTATCACTGATTACCGCCCAATATCCATACTCCCATTCCTATCCAAGGTACTTGAGCGTCTTGTTCACACACAAATCAGCAGCTTCCTTCTCAAAAATAATATCCTTAACCCGTTTCAATCCGGTTTCCGTCCTGGTCATAGCACTGTAACGGCTCTGGTTAATATCACGGATGATATCAGGTCCGGTATGGAAGTTGGAAAGCTTACAGTCCTTGCCTTGTTGGATTTCAGTAACGCTTTTAATACTGTGGATTTTGATGTGTTGCTATACGTTATGCGCTCTCTTAACATATCTCCAACAGTGATTGATTGGTTTCAAAGTTACCTGTGTGGACGCCGGCAACGTGTATGTATTGAAAGTACATTATCGAATTGGTGTAATACTGTCGTTGGCGTACCCCAGGGCGGCGTTCTCTCCCCTTTACTCTTCTCAATTTTCATAAATTCTATTTCTACTAATATTTATTCTTCTTACCACCTTTATGCAGATGATTTACAAATCTACTACCAGACATCACCTCATCAATTAACAGAAGCTATCGAATGTATAAACAGAGATCTGAACCACATATGCAACTGGAGTAGGGCCTATGGCCTTAAGGTGAATCCTACGAAAACACAGGTAGCAATCTTGGGCAGCTCCAGACTTGCATCGAAAATTGAGTTGAATGATATTCCCCCGGTTACTTTTGACCACACAATAATACCTATCTGTGATAGAGTTAAGAATCTGGGTGTGTATATTGACTCTAGTTTATCTTGGGATCCACAGATAGCAGAGGTTAGTCGTAAATTGTTCGCATCTGCGGGCTCTTTAAGGAAGCTCCAAAATCTTTTGCCAATGACTACCAAAATTGCGCTTGCAAACGCATTACTGTTATCCATACTTGATTATGCAGATGTCAGCTACGTTGATCTCACCGAAAACCAGTTAGACAAACTTGAGCGTCTTCAAAATGTATGTATAAGGTTCATTTTTGGCTTACGCAAATATGACCATGTCTCGCAGTTCAGAACTCAGCTCGGGTGGTTATCAATAAGACTTCGCCGGGATGCTCACGTTCTTTCGCTACTATATAATATATTATTTAGCCCTTCTTCTCCTTCCTATCTTAAGGGACGGTTTGAGTTCCTTCATGACACGCATTCGAAATGTCTAAGGTCGTCAAAAAACCTGAGGTTAAAGATGCCATCTCACTCTTCCACGTTCTTTGACAAATCGTTTACGGTCACTGCGGTACGACTATGGAATAAACTTCCTGTCGAGATAAGACGAGCACAAACTTTAGCCAGATTTAAAACTATGGTAAAGGAACACTATTTGTCTATGTAGGATATGTAGGTATTTGTATGTATGTATGTATGTATGTATGTATGTATGTATGTATGTATGTATGTATGTATGTATGTATTTATGTATGTATTTATGTATGTATGTATGTATTTATGGGTTTATGTATGTATGTTTATTTAAAGATAATATAGATATTTTTAGGTAATGTGATCACTGATATTTCTGTCTGTATGTAAGTATGTTAAGTATATAAGTAGGTACGCCAAACAACTACCACTCAGTTCCTTACAAACTTTCTCCATCCAAAGGTTGCCTGGTAGAGATCGCTTTTAGTGATAAGGCCGCCCATTGTATTGCTACCCGTATATAATTTAAGTCATCTGCAACTATGACATGTATCCGGCGTACAATAAAGTGTATAATAAAAAACTACCAATGAAAATTGGTTTGAACGAGATAGAGTTGGTAGTTTCTTTTTAATACGTCATAAACCGCAATTTTCGGTTAGAAAAATCACTACCACTGCGAACATGTTGAAACATCAATCAAAGTTACAACGAACAATAAGAACTTTTATGTTATGTTACTTGCTGCTACGAAACCCTTCATGGGCGAGTCCAACTTGCACTTGGCCGGTTTTTAGGGTTTCGTAGCCAAATGGCAAAAACGGAACCCTTATAGATTCGTCATGTCTGTCTGTCTGTCTGTCCGTCTGTCTGTCCGTCCGTGTGTCACAGCCACTTTTCTCCAAAACTATAAGACCTATGCTATTGAAACTTGGTAACTAGATGTATTCTGTGAACCGCATTAAGATTCTTATACAAAACTAGAAAAAGTCCCCCCCCCCCCCCCTCTAACTTCTAAACTAAGAGAATGATCAATCCAAAAAGAATATATGATGTTACATTGCCATAAAAACTACCAACAAAAATTAGTTTGAATGAGATAGAGCTGGTAGTTTTTTTTAATATGTCGTAAACCGCAATTTTCGGTTAGAAAAATCACTACTACTGCGAACGTGTTAAAACATCAAGCAAAGTTACAACGAACGATAAGAACTTTTATACTATGTTACTTGCTGCTACGAAACCCTTCATGGGCGAGTCCAACTCGCACTTGGCCGGTTTTATTTAATATTTTTACAACAATTTGTGAAGAATTATATTCTTTACGTTTTAGCCAAAAATCATCAAGATTCGTTCATTTATAACGCGACACCAGTCTTTCTCCCTTATCTCTCCCATTTTCCCCCTTATCAAAAAAAGCTCTCGACAAAATTTGTATTTTTAATCTAAGAACACGTGTGCCAAGTTTGATGAAAATCGGGTAAGAAATGCGTCCTCTAGACCGGAACTGACAACCAGACATACGCCCAATAGAGAGAAAGATAGATAGATAACTCTTTATTGTACACCATTACATACTGTCGATACTGAGAGTTTCGTTCGCTACGCTCACTCAGTCAATAACGAAATATCGCTTTTTGTAACAAAATCTTTGAAAATAGGCCGTACCTAATTAATACAATTTAACTTGGAGACTACGTGTTAATTTAGCAAGTCCGTAATAATCAATTAAGGGCGCTTTGGTACATTAAAAATTAGCTTTGTAATTGGCAACATTAATTAGTTGCTCAATTTTTTGTATCGTAAAAGCTCTCGTATTATTGAACCTCTTCGTCAGTTGAAGCCATACATGATGAGGCTACGATCGAGTAAAGGGTTACAAATTAACCTTTTGAGAAAAAGCACGTTTTATAATGAATTTTTTTTTTTTATTTTTACATAAATTTACTCATTCCTGTATTAATAGGCGCTTATTAGACACGTACGATATATACTATCTATAATAGATAGAGATATAGGCTAAAACCAACTTGTACTGAACTAAAAATCATCGCATCAGGCATCACCTAGGTTGTTCGGTCTACAACATATTGTAAGTATATACCTAAAAGAAACTAACCCGGACTATACTAGAATTATTGTCACATACATAGAGTAGACAGAGGCATAGAATACGTCCTAAATTCACCTTGAAGTTATTCATGCGCGCATCATTGAAGTTGCGCAACATCTATCACAATAATTTTGAACCGGCTAGGCTACAGAATGATATAAGAAGCGCTCGTAGCCACGCTGATTAAGGTCTGAGTCTGGCAAGGCAAGCCGCATTATGGTCGCTGCAATACTGCCACTGAGGTGCTGCGCGGTAATGCTTTTTTTTAACGTGATGGAAAAATCCTTACATAACGCCTTACATAACAGCCTACGGTTGGGAGCCCCGGGTGAGCCCTCGGAAGGATGTCCCAGGACTCCCAACAGTGCGCGGCAACGCTGCCTGCCGCGTTAATTCCGAGCACGGCAGCAGTGTTGCGCTGCACGTGGTGTTCTGTACACGATTGTTGCGTTATGCACCTTACGTTATGGATTTATACTAGATGCCTGACAACTTTGTGCCATTTTCCTTTTCGAATGTTTTTGGTATTTCAGAAGACGCGTTATGGCAGTAGTCCCAACTGTCAGTATCTTGGCAGTCATTAAAGGCAGGTTGAAGACATCACGAGTTTCAAAACTTTTAACCGTCGGCATTCACAACCTGCGCCTGTCCAGTTCAATGTGGCAATAAGCTTATACGAGGCAAAACAATAAAATATTGAATAGGTAAATAAAAACATATCGTCGTTGCGCCTGACAAGTTCCAGATGTGATTTTTACAAGGTTTTGGGAAACTCAAAAAAACATGTTTTATCAAAAACCGTATAAGTAATCAAAAATCTGTAAATGCAGAATTATGAACATTCATTTTTTACATATGTAAGATATACATTTGAAATGCAATGTTGCATATATTTGAAGATTTAATTTTTTTTCCGGTAAATCTGCACATACCTGTTTTGGCACTGTGCATGCAAATTATTCATGTGCCATTTTCATGCACATAAGGGATAATGTTAACACTGTTTTCTCAAAAACTAGTCTATTAAGTGACATTTCGGTATTAAACATTCAGTATACTACTTTCCTTTTCACAATTATAGGTCGGTCTTTTTGTAATGTATTAGTATTAATTAAAACTTCTGTCCTTAATCGTAAAAGTTAAATTAAAAGTATGTTAGAGTCCCACCAAATTTAAGGTGTTTTTTATTAATTCCGTCCTCTCTAGAGGATTTATTATTTTTGAGTTGCTCGAAAGCTGCGCTGACTTTGCTCTGATCGATATCTGGTACATTTGTGTGTTCATGGAGCCCTGTGGACCTGTGATGGTGTAGGTCTCTGTAAAAGCAGTCCATTTCGTCGAAAATATTAATTAAATTAACCTTGAGGGTACAACTTTGCTACCTGTAGCTGTTTGCTGCTATTGAACTGTTGGATACAGACCTTAGGGCCTCTGTTCTGCTCAATCGTAACCTCGAAAACACTGGTGTTATTACGTCTGAGGTCGTGTCTTAGCAGCTTTAGAATCCTACTTCCTACTAATATTACAAATGTGAAAGTTTGTGAAGATGTTTGGATGTTTGTTACTCAATCACGCTCTAACGGCTGATTGGATCTAGCTGGTATTTGGAAGCGGCAACAGGAACCAAATTTCACGCGGGCGAAGCCGCGCGCATCAGCTAGTTCGACATAAAGGTCAAACCGTTCTGGCAGAAACGCCGGCGTAGGTCACTTTTCCCGTCTAATCTTCATAACTTCGAGAGTCTCGAGCTTTGAACGCCTTTTTTGCCATTGCTGGACAAAAATCTTCGAGCACTTGTTGTAACGTTTTACCACTGTGTCGGTTTTATCGTTGTCAGTGGTTTCTAGCAAATCGAAACGATTTCGAAGTTTCATTTGAAACCTTTCGGATCCCAATTCTATGTGTAGCGTAGTAGGTCGCAGAGCAGGCTTTATAACCTAGGCTCTTTCTGAAAATACTGGGACAAGTCAGTGATCACAACCGGCATAAAACCAAGAATGTCAAGTGACAATCACAAAGTCATCACTTTTTTTCGTTATGATAAAGACTTTCTCATTAATTGTGACTTTGTCGGGGCTTCACCAAATCTACTTTTTATGGGGCCTCATATTAAAGAAAGAAATGACCCTGACATTGGAGGGAAAATCAACAAGTAGGTATGTGCCCCAGTCATACGCCGTATCACGGTTTTGCCGCGACCTTATACCCTACAGTTTGGCGTTGAAAATCCCCATTATTATTTTTTTTTTTTAATAAATAAATATTCTCGGACACTTCACACAACGCTATCTGATCCCAAAGTAAGCTAGGAATAACCTGCTTGTGTTATGGGTATCAAACCACGGATATTAATACTTATATACCTTTAAATACATACATATTATACATAGAAACACCCAGACTCTTGAGACAAACATTTATGGGTCACACAAATATTTGTCTCCGGTGGGAATCGAACCCACGACCTCCAGCGACGCAGGCGGTATCACTACCGACTGCGCCACAGAGGCAGTCATTAACTTTGTAGTTGGCAGTACCTTGTAATATCTTCACTATGGTCTTCGTACACAGCCTCTATTGCTTCTTTCGTGCTTCTCGTGGTAGGGGCAAACACCTGAATCACACTCAGAGAGTTCCTGTCGGTGAGTTTCAGTATAAGATATGCTTCCCGAGCCGATACACTGCTGAATTCCACACCACTGCTAATGAGGTACATCATAGATGATACAAGAGGTACATTTTCACCATAAAATCGACACCACCGTCGGAGATCCTTCCATCACTTTGCTAAAAATACAGCATTTCATCTGGTGTGAGGGTTAGCGTGTTCTAGTGTTCCTTGATTGAAGTGTGTAAGTGAAGATACCCTTTATTCGGACCTCGCACAAGTCTAGTATGTCTTTGCGACTCAGTTCTACCTCGAGTTTGATAAGATGCTCGTTGAGCTATGAAGTGTACCAAAAGTGCGTCGTTATATGGAGCCAGGATCAGTCGTGAATGGTAGCCTGTCTTAGCCCGTAAATTCTTTGCACTTCCCTCCCGCCATTGTTGCGACCGCTACCGCGACCGGAACAGCGGAAGTGCAGGGAACGGGGGGCCGTTTATTTTTATAAGCTTTCACATTGGTAGGGGTTTGAGCCTTACTGTACTACGTTGGCCAGACGACAAATAAGTGCGTAGTGCTTTATTTTGTTTGTTCTTCTCTTCGTCATGACCTCATCCGTTAATCAGCAGGAGCACCACTCACAGGTGAGACCGGAAAGTGGCCCCTATGTTGTGGGTAGGACTCTATCCATAACAAAACTTATCAAATAAAATAGTACCAAAATTAATAAAAAGCACATTACTTACGAATTTCGACACACTTTTCTTTTCAATACTAATTAAAATGATGGTTAAATTCACCTTAGACCATGTTTGTCGCCATAAAGATACATATTTATCATGTTCTCCGCGCGATATTGGCAAGATCGCATATTCCATATGTGCGTGTGTGCACATAACGTTTTTTTTCCAAAGCTTAAAACACATTATGGAATTTTGCAAAATTGGTTCTAAGCAAAATATAACACAACGGATTTAACTAGCATGACTAGATTTAGACGGAAATTATAAAAATGCAAAAATCGAAAAATCAAAAAAATGCACATATGCAACTTGTCAGGCGCAACGACGATATGTGTAGCCATTCTCACACAACGTCATCTATCCCAAATTAAGCTAAATATAAGCCTGTGTTATGGGATCTAGACGACTAATAGAATACTGCCTCGGTGGCGCATTTGGTAGTTATGCCGCCTGCCGTGCTGAGGTCCCGGGTCGGTCCAAATATTTATGTGATCCAGTAATGCTTGTTTCCGAGTTTAGAGTTTGAAATGCTATTCAGCTCACCCGCACGGCAATCCCTTGACCAGCGCAGGTAATAAATAACTCTACAAAAAAAACGTTTTGCTACTTGATAGGTTTTCGTCAAGATTTTGTGTAAGCATTGTATTAGTAACCCAGGTTGTGATACCTTTTTAGAAAGCTAATAAACCATAGATATTTTTAAGCACATCTGCAGAATCACTATAGTAGATTTTTTTTTCAGTATGTAAGGAGCAATAGAACAAATAATAGAAATTAATTAATTTTTTCAATCAAAATTCGTGTAGTACGACGAATGTGGTAGAATTACTAGTAATTGGAGTATTTCGAGTAATAAATCAATCGAACTACTATACTAAAACAGCAATAAGAACAACCAATTGCAAACAAATGGCACAAAAAAAAATATTTACTTGAAAAATTGGATTTATTTTAAAAAAATCTTCAAAGTCCAATAGCTTGAAAAGGGTTAAGTTTGGGGTGGGGTACTCCGTAGTGAAAAGTGTTAGAAATGATGGGCACTATGCCCCCCCAAAGAATTCAGGTCGACTTAACCAGTAACCCCATTCAGGTATAAAACCCCCAGTGTATAAAACCCCATTCAGGAAGTCAAATAAAATATAATTGTGTGTGCATGTGTAGTAAAAATTTCAATAAATCATGGTTATAGCAATTTATTTCACGTGGTATTTTATTCATAATATAAAATCTTAACAAAGCAAAAGGGAGTTAGATTAAATAATATTTAATCTAACTCCCTTTTGCTTTGTTAAGATTTTGTTTCATATGTTTTTGAAAAATACCTTGATAATTTATACCCATTACGCCTGAAATCGCATAAAAGAAATTCCCAAAGGCGTATTACCGTACCTACATCCACATTTCGCTGATAAAAGTAATAGCACAGTCGAATAGACCCGAATGTGATGAAACACGAGTTCATTCCGTTTATTGGGCGCTCCCAATTACGGGCTATAACTGAGAAATTTTCCTCATTCGTCATTTTGACCTCTGAGGATTTAGAAAATACGAAAATAGTACCTATTACAATAAAGTAACGAATAACAAAACCTAATTGTATGTATTGTGTTGTATTCAGGACAATAAAATCAATTAGTATAGCGAAAGGTTATTAGCAATAGTACGAATTCTCTGATGACAGGTTATAAGAATTAGCTATAGTGACCATACAGCAGTATGGTAAAAGAGTCTGTAAGTACTCTGTTTAGTAATAAATTGTTATTTAATAGTTTATTGCGGTATGTGAGGCGGGAGGAATTGCGTTCACGCCGTAAATACAAAAAAAAATATCTAGACATTTTTGCTATAATTCCATCAGATTGTTGACAGGTAAAGATTCTTGGATGCAATAACATACAATACAAAATGGATGATGATGTTATGAATTCTTCATGTTACTTAAAAAAACGTTTTTAAAGTTGAAACTAGAATAGTCATCTATACGATGTTAGCCGCAGTTATAGCTACTGAACACAACAGTAAGGAACACAATCTTCTGAAGCCTTGTCAAATAACAAAACAATAAAATGAAAGCAATGGTAACGCGTACGATGAAGTGAAATGATGGAACGACTGCCATTTACGTCGCTCGCATGAAAAATATTTCTACTGATCTTGTTTACATTGACACGGTAATCCATGCTGGGTGTAGGACGCCGTTTTTACGCTTAAGCGAGCAGATGTGAACCAGGGCTGCCTCTAAATTACGATGGTAATTTATAATATTACGGCCATTCGACCTGACGACGTATGGCACACTTCGTCCCGGAGTTTACAAATATGGAAACAGCCTGTGAAATTTTGCAATAGATATTTTTTTTGGATCCCTAAATTTGTATATTATTTATCGTTATCACAATTTTGTTATAAGTCGAATAAATCATAACTTCTAAGCTTCCACGTTGCTTGACCAGAGTAAATTGTGTAAGACTGGTAGTTAATAAAGAGATCAATATTTAGTACCTGAGCTATGTGTTAATATCTATCTGTTTGACATTATATCCACTCGAAATAAAATATGTTCAGTAAAATCGTTGTAAATATTATCACCATGGGAGCACACTAAGCGTCAAACAGTAACAGTCGCGAAACTTTTACTATTGATTATAATAATAAACGTGGTGTTTTCTGTAAGAGCAAAAGTGTATACACAGTTTTAAACACGACATTGTTGATGTTTTGACTTTCAAGTGCTCACCGAGCACTGTTCGTTGCAAAATACTCAAGTGATCTTTGCCCGGATGTGCATTCACGGTTCCATTTGTATGCCTCATGATTTCTTTTTTTTTGTAATATCAAAACAACTTACAGAATGAGAAGGTACTGTTTCTCATGTTAAACGATTTGCAATAGTTCCTTTTTCTTCCGTGTCTTTTTCCATTCATATATTATGAAAGTATTCGGCTGAAAATGCTTATTATATTCACAGATATCAGCAAGTAATGTTGAGAAAATGTCACAATATACACCATAATTCAAGTAAATTGCGACTCATCGCTGAAAAATTACAACCCTACACAGTATTCGCAAAATCGGGACGCAGGAATCAAAATCCCCTTATCGCGCTGAAGCATAGAGCTACGAATTGAAATTGCATAACTATTCACTAGCAGTTCGGACGTTTTTGAAATGTTCTATATTAAAAATTAAATCTTTTATCGTGAAACAGAAATGAGTACTAATGTGTTAACTGAAATATAATTCATTGCTATAAATTTTAATGCATTTTGTCTTTCCTGAAAAAAAAGGGCTGAAAGTTCTTTGTAATTATAACACTATCGGTGCGTAAGTATATAGCACTATTGAATTAAATTATCTCCCTCCGGCACGTTACGTCTTATTCCCGGAATGTCCAGTCGGTTCGTTACGTCTATTTCCCTGAATGTTTATTTCCCTGAATCTTTGCTATTGGTATCATATAGTTAGACGTAGACAGCTAAATTGTTTCAAAACCTGTCAGATGAGGCCCGTCATAATGAAAAAGTCAGGAGGGTCGTCAAGAATTCCCTACTGTAATGCCTCTAATAGTAATCTATAGTAAAATAAGAATAATATAAAAAAGGTATTTTCCTGGCCTTTTATGTTATTGCTAACTAGCTCTATCTATTAACTGATGATCGCGGCTTCGCCTTCGCATAGGAACATTTTTCAGGATGTAAAGTGTGTGTTATTTCGGACTAAAATCTGAATTATCATTATATCATTATAATTGCTGTGTGCAATAACGCCGCTTTGTATCTACCTTTAAAAACTTCAATATATCTGTACATCTTACGTGATTTAAAGAAAGCTATATAGTTATCTAGTACAATAAAGCATAATATCTATCAATCCATATTTCGTCTCTCAATTTTTGAGTGAGTCTCTACTTACTGTAACCGTATCCAAAATTTCGACGTTTAGCATGCCTCTGCCTGCCTATTTGGTAAAGAAGCCATTAAAACTATTTTTCCTCATAAACAAAACATATTTTTTTATAACTTTACAGCAATTTCGTATAAGCAATACCAGTATCAGAATTGTATGGGCCAAAACTGAAATGAAAAGTGCAAAATTCGAGAGAATTTCAAATAAGGCAAACGAAGAGCTGAGTAAACCCAACGGTAATAAAAAGGGCTTTGCTTTTAAGAAATACTTCTCTTGATTGTCGAAGGTGCCCACCTTCGACAATCACGAGGAGTATCACCGTGCCCAATCAACGAGTATAACATTTTCAAACTGGGGCCGATACGACCAATACCGAGAAATGAGTTTGTACTCAGTAATCACAGGCCGCAATCGTGATACCTTTTGAAAACGTTTACCTTTAGAATATAATATTTAGTCATGATATTTGAGGCGAGCATTGAAATAAAATATAGGAACAATTATAGTATAATGAACACAGGACAATTGGACATGTTTTAATTTGGAGAAATGTTTCGTTTGTTTCAATACTTTTATAAATGTGTGGAAATTACCCCCAAGTATACTTTGCCGAAACTCTAGCCGACTAGAACCACACGGTCCCTACCTATCCGCTTATGGCCGAGGACCCCCTGGTAAGGCTTTGGAATATAATCACAGTATCCCCATCAGACTTTAGCTATCACCGCAGTCTCACATGCGCATAATGCCCACGCAGCGCTTATCTCACTCGTGAAGGAGGCGGCGGGGAGGGAGTGGGGTAGAACTCTCCCACCCGAGTTTCGCATTCTGCGGCGGGGACGCCACAAACGTGTCTCTGCCCAAGACTATCGGCCTCCATGACCGGGGGCCTGATGACGGTAAGGGGGCTGCTCACCTTCCTCACAGAAGCAGGGCCTAGACGACAGCGTTACACCTCCAAGAAGCGGGATAACACCCGAATAACCCCCCAATCCTGGGGTCATAATTTCCAAGGGCTGACCCGTGGCTCCCAACCCATTGACATTGGGTAGGAAATGTGTGGTTTTTAGTCGGTAGGAGTCTGGCAAAGCATCCATTTAGGATTTTCCTCACATTAAAAAAAATAGTAAAGAAAAGGTATATTTTCGCGTGCGAGAAATTTCGTTCCTAGACTATAACATTCTATCTCTGTAGGCACCAAATTTCAGCCAGATCCGTTTAGCCGTTACAGCGTGAAAGAGTAACAAACATCCACACTCACAAACATTTGCATTTAAATAATACCTAGTTAAATAGATTTCTGATTAACAAATTCATAATGCATAATATGAGCTAAGTAAATTTATTTATTAAATACATTTCTTAATTCATGGCTAAACTACTACTTGACACAACTTCTCTTCTAAGCAATTGACATCGTAAATTAGTTCCTTCTCAAGGTAGTCCCAGCCTACGACGTTTGGACAAACCGAACTACTGTAGGCTTCGTCCTCCTAATACAGTTGGTCCAACCAAGACCTGGTAACGTAATAACAATGTAAATTTTATCAGCTGAGCCTTCATGTTCATTGTAATGCCTATTTTCAGTCCTGTCGAATGTAGTCTACGTAGAGGCCATGCCCGTATTGCGGACAGAACGCAATCGGCGCTATATGTATATATCTTCCATGACCAGTCGCATAGGGCTGCTGACAATCTTTGTCGTAAGGATTAAGCGTAGATGGTAACATGCGGTGTTATTTTATGGACCAGTGGATAATACCTGAAGCATGGTCTTTCATTTTTTCGGCTAGACATCTTAGAATATTCTTATTCTTTTCAGAAATGTATTTTTGTCACACAAAATTTGAATAAATTAGCAATAGTGCTTCCACAAAGCATATTTGGTTAACATAATACCAAAATAGCGCTTTTTATTTAACTTTATGGCTATGTAGAAAAATCATCTGTTTGTAGTTTGAAATAAAACATAAATGAAAACGTCAATATTGTTTTAAACTTTCACAAATTATGTGTCAAAATAAGAAGTAATTTAAGAATAAAATAAGAGTAATTAAGGAGTGATTTATCAACTCCAGAGAAAATCAGCCCCAAAATAATTTACATTCCCTATTTAGCTCGTTATAGTAAAAAATTCAATAAAATACGAAACACGTCTTCCATCAATTATGTTAATAATGCTATATGCCAAATTTTAAGTTGATCGGACCAAGGAATCACGTTGTGCCATACAAACTTTACCCTCCTTTTTTATACCTTTGGAGGCGGAATTTGCGTATGTTAAAATTACTTTTTTTCAAAATGTAACAAACAACGCTCATGCTTAGTTTGATCATAGTACCGTTAACCGTTTAAGCAATAATTGATAATAACTTTGGGTCTAGGGATCGGACCGCAAAATTAAGTTTGGTGTGAATTCTATATACTTTTCCGGGATAAAAAGTATCCAGTGTGGTGCTCAGGCTATTAAAGGATAATTATACCAAGTTTCATCGTAATCGAACCGGTAGTTTTTGCGTGATGCCTGAACAAACAGACAGACAGACAAAAATTTTTATAATTACTTTTTTGGGTTCGGTGTCGGTCTAGTAACACCCCTGCTATATTTTTTTTGGATATTTTGAATGTACAGAATTTTCACTTCTACAGATTTATTATAAGTTTAGATAATTCAAGGCTTAAAAGTGAATTTATGTTCGCTATACATAAACTTTAATAAGAATCACGAGACCATTATGTCTAAGTTTTGTGTTAAGTAAAGTCCTTTCTTATCCACAAGCTTAAGCTCTGTGACAAGGATGGTGCGAGCCATGCTCTCCAGCGGGAGTAAGTGGGACTGCGCCGCCTCTTTCTGCGAGCAAGTCATGCTCGCGAAGGAGGCGGCGGGACGGGTGCGGCTCTCCGCACCCGGCCCGCCCACTCTCCCACCCGAGTTCCGCAGTCGGCGCCCTGGGCGCCGCCGACGTGTCTTCGCCGAGGACTATCGGCCTCCATGACCGGGGGTCTGAGGACGGTGATAGGGCCGCTCACCGTCCTTACAGAAGCAGGCCCATGACGGCAGCGTGACGTGAGCAACTCACGCACACCCCCCCTTAGAAGCGGGGTCACACCCGAAACCCCCCATAGACGCGGGATTGCACCCGAACCACCCCCTTGGTGAGGCCGCATTGGCGGCCGTAGGTCTGTTGGGAGTCACGGGACATCTTTCCTGAGGGCTTACCCGGGGCTCTCAACCATAGGCTGTTGGGCGTTACGTGAGGTTTTTTAGTCGGTAAGAGTCCGGCATAGCATCCTACGAGGATTTTACCTCACATCAAAAAAAAAGTTCTGTGACAAGGGTATATACTAAATATCACATTGCATCGTTCAGGGGTTTGGCCAAGGCGTTGATTAATGAACCGTTGCTGGCTTTTTTATTTTTTTTTTTTTTTTTTTTTAGTTAGGTCAAGTCAATGTACCTATTTACTTATTTTCATGCCATGGTCCCTAGGTATGTTAGTCTCCCACGGCACCATCGAGCTCCACGAGCACTGCATGCCTATGTATGCTTGAAAACATGAATTGGTCGGCTCTGGATGGTGAGGCACATACATCCTCCGGGATTATACAGTGTTTTTCATAAGTGTATACGAGTCTCGTCCAATCAGCGGCAGCCATCAAAACTGAGTATGGATTTTGAGATCAAATTATCATTTCTGTACATAATATGTACTTAAATTTATGTTATCTGTTAACTAATGAAAAAAATAGGCCTCATATTTTCTGACACATTAGTTTCAACTATTATTGGTTTACTAGTGAAATAAAACAGCATAAAATGTAAAAATAACAAATTATTCAAAAACTTCTGAAATCAATCGACAGTAAAGAAGCACTTCTACAATTCTCTCAAGAATATTACCAGAAATGTTAAAACTTATTCATTTATTCATTTATCCATTACACATCATTGATTACAGGTTCAGTTACATAATTAAAAATTATATCAATTTAAAACAAAATCTGACAATATTAAAAAATCATATGTCTCAAAATAAAAATTAATTCAAATCAAACCAAACACAAACCTTGCTATTCAACATAATCAAACATATTAATAACATAATCGAAAAAGAAAACAATACAATCAAATAAAAACAATAGATGTAAATTAAATTAAGTATCTAAAATCAATTAAATCTTAAATAAGTAGGTACATCAATATAAAATAAAATATTTTTAATAATAACATAATCAATTAAATCATAACAAATAAATAAATTAGGTAGTTACATCAATATAAAATAAAATAATTTGCACATTCAGTTAACAATACAAAATAAAACGAAGTAAATTATAAAATCAGCCAAAACATAATGAGATCAGGATAAGTTAAACCCGATCAATAAATAAATTATAGTTTTGCAAGAAAAAACAATAAATTAGTGTAAAGAATGGTTAATAAAATGATATGAGATAAAATTGTATCAGATAAAATTAAAACACATGTAAATAAAATCATCATAACAGTGTCTTGCTTATGCAAAAGATGCGTAGTAAGGGCTAAGAAAATAAGGAACACATCTGTAGCCGAACTAGGTCGTGACCTGTATCTCGGCATACAGCGCTAACACCCTCAGGCCTATACTACAATAGCAAAGGAGCTAATTTGTACAAATTACTGTAAGTATGTTATGTTATGACCGCGAGCGCGCGTGCAAGCGTGTGTGTGTGTGTGTATGTGTGTGTGTGTGTGTGTGTGTGTGTGTGTGTGTGTGTGTGTGTGTGTGTGTGTGTGTGTGTGTGTGCGTGTGTGTGTGTGACTCTAAAAGGGTTGGATTCAGAAGATTGGGGAATGGAAAGGCGTTTGGGTCCTATTCTGGTATGCTCATTAGGTTTTCTGTATCGTCATAGGATAGGGTTAATAGAAACTCCTTAATTTTCATTTTACACTTTATTTTATTTAAAGGAAATATATCTATGAGTCTATTAACTTCTCTATATAAATATGGTCCAAGGAACACAAAAAACCTACGCACGAAAGATGTATTAGGTCTGTAGTGATTCTCGCATACCAATCTTCCTCGTCGTCTATTACTTACAACAGGGTCAAATTTCATTAGGCTGTGTTGCTTTATAGCAATAGCTAAAACAAACAGTTGACGAACTGTAAGAACCTCACAGTACTCATATAGCAGTTTTGTAGGGAATAGTCGTGGCTTGAATGTACAGATTTTGAGGATAGCCCTCTGCGCAATCTCTGCCGACTTCAAAACAGTTTTTGCAGCCCCTCCCCAAGAAGAAATACAATACGTTATTACTGATTGGCACAAAGCAAAATATACTTGCTTTAAGAGATGCACATCCAAAACGTGTCTCAACTTTTTAAAAACAATTATTAGTTTTCTCACTCTAGCGCTGATCAATTTGACATGTTCGTGAAAGCCAAGATTGCAGTCTATTAGTACACCCAAATATTTTATGACACAGACACGTTCAATTGGAGAACAGGTACATCGTGCGCAGTCGGAACACTGGTGAGCTACTATTTTGTAGTCCTCCAGTTTAACTGTGGGTTGCCGTATGCTGAAAGTCAAATATTTTGTCTTTTCAGCGTTAAGAGTTAGAAGATGGCTTCGCAACCATAAATTGACATTGCTGAATCCCAATTGGGCAGCATTATAGACCCCATCCCATGTATCGGCAGAGAAGATAAGTGCAGTATCGTCTGCGTATGAAATGATTTTGCCTTTGGGTATGTTGATATTTGTGAGGTCATTGATATATATGAGAAATAGGGTTGGGCCCAGTATACTGCCCTGTGGAATACCATACGAGACTGGGAGATCAGTGCCAACATAGTTTCCAATCCGCACACGCTGCACTCGTCCATTGAGATAGCTCTCAAAAAGTTTCAATTGGGTTCCTCTAATGCCAAAGTTTTCTAGTTTTCTGATCATTATTGAAGTCGAAATGGTATCAAACGCTTTCTTAAGATCGAGAAAGATACCCAGACATTTTTGTTTTTTATCTAGTTTAGAACTTATAAAGTCTGTGAGGGCAGAGACAGCGTCATCAGTGGATCTACCCGCTCTAAACCCGAACTGGGTGTCTGATAAAAGTTTATTATGTTCCAGATATTTAGTTAGCCTTTTATTTATAATTTTTTCTAGGATTTTGGAGATGGCAGGGAGGATAGAGATTGGGCGGTAGTTCGCGATATCATTCTTATCGCCACTCTTGTATATCGGTCGCACTTCGGAGGATTTCAAACAACCAGGGAAGATCCCCAATTCCATACATAGATTGAACATGTATGTGAGGGGTGAAACGAAAATGTGACAGTTTTGCTTTAGTATCATGTTTGATATTCTATCCCTACCCACAGTGCATTCAGTCTTCAGTTCCATAGTTATTCGAGAAACCTCACCCTCATCTGTATCCTCCAAAACAAAAGATTTCAAAGTGTGTTTGTCTGTTTTAGGCATTATGATCCGATCTGCATCATTCTGAGCCAGACACTTTTCCGCTAGGGTTTTTCCAATGCTAACATAATAACTATTTACTTCATTCAGGGATTTTTCAGGTGACGAATTACGGGCCAGCAGCTCAGCATGGCTATGCTGTGATTTGCTTAACCCTGTTATGCTCTTGAGGACTTTCCACAATTTTTTGGGGTCATTTTTTGTTCTATCCACTTCTGCCCTTTCGTAAGATAACTTCGCTTTTTTCAAAATTGTGTTAGAAAAGTTTCTATATCGCTTATAAATAGTATTCAAAGTATCGTTATCTGGTGAGGCCTTTGATTTCTTATGGAGATTATCTCTGGTTTTTAAGCATCTCAGCAAACCTGGAGTGATCCAAGGCTTAATGACTCTGTTGCGCCTAGAGCTTTTTATGACGTCAGTATTTTTATCAATTACCCCCTGAACGCAAGTAGTGAAGTAGTCAAAACAGAAGACTGGGTCCCTTGAATTATAGATGGGGTTCAAGTTTATATTATTCAAATCTGCAGAAACCCCCTCACAATTGATTTTATTGGACGATGCAAAAGTGAAAGATCTACTTGGTCTCAAATCCAAGCACAACAAAACTGGGTAGTGGTCCGTTATTGCAGTTTGGGGGATTATAGCATATGCAGAGCGGGAGGTCTTCAGCAAAACATGATCAATGCATGTCCCAGTTTCAGGGCGAGTGATTTCAGTGTGTGCCGGTAGCAAGCCATGGCACGCTGCAAGTGTTAAGTATTTCTGTCCCACAATGCCAATTGCCGAACTGTTTATGTCTATGTTTATGTCCCCAATTATCATCACATTTTCGACATCCGCTATCATCATTAAAGTCTCATTTAAAGATTCGATAAAAATATCTGTATCCCTGTATGAAGGAGAGCGGTAAATCGAAACAACAGAAAAACGTTTCCCCATACAAGCCAAGACACAGTTTCCCTCACGAAAGGGAGGTTCTTCGAGACGAAGCTGAAGTTCGTCTCGATAATATACTACTACGCCATCATTTTGTATCGGGTTGCGCTTAGTTGCGAAATATTGAAACCCATGTATGGCCGGGATGGTAGTGTTTTGAGAGAGTCGACATTCTGTCAAAACCATCACATCACACTCCACTTTCAATCTAGTTAATAGGACTTCGAAAGCAGGGAAATTGCAATTTATGCTGCGTATGTTTTGAGTTAGAACTGTGAATCGATTCTTCGAGAAAGGTTTTAGTAATTTAAAACAGTCATCTAAGTCACAAACCGAGCTTTTAGAAACAGCACAATTGTCGATTTCATCCGATATTAAATTTAGATTATCAAACATAATTATTTCTTTGTGTATCTTGGTCAAATATCAATGTCAAATTAATAATTAAATAATAGCAGTATTTATAGTGGAGGCCCCGACACATATTGTAAGCACCCTTCAGAGCATGATCTGTGTCATTAGTAGTGATTGTATAGTATATTGTTTGTTGTGTAAACATGTAGTCTGTAATATATGGTTGAACAAAAATTAAAGTTATAAACATTAAAAAATTACAATAATAAAAATGCATGCGAAAATACAAGTCGTACGAAGTGCACAGTGGCAGCAGCACAGCACAGGAAACCGAGTCTAGTCACTGGTTGAGCCTTATCTGATCTAGATCCGACTCCGAATTTATCCTTATCTGGGGATCGTTTAATTTTTTTCTTAGAAATACTGTACCGTGAGAGGTCCAGCAGAATTGGAAACCATAGCTTCGCTGAAAAGACCTAGCCTGATAATACAGTCTCTGCGTGTTGTGGGATAGGCTTTCGGAAATATAGACCGGCTGCACTGGTATATTCAGCCTAAAATGCGAAGTGTTGAGTTTTTCTACTTTTGCTTTGGTCTTGTTAAATTTTTTAACTCCATCGAGTACCTTTTCCTTTGATATGACGGTGGTGAAATCAACCATAATAGGATTCGACCCTTTTTTTGTTTTTAGACGATATACATCTTTTATATTAGGACTTGCAATTTCGATGTTGAGTGACGCTCCCATATTTACCACTAAATTGCAGAGGTCCTCTTTAGTCTCTTTCCCTTTTTGGGGAATGTTACGGATTTCTATTGCCGTTGCCCGAGATCTACGTTCCAGAAGTTCTACCTTCTCCTGAAGTTGCTGAATGATTCGCCTGTCCTCTCTCCGTTCCGTTTCTAAGACTGATATGCGGCTCAAAAATTCGTCGTATTTGTCAGACATCACCTCAACACATTGTTTTAACTCTTTGTTTTGGTCAATTAAGCTACTGACCTTAGCTATTAGGTCCTCAAAACGTTTATCTTGCCTATCTGAGAAGCTAGTAAAGGAAGCCAAGGTAATGGGGAGGGGATCATTTTCACGCTCCAATTTCCTTTTTTTACGCTCCGAGCTTTTAGATGCAAGCTGAGACAGATCGGGCGCCGATGCGCATTGATGTAGGTTGACGTCTATAGCTGCCCCTCGGGGCGGAGCTAAAGTTTCTGAAGACATCCGTTCTGTTGTTGGTACCGGTGATGGAGGTGGAGTACGCTTCAGGGGCATCCTAAGGACGTGTGCAGGTAGTTGTTGGGCAGAGTTTTGGTGCGCCAAAAGAAGATGGGAGTTGCTATTTTGTCGATTGCAGAATTCCGTTCAAATTATGCAAGATCAAATTTAATTTCTAGTTTGTTTGAACGCACCCTTAAATATTTGATATGCGGCAACTAAACGCAGCTGTCATGCGTCAGATGTTTTTCTAAGTCAGCCCACAGCTGTCAAATCCGTCAATCCGTGTTATTTTCACAAACAAAAGTTGATTTTAATTAAATTTAAGTTGGAGTTAAAAGTGAGAGTAAGAAAGTGAAAGTGTTTTTCAAACTGCACCAACGAATTTTCCGTTTATACGTGATGTTATTTTGAGATGTAGCTTACTCACTTGTCTCAGTTTGATGATAATTGCATCTGTGCTCCTTTCCGATGACAAGTTCTGCAATTATTTCACGTTTAATGGCAAATTTGTACACAAATATGGTATGTTCTTTAATTTAATGTAGCACAGGGCCTGAGAATAATTGTTTACACTGCCGGGGTTGCCAGCTAACTGAAGCTAACTGAAGCTTTAATTAAGAAAAAAGTACGACGTTAGAATTTTCATAAACAAGGCAAATGGGGAATCAGTTTGAATTAAATTACGATAAGTCTATTGGTAAAAGGTAAACTTGATATCCTATTCTTCTAAGTAATTTATTCTGAGAAATGTTGCTAAAATATATCGTGCAACACATAATTCACTCTTTCGTAAACTCGAATTTTTATCCTAAAATGTAATGTGTTAAATAGTTATAATAACATCAAAAATTCTTACTTTTAGGTAGTTAATCAAGATTCTATTTGAATGTAACGTCATTTAATCTAAAGTATTGTCTGTGTTAATTCTATTCTGGTCGCCTATAAGACTTGAGACATTATAGAACAAGTTCCATGTGTTATCATAACTATACACATAAACTTCATCTTGAAACTATCTATCCATTTGACGCAGTCATAAAAATCTGTTCAGTACCTTTTTAAGTTTATTGCGAACATATAGAGAGAAATTGTTTAATAATTTGTAAGGATATTGATACCTGTACCGAATAAATGCTATACTTTGTACCTACTCTTTAGTTTGATAAATAACTGCGTTCGTATTTTGTACGCTGTTGCAGAATGATGCATGCTTCTAAAACTTTTGTGCAGGAAAACTAATTTAAAGTTTGAAGACCAGTGTTATTTATTTACATAAAAACTACTTACTGTTCCACTAGTTTGCTTTATGAATAGTTTTTCAATTTTTGTGGGGGAAACATTTGCTTTAGCGTTAGTAGAGTCGTCAGGTACGTACCTACTTATTTAAGCTTTGCAAAATAAACTTCGATGGCGAATGATCAACAAATTATTGCATTTTAGCACACGTTATTCCTAGTATTTGTGTATTTGGATGAGTTTTATATTGTATCTATATAACAAATCTTTTAAGTTCATTACTCCGATGTATATCGAATTAATGGACTCATAATATATCTAACTACATGTTATATGAAAGTGGCAATGTGGTATGAACGAGATTAGTCGGCCCTCTCTACTCACTGAGCTAATCTTGTACTCGAGCCTTTAGATAGGTACAGACTAATTGGAGCAGTTTCCTGTTACCAGATGAAACAGTAAAATTAAATTTTACTGTTTCATTTGGTAACAGGAAACTGCTCCAATTAGTTGAATCAAAATATTGTTAAAACAATGAAATTTTCAAATCTAAATATATAACGGGTGTTTTTTTTAGAGGTATAGAACTTTAAGTTGGCCTAGCTGTTTTAACCGGCGGTATTTTTGTCAGCTGTAAAGTGATTTATGTTTAGTATGGTTTGGCATTTTAACATAAATAGACTGAAGCCTGAACAATGCTTCCAAATTGTGCAAATTTATTTTGAAAATCATGGTTCTTTCCGAAATGCGTATCGTGATTTTCATAAGCGAATTTTCTTTAGCGGTGCAGCTCACTTTTGGTTGAATGGATACATCAATAAACAAAACTGCCATATTTGGGGTGATGATGATCCTCAAGTGTATGTTGTGACACCGTTACATCCAGTAAAACTGACTGTGTGGTGTACTTTATAGGCTGGTGGAATAATTGGTCCGTACTTCTTTAGAAACGATGCTGACCAGAATGTTACAGTCAATCGTGACTGCTATAGAGCGAAGATTACTGACTTTTTCGTTCATCAATTGAACAACCATGTTGTGCAGGAGTAGTGGTTTCAACAAGACGGCGCAACATGTCACATTGCTCGTGCCACAATTGATTTATTGAAGGAAACGTTTGGTAACCGCATAGTTTCACGTTTTGGACACGTGGATTGGCCTCCAGAGTCGTGCGATTTTACGCCACTTGACTATTTTCTGTGGAGATATGTGAAGTCGCTCGTCTACGCCGATAAGCCCGAAACGATTGACCACTTGGAGGATAACATTCGGGGCGATATTGTCGCTATACGGCCACAAATGTTGGGAAAGTCATCGAAAATTGGACCTCTAGATTAGACTACGTCCGAGCCAGCCCTGGCGGTTATATGCCAGAAATCATATTTAAATTATAATACCAGAAGATTTCCTTTCGAATAAAGTCATTTCCATATCAATAAAAACAATCACCTTCATTTTATTCCATTTCAAAGTTCTATACCTCGAAAAAAAACACCCTTTATAACTCAAAGGTGACTGACTGACTGACATAGTGATCTATCAACGCACAGCCCAAACCACTGGACGGATTGGGTTGAAATTTGGCATGCAGGTAGATGTTATGACGTAGGCATCCGCAAAATAAATTCTACCCCCAAGGGGATAAAATACGGGAAGCGGGAACGGAAACAAATTTTAAGCGGGCGAAGCTGCGGGCATCAGCTAGTTAACTTATATCACGTCGAAACAAACATTCCTAAAACAAAATTTTGCAAAACAAACCAACACTTGTTTCGAATATTTTAAACATTTCAGTGACACACTCATACATACTACACTCAAGCGAAATATGACAAACTTTTACAAATAACAAACACAGAATAGTTTGACGTCCGCCCCAGAGCAGACAATAGCCGGGTCGAAACTTTAAAATGTCATTACTTTGTTTCAATAGCGGCGTGAATGAAAATTCAGAAGTGAACTTTAACAGGTTTTGACGCTTCAACTCGTACCCACATCCAAAAAAGGTTAAAGATCAACTATGCAGTGTGTTAGTCTCAAGCGTCCAATAAATTCAAAATATAGTATCCTCTCCTTCAGTTTACTGGAACATTTGACTTAACATAAATGTATGTCCGAGATCGTATCTGCGTATTTACTTCAGGAATAAAATTAATTGTCTTTGAAAAATTACACAATCTTACTTTCTATGCTGATTTTGCTTTCTATTCACTGAATGAGTATGATACCAACGCGTGTCTACGCTCACACACAATGCCTCTGTCGCAAATTTATGTACTGCAATAGCGCCATTTGCATTGTTTTAGGAATAATTTAATGAACACTTTGAATACTCCCCACGACACTTCGCTAATACCCCACAGATAGTTTGTTAAAAAACTGCTAATGACAAAGTTTGAGCCTCAGTAAATTTTGATTTTACATTATGTAATTTGCGTGATTTCAAGTGAACCGAACGCTTTTGGTTTTACATACATAATGTAAAATCAAAAGCGTTCAGTTGCGTTCGGTTCAATTGAAATCAAGCAAATCATGTAATCTGCGTGATTTCAATTGAACCGAATGCAATACTTTGTTGCGTACTTAGTTTGCGGACTTGAATTTCATTTGGCAATTGTTATAATTATTATAGCAAATAAATCCTTAACAATTTTGTAGATAGGTACATTTATAGCTCTATAAACCATCTAGGGGACCGATTTTTTTTACGTGATTCACTGGGTCTTCAGAAATTCTCGTATTTCACTCCAATTCTCACTGTTCACTTTTTATTAGGTACTTATTTCCTTCCGTACGGCGGGTCGGCTTCGGTCTCACCACACAGTCATAGATGAAGCTAGCTACTACGCCTTGTAACTCACTGCTGCAGTAAATGTCGCTCCGTCTTCACGTCTCCTTTCATTTCCCAACCATCATGGCAGCGCAAAATAGAAAAAAGGTACCACAGTGGCCGCTGCGAATAATCCCAGAAACGCACAGTTCGAGGTGGAGTTTGCTAACATCCGCGGACTCCATGCCAATCTCGACGCCGTCTTTCACCATCTAGAGACGGCACGGCCAATGTTACCCTGGCTATGTCATCGAGAAACAATTACGAGATAAAGCCGGGGTGTGCGCGTTCGTTAGGACGGATGTTTGCTGTCGCCGGCTGCGCTGCCTTGAGAACCCTTCCTTCTCCGTCCTTTGGATGCACCTAGATCACGGCTCCATGAGTCAGATCAACGTGTGTGTCTACCGATCCCACACAGGGACAGCTGAGATAGCGAGGCTGTTTCAGCTCCTCAGCGAGGGGGCTGATGATGTGCAGGTGCGGTTCCCGAACAACGAATTTGTATTTCTAGGGGACTTAAATGGCCACCACACTGAGTGGCTGGGGTCCCGCAGGACCGATCCTGCGGGACGGGCCGCCTACGCGTTCGTTCTCTCCCATGGTCTGACCCAAATGGTACGCGGGATTACGCGCATACCGAACAGGTCGGACCATGAACCCGCACTACTGGACTTACTGCTGACGAGTTATCGAGCACAGTACAGTGTGTCGGTTGGTGCCCCATTGGGTGAATCCGGCTACTGTGTTGTGTGCGCTCGCCTGCAGGTGTCATCTCCTGCAAGGGCAATAGAGGTGACACGGCGATTGTGGCACTACTCGTCAGCAGACTGAGATGGACTACGAGAATACTTTCCAGCCGTCTCGTGGAGTCAGCGCTGCTTTGCAGGGAGGGCTTCATCGGAAAGCGCCTCTGCGGTTACTGACGAGATCACTTTAGGTATGGAATACTACATTCCATGCACTAATGTCGCCAGCATCCGCAAAGCCCGCAGCTGTTCAACAAAAACAGGCAGCGTACCGCGCCTGGATCAGGGCTCAAGCTGTGCGCAATCCGAATCTGGCCCACCTCAAGGCAGCTTACAACAGGCCACTAAGTCCAGTAAGAGGACCTTCAAGAGAACGGACGCCCAGCGCGTCACGCGGCTTGGTCAGGAACTCTCGTCACATCCAACGGGCAGCCGTGGATACTGGCTGTAGCATTTATTTTCTATAGATGCAGTATTTAGGATGTGAAAGCAGCCTTATCGAGTTATCTTTTTTTAATCGGTTGTCAGTGGTGACATTTCTGCTGTCAGAATGACAGGATGTCATAAGTTCGGTGACGAAGCGTTTCGCATTTAAAGGAACGGGTTTTGTTAAGATTTTTCGTGAAAGAAGGGACTTTGACCGAGACCTGCTTTGGGGTAGTTGGAGGTCCTTTGGCTTATGCTCTGAGACTGTGCCGCGAATCAGTTTTTCGCTCAAGCGCGATTATTTGTTGCCTCGCATGGTCTAGCGGGCTGTGATTGGGTTGCTGCATTGCATCTTACTACATTTTACCCAGAAAACTGGGTTTTTTACTACGGGGCTAGTTGCCGGATGAGATATTTGGTGCCGCACCTATAAGTGAGTGGGCTGCACGTGGTACGACAACGTGGAAGTGCGGACTACACGAGCTTCTCATGTGAGAGGTATCTGCCGTCATCACCTGGCAGTAACAACAGGCAGTCACTCTCACTCAGCTCACTCTGCAGGCCAGTAAATCCACTACTTATGTGTAGCTTAGTAGCATAAGTACCTAAGCACTGACTATACTTCTGTGTACCTGTGATATTTGTGTCTATCAGTGAATAAGCTCTCTGTGTGTCTCTGTGTATCTCTGTGTTATATAAATATATGTGTGTACACCCTACCTGACTGTTTTCGTCAGAGCCCTGGCCTACCCTTGCACGCACACTGGAATCTCTGTAGTAAGGCGCCCTGGGAAAGAGTTCTCTGCATAGCTACCTCGCGCTAGTTGGTGAGTAACACTGATCATCTTAGTGTTACAAATTGGCTCCCAACGTAGTGGCAAATCTCTGGGTCTACTCTGCGGTAGTCTCAGTCTGGTGTGTGTGCATAGGTGGTTATCTCTGGCGAAACCATTCTGGAATCGTCCGAGACGCTCCAGGACGTTAATTGGTGGTGCTAACAGCTAAGCACAAAATTATCCCTTTCGTCTTCTTCCAGCTACCTACATCTTTGGCTGGAAAAGACACTAAATTCTAAATTCAAAAATTTAAAATAGCTGTGATTTTGGAAAAACTTTTTGATTTTATTTGGCATACCCACTTTTTTTTCTTATTGTGTTTTATGTTCCTTTTTTTTATGGTGCACACATGTATTTATCATTAGTGTATTATTGTATATTATTCTATAGCTTTACCTTGTAGGGTAAACTTGGTAAACTTCTCACTGTGTAAACTTTGTGAATTTCTCTGTGTAACTTAAAACTTTTTTATAAGGTGTGTACATACCTTGTAATTTTGAATGTTAACCTGAACAGTGTTATCAGAAAATTTAGAAACTTTTCTCTCTTAGTATACCCTTAATCTTTGTTAAATTCTAAAAGTCAATTTGAAACATAATTACCTAACTTAGTACACTTTGTTGTAACTCAATTTACATTTTTACTTTGTAATTGATCCCTATCTGTGCCATTTTATATTTATAATTGTTGTAAGTAAATTTTTACATAATGGCACAGATGAAAAAATATATTAATTATTTAAGAAAGGATGAACTTGCTAACGAGCTGTCCCACATGGGTATTTCAGTGGAACCGGAAACGACAGTGTCTGGCCTTCGGAGTGAGCTAAGAACGGCACACCGACTCGTCCGTCGAGGTAGCATCAAAGCGAGTGCTCCGGTACCCGCTGATGCACCGGCTGAGCTCTCGATCTGCCTTCCAAGAGTCTCCGAGCTGGAGGAGGCTATTCAGTCAGGTGACATTTTCATTAATAAAGGTGGTCGTCTTAGGGTGTCCATCAGAGCCAACTACTTATTGAGTAGGTTAGCTCGTTGTGGTCTGGATTGCCCCGACCTGGTGGATATTCGTGGTAGGCTAGTGAAGATCATCGCTAGGGCTGAACCCAGTAGTGATTCTGAATCCGAAGGTTCGGATGATGATGGTGATGATCCTTCGGGTCGTGACCAGGTGGAATATACTTCACCAGTAGTGAGAGAGGACCGCTCGGTGCGAGCTAGTTCAAGTAGGAATAGTTCTACATGTAACATAGTGTATAAAGAACGTCCCCTTAACTTATGTTCATTTAACTTAAAATATGATGGTTCTACTTGTGTACGTGTGTTTTTAGAGAGATTAGAGGAACTTAGATGTGCTCGGGAGGTTACTAAGCCTAGACTCCTTATGGCTTTCTCCGACCTGTTGGATGGACCGGCTTTGTCTTGGTTCCGTACAAACAAAGCTAACTTCATCTCATATGAGGATCTTATTAGTGAGCTTAGAGATACCTTCGATATTCCTGATTATGATTACCGCCTCAGGAACGAGATAAGACAGCGTACACAAGCCCGCTCTGAGTCCTTGGTTAACTATATATGTACAATGCAAGCCATGTTCTCAAGGTTGTCATGTAAGATGCCCAGTGAGGAACAGCTGGACATTCTCATGCACAACATTAGACCTGACTACATGAAGGAACTGGCCTTGCATGATGTCAACTCTGTAGATGACTTGAGACGTTTGGGTAAGCGCTTGGAGCTTGCGCGTACTAGGGCAGACGCTTTCCATGAGCCTGCTCTTGACAAGTTTGAGATTACATCTGACTTACACCAGCTTAAGAACAAAGGTGTACAAAAGCCCGCTAAGCAGGTGTCTGCAGTGGAGACGCCGGTTACCCCCCACGATCGCAAATGCTTTCGTTGCGGCGGGGGCGGTCACACTGCATACAGCTGCACACAGTCAAGGGAGCTGGTGTGTTTCCGGTGTGGTCTCAAAGGAGTCAAGACCCCAGACTGCTCACACTGTACTAGCAAGTCAAAAAACGCGTAGGCCAGGGCCTTGTTAGGAACTCTGTGCATCACTCTGTATCTGAGTCTATTTCTGATAAGGTCCTGTTTCCTAAACGGGATAGTGACATTAGACCGTATCTAGTTGTTAAGGTTTTAAATTTAAATGTCTTAGGCCTTCTAGATTCCGGTGCCTCCTGCTCTATACTAGGTAAGGGAGCGCACCGCATCTTCTTGGAACTGGGTTTTGATCTTGTGAGTATCAATCCTACTTTTCGTATTACAACTGCAGACAGCACTCACTTGCAATGTCTGGGTTGTATCTCTTTGCCAATTGAGTACAATTCGGTTATCCGAGTTGTCAAGTTCTATGTTGTCCCAGGTATAACCACCTCCATGATATTTGGAGTGGATTTCTGGCAACAATTTAAGTTAAGTGATAAGTTAATTTTACAAAATATTAGTCTTGATAGCTTTAGTGATAATAATCCTATAGAGTCTGTGTCCCTTAACGGTGGCCTCGAGGATTACGACAACCTGACAACTAAACAAAGGTGTGTAATCAACGAGGTCATTGAAAAGTTCGACTCGTTGAACACTGATAAGGTGGGTTTAGGTCGGACCTCACTTGTGCACCATGTCATTGACACTGGTGACAGCAAGCCGATCAAGCAGCGTTATTATCCGCTCTCTCCCCTTAAGCAGAAGGCCCTGGAAGCCGAGCTGGACCGAATGCTGGAGATGGGAGTAGTGTCCTCGTCTCAGTCCGCCTGGAACTCTCCAGTGGTCATGGTGGAGAAGGCGAACGGCGACCTCAGATTGTGCTTGGACTCTCGCAAGCTGAACTCTGTGTCTAAGAGTGACGCCTACCCCTTACCCTAAATCAATCAAATCTTAGACCATCTTAATAATGCTAAGTATTTAACCTCTGTAGATCTGAGTGCAGCCTACTGGCAGATTCCATTCGACTCACTCCAGTCTGCTGAGAAGACTGCTTTTACGGTTCCCCGGAGAGGATTGTTCCATTACAATTCCATGTGCTTCGGTCTTGTCGGTGCCAGTGCCACGATGCAACGCCTCATGGACCGTCTGTTTGGTCCCGAGTTCGACAACAAGGTATTTGCGTTTCAGGATGACATAGTCTGTGTGTCCAGCACCTTTGAGGAGCATGTAGAGCTCTTACATAGAGTCTATCAGCAACTCAAGGATGCTGGCCTAACTATTAATATGAAAAAATCCCACTTTTGTCGGAGTGAACTCAAATACCTGGGGTATTATGTGGACAAACATGGCTTACGGACAGACCCGGGTAAAGTTGAGGTTATCCTCAACTATCCCACCCCTTCTAACCCTAAGGAGGTTAAGAGATTTCTGGGAATGGCCGGCTGGTATCGTCGCTTTGTTAACAACTTCTCGAAGATTAGTAAACCTCTGTGCAAACTCACTTCTACGAACCTTAAGTTCGAATGGACCCCTGAGGCTGAACAGTCCTTTAACCTGCTAAAGTCAGCCTTGGTTTCTGCCCCTATATTAAAAATGCCTAACTTTGAGATGCCCTTCCGCATTCTTAGTGACGCGTCAGCTTACTCAGTTGCTGCTGTACTGACACAAACTCACGATGGTGTTGAGCACCCTATCGCCTACTGTAGCCGTTCTCTCAACAAGAACGAGGTGAACTACAGCACAACTGAGCGAGAACTTCTGGCCGTGATTTTCGCTTTGGAACAATTTCGACAGTACGTCGAAGGCCAAAAATGTACGGTCGTCACGGATCATTCATCTCTTCTGTGGTTCCATAAGCTAAAAAATCCCACGGGTCGTCTAGCACGTTGGAGCATGAGGCTCAGTCAATTCGATTTTGACATAGAGCATCGAAAAGGTAAAGACCACGTTGTACCTGATGCTCTGTCTCGTATCAAAATTGATTCCCTCGATGCAGTACCCACTAAAGACCCGTGGTATGACCACACCATGAATAGTGTTCGGAAGAACCCTAGGAAGTCACCAAATTATGACATTCGTGACAACCTTCTATATAGGTTAACTAAAAATAAATATTCTTTGACTTCAGACTTTGACTGGAAGCTGGTGGTACCTCAGGAGGATCGCTTGCCCCTGCTCTCTAAGTACCACGATGACACACTTAGTGCCCATGGTGGCGTTTGGAAGACGCATAAAAGGTTAGCCCTAAATTATTACTGGCCCAAGATGTACGAGGACGTCAAAGAATATGTTGGGAATTGCGAAACATGCAAGCAGTACAAACCCGTAAATACGTCTCGTCCCGGCCTAATGGGTAGCCCGAAGCGGGTTTCGAAGCCATTCGAAGCTATCTCTGTCGATCTGCTTGGTCCCTTTCCCACTTCGAGCAATAGAAACGTACACCTGATCGTGGTCTCCGACTACTTTAGCAAATACGTCATGTTGTGCCCTGTTCGGGTTGCCACAGGCGCTGTAGTCGCGAGGTTCATAGAGAAGAGTGTGTTTCTCGTGCACGGAGTCTGCAAGACTATTTACATGGATAATGGCCCTCAGTTTGTGAGTAAGCCATTTAAGGATCTGTTGGCTAAATACAATGTACCTAATATATATTATAACCCTAGGTATCATGCCCAAACTAATCAGGCGGAACGAGCTATTCGCAATGTGGTTCAAGCGATCTCATGCTATGTGAAGTCACAACACAAGTCTTGGGATCAGTTCTTGGTTGAGATACAGTGTGCTTTAAACACTGCAGTTAACGAAGCAACTCGTTTCACCCCTTACTTTTTGGTACATGGTAGGGAATTTATTGGGGATGGAGTGCTGTACAGGCAGACAGATATCGCGTGCCATCCTACTTCAGTCTCTGTAGACGATCCATCAGCCTTCGGTGTCAAGCTGAGAGAAATACAACGCATTTACGACCAGGTGAGGAAACATTTGAACGTTGCCCACCAGCGTAATGAAAAGTATTACAACCTCAGAAAAAGGCATGTAGAGCTGAAAGTGGGACAGATAGTTTACAAACGCACGTTCTACCTGTCCAACAAGGCCAAGAATTTTACTGCTAAGCTAGCTCCTAAGTTCCTTAAATGTGTGGTGACTGCTAAACGATCCCCTTTAGTATATAGGCTGTCAGATCTGGACGGTAAGGATCTTGGGGAGTACCATATCAAGGACATCCTGAAGTATCAGGAGGAGCAGTCTCCAATACCTAACGTAACTACATAGCACTGTTTCTCTAGTTTATTAAACCAGTGCTATGTGATCATTATGTAAGACTATTTTAATCTTTTGTTTGTATTTCTATATGTGTACGTGACTTTAAATTGTCACGTTGTAGTTTCTTCTATGCACCGCACCGAGCGTTTTTCTCTCATTCGCTTCTTAGTACTCTACATTATCCTGAGAGCTTGGGTAGTGTTAGGGTATCGGCAGTGAGTAAAGGGAGCATTCGTTTTCTATGAAGGGCATTAGACTCTAGTTACTTAGCCTAACCGGTACACGAGTCAGTGTCTAGTTGGGTACATAGGAGGATCTTTCTTTGGTATTGTAATGGTCGTAGTCAGCTGGTGTTTGAAGGACCTAGCTGGTTGTCTTTGTTTATTAGTCAGTACTTTTCTGTTTTCTTTATTGTGTATTTCCAGCGTGTCATATCCGCAGGAAATACTATTAAAGGGGGGGTGGTTGTAGCATTTATTTTCTATAGATGCAGTATTTAGGATGTGAAAGCAGCCTTATCGAGTTATCTTTTTTTAATCGGTTGTCAGTGGTGACATTTCTGCTGTCAGAATGACAGGATGTCATAAGTTCGGTGACGAAGCGTTTCGCATTTAAAGGAACGGGTTTTGTTAAGATTTTTCGTGAAAGAAGGGACTTTGACCGAGACCTGCTTTGGGGTAGTTGGAGGTCCTTTGGCTTATGCTCTGAGACTGTGCCGCGAATCAGTTTTTCGCTCAAGCGCGATTATTTGTTGCCTCGCATGGTCTAGCGGGCTGTGATTGGGTTGCTGCATTGCATCTTACTACATTTTACCCAGAAAACTGGGTTTTTTACTACGGGGCTAGTTGCCGGATGAGATATTTGGTGCCGCACCTATAAGTGAGTGGGCTGCACGTGGTACGACAACGTGGAAGTGCGGACTACACGAGCTTCTCATGTGAGAGGTATCTGCCGTCATCACCTGGCAGTAACAACAGGCAGTCACTCTCACTCAGCTCACTCTGCAGGCCAGTAAATCCACTACTTATGTGTAGCTTAGTAGCATAAGTACCTAAGCACTGACTATACTTCTGTGTACCTGTGATATTTGTGTCTATCAGTGAATAAGCTCTCTGTGTGTCTCTGTGTATCTCTGTGTTATATAAATATATGTGTGTACACCCTACCTGACTGTTTTCGTCAGAGCCCTGGCCTACCCTTGCACGCACACTGGAATCTCTGTAGTAAGGCGCCCTGGGAAAGAGTTCTCTGCATAGCTACCTCGCGCTAGTTGGTGAGTAACACTGATCATCTTAGTGTTACATGGCAACTGGCCAAAGCCGTGCATGCCAACTTCTGCAGGCCCTCACTGCCGCTGCTGCGCTATCCTGACGGATCACTGGCTCACAAGGCCCAAGAGAAAGCAGAAATGCTGACCAACCTCTTTGCGGCTAATTTCCGGGTCGATGACTGTGGCAAGCAACCACCCACTATCGCCGACTGTGGAACCACGATGCCGGATATTGTAATCCGGCAGTGCGATGTGCAAGCGATGCTGCGGTCACTCGACACGCGGAAAGCCAGTGGTCCTGATGGGATTCCGGCGGTGGTGCTGAGAAAGTGTGCAGCCGAATTGTCTCCAATGCTCACACGCCTGTATCGCCTTTCCTACTCGTCGGGGGAAGTGCCAGAGGCTTGGAAGGAGGTGAATGTCCAACCGATCCCCAAGAAATGGGATCGGTCGAATCCGGCCAACTATCGTCCCATAGCCGTAACCACCGTCATCTGCAAGGTGTTCGAGCTGATTATCAACAAGCAGCTCATGCGCTATCTGGAGGATCACTCGCTAATCAGCGATCGTCAATACGGCTTTAGGCCGAAACGATCACCGAGTGACCTCCTAGCGTATATAACACATACCTGGGGTGAGGCTATGGAGAAGCACGGCAAATCTCTGGCTATTGGCCTAGACATCCCTAAAGCCTTTGATAGGGTATGGCATGCATCACTTCTTTCCAAGCCGCAGGCATACGGTCTATCGCCTCAGTTGTGCCACTGGTTGACCAGCTTCCTGCACGGGCGACGTATGCGGGTTCTCTGTGATGGTAAGGCTTCCTGCTTTTGCAGGTAAATGCAGGAGTACCACAGGGATCGGTATTGTACCCAACTCTCTTTCTTCTGCATATCAATGACATGCTGTCTCTTGGGTGCATTCATTGGTATGCGGACGATGGTACTCTGCATGGGAGCTATTCTGGCCGTCCAGTGTATGGGCGACACGACGTGGAGGAGAAGAGACGGCAACTCGTGGCGGATCTCGACCGGGACCTGGGTCACATTGTCCAATGGGGTTCAGACAACCTGGTCGAATTCAACGCACACGGCGTTTACAGCTCAGAAGTCCCCATTCCTACCACTACCAACTCTTCAGAGAATTACGGTTAAACTAAAGTACAATCTGGAGATCCTCGAGAGCTCAATCACAAAAAACTACATAGAGCGTTGTATTGGACTGGCCTTGCGGAAACTAGGAGTCCTAAATAAGGTGAGACGGTACTTCATGGCACATCAGAGATGTCTACTGTACAAGACGAAGATTCGCCCCTGCGTCGAATACTGTTCTCACCTTTGGGATGACTCCACGAGGTACTTGCTGGACGCGCTTGACGCTATGCAGAGACGTGCTATCCGAATAATTTGTTGTCCTGAGGTGACGGGAGGCCTCGAACCGTTGGCGCAGTGAAGAACCATAGCGTCCTTAGCTGCCTTTTACCGAATGTATCACGGCGAATGTTCTGAAGAGCTCTTCAACCTGATCCCGCCCTCTCCTTTCCGATCCCGAACAACGCGTGCGGGGCAGAGATGCCACTCATACACAGTGGAGAGAATCTTCGCCAGAACAGAGCGTTTCAAAAGATCGTTCCTCTGTCGAACTAAAAAAAAAACCCTTTTTGCCGAACGGCTATACTTATACAAGGTTTCTTTCACCCAAAGGTTTACTGGGAGAAAACTCAGTGTTGAGTTAAGCTCGCCTTTGTACATCATAGTTTCTAGTTATCAATGTCAATGTATTTTTTTGTTTCTTTCTGGTCATATGCGTCGAAAGGCAATAAAGAATTAAAACTAAACTAAAACTAAACTATAGGTACTTATACAAGGGTTAAGCATTGCAATACATAACGTGGGAATTTGGTATTTTGGTTACCAAATGAGAACTTTCATTCAGCTTAGTTTTGTAGTTTATAGTGCCATTTTTGTTTGTTGCAGTATTTGTTTGCTCACTAGTTATAGTGGGTACTGTTAGTATTGACAGCTACTAACAAACTCTGCTTAGTTCTGTAGCTATTAATTTGTACAAAATTTTTACTTCAAAATGGTATCCTCAGATTGTTTCCTCGTAATTGCTTCGTGAACACTTTTCATATCCTCAAACAACAATTTATGCGGGTGTAGCGGACACCAACTCCGGTATTTTAGAGCTTATGACAGTAAAAAGCACCGAAACACTCTTAAAATAATATATACTTTACACGTACATTAAAATTTTCTTCATTAGTACAATAATACATATATAAGAACGAACAATAACCAACGAGGCAGACATGAAATTAATGAAAAGTAATAAGAAAATGTTATTACAGTAATAAACATTTCTTTCGCTTCAGGGTATTAAAATTTAGAGATAAACATTATCTTTGTAAAGTGGGTATATATAAATACTTACCAAAAATGGTATTTTAAGCAGCACTTAATCTATTACGAGAGTTTTCCTTGTGTTCATAATTCGATATTATGATGGACTAAGAGCGACACAATGCCCATTGATAACATGAGCATAATTTACAAGAGGAAGTGCAAGGAATGATTATTGAGTTTTATTTTAAACGTTAGCTCATTCATATCACTTTTTAACATTATTATCATTAATCATGACATTTTCTGTTTTACCTTTTGGAGACAGCAAAAATGAACGTATACCCTTGTAAGCTTCTTCATTTGAATTTACATTTAATTATGGACGCTTTGCAAGCTTTTAAGCACGACAATGAACCTACATCGCTTTATTAAAAACTCATCTTCTTTTGACGGGACCATAATGAACTTATTTCATCACTTTCCTAATTCCTTTCCATTTATCTAGCTTGTATGTATCACTTTTCTGTATGCTTGTCAAAATCTATGCGTTTTCTTTTATTAATAATATATACTAAAAAAACCCATTACGGCAGTGATTTTCAACCTTTTTCATGATGCGACCCCCCTGGCATGAACAAATATTTCGCGACCCCCCCGACCCTTAATTTTTTATTGTCTATAGGTATGTGTATGTTACAGTGTAACAAATATTCCTTCTATACGACGAAAACATTAAGGAAAGTACCTTTGTGTCTTTGCAATTTAACAAATCGACGGATATTGCGGTTTGTGCGCAGTTTGTAGATTTTGTGCGATTTGCATCCAGTGAAAATTGAATGGAAGAAATACTATTTTGCAGAGCGTTTCTTACTAATGCTTGCATAACATGTTCCTTGAAGTCACGAAAGATACCCGAAAGCATAGGCAGAGGCGTATTATATGCCCACATTTCACCTAATTAGATTTTTGTCTCACGTGATAGGTCGTGAGCTGTATTGCCGTGTTGATATGGACAGGCGCAGGTTGTAACTGCCCGCTGCTAAACTTTTCAAGCCACCCATAAAAGCTTTCAACTTGGATTAACGACTACCATTTTACTGGCAACTGGAACCAACGACTTAACGTACCTTCCTAACGTGTCTTGGAATCACTCGCAAATAAATGTCACGAAGTGGTCATGTGGTGATCACTCATCCAAGACCAGCCTTAGTGAATTTTACTTACTACAGTGGGGCCACGAGTGCTTACGAAAGAACAGATGCCAAACACTTGTTGGGTGCATTGCTTTCTCCATCGCCACGCTCTTGCTTATAGTCGTCGTCAATATATCAAAATAACTTCGAATATTTTCGTTGACACAATCTTTTACTGTTGAAGTCGGATATGAGATAAACATCAAGGCATAATATATAAGTACCTGGTATGAAAATAGAGTAAGATCATAAGAAGAATTGTGTCATTACTTCTCAGTGCAAGAGACATCGCAGACCACCCTTACACTTGGAATTTAAATCTGCTAATTTTAATACTTTTTGGGTAAGGAAAGAAACAGAAACCTGGAATTGATTGCTGAGGTTTTGAAATGTTTGATTCCATTGGCCACATCGTACTTATGCGATTTGCATTAATTTCCCAAATAAAAAGTAAGAAAAGAAATAGCTTAAACTTGGAAAACAATTTAATTCCAGGTGTAGCAAATACAGATTTACGATAACAAATCAACACGATAACTAAACGATAAAAATATTAAAATAATTAAGGGCCTCCCTCACCGGGAGTATTTGTTTAAGAGAAAATTATTAATCAAAAACAAACACAATCTTTGCATTAACATTAGTGGATTTTATTATTTTGTTAATTTGTTCGTAATATCATACAAATATTAATGAGTATAACCCTTTTGTTAAAATTCTTTTACTTAAAATAAATCGATCTTATTCATTTTTTTTTAACTGATGTAGTTCTCTCGATCTTTGGCGACCCCCTACAGAAGCTCCGCGACCCCCCAGGGGGTCGCGACCCACAGGTTGAAAAACACTGCATTACGGTATTAAATTTTGTAATAAAGGTATTATTACGAAATTTAATACTGTCATGGCTTTTTTCTTAAGGGGACTGGTTTAGAAAATGACGAAAAAGAGGTGCAAATGAAAGCGTTTTTTGGCTGCATAAGTAGACGGAAAATTATAGCCAAAAATAGATTGTTAATCTGCAAGATGTGTGTCAAAATATGGTTTTGTGGTAAATTGTATATTAATTATACATAATGTGTAAAACGATCGTAGAGTAACCTCCAAATTTTTAGATGAATACATTTTAGGACTTCAATTTTTATCGACGCGAAAGAAAAAGATATGCCTACACTAGCTGACCCTGCCACTTCGTTTACGTCACATAAGGTGTATGGAAGGAGATGTATTTCTTCATCAGACTCATTAAGCAGCGTGTGAAACGGCCCTGTTTCACACGCTACAACGCGCCGAAGGCGCGGACTGCATTATTTTAAAATAGCCTTAATCATTAAGCTCTTTTATGCCAACACGTCAATTTAGATTTGCCCTCACATTAAAAGAAAACCCTACAATTAAAATTTTACATCACACAGACACACAGACATACAGACAAACAGACAAAATTCTAAAAATCATTGTTTTGGGTTCTATTGCGTTCATAAAGCCCCCCTATAATATTTTTTCTTATTTATCTTCCATGCACAGACAGCGGCCTGTTACGATTTTATTAAATGTATTGATGATATGAAGAAAATATACACCGTTAAATGGTTTTTTTTTGATTTTGAATAAGTGTAAGTAATGGCTTGTTACAACTAAAAAAGCTATAAAATGCTACATTTCCTAGCCTGAAGGACGCGTGTTTTGTATGGTCAAGGTTGTTAGGCCTGCCGACGGCCTTAAGGTGAGCATCCTTTAAGTTTTCAAACGTGGGTGGAGCACAATGAATTGTATGTCCTTTTGAACTGTATTTTGTAAACAGACAAAGATCGGGATGGCAAAGTATTTCAAAGATACGTATCCGACAACAGTGAGAGATAAAATCAATTGTTCAAGCGTTCCGTAATGTGTAAAAATTTTGCTAAACACATCAGGTACCCTCAATAGAAGACGCAGTGTGTCAAAAACGGTTATTTCGTAAGGTTTTCGACTACAATTTCGATTAACATAAAAATTAATTGATTCTGTGTAACGATATTATTGAACAGGTTTCATTAGCTTGATGCTATTAACCCAACCTCATTAAGAGTCCATCTGACGCTAAATAGATTATTACCTTGATCTAGATCTCAGGACTCGTAAGGTCTAATGAATTAAATTTTTAACACAGATAACTTCAGTTCATGAACTAAAAACGCTCTAGGCTAGAAACGCGATTGCTGATAAAACCCTCGATAGATTTTTGTGTTGAAAATACCTCGATTTCTTGAAATTTTAACGTAGATCTCATAAGTTTTAAGTTTTTTTTATTATAATATAAAATATTTATAAGAAAGACAATAGTAAAATCTTCATTTGTACTAGACCACTTATTTAAAATTGGTTATAGTTATTTTATAATTAATTTATTTCGTTGAAAACGCACAAAAGCCGATCGCATCTCTCTCTTTCTTGCACGCTAAAATGTGTATCTTCTATCTTTTTTCAACAATTTGGCGTCTGGTAGGCTCTTAAGACAGAAAATGTTAGGGAAGTATTTACGGTTCTGATATAATTTTGCAATCATGGTAAAATACGAGTATACCGCGTTATTGGACACGTAAGACAAAATTTGTTGAGATAATTTGGTTAGAGACTCACTACGTTCGCGTGTGTAATAATGGTGTATTGTCCTCTGGAAACCGTTGGAGGAAGTTGTGGCAACCTAACGTTAAAATTTCTCAAGAGTCTCCACTTAGCTATGACACTACAATGTTACTAACGACCTTGACTAGAAGCTTAGAGGTCATCTCAAGCACGGAATCTCTCGTAAATGCAAATGTCACAAAGTTCGCCAATCTCTGCATTGGCCGAAATAAAAATGAAATGTTTTGATATTAATTATCCATCACGGTGATGCGCTTTTATTTATTATATTTTTTGTAGCGACACTAGATTACTACCGACAGTGTGTCGGGGTTCCATACTCACAACCTGAATTCGATCTCCGTCTCTCCGATCAATATACTACCAAGGAGCGTGAAAGTAGGGCCGGATATTCTAATTAGTTTATCAAGAAGTGTACGGAAATTATTTTATTCAGTTTAATGAAAGATAAAGGCATGACTTTCACTCTAATTATGCACACTAAATACTTAAATCAAATTTAATATACTGTTAAATGGTATTTGCAGAACTGTTTTACTGAATGAATCACTATTATCAAAATAGTAAATCTGACAATTCCTTAGCACAACAAACATATTAAACCCTTTTTAAGGAAAACTATAACCTAATTTACTTTAAGGAACATCGTTTATTCTATATAAAAAAATAATTAAAATAAAACCGACTTCAAACAAGCTATGTATTTGGATTTACCAGATGTTATTAAATATCATATTGAAGTCGGTGCCAAGTGAACCCATAGTTTTTGGTCTGCACTATTAATGGCACCGTCTTCAATATTATGGCCTGGGTGAAAACGGGACCACCAAAAGAAAAAGAATGAAAAATTGACAGAAATATCGGTGAACATACATATTATAAACAAAAATACAGACGAATAGAGAACCTCCTCCTTTTTTAAAGTCGGTTAAAAACCCAATTTAATCAGTCTGACACGCTTCTGGGAAGTCCGGAGTGTTCCCAGGAGTTCCCAGGCGGTTCAGTAGTTTAGGTAAGGTAAGATAATTTGTCCTAGAGTCAATAACGCAACTACTACAAAATATTATTATTTTTATTGTAATTCCACAATATTAAAACTTATATCTAACTTAAAAACTAGTTACTCATCCGGATTCTGGGGATGAGACTTCCTTCTCCCAGGATATGTAACAATATGGGTCTACGCCTATATTTTCAACAATATAGATGCTTAGTTAATAGTTGCCATACAGGTACAGGCAGGGGTTTGTAAATCCAAAATTGGAGGCTCATTCTGTAAAGGACAATATATTTTATAAACACCTTCTTCAACCTATAGAGATTCCCTAAACTTTCACTTCGCTATTAATTTTTACTCCCATTTTTAAAGCCCTTAATATTAAATAAGAGAACGTTAGCCTATTTATAATTTTTTCACAAATGCCTGCACAATTATAATCTTGTACTATTACTATTATATTATTATTTTTTTGTACACGAAATTACCCACAATTAATTAACTAAATAAAAAATATACGCAATTTGATGCTTACCAAGAACCTCCGTTTGCAAATATATAATGTTATTTACTCTTTAAAATATCTTCAATAATAATTTATTTTCGCCAGGGTTGCTCAATTTTCTAACTTTTATATATTGGTAGTATCTGGTTTCTATTTTTAAAAATAAAGTTAAAATTTCTTTCTCCTTTAATGCTGTGCACCGCTATAATATAGGTATAGCAACCTATCCCTTCCAAGCTAGCTACCCTTCTCCTTGACACTAACTATGATACGCCCATTTATACCTAAGTACAACTAGGTATACCTATGCTTATAGCGCCTAACAAACTAATATATCAAACCTGCGTGTTACGCTACAAGTCATCTTTACAAAATTAAATTTTATTAATAAAAGAAATAAAAAATTACCTAACCTAACCTATTCCGTTATAAGAATGTACAATATAGAGTGCAAGTTAGCATTTCTGAAAAACAATTTGTATTTTTTTTTGTTAGTAAATCAATATAATATATCCGGTGTACGAACTACATTTTTGGTGTGAATTCGATAAAAAACCGGCCAAGTGTGAGTTGGACTCGCCCATGAAGGGTTTCGTAGCAGCAAGTAACATAATAAAATAGTTCTTATAGTTCGTTGTAACTTTGATTGATGTTTTAACACGTTCGCAATGGTAGTGATTTTTCTAACGGAAAATTGCGGTTTATGACGTATGAAAAAAAAAAACTACCAGCTCTATCTCGTTCAAACCAATTTTCCTTGGTAGTTTTTATGGCAATGTACATTATACATTTTTTTTAGAATTATCATTCTCTACGTTTAGAAGTTAGAGGGGGGGGGGGGGGACACATTTTTCCACTTTGGAAGTGTCTCTTGCGCAAACTATTCACTAAAAGAAAAAATGATTTTAGGAACCTCAATAGCATTTTTGAAGACCCATCTATAGATACCCCACAAGTATGGATTTGATGAAAAAAAAATTTGAGTTTCAGTTCTGAGTATGGGGACCCCCAAAATTTACTGCTTTTTTTCTAGTTTTATATAAGCATCTTAATGCGGTTTACAGAATACATCTAGTTTCCAAGTTTCAATAGCACAGGCCTTATAGTTTCGGAGAAAAGTGGCTGTGACAAACGGACGAACAGACAGACAGACATGACGAATCTATAAGGGTTCAGTTTTTGCCATTTGGCTACGAAACCCTAAAAAAGTCATCTCGTTTTGTGTAATATTTTAGTTTTTTAAGTAGTACATGATTAGTTAATCAATTGGTTTTATTGCAAAGCATTCAGTTTTCTGGTATGCATTTAGTTAATTAGTGGAGTAACCTAGTGTGCAGAAAAATTTATTTAATGTGCATTTAAAAATATTCCAAAGATAAATAGATGTGTTTTGTATCTAGACAGCGCCCGCGGGTACGTCCGCATAGAATTTTTGTACTTATTTTCGCTAGGTAGTCTATGTGGATTTTCAGGCTCTAATCCATCTCTAACCCCTTTTCATCCAGATCCGTTAGGTAACACTATCACCTACACTAAAAAACACATTATTGGTACAGAGCTTTTTTTTTTTATTTTTACCGTGAGGGAAAATCCTCGTTGGATGCTATGCCGGACTCTTACCGATTAAAAAACCTCACGTAACGCCCAACAGCCTATGGTTGAGAGCCCCGGGTAAGCCCTCAGGAAGGATGTCCCGTGAGCATTGGTACAGAGCTTGAATGCGTGTGTATGTGACCACTAAGGCTAAGCAAACGTTCCCTCAAACAAAGTACCTCAAAATACCCTCTAACCAGGGCCCAGCCGCCCCTGTGTGCGAAGTGTGCGGCGCACACTGGTACCAAGATCATAGTAGCGCCGCGCCGCTGCTGCCACCGAAACTATTTTTGATAGGTGATATAATTATTCTTTGGAAATCGTTCATTGGCGAACGAGGCGTAAGTGAATCTCTCACGACACGTTGTCGTCTTTTGGCTGCTTCTGTAAAGCCGACGAGCAGTCCTCCTGCCGTTCACAGAGTCATGGAGGCTAATAACCTTGGGCGTAGACAAGTCAGCGGAGTCCTCGCCGCAGTCTCTCGCATTAACTCGGGTGGAAGAGTTGTCTCTCGCTCTCTCCGAGCCGCCTCTTTTATAAGCTTGAACTGCTCGCAAAAAGACGCGACGTCCCACTTGCTCCCGCTGGAAATCATGACTCGTACTAAAGTGTCCAGCGAGAAACTGTCGACGTTCAACCTCACCACGGGAACGTGACGCTGTTGCGCCCACGCTGAGCACTTCACCAATGAGAGGAGCGCTATGTCCTCGCTGCTATCTTTACAGTGTTGGCACTCGACCGTTGTCTTCCGCCACAGATGCTTTCCGAAGCACCCGTGCCCGGTTTTTTAACTGTGGAAACCGGTGTGTAAAGTAGCCATGGCTCCTTTTCAGCCACTCGTCCATGTCCAGTATGACTGTCCCTAATGGTATTTCCCCACCTTGGTTGCTTAAGTCGTATCTTCCTGGTCTCCATGACTTTCTGGCGGAGTTGGAACTACTGAGCCGCTATTTCTCGGGGTTTTCAGGTCTATAGACCTACTTCAGCACCTCCTTCCTTGTAAACAATATCGCAATGGCCCTCGCTTCCAAATTCCATGAAAGAGTCCTGGAAAGGAGACATACCGACTCAAAGGACATCGTGCGGTACTCTGTTATCAACCTGACACCCATAACCTTCTGTGGGCTATATTATAATCAAAGTGTTTGATGTCCGAAGTTCAGCTATCGAGTACGAGCCCTAGATACTTAAATCGAGGGCTCGATACCAATGCTAACGACCCCATCTTGTAAGGTGAAACCCGTGGGCAACACCTTCCGAGGTCTGTGAAAGCACAAAGCCTCGGATTTGTATCGCCCAGCTAGGCGAGGGCCCTTGCTTCATTGTTTAAATGGTGCTAGGAGGCGCTGGAGCGGGGCCATAGGTCTGCGTCTAGGAAATTTAAGGCTCGGTGATCCCAGCTCCACCAGAATACAGTGTAGACCTGGAAGGTGCGATTTCAGCAGTCAAAGAGGTAATACGCCACAATCGGAGCGATCAGACCGGTCATGGATGAGTCGCTGGTAAGGAGTCACGGTGCTCTCTTCTACCGGTCATCACAGGTGCTTATCGGGCACGGGAGCTTCGGTAAAAAATAATAATAATAACCTTTATTGATATATTATGATGATATATAATTAGTTACAGATTCCCTGTCTCCTGCGCTAGTGTGAATTGTGTTGCAGGAGACAGTGTTTCCTCCCATCTCACAATGCTCGATTACATGCCAATGTATGAATAGCAAAAAAATTATTTAAAATAAAATCTAGCAAAACAAAAAGCAATCAAAATAATATTAGCCATGCAGCCGCGGAGTATATTATTATGTGAGTGTGTGTGTGGGTGGTGTGTGTGTGTGTGTGTGTGTGTGTGTGTGTGTGTGTGTGTGTGTGTGTGTGTGTGTTCGGGTATATATGTCTTTAAATTACTACTGTTAACAATGTTTCAACTGTGTCATAGTCCAGTCAGTTTAATCTTGTACCATTAATTTTGAGAATGCGTTGTTGCCATATTTAGTAATTTTGAAGGTTTTATTAAATTGGTTATACAAATATGGAGGGAGGAATTTATCATGACGTTGAGCAAGAAGAACCGGGCAGCGTTCGACCCTTTTGTTTGCACCGGTAAGTACGGAACAATTCTTCTGTGGATATTTATACGGTAGGTGCATAAGTACTTTTAAAATTGCCCGCTGGGCCCGCTCCACCTCTATCATAACAGATTTTGCCGCACCTCCCCAGGCAACAATACAATATCGAACAATGCATTCACACAACGCTCTGTATGTCTGAATAAGAAGTGTCACATCACACACTGTGCGCAAGTTTTTGAAGATATAAATCAATCTTCTGATCCTGGTTGTTACAGTCTCCATATGAATATCCCACTTCAAATGGTCATCTAGTGTGACATTATAATTTACTACCCCACTTCAAATATCTGTGGCGAATACACCGGGAACCCACGGCTGAATGCCAGCACTGCGAGGACACTGCGCTCCACACATTGGTGGTGTGCACAGCATGGACGCAATAGCGACCCTTGTGGCAGGTCTGGACGTGGACATTCTCTCGCTGGAGAACATGATGCCAGCCATAATCTCCAATGAAAGTAAGTGGGACACCACTGTGTCTTTCTGCGATCAGGTCATGTAAAAGTGGCGAAAGGGAGGGAGCGGGAGAGAACTCTCCCGAGTTTCGCAGTCTGCGGCGGGGCAGCCGCAGACTTGTCTTCGTCCAAGACTCTCGGCCTTCGCGGCCGAGGCTCTAGGGGTGGTGGGGGGTCTGTTTAGCTTCCTAACAGAAGCAGGTCCGAGACGACAGCGTAACTTGAAAGTTCACGCACTCCATCCCCACACCACGAAAAACCCGCCAAGGACGCGGGATAGCACCCGAACCCCCTAGGTGAGACCGCAGTGGTAGCCAAGGTCTGTTGGGAATCCTGGAGATATCCTTCTGAGGGCTTACCCGGGGTCCTACAATCGTATTCAGTAGGTAGATATGCATGACGGATTTTCCAAACGTAAAAAAAAATCATAAAAATACGCTAAAAGACGCTGCCAAGGGTTGGCTCGGCCCTGCCACCAACTATTTGTCAGCTGACGCGAGGGTGGGAAGCTTGCTCAGTGGGGGGCAGGGAGTTGCTTATCTGTATGTAATTCTATTATATTATCTTTGATCGTATTATAGATATTACTATAATAGTTACTAATAATTAAAAAAAAAATGTTTAACTAAAACTCCACAGACAGTACGAGTTTCATTGAGCAATACTGCCTCATTTTACGAGCAGGTCATGCTCGTGAAGGAGGCGGCGGGCCGGGTGCGGGAGAGAGCTCTCCCACCCGAGTTCCGCAGTCGGCGGCCTGGGCGCCGCCGACGTGTCTTCTCCATGACCGGGGTCTAAAGACGGTGAAAGAGTCGCTCACCGTCCTTACAGAAGCAGGCCCATGACGGCAACGTGACGTGAGCAACTCACGCCCCTTAGAAGCGGGATCATAAACCCCTTAAAGACGCGGGATACCACCCAAAGCACCCCCTGGGCGAGGCCGCAGTGGCGGCCGTAAGTCTGTTGGGAGTCCCGGGACATCCTTCCGAGCGCTTACCCAGGGCTCCAACCACAGGCTGTTGGGCGTTACGTGAGGTTTTTAAGTCGGTAAGAGTCCGGCATAACATCCTTTGAGGATTTTCCCTCACGTAAAAGAAAAAAAAATACTGCCTCAAAAAAAAACTTGTTATAAAAACCGGTCAAGTGCGAGTTGGACTCGCTCATGAAGGGTTCCGTAGCAGCAAATAACATAATATAAAAGTTCTTATAGTTCGTTGTAACTTTGATTGATGTTTTAACAATTTCGCAGTGGTAGTGATTTTTCTAACCGAAAATTGCGGTTTATGACGTATTAAAAAAAACTACCTACTGTATCTCGTGCAAACCAATTTTCGTTGGTAGATTTTATGGCAATGTACATCATATATATGGCAATGTACATCATATATTTTCACACTCGGATCTACGCGTGCATTTACAGGTCCCATAGCGGTGATACGGAGACAGTTCGCCTTTTTGACCACCTGCAACAATCAACCGACAAGGCTATTGAGCGGTATCCCTCCGCGGAGATAGTGATTGTGGGGGACTTTAATGGTCACCATATTGACTGGTTGGGTTCCGTGCGCACTGACTTTGCGGGGAAAGCTGCTCACGAATTTGCCCTGACCTACGGTTTCTCCCAACTGGTAAAATCTCATACGAGAATACCAGATAGGGAGAACGAGCAGAGTGCATTGCTGGACCTTCTGCTGACTACGCGGCCCGACGGATACACCACTTCAGTGGATGCACCACTTGGTTCATCGGACCACTGCCTCGTTCGGTCGCGAGTGCCTCTCGCAAGGCCTGAACCACCTCGGCCCAAGGAGTGGCGACATGTGTGGCACTACAAGTCAGCAGATTGGGATGGACTTCGAGAGTTCTTTGCGTCGTACCCGTGGAGGCGGCTTTGCTTCACTTCAGATGATTTGGACTCCTGCGCTGCAGCAGTAGCTGAGGGGATCTTGGCGGGCATGGAATGTTATATTCCTAACCGCTGGATCCCGGCAGGAGCTAGGAAACGACCGTGGTTTAATCGGCTTTGTAGAAAAACTAGGATGTTGAAAGAAACTGCCTACAGAGCTTGGACCACGGCTCGCGCTAACTCAGATCCTAGCATCTCTGAAGTGAAACGCAAACTGAATGCCGCTTCGAGGGCCAGTAAAAGAGCGGTTGCCAGGGCTAAATTCGATTTCGTCGGCAGAATTGGTCAGCGACTAGCCGGCTACCCCTCTGGAAGTCGTGAATTCTGGTCGCTCGCCAAAGCTGCCGAGGGAAACTTTTGTCGGTCGGGGTTACCACCTCTACATAGACTGGATGGTAGTCTGGCCCAGAGTGCCAAGGAGAAGGCCGACCTTTTGGGTTCTCTCTTTGCCTCCAACTCGACCATGAACGATGGAGGTGTGCTTCCGCCTGGTATCCCTTGGTGTGGCACTTCCATGCCAGAAATTAAGTTCAAGCAACGGGACGTCAGGCGGGAGCTTCAATCCCTGGATATTCATAAGTCGAGTGGGCCGGACGGCATTCCCGCGGTGGTACTTAAGCGGTGTGGTCCGGAGTTGTGTCCGGTACTTACACGTCTTTTCACGCTTTCATACTCCATGAAGCAAGTCCCGGCGTCGTGGAAGATCGCGCACGTGCATCCTGTGCCCAAGAAGGGTGACAGGACCGACCCGGCCAATTATAGGCCTATAGCCGTCACCTCCCTTTTATCTAAGGTGATGGAGCGTGTGATTAATACACAGCTTCTGAGGTACCTTGAGGAACATGACCTGCTCAGTGACCGGCAGTACGGTTTCCGTCACGGTCGCTCGACGGGCGATCTTCTTGTGTACCTCACACACCGCTGGGCGGCGGCTATCGAGAGTAAGGGTGAGGCTCTAGCAGCGAGCCTCGACATCTCGAAAGCCTTTGACCGGGTCTGGCACCGTGGTCTTCTTACGAAATTGCCCTCCTATGGACTGCCCGAGAGTTTATGCGGATGGGTGTCCAGCTTTCTGGCCGGTAGAAGCATCAGGGCCGTCGTTGACGGCAGCTGTTCTGACTGCATGGCCATAAACGCTGGAGTACCACAAGGCTCAGTGTTGTCCCCTACTTTGTTTCTGCTGCATATCAATGACATGTTGTCTATTGACGGCATTCATTGTTATGCGGACGACAGTACGGGCGACACTTATTACACGGGCCGCCCCGGTATCTCTCGGGTTGCAGTGGAAGAAAGTCGTGAACAACTTGTGTCTGAAGTCGAGGCTACTCTCAATAGAGTGTCCGATTGGGGTCGACAAAATCTTGTCCAATTCAACCCTACCAAGACACAAGTTTGTGTTTTCACTGCAAAAAAGACCCCATTCACTGTGGCGCCACAATTTCAGGGCACATCTCTCACCATCTCTGAAAGTATAGGGATCCTTGGTGTTGACATCTCCAGTGATGTGCAGTTCCGCAGTCACTTGGAGGGCAAGGCCAGGCTGGCGTCCAGGAAGCTCGGAGTGCTCAGAAGGGCGCGGCGGTACTTTACTGCGGCGCAAGCACTGCTTCTTTATAAGTCGCAAGTGCGTCCGCATATGGAGTGCTGCTGTCACCTCTGGGCGGGGGCACCCGAATACCAGCTTCGTCCATTTGACTCGGTGCAAAGGCGAGCTATGAGAGTTGTCAACGATCCCATACTTGCAGGTGGTGTGGAACCTCTTAGTGACAGGAGAGACTTTGCTTCTCTGTGTGTGTTCTACCGCCTGTACAACGGTTTGTGCTCTGAAGAATTGTTTGATATGATGCCTACGGCTACATTCTATCATCGCACCGCTCGCCATAGACAGGGTATTCATCCTCACACGTTGCGTCCTGAGCGCTTGAGCACGGTGAGATCTGGTAGAGGCTTTCTTCCGCGTACGCTTAGGTTGTGGAATGATCTCCCTGCCTCGGTTTTCCCAAACGCCTACAGTATGGGGTTCTTCAAAAGGGGACTTAGAAGGTTTTTAAAGAGTCGGCAGCGCGATTGTGGCGCCTCTGGTGTTGCAAACGTCCATAGGCTGCGGTGACCACCGGTACATCTGGTGGGGCCGTATGCTTGTCTGCCACTCGGGTGGTATAAAAAAAAAAAAAAAAAAAAAAAAAAAATATATATTTTTTTTAGATTTATCATTCTCTTAGTTTAGAAGCTAGAGGGGGGGGGGGGACACTCATTTTTTCATTTTGGAAGTGTATCTTGCGCAAACTATTTACTTTAGAAAAAAATATAGTTAAGAACCTCAATAGCATTTTCGAAGACCTATCAGTAGATAAACCACACGTATGGGTTTGATGAAAAAAAAAAATTTAGTTTCAGTTCTGAGTATGGGGACCCCCAAAATTTACTGCTTTTTTTCTAGTTTTATATGAAAATCTTAATGCGGTTCACAGAATACATCTACTTACCAAGTTTCAACAGCATAGGCTTTATAGTTTCGGAGAAAAGTAGCTATGACATACGGACGGACAGACAGACATGACGAATCTATAAGGGTTCCGTTTTTGCCATTTGGCTACGGAACCCTAACAAGGAGGTTTATTGCTGTAGGACTTTATATTACTTTTCCTTACTGTTGATCGTTTTTGAAGAGTTTATGTGTACAATGAAAATGCAATACCAGAGAAATCTTATGTTAAATTCGAAGTTACTTTATTGTTCCTCTGAACGCTTTATCTAAGGGCCCGCTACGGAAGGTCCTATATAATGACAACTTCTTCAGGCACTTGTTTAAAGTTTCGACGTTCGTCAAAACATCATAATGTTAACGAAAAACAAATTGTTACAAAGTAAATTGAAACGAGAACTGGTAAAAAGCCACAGAATGAGGAAATAAGATGGATAAATCGGAAAACTTTGGGTTGGCTCTCTTTGAAGAAATGTTTTCTACGCAGAAAGTAGGTATAATGTAACTATGTAAGTAACTGATAATGCGTGATATATCTAAAAGTTTCACTGGTAAAAATAGTATGTTTGTTATCCGTTGTATATCAGTACTACGGATAACAAGAAGTCAAGCGATTACATAGCTTCGGTGTCAATAATAATCGCTTGACTTCTTTAATATATTTCCAAGTTTATGAGACATACTAAACGGTTGTCATATTATTATCATGAGTTGATCATGAATGAAGATAGTTGTTATGGTGTATTGAGAGCATTTCGTCCCTGTTAGGATGAAACTCAACATGTTTGGTAATAGACGCTTAGGTTTCAACCTTTTTGTTAACTCAAATTCTAAGATCCGGGTAGAATGTTTATAGGTACATACTGGTTAACCTAACATTCAACTAACTTTCTTAACGGATGTCATGCTGAATTCGAACCATAGTTACTTATGTGTCAAAGGCATAGTATACGCCGACATTCGTACATCATTCGCTTTGTCCCACGTAAAGTGATGAGTCAATTATGTGATGGTGTAGGTTCTAATTCAATTGAATTGAATTTGTTTCCTACTCTACTACACACGATAACTACACGGAATCATTTAATTTGTGTTAGTTCAAACTCTTAATATAGGACTTAAAACTAAGTTATATATATTATGCTGGAAAAACTGTAACTAATAAAGTTTTGTTTTGGTGTACCTACCTACTGTTATTGCTTAATTTCGTTTTCTTATTGGTTATTAAAAAACTAAAATAGTGTTTAAAAGCTGCCTAACTATAACTAGCTAACTGCGCTAAAGAAACTTGTCCAAGTTGTAAGAATAATATAATGCAAGAAATTTTGCTAGCGGACGTCACGGGGTTTCACCCGCGTAGTTCCCGTTCCCGTGGGAATGCGGGAATAAAATATAGCCTATGTTCACCGCAAAGAGTGTAGCTGCCCAACAGTGAACGAATTTTTCAAATCGGTCTAGTAGTTCCGGAGCCTATTCGCTGCAAACATACAAACAAACAATCAAATCTTTCCTCTTTATAATACTAGTATAGATAAATATATAATTAATTATATTCACGGATGTTTTTTATACAACTCTATCTGATCCCAAAGTAAGCTAGGAATAACCCGCTTGTGTTATGGGTATCAGACCATGGATATTAATATGTACTTATATTCTTTTAAAATACAAACTATCATACTTAGAAACACCTAGACTCTCAAGACAAACATTTATTGATCACACAATTTTTTTAATTTTGTCTCCGGTGGGAACCGAACCCGCTCTAGAGCTCGATCCAGTCGCACCTTCGACTGAAAAGGAAAGATTGACTGTTTGTTTGTTTGTTTGCATCGAATAGGCTCCGTAAAAATTGAACCGATAGAAAAATTCTTTCTCTGTTAGGAAGCCACATAATCTCCGGATAGTATAGACTATATTTTATTCCCAGTAGGTAGGATTTTATGTTGGTTTTCATTTATTTAATAGAACTCTCCATTAAGAATAAAAAACTAAACTGAAATAACTGTAAGTTTTTATATACTTAATCAGATAAATTGAGTTAGATTTTTTATCCAGACGAGTAATTCAATTGGGAGAACGCTAATACACTCACGAGGATTCCCCTGAGAGTTTTTTCCTATTGTATTTTTCTCGAACTTCGCAAATAATAAAAGTTTCCGTCTCTAGTAGAGTAAATAGCCATTATCCATTGTTTAAAGGTGTAGTAGTAGTAGTAGGGCCTAGGGTTCCTTTTTGAATTATAATTACAGATTATGTTTAGTTCAATGTAAAATACGAAATTATATGAATAACAAAATAATGTTTTGTATGTGAGATGCGCACATGGAACGACCTGGAACTAAAATAATGGAAAACTCTCCGTGTAACTTTCTAGAAAAGTGCGGGTAGATGGTGCATACGTCGCCCCAAGACGTATGTATATACCTAAGGTGGAAAATTTCGTCTTGGTTGGTTCCGAGTAGGTTTCGGTGGCCGGTGGTTAAGGCGTCCGCACACGCACAGTATGCGAGAAGACGCAGGTTCGAGTCCTGCTCGAAACCAATTGAATTCCAGTCAGATAGGGCGGAATCAATATAAGGTACCCTACATAATGCGTACTAAATGATACAAAAAGAAAGTCAATAAAATATATCAGTTTCGTTAAGAAATTCAAGAAACTCCTGAATCCAAATGTTTAGATTCAGGAGCCACTTTGAAATAGATCCAACTTTTTATCTATTGGCGTACAATTTCCTAAAATTGACCTACATTGTTTTTTTATTGTGTACTAAATAAGGAGTGAGTTTCATTTAAAAAGGAGAGGTGGCTCCTCAATCCATACGGACACGTCTTAAATTTCATAAATGTTATGATTAAACATACTAATTGCTTTACAAAAAAAACTTTTGTTTCTATTTTACACTTCCTATTCTTAAATACTTCCTAGACATTTTCACTGTGGATGACAACGTCGTAATGCTTTAACAAGATGTCGTGGAACTAGCGCGATTGGGTTGACAGTAGAGATGTAAAATGACTGAATCTGACCAGTCACGATTGTCAAAAACCGTATTTGACCGGTCATTTATTGTCAAATTCAATCAATTTGACTTATACTTACTATTAATTCTAACTATTGAAGTGACTAATTATGCCAATTTTTCCCGACAGGGGGCACCATTTCAGTATAATCTATACATATAAAACTGTTGAGGGTCAAGAGTCTGTACATGGAAGATATATTGAAAATTTTTATTGTAAGGCATTCACGCCGAAGGCGGGGACTGAATTGTTTTAGAATAGACTTAATCTTTAAGCTCTTTTATGATTAAGCAAACAGGGCCGTTTCACACGCTGCTTGATGAGTCTGATAAAGAAGCATTAGCTCCATTAGCAAACCTTATGTGACGTAAACGAAGTTGCGAGTGTCAGCTAGTCTATACATATAATAAAACTGTAGACGGTCGAGAGTCTGTACATGGAAGATATTTTGAAAATTTTAATTGTAGGGCGTTCTCTAATCGATACTGAAGCCGAAAATGCAATTTAAATTTTTCATGTCTGTCTGTCTGTCTGTCTGTCTGTCTGTATCCTGAATAAGTATCACACCGAAACTAATGAGCCGATTTGAATGATACTTGGTACATTCCGAGCTTATAGTCCGAAGAAGGTTCTAGGATACTTTTGATCCCGAAGTTTTGTGCGGTTCCTGCGGGAGAGGGGATGAAAGATAAAATGTTTTTTCAGTTGTAATTTCTCAACGTGTGATGCGATTTCAAATATTTTTTTCGTATTGGAAAGGGAGTACTTTAAGAATTTCTCGACCCAAGTTTCAAGACTGAGGGGTTTGTAGTTCAGAAATTAGAGGCATCTCAACTTTCGCCAAACCTAGAATTTAAGGATTCCTTTGAATGAGATAGTAAATCTAAACGGGCGTGTTGGCTTAATTCAGTCCACACCTTCGGCGCGGACTGAATTATTTTACAACAGCCTTAATAATTAAGCTCTATTATGATTAAGCAAACAGGGCCGTTTCACACGGTGCTTGACGAGTCTGATGAAGAATTACCTCTCCTTTCGTGCACATTATGTGGCGTAAACGAAGTTGCGAGGGTCAGCTAGTCTATACATATAATAAAACTGTAGAGGGTCGGGAGTCTGTACATGGAAGATGTTTTGAAAATTTTAATTGGAGGGCGTTCTCTAATCTATACTGAAGCCAAAAATGTAATTTAAACGTTTCATGTCTGTCTGTCTGTCTGTCTGCATCCCGAATAAGTATCACGCCGAAACTACTGAACCGATTTGAATGATACTTAGTACATTTTGAGCTTATATCCCGAGAAAGGTTCTAGGATACTTTTGATTCGGGATCAAAAGTATCCTAGAACCTTGTATTGCGCGGTTCCTGCGCGAGAGGGGATTAAAGATAAATGGTTTTTCAGTTGTAATTTCTCAACACGTGATGCGATTTCAAATATTTTTTTAGTATTGAAAAGGGAGTAGGTACTTTAAGGATTTTTCGACCCAAGTTTCAAGATTGAGGGGTTTGTAGTTCAGAAATTAGAGGCATCTCAACTTTCGCCGAACCTAGAATTCAAGGGTTCCTTTCAATGAGAGGGTAAATCTAAACGGGCGTGTTGGTTTAATCATAAAAGAGCTTAATGATTAAAGCTATTGTAAAATAATTCTAATAGTCCGCGCCGAAGGCGTGGACTGAATGGTTTTAGAATATCTTCTCTTCATCTTTAAGCTCTTTTACGATTAAGCAAACAGGGCTGTTTCACACGATGCTTGACAAGTCTGATGAAGAATTAGGTACCTCTCCTTTCGTGCACATTATGTGGCGTAAACGAGGGTCAGCTAGTTCAAAATAAATATCAAAAAGCACTCAAGATCAAAGTGACTGTTTATGACCCTTTTTGACAATAAATGACCGTTTTTGACCAATTTGACCGTATATGACAGTCAGTCAAATTCAGTCACTTTGGTCATTTTCATCTCTAGTTGACAGTCATATCTAGCTCAGTAGAAGAATTCTTGACGTCGCCGTCGCAAGTGTACACGTCTGATTCAACTCACAGGCAATTTCTATTTGTATGGTTTAATTTAATCAATTGTCTTATAAATATGAGATAAATAATATATTAAACAATACAAATAGTAGGTAACAAGTTCAATATTAACACTGGTAAAAGCGAGTATGTCTCTCTTCTCCTGATAAATACACAAATCTTAGCAAATTAATCATCAAAAAAACCATTTAACATGTGATCCCATAAAACAGTCGCATGCCAAAATGAAAACACATTTTTGCTGAATATCATCAATCATCAAATCAGCATAAGTCCACTGCTGAACGGTAGGCCTCTCCCAATTTGCGCCACAATACACGCTGAATATAGAATCAAAAATTCTAAGAAGACATTGATTTAAGCTTTTATTACAAACAAACAAACGTTCTAGTACCAGTCAAAGCTCTTAGCCGAACATTTTACTCACAAACAGATAGCTGCAAGTCTCGCACGCGAAGTTACTCCATAAAATATAAGAACAGATATAGACAAATATTCACAGCTTCTGTGCAAAAATGCTACAAAAATATGAAAACGTAGAAGAAGTTACTCGCACTTTATGACTTTAAAGAAAGATAAATCTACGCCTACCAAACAGTTTTCGCATTATCTCTACTATTATAAAATTGTAAAAATTGCTGTGACGATACATTCGAGATAAATTAAAATAAAGACTGTGATTGACTAATTTAGGGCTTCTCAGTCCAAATCTATGACTTTTTTTTCTTCGTGTCTGTTTCTTTGTTTGTTTATTTGTTCGGGGTTGGAGCGAAATTCTGTAGCTTGATCATAAATGTACTGTAAGGATTTTGCATATATTTTTTCAACTTAAATGTTGCTAATAAATGTTTCATCAAAATCGTTTCAGTGGAATTATAATACAGCTTGACCTATACAGGAATTATAATACAGGTTAAAGTTGTTTGGTTTCTTTAAAACCACCTCGCGAACGAAGTCGTGGGCGTCGTGGGCAAAAGCTGCAAAAGCTAGGCTAAGCTAGTCTACTTAAATAGTCACAAGGCCCACAAGACTTTAATAAATGTTTTGGAATCAATTATAAAATAAAACTGAAATAAATTTCTAGGTATGTAGGTAACGTCACTAAGTGACACTCATAATAAATGTCATTTTGTGACCTACATTTCTTAGTTAGGTACATAAAAATCTATTTACTATATCCGCTTGTCTTCAAATATTTTTTCATAATAACAAACGAAATAATATTTACTGTGGTCACATTCAGTCAAGCCTGTATTTATATTCGAAATTACGTAGGTATTATCATATCAGTGACCAAATAGTATTATAAAACGTCAATCAAAGCAATAGCTAGAGCTTATAGCCAGTGAACCAGTCATTATGATGCAGAAGTGGACCACAGTTTAAACGTTGTTGATACGTAGTTAAAATGGTATATAAATCATAATACTCGTTTGTTTGGACAATAGTAGCATAATCGGGGTTTCGGCGATATATCAAAATATGAATTGTGGTTTGGCAAACGTAGTAAAACTGAATCCTCCATCCATATAATGGTTTCCCAGTAGGTAATTATCGACGATTGATTGACACTTGAACAGGCTTTCAAAAGCATAGGTACAATGTAAGTAAAAATTATGTTACCAATATTTTTCCCTTTAACTTATAAGGTGTTGTAATTGTGCACATTCTCATAACCCTCACTGACTTTATTTGTAGTTATAGTTTTATTCCGATCATGTGGTCTCAAAACTCAGTGCTCTATAAAATACTCACACTTTGCAGGCTAGTCCAATGTTGAAGATGCCTGCTTAGTCTTATTTTACTTTTACATTTTTATCTATTAAACACACAATACATTTTTCGCCCCACTCGGCTAAAAAAGTTATACAACTACTGTTATTTTTGATTATGTTTTGTCTCAAGGCCAAATAAATACAGTATCGTGTCTACTCTGTCACGAAAACAGCTTACTTCTTATTATGTAAACTATGATGAAATATTAACCCCTATATTGAAAACTATTTTATTGCGTAACATTAATATTATAATAGTAATCATCGGATGTTGAAAATTTCCGCTATTCAAATGCTTGTGGAATAGTAAAAGAACAATCAACCGTTCAAAAGTTGACTTAGTGAAACCTTTGAATTGTTTTAATTCTGTTTGCTTCAGTTCGTACTAATTTGGGACACAATACTACTGAGCAAAATGTTTATGTTTGTGACTAATGACTTGCCTCTTACCTAAATAATAAACCAGTCTCGACCAGCGTTTTACCCCACTTCTCTACTCTTTAGACTGCATCGAGAATAAATGTGAGAGGTGAACAATATAGGCAACCTCGAATAATAAAGGTACGTATTTAAGGTAAGTATTTTGAACTCCTTTAGAAAAATGTATACCTCCATAACCTTTAGACAAAAGAAGAGCTTTATAGTAGTTAGTGTAATGCTAGTTAATTTGTCTAAATACCTCCTGTTTACAATCAAATAACTGCAAATAATATTTTTATTGTTTTATATTTACTTTTAAAATTTTTGTCATTTTGATTTTCTTTAAATGTCATGTCAAACTTATCCGATATTATACTGAGAATCGATTCATTAATTTTAAAATATTTTCAGTAGTGTAGTTATATACCATAATTACATTACACAAACAAAATAGTTTTCGAACTATCAAGGATGTTGGTTTCCGTGTGAAACTAGTTTGAACTAAGTACTATGAGAGGAACGAAGTATAAGATTAACAGAACTCTAGTAATTAGTGTAACTGATCTGAGACAACTAAGTGCAATACATTTTATTGGCTTCTTCAAACATTGTTAGTTCTTTCTTATAATATTTAAATTATATTACTTTCAAAAAACGAATGATATTTGGAACAAAGTATCTTTGTAGGTATACCTAAATGAAATTAATTCAGGTAAGTATAACTTCATTTAAACTGGTTCTAGTAGACTTTTCTAAAAATTTGAAGAAAATTCAAACAAATCTAAGAATGAAAACTTTGTTTATTCAAATATTTTAAGTAACTTTAAATTTATAATAAAATTAGTTTCAAACTTGAATATTGAATGTCTGATCACAGTAAACTAAATAGAAGTTTTAAACTCATTTCTCCTCTGCTCGGAACAGAAAGCAGGGAACCTTTCTTCATTTAATACAAGTTATTAAAACGTAACTTCAGAGCCTTTATAACTGAGACTAGCCATCGAACAAACACAAAGAGTTGAGTTTAAAAGGTTGGGTTGACTTGATAGCGTGGTTTGAAATGTGCAAACATTGTTACGAGTAGATAAGTTTATAAAGTGAAACCAGAGAACTAGTGATTATTTGTATTGAAATATAGGTATAAGGGACAGTAATATGACTAGGTACCTGAAGCTTTGGAACCAATTAACTTTTTTTTTTTGTAAATTCTACCTTTATTAAAGCTCGCCATAATGTCATCGCCTGCCTGATGGAAAGTCATGGCGTCATTTAACGAAATGAGGTCCACCCTCACAGCACTTATGACTATCATCAGTAGTCCTCTCATTGGCGGCCCAATGATGAGCTCTACACGCTTCGCTAGAAGAACGAAGAAATTGTAAATGTAAGAGGAGGGAAACATGTGCAGAGTTCTCAGTTAACAAGGTAACAGATTAAACGATCTTTTGAATTGCTCTGTTCTGTCCAATATTCTCTTCTCTGTATGAGAGTGGCCCTTCTGACCCTGCACGCAATGTTCGAAATCGAACCAGAAATTACATCTGTTAACATTTCTACAGTTACTCATTAATATTCACAAGGAATAGAGAAAAATGACGTCAGATTGTATAGAAATAGGAAACGAGAGGAGCTGTTTAGTGTACCTTCTTATTATGTCTCATTATACCCTTACACGTCTTCATTATTTAATGTTTCACGTTACCGCTACACGTCTTCACTTCATTGAAAACACTGGGCCCACAGCCGCAGTGCGCCTTTTCTGTCAGTTCCCCTCGATTTGAAATGGAACTTTATTGAGCAAAATGTTGCTGTTTATTGAGCATCTTTGGTTTTGCAAACTTAGTTACGGTGACAAATTTCAATCTGAAGTTATTAAATATTATCCTTAGTGGTACAAAAAAATACTCGAAAAGATTTCCTCTTTAAAATATTTTTAGTCCTTTTTTAACAAGAATGCCTTCATAATTAGCATGAAAAGAAAATGCTCAGATAATTATAACATATTGTCCTAGTTTTAAATGAGCGTATTCCGCCTCGACACAAGCACTCCTCATTAAAAATATTTGGCAATAAGCTACCTTTGACCTTTTATTTTTTAGTTTCACTGTTCAGTTACACTCGTTTCATACACAAACAAAATGTATGACGAAGTTTAACAAATAACAAACACGAAAATAGTTTGTTGTCACAGGCACAGCCTCCGAACAAATAATATCGAATTGAAACTTTTAAATATAGTTTTACATGGTAGTCAACATTTTTTTAAAATTGAAATTATTAGTTCCTTTCGAAACATCCCTAAGTATAAGGGTTCCGTCCCAAAGGGTAAAAATAGCAGTAACATTTTTTTTAATTTACCCTAAATTCTGTTTTAACGATATTGTGTAACTTTTTTATAAATTGATATAACATGAAACTAATGTCTTATTATATGGGTTAGTAATTATGGGAATAGACTGTGTAAATAAAATAATATCCATACAAATGAAACTATTCTCTTTCGTGCTAATCAAGCCCTGGACAACTAATTAGGGACACTTACAAAAACATTAGAAATATCGAAATCAGAGCGTAATAAAAAAGGAAAATTTGTATTTATGATTAAATTAAAGTAAACTGAATGTTTTCTATACAAAATCAATATCCAGTGGTATTCTCATTGTTGACTATAACCATTTGCCTTTGGTGTGGTATCGACGCTATTAAATGGTCACAGTTTCTTTAAGGATGTTGATCCAGAGGTCTTTGGAAGTATTAAACAGGTGTTTTATATTGCCTGTTCATTTAGTGGTGATACAAGTTCCTCGCTGAAAAATAATCTGACTGACAATGTGTTTTGGATCGCAGTCGTTTTGAATTGTTCATGTAACAAGAAGGGTTACTTCAACGTAAGGCAGCATCGTTTTACGTAATATTTTTCTGTATTGGAGTTGATCAAGAGAGCCATTTTTTTACAGGACCCTTACTTTTGTTCAGAGAAACAACCCCGTATTTCTATGTTGCCTCCTCCAAATTGGACAAGTTTTCTTTATGTCTTTTGGACACTTTCTCAATCTTTAAGACACCGTTAATATAATACTTATAAACAGTAAAATGTATTTAACTAGGTCGTCTGTAAACTTTCAACTTTGATTGACATAGAACTATCATCTGTCCCTAATTAATTGACCACCACTGTATTTATAAAAACTAAATAGCTCAAAACATCCCTTTTGGCTGCCTCTGTGGCGCAGTCTGTAGAGATACCGCCTGCGGCGCTGCAGGTTGTGGGTTCTATTCCCACCGGAGACAAATATTTGTGTGACCCATAAATGTTTGTCTCAAGAGTCTGGGTGTTTCTATCAATACATATAATAAAATCGTAACAGGTCGCTGTCTGTACATGGAAGATAAATAAGAAAAAATATTATAGGGAGGCTTTATGAACGCAATAGAACCCAAAACAATGATTTTTAGAATTTTCGTCTGTTTGTCTGTATGTCTGTTTGTCTGTACGGTTGTGCACGCTAATCTCAGTAACCGCTTAACCGATTGCAATGCGGTTTTTTTTGTATTGAGGTTTGCTCCACTTAACATTTAGCGTTTATTTCATGTCAATCGGTTTATAAATAAAAAAGTAATAACACTTTTAAGAATCAGATATGTTTAAAATTTTAAATGTAGCGGTTTCTTTGAATGAGGGTGTAAATCTAAACTGGCGTGTTGGCCTAATCAATACATCAATCAATATCAATCAATCATCAATACATATAATAAAATCGTAACAGGTCGCTGTCTGTACATGGAAGATAAATAAGAAAAAATATTATAGAGGGGCTTTATGAACGCAATAGAACCAAAAACAATGATTTTTAAAATTTTCGTCTGTTTTTCTGTATGTCTGTTTGTCTGTACGGTTGTGCACGCTAATCTCAGTAACCGCTTAACCGATTGCAATGCAGTTTTTTTATTGTATTGAGGTTTTTCCCCTTAACATTTAGCGTTTATTTCATGTCAATCGGTTTATAAATTAAAAAGTAATAACACTTTTAAGAATCAGATATGTTTAAAATTTTAATTGTAGCGGTTCATTTGAATGAGGGTGTAAATCTAAACTGGCGTGTTGGCTTAATCAATACATCAATCAATATTATCAATCAATACATATAATAAAATCGTAACAGGTCGCTGTCTGTACATGGAAGATAAATAAGAAAAACTTTTATAGGGATGCTTTATGAACGCAATAGAACCCAAAACAATGATTTTTAGAATTTTCGTCTGTTTGTCTGTATGTCTGTTTGTCTGTACGGTTGTGCACGCTAATCTCAGTAACCGCTTAACCGATTGCAATGCGGTTTTTTTTTGTATTGAGGTTTGCTCCACTTAACATTTAGCGTTTATTTCATGTCAATCGGTTTATAAATAAAAAAGTAATAACACTTTTAAGAATCAGATATGTTTAAAATTTTAAATGTAGCGGTTTCTTTGAGTGAGGGTGTAAATCTAAACTGGCGTGTTGGCCTAATCAATACATCAATCAATATCAATACATATAATAAAATCGTAACAGGTCGCTGTCTGTACATGGAAGATAAATAAGAAAAAATATTATAGAGGGGCTTTATGAACGCAATAGAACCCAAAACAATGATTTTTAAAATTTTCGTCTGTTTGTCTGTATGTCTGTTTGTCTGTACGGTTGTGCACGCTAATCTCAGTAACCGCTTAACATTTAGCGTTTATTTCATGTCAATCGGTTTATAAATAACAAAGTAATAACACTTTTAAGAATCAGATATGTTTAAAATTTTAATTGTAGCGGTTTCTTTGAATGAGGGTGTAAATCTAAACTGGCGTGTTGGCCTAATCAATACATAAATCAATATCATCAATCAATACATATAATAAAATCGTAACAGGTCGCTGTCTGTACATGGAAGATAAATAAGAAAAAATATTATAGGGAGGCTTTATGAACGCAATAGAACCCAAAACAATGATTTTTAGAATTTTCGTCTGTTTGTCTGTATGTCTGTTTGTCTGTACGGTTGTGCACGCTAATCTCAGTAACCGCTTAACCGATTGCAATGCAGTTTTTTTTATTGTGTTGAGGTTTGCTCCACTTAACATTTAGCGTTTATTTCATGTCAATCGGTTTATAAATAAAAAAGTTATAACAGTTTTAAGAATCAGATATGTTTAAAATTTTAATAGTAGCGGTTTCTTTGAATGAGGGTGTAAATCTAAACTGGCGTGTTGGCCTAATCAATACATCAATCAATATCATCAATCAATACATCAATACATCAATACATATAATAAAATCGTAACAGGTCGCTGTCTGTACATGGAAGATAAATAAGAAAAAATATTATAGGGATGCTTAATGAACGCAATAGAACCCAAAACAATGATTTTTAGAATTTTCGTCTGTTTGTCTGTATGTCTGTTTGTCTGTACGGTTGTGCACGCTAATCTCAGTAACCGCTTAACCGATTGCAATGCGGTTTTTTTTATTGTGTTGAGGTTTGCTCCAATTAACATTTAGCGTTTGTTTTATGTAAATCGGTTTAGAAATAAAAGAGTTATAACACTTTTAAGAATCAGATAGTTTGAAAATTTTAATTGTAGGGGTTTCTTTGAATGTGAGTGAACCTAAACTGGCGTGTTGGCTTAATCATAAAAGAGCTTAATGATTAAGACTATTTTTAAACAATTTGATTTAAAATAGACTTAATCATTAAGCTCTTTTATGATAAAGCAAACAGGGCAGTTTCAGACGCTGCTTGATGACTCTGATGAAGAAATACCTTTCCTTTCATACACCATAAGTGACGTAAACGAAGTTACGGGCTCAGCTAGTGTGTAATATGTATGTAAGTATTTAAAAAGTATATAAGTATTGATATTAGTGGTCTGATACCCATAACACAAGCAGGTTATTCCTAGCTTACTTTGGGATTTTCTACTTTGGAATGAGTACGCAAGGTCCATCCTAGATGCGCTGGTCCTGATGTGAAGCGAGGCCCCGACCCGTTGGCAGAGCGATAAATGTCGGTCAAATAAATGAAAATTGACAAAACAAATGAAGATCTGTAAAAAAAATGAAGGCAATAGATAGATACAGCCATCAATTTGAATATAGTAGTAGAAAAAAAAGTGGGTAGTTGTGGCATAAACACCTTAAATACATAGCTCTGATTTTAATAAATAAATAAAATAATATAATTATAATTTTCAAAGTTTACATGATAGAAATCAACTAATAATTGTCCATACCTGCCAGTGAAGTGTTAATCACATTCTCTACACACTATTTGCAAGGTTAACAGCAACATGGTTGACTCAGTACAGAAATCTATGCACGATTTGAAGGAGTTTTTCTTTAAACGCATGGCTGATTTTGAAGCAGAGTTGCCGAAGTCTCAGGCCACAACTTCTGTGGGAGGACTGACATCTGAGTTTGCTTCCTTTAAAACATTTGACACGGATATGTTGGGCAACATCCAGCACCAAATTGATGTCATCTCACATACAGTGGATAGCATGGAGATGAGGGTGCGTCGAAAAATGCTGTTGCTGTATGGAATACCCGAGCAGCAGAAGGAGGAAACACCAGAACTTGTCACCAAGTGTGTGAAGAGCCACCTGGCAATACCAATTTCAAGGGGTGACATCCGACGCTGCCATCGTATGGGTCGTCCTTCAGGGGAGCACAAGCCGAGGCCCATCATCATCAAGTTTGAGAGTGTCACGGTTCGTGATCAGTTGTGGTTCGCGAAAACAAAGTTTAAGAGCACGGGTATAACGGTTACCGAATTTCTGACCAAAGAGCGCCATCAGACCTTTACGGCTGCACGACAAGCGTTTGGAATCTCACACTGTTGGACTCAGGAAGGGTTCATCCACATTCTTACACCCGATGGAATACGGCACCGAATCGCTACACATAAAGAGCTGCTGAAGATTTTGTCCCAGAAAGTTGTGAGGCCGACCCTCAGCCCTGTCACTAGACCAGCAACAAAGGCAAAACGGGTTGCCGGCACTCAGAGAAAATAGGTATCATTCTGACTTGCTTTCTTCCTAGTTTTGTTATCGTATCACGGTCACTGCTTTTTGTTGTTGCCATGTACCTTCTTTATTTTATATTTGAATTTATCTGTATAATATGTAGGAGGGTATGTATTTGTTTTGATTATGTACCGGTTATTTAATAATTGCACTTTCACCATTTAATTCTAACACTAGCTTACATTTGATGTGACACTGACAAGTGACATGACAGTGACAGTTCATATGGGTACGTCTACAGACATTCTACAGACATAATAGGGTCCAGACACGATCAATTGGCAATTGTCATGCCTCGTCAATATCATTGTGTATAATATCATACGTCGATGCACAAACACATGCAAAGAAATCACTCACACTGAAACAACTTCCATTCGTAAATATCAGACTTGACTCAATATAATATGGACCCGTGTCGGGAGCCCATAAAAGATACGTCTGGAGGGTTCGTCAATGTAATTTTGTTTTAAAAGATTTTGTGCTTAAGGTTGTCTCGTACTTACCACTCCCGACACTTGATGAAGCGTAGAGGTCTTATTTAATTATATTCGTTTTTTTTTATTTGTTATTATTATTTATTTTTTATTTTGTGTACAGTGACAGTCCTTTTTAGACCGTATATATTTATTTATACTAGTTAATTTTTCGAACATTGTGCTTTCAATTGGAAAATATTCCTACCAAATAAAACTGGAGATGTTCGGTGTGCGTCAGCCTTTATAATTTTAACGCTTTCTTGTTTCTTCTTATGTTTTTACATTTATTGTTATGTATTTCTCTAGGAGTAAGTGTACTGTATTCACTTATCACTTATATTTACAATAAAATTTCTCTATAGTGTTGCTCGGACTGTGTAGACACAGACTAAGTAGTTGGTTGAGCTTGAGTTTTTTGCAGTGGTGTTACATTATTTTGTTACATCAGCACAGCTGGCAGGTGGTTAATGTTGGTTGAGTGCTAGGTATCATATATAGTATTGTTATTACTCATTCATATTTTTTATTGCATCCAGTATTATTATTATTTGTCATAGTTCATTTTATTTTACTTTTAAATAATATTTGTATAGATATAAAAATATTTAAGTATTTAGTATATAGTGTATAGTATTTTTTTTTATTAATATATATATATTTTTAACTGTATTTAAATATTTTTATTTTTATTATTCATTAGACACACATATTTTAAATTTTCTATGTTTTGGAGTGATACAGAAGATGATAGTGATTCGGAGAGTTTTCATTCAGCAGTCGGCTCTAATGCTATCATTAGTGCCAACTGCTGAATGAAAACTCTCTTTAAAAGTGTTATGTCTCTTGCAGAGTATATTGATTTTCAGTTTTCTGAAGTACCAAGGAATTTCAATGCGGTTCACGTCAATGCCCAAAGCATCCCGGGACATCTCCCAGTTATGCTGACAACTTTTGACTGTAAGAATATCCATGCTATTTTGGTTTCAGAGACGTGGTTTAAATCAACCCACTCTTCCACTCTATATTCCCTCCCTGGGTTTCAGCTTATCAGAAATGATCGCTGGGAAAGCGGTGACAGGCGGGGGGGTGGCGTATCTGCGTACATATATTCCTTTTAAACTTTTAAGTATGTCAGCGCAGCCACCCCCAGCCAACTCTGGCGAGCATTTGTTTCTCGAAGTTGAACTCAATAATACTAAAGTCCTCCTCGATATTTACTACTGTCACTTGTCAAGTGTACAATTCTTTCCCTCTTTGGAAACCTTGTTGGTAAATCTCATGCCTTCTTACAGTCATACGATCATTATGGGTGACTTTAATGCTTGCTTAGTTAAAAATGATTCTCGCACTACTGCTTTTTACAACCTTTCCAATTCCTGTAACCTATCAATTCTACCCTCAGATATAACGCTTCACTTTCCTAACTGCAAACCTAGCCTAATTGATCTTATATTGGTTTCTTCGAGAGAGCACGTCGTGAAGAATGGGCAATACCCAGCTGACGCGTTTTCTTATCATGATTTAATTTTCCTTTCTTACAAAATCCGTGTTCCTAAAGCTAAGTGTAAAATCCTCATGCAGCGCAATTTTGGTGGCATGAACTTGGAAAACCTTCGTCAGGATGCCAGTGATATTGACTGGACTCCACTGACCACCTCAGAGTCAACTGACGAACAGGTTAATATGTTTACAAATAATATTATTAAGCTGTATGACAAGCATGCACCTATTAGACCAGTCAAAATTAAGCATCCTCCCGCTCCTCTGATATTAAAAATCTAATACACAGAAAAGCAGCAGCTAAATTTAGGTATGAAATTAGGCCAAGTGACAATAATTATGAAAAATATGTCTCAATTCGTAATCACTGCAATAAGGTGTGTAGGAAAGCGCAACGCCAGTACATTCATATTAATATCCAAAATGGGGACCCAAGTAGGGTGTGGAAATTTCTCAAATCTTTGGGGGTTGGAAGAAAAAGTCAAGATGCAATTCCGAAAGACCTTCAGGTTAATGTGCTAAATCAACATTTCGCTGCTTCGTCTAACTATGACAAGACGACTAAGGCACAAACAATTGGTTTTCTTTCATCTCTTCCAGAACCCAACTATCCACCATTTGTCTTTGATCTTTTCACTGCTTGTGATGTTAGGAGGACCATTGTATCAATATCATCAAATGCAACGGGTACGGACTGTGTCAGCCGTCATATGATCCTTCCCATCCTCGATGAACTCCTTCCCATTATCTGCTACATCTTTAATTATTCCATCACTACCGGTGTCTTTCCGACTTCATGGAAGAGTAGTCAAATCATTCCCATACCTAAAAAAGCTAAACCCTTAAATATCACTGATTACCGCCCAATATCCATACTCCCATTCCTATCCAAGGTACTTGAGCGACTTGTCCACACACAACAAATCAGTAGATTTCTTCTCAAAAATAATGTTCTCAACCCATTTCAATCCGGTTTCCGTCCTGGTCATAGCACTATGACGGCTTTGGTTAATATCACGGATGATATCAGGTCCGGTATGGAAGTTGGAAAGATAACAATCCTTGCCTTGTTGGATTTCAGTAATGCTTTTAATACTGTTGATTTTGATGTGTTGCTATGCGTTATGCGTTCTCTTAACATATCTCCGACAGTGATTGACTGGCTTCAAAGTTACCTGTGTGGACGCCGGCAACGTGTATGTATTGAAAATACGTTATCCAATTGGTTCGATACTGTTGTTGGCGTACCCCAGGGCGGCGTTCTCTCCCCTTTATTTTTCTCAATTTTCATAAATTCTATATCAACTAATATTTCTTTCTCTTACCACCTTTATGCAGATGATTTACAAATCTACCACCAAGCATCGCTTCAACAAATAACGGAAGCTATCGAATTTATTAGGTAACAGAGATTTGAACAACATATGCAACTGGAGTAGGGCCTATGGACTTAAGGTGAATCCTACGAAATCACAGGTAGCAATCTTGGGCAGTTCCAGAATTGTATCGAAAATTGAGTGGGATGATATTCCCCCTGTTACCTTTGACAACACAATAATACCTATCTGTAAAAAAGTTAAGAATCTCGGTGTATATATTGATTCTAGTTTATCTTGGGATCCACAAATAACAGAGGTGAGTCGTAAGCTGTTCGCATCTGCGGGCTCTTTAAGGAAGCTTCAAAATCTGCTGCCAATGACTACCAAAATTGCGCTTGCGAACGCATTACTGTTATCCATACTTGATTATGCAGATGTCAGCTATACCGATCTCACCGAAAACCAGTTAGACAAACTTGAGCGTCTTCAAAATGTCTGTATAAGGTTAATTTTTGGCTTACGCAAATATGACCATGTTTCACAGTTCAGAACACAGCTCGGATGGTTATCAATAAGACTTCGCCGGGATGCTCACGTTCTTTCGCTACTATATAATATATTATTTAGCCCTTCTTCTCCTTCCTATCTTAAGGGACGGTTTAAGTTCCTTCATGACACGCATTCGAAATGTCTAAGGTCGTCAAAAAACCTGAGGTTAAAGATGCCATATCACTCTTCCATGTTCTATGACAAATCGTTTATGGTCACTGCAATCCGACTATGGAATAAACTTCCTGTCAAGATAAGACAAGCAAAGACGTTAGCCAAATTTAAAACTATGGTAAAGGAACACTATTTATCTATGTAGCATACTTTGTATGTACGAGTGTGCGTTATTTAGGTAGGTATGTATGTGTATATGTGTGTAAGTATATGTATGTATGTTTATATGTAGGTATGTATGTATATGTGTATGTATGTGTCTTATGGTTATGTATGTTTAGGTAGTATAATCACTTGATAAGTTGTATCTATGGTATGTAACTAAAGTATAGCAGATCTAAAAGTACGCCAAACAACTAACACTCTTTACCTTACCAACTTCTCCATCCAAAGGTTGCCTGGTAGAGATCGCTTTTAGCGATAAGGCCACCCGTTGTATTGCTATCAGTATATAATATATGTCATCTTAAGTTATTGAACTGGCGTACAGTATTAAGTGTATAATAAATAAATAAATATAGTCTGAAATAACACATAGGTTATAAGTTCCCATGGGAAGAGGGAAAGGAAAGAAAATTCCACATAAGTAGACGGAGCCACAGAGGCCAATGTTTCATAAAGTACATAAATAGTTAGCAAATTTGGTCAGTTATAACCTATTAGTTAGATGTTATTAACCCGACCTCATTATGCTTGAAAACATTATGGAAATATTCACGCAGACAATTTAGCTTTGTATTCGTGGCAAATAGGTGTAATATTGGCGTGGTTATATCATGTTACTGTTGATGAATGAACTATGAAAAATGTATTCAAATATGATTAAAGAATGCCGATACAACAAAATATAATATGTGACCCGGACGCATTGAGCGACTTCCTTTGTGTTTAAACGTTCAAGAAAGGACTTAGCCGTATAATATTAAGTTTTATAACCGTTTCACGTAGATTTATATATTCCTTGGTATCTTTCTTTTAATATTAGAAACTCCCATTTGACAGCGATCAGAAATATTCGAGTAGTTGATGGTCCTTTCGCATTAATTTTTTTTTCTCTCTTTTTCTGATGTTAGAATTTTCAACTCATTATTTTCAAAATATCTAACACAAACCCGCAATCTTAATGTTGAACTAACCAAACTCTGTCGGGATCCTGAATAATATAAAGTCGAAACAGACCAAGTTTCTTGGTTGACGTAATACCCTGGGATATACAATATTTGACCTCGCTAAATTGAAAAATGCCCTGACTTCGTTGAACGCGACTAAAACGAAAGTGATGATATTCGAAAGACAAGAGGACAGAACGAATGCCAGAATAACTGTAAATGATGCAGTGCTGGAACAGGTGGATGTGTTGGTATATCTTGGATGTGCATTTAGCAGGGATGGACGGTACACCGCTGATGTAGAAAGGAGGGTAACTGCGGGCAATAGTGTGAATGGAGCGTTAAGCAAACTTTTAGGTACCAAAGCCTTAAGTCAAAGGGCCCTGCTCGCAGTATACAGTGCGGTGCTGTATGGATGCGAGAGTTGGGTATGGCAGGAAACGCATGAAAGTAAATTAAACGCGGTCGAGATGCGCGCGCTACGCAAAATCTGCGGAGTAACGCACGCAGATCGGAATGAAGATGTACGAAAGAGAGTTGGTCTGAAAGAGAGTTTCGGTGTTAAAGTAAGGAAGGGCATGCTACGATGGTTCGGGCATGTAGAGCGAATGGGAGATTAAAGAATGACAAAACAGATATACTACGCGAAAGTGGATGGACGTAGGAGTCGGGGAAGGCCCCGACACACCTATCACGATCAAATTAATCGTGTGTTAGTTGAAGGTGGTGTCAAGAGCCGAAGGAACCGACGTGCATGCATGAAAAGAAAAATGAAAGTTGAAGAAGCAAGTGAGGTGTGTATGGACCGTGCCATGTGGCGCTCGGTTCTTTCTGCCTGCCCCGCAAGGGATTTGGCGTGAAGATAGTATAGTATAGTATTTGACTTCGTGAGTTCAAGACTCGACTATCGATTGGACTTTTTTTAGATTCATATGCTCGTAGCCCCACTGACTCAGTGCTCTTTAAACGATCACTGCAGTAAATTTAGCTGTAAGCTCTGTCTGGTCCTTGGATTTTTTTTTAACGTGAGTGAATATTCTCATGGAAGCTATGCCGGACTCCTACGGACCCAAAAAGAGGGTAGAAGAGTTCTCTCCCGTTCCCGCCCCGCCGTCTCTTTCACGAGCAGTCCCACTGACTCCCGCTGGAGATCGTGGCTTGCACCTTGGACTCGAGCGAGATAGTGTCTGGTCCTTGGGTAGGTGACAATTTGGGAAATTTCATTTTCTAGTGTTCCCGTGCTTCGGTAGACATGTCATGCCGTTGGACTCGGTCGACAGTAATCTGGTTGTCGTTAATTCAAATTGAAGGATGTATGGGACCTTGAAAAATTTGAACAGTACGTCGTCATTACCTGCTCTTCTCCGTTTCAACATTATTTATGACTAGTTTAGGGTTCCGTTCCCAAAGGGTAAAAACGGGACCCTTTCATGAGACTTCATCTTCCGTCTGCCTGCCTTATAAACGTGAGTTAATGCCGTTTTTTGTAGTTTTGTTATGGGAATACTCTGAAAACTAAAAAGTTCTGTTAGATATTTTAAAAGATTGAAAGTATCATTCAGAAAACTCTCAAATGTTCGAAGCAAAGTTTATTGTTCCCTTAAAGCTTTTCAAACGGCCCCTGAACACGGAAGTGACGAAGTACTCGAAGTCGTCCAAACATAATAACGCTAACTGTTAACAAAGTAAATTGTAACAGAGAAATCGTAAATAGCCACAGAGTGAAGAAATGAGACGGATATCGGAAAAGTTTTCACTGACTCACTTTGATGAAAAGGTACCGTACATAAATAAGTACCTAAACTGTAATTGATATTGTGTGCTATATATCAGTTTCACTGGTATGTCTTTGTTATTCTTAGAACTGGAGCAATGTGATTGTTCTGGTAGTTTGTAGGGGTAAAGTATAATAGCTGATTGTTATTGATAATGTCAAGAGTCGATCTCGCCGATATTAAAGTTTGTTTTGTTGTTCTGATCACAACAATAATAATCTACTTTTGTAAGATATTTCGGGCGATTCGTAGAGTTAGCAGTTATGATCTTACATACAATTTAGAATACTCTTTCGTGGATGTTTCCTTGATGGCACAGATGTTTAGTAATGTACTGTAAGCATAACCCAAAGACGCGAGATAGCAGCCGAACAAGATGAGGTCGCAGTGGTAGCCGTAGGTCTGTTGGGAGTCCTGGAGTATCCTTTCGAGGGCTTACCTGGAGCTCCCAACCGTCAGCTGTGGAGGATAAGTGTGTTTTTTGTCTGTAGGAGCCCTGCGTAGCGTCCCTGTATGATTTTTCTCACGTTAAAAAAATACTAGCTGTTAATTAAGACACACTGTATTGATTTGGGTTTTAAAGATATATTTATACATATGATCACGCTTTTCATTCCCGAAGGGGTAGGCAGAGGCATATTATATGCCCACATTTCCCCTTTTTGAAGTTGTCTCAAGTAATTGGTGGTGACCCTTATTATTTGGGTTTTATAAACTTGCAGAAAATAAATTTGTACTCAAATAGTACCTATTTTTTTTGTATTAGTCGGCTACTTCCTATGAGCATAATTTGTACACGTGAAATCGTGCAAGCCTCCTTTATTATTCTTGACACTTAATACTGTGCCAAAATTATATTATTTTTGCTAATTCTCGACTTTAACTGTATATATGTTATTACCGTGACCTTAGTAACTTATCGAAATCTGTTCCAAAACTAGGAAACCGATTTGAAAAGTTCTTTCTCTATTACTCCACTATCCCCGGGTGACATAGGGTGATATATACCAAATATGGGGATAGGAGAATACGGGAATAAAGACTCATATTCCAATGGGAACGGGAACAGCGCGGTCGAAACCGCATGACATCCGTTACTGTTACATAAATGTGTGGAATTTCTAAAAAATATGCCAATAAATTTAATATCTGACAAAATCCGTTTTCCCGTTTATGAGGTACATTATCTCACATAAAATAACATGTAGAGCATGTAGTGGGTCATGAACCGATATTGTTTTGAATGCTTGTGTTAAAAATGAAAATGAAGTCCTCATAACAATATATTTACATATTGAGAAGTATAATTTCCAATTTAAAAATAATAGTTTATAAAAACTAAAAAACACGCTTTTAGCACGCACTAAAAAATACAAAATAATTCTGTTCAATTTATTATGAAAGAAAGCGTGGAGCGTTTTGTCCAAAAAGAGTAAGGATTACATAAACGCTCCACGCTTTCTTTCATAATAAATTGAACAGAATTATTGTGTAATTTTTAGTGCGTGCTAAAAGCGTGTTTTTTTAGTTTTTTAAACTATTATTTTTTATTTTATACTTTTTAGTCTTCTTATTATTTTTTGTATTCCTGACAGCAAACCCTTTCATTTGATACCCATATCATGGAGGTGCATTTCAAATAGCCTGTCCGCCATCTTGGACGTCCGCCATATTGGAGTTAAGTCACGTGACTATTTTTTTCGTATTCCTGACAGCAAACCCTTTCATTTGATAACCATATCATGCAGGTGCATTTCAAATAGCCTGTCCACCATCTTGGACGTCCGCCATATTGGATTTAAGTCACGTGACAATTTTTTTCGTATTTCTGACAGCAAACCCTTTCATTCGATACTCATATCATGGGGGTGAATTTCAAACAGCCAGTCCGCTATTTTGGGGAGGCCGCCATATTGGATTTAGAAAGACGTTTTTTAGCTAGTCATGTATTATCATCAGAACCCAGAGCGTGTGCAAAATTTCAGCCTGATCGAAGGACGGAAAGTGGGTCAAATTAACATTCCAAGTTTTTCTTACATACAGTAGCGTTCATAAGTCCGATAGCAATTTGACGAAAGTATAGCGCGTCAACACTAGTCGTACTTATGACCTTATTCTTCGAAGACAATTCACACTTACTCTCACACACACACGTCAGCACTATTATGACTTTATTCTTTGACGACAATTCACACACATTAACTGTGGCGGCCAATCAGATCACGGTATGAGATATGCGAGAATGAGTACAGCGCCATCTAGATATTAGTTTTGAATTATGATAAACTACATTTACTCTTATAGCCGCTAGATGTCTTATCTCGATCAACGTATGACATTCGAAAATCGATCTAGCTGTTGTTAACTTGAGTTAACACATTGTTCACTCGTTGATAGATGTTGTTAATTTCGCTTTTATACGTAAGCGGCTCTGTGGCTTATTGGTATAAGGTGCGGGCTGACGAATGATAATGGTCGGGTGGATGGTTCAGAACCTGATATTTGAACTATTAACTTTTTGTGTTTTTATATTTAACAGTTATGATTTAAATGTTGACACGAATATAAAAATGTTTCTTAAGTAGAATTATAAACTTAACGAAAAATTTTAGAGGGTGGATTTGAAATTAAATGGATTTATTTGCAGTGAGTGAAGTTGTTGGTCGGTGAAATCAGTTACGACTGTTCGTGTTTATTACTACTATTGCGATTAGATTTCTTCTATAATAAATCAATATGTCGAATATAAGTATTGAAGCAAAAGCTAATATTGTGGCCCTATATTCGAATGGTTTGAATATATCTCAAATTTCTAACGAGACGGGCTTATCTGTAAGTTAATTAATTAATTAATATTGTTGTAATGCAATTTTGTTCATTGGTTGCAATTGTGTAATATAGTTGTTGTTTTTTAGAGGAATACCGTGAGTCGTTGGGTGAAACGATTTCGAGAAGAGGGCAACTTGCAGAGCCGGAGGAGAAGTGGAAGACCTGCTATTATTAACAGGGCTCAGCGACGTTATATGATAGCGGAATATGAAACAAATGGTTTTATACCAACCAAACGTTTTGCCGATGAGTTTCATACGTCATTACTCACCGTTCGCCGTGCACTTCATGCTGAAGGTTTACATCACCGAAAGCCAGCGATAAAACCTTTTTTGACTCAAAGGCATAAACAGGAGCGGTTACGTTTTGCACGAGAGTATTTAGACTTTAACTGGGAAACAACAATATTTTGTGATGAAAAAACGTTTAAATCATCTCAAAAAGGAAGATTACATTTGTGGCGTAAGGACAACACTCGTTGGTGTGAAAACAATATAGTATCGAACACTGAATCTGGTAGAATAAGTGTAAATATGTGGGGGTGGATTAGTGCGCAAGGGCCGGGTGAATTAGAATTTATATCTACGCGTGCAAATAGTGCAAATTATGTGGACGTGCTAGAAGATATAATGTTACCCACAGTGCGAAATGTCTATCCAGGTGTTAATGATATAAGTTTTGTGCACGATAATTGTCCTATCCATCGAGCTACCACAGTTCGTGAATGGTTTAGTCAACATCCGGACATTAAAGTTATTCCTTGGCCAGCACGATCCCCTGATTTGAACCCGATTGAAAATATATGGGGTTTGATGGTGCAAAGATGGGTAGCACAGGATGAAAGATGTCCTGAGCGGCTCAAGACCCACTGCATGCAGTTGTGGGACAGTTTACGTGGCACAGATATCTGTGCAAATATTGTGGCCTCCATGCGTAGACGTCTTCTGAGTTGTATTGAGAATAACGGAGGTCACACAAAATATTAATAATATAAAATTTAGGCTTTTATATATATAAAAGTTATTTCTACTTAGTCCGCGCTAAGCTATTCTGTTTAAATATTTTTATTAATTAATTTCAGTTGAGCCTATTGAGACTACTGAGCCTATCAAGGGACGTGCTGGCCTGTAATTAGTATAAGACTGTATGGTTGAGGTTAAGTTTCAATCCTCTTTTCCACGAGAAAATGAATAATTAAGCTATAACCTCAATAAGCAATATTAATTATAAAAAAGTATATTTATGGATAAAAATATTATAGCCACAAATTAACATTGGATGATTATTTTAATTTCAAAATTGAAATAAACATTTTCTGAAAGCTTTTGTTTTATTTATGATCTATTGTTAATTACCTAAGTATAGCATTTTTCTATTTGTAAATAATTATTTCTAATTCCGTTAACTTGTTCCTAAAAGTTAATGAAAACAAAACAAAAAGAGGTTAAAATAAGATCCGAACCCAGAACATCCAATTTTAACACTATCCGTAGTAGCCCCGTTACCGACTTAGCTACGCGCTGCCTTACGTAGAATCACAAATTTTGGCATCACCTTATATAGCTTCAGTGCAGTGCATACTTCGAACATAATAGTATGAAAAGGCAAGCATAATGTTATCTTTGTTTCGCATCACACACATTCATGTTTTCTCGTATTGATACTGTATGACATACAAAAGTATGAGTTGAAACATGACACACATAGATAGGTACGCGTTTAACCGGACAAGCCATTATAATCCTTAAGGTGCTAACACACTCATGAACGTTGACTGTACATAGTTACAAGTGAAGCTAATAAAAGCGTGTTAAAAACAACAAATTGCAATAAAACTGCTTACATAACTGAAAATATTCGAATGTACTTCCATAATATACTGTACATTAAACTGAAAACATATGAAACTTATTCTCTATTGAGAACGTGCGAGAAATAGCAATTGTGTGTAAGTAGACACATTCCCGTCTGTGCTTCGTACAACTTGCAGGCTAAGATGAATAGCCGACACAAGGCTGTACATATATATGCCAGTTTATGATTTGTTGAGTAAACATACCGTTAATAATAGCATACCTTTGTTGACTACTTTCACGATGGAAGACAGAGCATTATAGCAGTTTTCAACTACCGTCAAGTGTAGATTAATATTGAGTGTATTCTAAAAATAAAAGTAATATTCTATAATGTTAAAATGTCTAATGAATCCATTGCACGAAGCGAAATACAGATTTTTTAAAAATATTAATTATGTAATATATATAAGTAAAAGTATGACCATATTTATCTATACGTATCTACTACGTTTATTCTTCTAAAGAAATCGTTTAAAAGTGTTTTTAAGAAAATGCACCATTTGTCTCCAAAACTAAAACTTTAAACGAGAACTATAATAATTTCTGATTCGTAAAATAATACAAACTGTAAATAAAGTGATCGACATTTGAACTTTACACAGATAAAGTATATCTTTCGCTGTTATAACAACAAAATACTAAAAATAGAAAAAAAAGGAGAGCTCCCACTCAAAAGGACTAAAAAGGAAAAAGAACTTGTTACGGTTCAGTACCTAAAGGTAAAAGACGGGATCCTATTCATGAGACTTCGCTATCCGTCTGTCTGTCTGTCTGTCTGACTTCGTCACGAGGCTGTATCTCAGGAACCGTGATGGCTAGAGAGCTGAAATTTACGCAGACGATGTATTTCTGTTGCCGCTAGGCAAAATTAAAAAAAGGGGCAATTAAGGGGGGCTCCCGTACAACAAACGTGATTTTTTCCGTTGTTTGGTACGGAACCCTCTGTGCGCGAGTGAATTGGAGTGATTGAATATTCTACACGCAACATGAAATGAAAAAACTAGTTTATTTGTAACCAAAACGTACAAATACACGTGTCTATATTTTATGATCAAAAAGTTATTATCAAACGAGGACAATTTTATTACACAGTTTGCCAGAGGCGATAACTTTGTGATAAACTTATAGTGACAAAAATAATGTGGATGGATGGTAAAAGCGAGGGTCGAGCCGATAAGGGCTACGTAAGAACCTGATGAATTCTCGTCGAGGATTAGCCCTTACAATATGAGCACAATTTCACAAATGCCGAGGGTCTAAGGGTGACAAATGCTGTCGTGAACGTCACACAATTTATTCACAGTATCCTATCTCTTACATACTCCATTAGTATATTTTCTAATAAAAATGGTAATATGAAGCAATTTTAACGCTGCTATTTTTCTCAGCTTACTAACAAGAGCAGTATCTTCAACGAATATACAGTTTGGAATAGATAAGTTTATTTTGTAATGTGTTTATCCAGACTACCTTAAATTCTGTTTCAGACGAAAACATGATAAACGAACTTCGTGCAGTTTTCTCGTAAATTCCACTTATATTTTGGCCGATGAGCAGCGACTGATTTATACTGCCGACACCATTATGATATTACTCAGTAACTTAATGCAGTTATCTCTATGATTGAACTGTGATATTACTAATTATTTAAAACAGGTAGTAACGCGATCACACCTTAAAATTGAGGCTTGACGTTTCGGGCTGGGTTGCACCAGCCGTTGTCACAAGCAGGACTCACTGTGATGCCTGATCCCAATTTATATCTTCGTGCCATTTAATATTCATCGTATTATTTTTATATTTATAAGAAACATGAAAAAGAAAAACAAAATCTATCTGTAATACTTTGGGGCGGGTACGGGAGAGAACTCTCCCCCCCGAGTTCCGCAGTCGGCGGCCTGGGCGCCGCCGACGTGTCTTCGCCGAGGACTATAGTCCTCCATGACCGGGGGTCTGAGGACGGTGAGAGGGTCGCTCACAGTCCTTACAGAAGCAGGCCCATGACGGCAGCGTGACGTGAGGAACTCACGCACGACCCCCCTTAGAAGCGGGATCACACCCGAAACCCACCCCCAAAGACGCGGATTAGCACCCGAACCACCCCCTGGGCGAGGCTGCAGAGGCGGCTGTAGGTCTGTTGGGAGTCCTGGGACATCCTTCCGAGGGCTTACCCGGGGCTCACAATCATAGGCTGTTGGGCGTTGCGTGAGGTTTTTTAGTCGGTAGGAGTCCGGCATAACATCCATGAGGATTTTCCCTCACGTAAAAAAAAAAGGCAGAGAGCAATTAAATTGGCATTAATAAGTACATAATTTTCACGCGTACGAAATCGCGGGCAACAGCTAATATTTAAATAATTGTACTATTTCTCATTATGGGACGTCCTTCCGGGGTCTTACCCGAGTGTCCCATCCGTAGGCAATGGTAGGGCAAGGAGTGGTTTTAGTCGGTAAGAGCCCGACATATTATACACAAGAGATTCAAAGAGGTAAATATTCTGACATCACAATATATTTTTGAAAATCTTATGTATGTGCAAAAGAATCTATCTAGTTTCGTTAAGTTAAGCGATATACACAGTGTAAATACCAGACATAAAGATAACCTTGCTGTTCACCAGTGTAGACTGAAAAAAGTCAGTAATTCCTTCCTGGGTCACTGTATACGTTTTTACAACAGGCTTCCAAATGAAATAAAAAGTATGCCCTTAATAAGTTTAAAAAGTGTATAAAAAGTAAATTGTACTGCAAGGGCTACTACACAATTGACGATTATTTGCTTGAAAAGGAAGCCTGGAAATGATCTGCTTGCTCTACTGCGTTCTCAAGCAACAGTTTGTGGTTTTTAGTTTAAATTTTGTAAATAGAGCACAAAAAGAAAAGCCCGTCGAGTTTCTTGCCAGGTCTTCTCAAGCGGGCCGCGTTCCGAACTGGTAGTAGTGAATTTGTTTTATATTCACTGACGTGTCGCAAGTGCCTATGTATTAGGATTATGCAAAATAAATGTTTTTTTGAGTTTGAGTTTGAGATTTGCACAAGTAAATAAAAAACTACCCCTCAACAAAAATCCTTCCATTCTCAATCTTGACAAAACATAAGCTGAGGCTTCTTTGTTTAATCACTTTGTAACCTCCAATGAACATGATCTGACAATGATCAAAACAGGCAAATCAATGTCATATTCACCCTGTTTAGAAAAAGGGCTAAGTTTCTTTTGTAAATCGGCTCCAACAAAATATTTATGAGCTTTACCAGATATTTGACCCCACTCGTAAATATTTGTATAAATATGTAACGAAAACCGATTCCCGTTAAAGAAAAGCTTTTTGGTGACTCCATAGAGTGGTGAATTATTTATCACATCTTTAAGAATATTATTTTGGTTTATATTTATTTGATGTAGATACCTATGTTCATCAAAGATTCTAAACTTGTCTTTGTGATTGGTAGCAATAACTCAACCTAATGTAAAGTTCATACGATGATCAATATAATCATCAGTCAATAAAATCAGCATTTTGTTATTCAGTTGAACTAAACCAAAGGCAGTTCTATATTACATTGACCGACTACGGTAATACGTACTTCAAATAGCCTATTTTTAATTATAACTAAATACATATATACTCACGCCTTTATCCCCGAAGGGGTAGGCAGAGGCCTATACCGGCCCACATTTCACCGTGTACAATTCGGTCCCACGTGACAGGTGGTGAGCCCATCGCCGTGTTGAAATGGACCGCCGCCGTCAGAGCCTCGTCCGTTGTTCAGCAGGTGCACGAGCTTGCACGTGAGGTTGACTTGGGCCCGATGGTGTTGGTAGGGCCCCACTACACCCTAAATACAAACAAGCGTCCTATTCTCAAGCATTGCATTCTCGGCTAAGAAATTGTTTTGCACCACCTAAAATTTGGGGCTAACTCCCACCTGTTCTGTTGAGTAGTTCTATTAACAGAACTACTGGTAATTTTTTTCCCATTAGTCCTGTTCACAGAACAAATGGTAATATAATTTCCACCTGCATCTAGATTACTTGCGTAGTCTAGATGCGATTACCATTCAAAAAAATATGCGTAGTCTTTTGTTTTATTGATCTGCATATATTTTGTTTTATCGATCTTCAATTGTTTTGTCGATCTTCATTTGTTTTGTCGATCTTCATTTGTTTTGACGATCTTCATTTGTTTTGTCGATCTTCATTTGTTTTGCCGATCTTCATTTGTTTTGTCGATCTTCATTTGTTTTGCCGATCTTCATTTGTTTTGTCGATCTTCATTTGTTTTGCCGATCTTCATTTGTTTTGACGATCTTCATTTGTTAAGTCGATCTTCATTTGTTTATTTGACCGTCATTTGTTTTGTCAATCTTCATTTGTTTTTATTTCTACGTATATTAACTTCCCTTACTAAGTAACAGAACAAGTGGGAATAGTTGAAAGATAAGTCGCGGGTAAAAGCATAGTCTTATGAGTCACAGAACTAACGGGAATAAAATTACCAGTAGTTCTGCCAACAGAACTACTCAACAGTACAGGTGATCGGAATAGTTTACGTTAGTCAGGTGTAACGCATAGTCTTATAATTCACAGAACTAATGGTAATAAAATTATCAGTAGTTCAGCCAACAGAACTAGTCAACAGAACAGGTGGGAGTAGAGGACAATTTTCATGTGGTAAGGTCTGAAGGATTTAAAGGTGTACGCCGACGTACAGTTCGCTACAAATTTGCTTAGCTCATTTTTACCCACGACCGGAACGGAGACGGTATGGCGTTTGGGTGGTGAGGATGTTTGTTTGTTTGTTTGTTTGTGCAAATACATATTGCCATTTTTCTCCAAAACTACTAGTCAGATTTTAATACAGTTTTCAATTATGGGTTCAGGTTTAATTGGTGTATGTTCTTAGATAGATGTAACGGTGATAATTCACCAGGGAGCGCTGCGGCGATTACCAAAAATAAATAAGGAAACCTGATGGTGACTCCGCCCGCGTAAATTATATTCCCGTTCCAGCATACCAAGGATAAATATTTTTCTTTTATCAAATTTCACGCCGATACGTTTCACCGTTAGAGCCTGATCGAATAACAAACGTCCAAACATCTTCACAGACGTTCATATTTACGCATTATATTAGTATTACAGCTTAATTACCCCTAATCAAGCTAATGAGCAAATTATATTTGATCTACGGAGAGATGAGCAAAGATTTACATAGCGAAACATCGCTTTTTGTAACAAAATCTTTGAAAATAGGCCTTACCTAATTAATAAGTCAATCTAACGTGGAGACGACGTGTTAATTAAGGAAGTCCGTAATAATCAATTAAGGGCTCTTTGGTAATTAGTTGCTCAATTTTTTGTATCGTAAAAGCTCTTGTTTCCTATAATTGAACATATTCGTCAGTTGAAGTTATACATGATGAGCCTGCGATGAAGTATAGGGTTCCACGTTATAGTACTAACATTTTCAGAATAAGCATGTTTTACAATGAAACATTTTTTACGTAAATTCTAGACACCCATTAAATCATAAGCATGCAGTCTTTCATTCAATGGTGTATCGATTACTTTCAAAACCAATGTCGCAGATTGACTTTAAGAGTGAATTAACTTGTATTAAGATAATAGCCATGAAAAATGGTTTCACATCGGAATTAATCGGAGACGGCATGGTGACAAGGAAAATATTAAGGGCTCCTACAGAACTGGCTTACAGAGGAGGTACACCCATTAATTCAAAATGAACAAGAAAAGATGGGCTCGCATACCATACATGGTAACATTTCATATTGTGTGCTAGGAGCTTCTGAGTGCAAACCAGCGTTTTATACCACTCACAACCTGTAAAATTTTATTAGTAACAATAAAGACACAACTCCCATTGAACAAAAAAGTGGTATATGGGAACTGACTTGTGCTAATTGCAACAAAATTATGACGGTCAAACTGGTAGATCATTTAAAATTAGAGTTGTAGAACATGTCAGTGGCTGGAGACTCAAAAAACTGAGTTTAATTTTGCAGAAAACCTCCATAATAAGTATCACAGTTTTGACCCGAGATTAAATTTTAAAGCCGTACAGCCCTTGAGGCACTTGAAATAAGTAGACACTTGAATACCCAAAAATTATCTCAAACCAACAATTAGATATTAGCCGTTCACCATTGCTACAATATTATAAATAACGACATGTACTGGTTATATATTTTATTTGTTTGACCATTGGCTGGGTTCTGTAATAGTGTAGTAAACACATTGTTCGATATGACAAATGACAGTAATGCAATAGTAATAGTTAAGTTATTAGACATTCACGGTCTTACTACATAAAATAATTTAAACACTGGTCTAGCATGTGTTTAGTTAGACAGTTCTAAAAAGATAAACACATGTCGACCATGTGTTTAAGTTTCGCTACCACAAACCCGTATTTAGCGTGTGTCTAACAAGATAACGTTTATCTCATTCAGTTCTTTTCACATAAGCAACACTACTCATCATTCGTATAGGTTCGTTCTTTTGTGTTTCGTTGTATTCAAAAATAAATAAATTGAATGTCATAATTTTTCTTTTACTTAGTTTCCTTTTCTTTCTACCTGCCAAAAATACAAATTAGATCGTTTTTAATTGAACAATTAATATAAAATGTAAGTAATATCAATAATTTTGAATAAAATAACAATATAATAGCCGAGTGCAGGATGAAACGGAACGTGTCGTGTCACTCGGTGTTGTCAAATTGTTTGTTAGTTTTTTGAGTGGGGTTTGAACAATGATATATAATTACTATAGATACGTTATCAACACTGCGAAAATGGGAAGACGAAAAGAAGGTAGGTATTTAACCTGACTGATGTATAGTACGGACCAACAAGTGTCGCGACTGTACGCTTAGCGAAAGTTCTACTATCAGCGTTTTATATTCTGTTAGTAAAGAAAACTCGTGAAAAACATGCCTTCGTGGATTTTCAGACAATTAAATAATTACACCGCCACTGTAAAATATAAAAATGTGTCATTTGACATCAGAAATAAATATTTTTTTTAATTTTCTCAACACCGGTCCCGCCATTTAAGGTAATGAATGAACCACAGAGTACCTAATAAGATAGTGACTAGCGGTAACCACTTACGACTAACTTCACGTTCAATACATTCTTGCTGTATTTGAAAGCCGTGCCGTGATGTTCATGCATAACGTGTCTAATTGTATTATATCATTGGGTTTGAAATAATAAAGAGCACTACAATTCGAATTTAAATTGTCAAATGTGTGATTTAAACACGCGCTAAACTATCAGCTCCGTGTGCCTAAAGTGATGTCTAACTTTAGACGTGTCTAAATATAAAATCAGCGTTAGGCGCTATTTTGTGGTAGGACTTTTTCTTAAACACGTGTTCAGCACATGTTTAATGTTTTTGTAGTAAGACGGTTAAAGTTTGACATGACAAGATATTTACTAACAATTTGACATTTTATTGCATTCTTGACATTTAATTGAATTCTGGAGATCTGTAATTTGATTTTTATTAGCATTTCCCTAATTTTTAGGATAAATTTGGCAACTGTGTAAAGTAACACTTTGACTGTTGTCATTCAAAAATCAGAAAATTTAACCTCCGCCATTTTTGGGGAAAATTTGAAAGCATGTATCATCTAAAAGGTTGGAGTACCTACATTGAAAGTTTACGTGTAGTAGAAGGATGTAGTGGTAATTATATGTTGTAATTTTTTTTGTTTACGAGTAATTAAGTGATGTAGTGCTAAAGAGGCAACCTTGGTATGGAGGCGAGCGCCAGATTATGTAGCCGTGTATGTACCTGTGTCCGATTTCATTCGTCAAGCGGCAGGTATGTATGGACACGCTTGGCGAGTGGAACCGGAGATACGAGTCTGGCGACACCGCCTCGATCACAAGGTTCGTCTTCCCAAATGCGGTAGACGCGTACAGGTTTATACGGAAATTCACTCCAAACAAACACACTACACAGGTCCTAACGGGGCATGGTGGGTTCTCTGAGTACTTGACTCGTTTCAGGTGCAACGAGGAACGATCATGCTCCTGTGACTCTGAAACCGCGGAGACCATCCCTCACTTACTGGCGGAGTGCCCGGTGTTCCTGAGGCAAAGGTATAGCGTGGAGCAACATCTGAACACTGTCGCTAAACTACACAAAATTTTAGAAAACACAGAGATAGGTTCTTAACACGTTGAACGCCACGTTAAAATATACTACTTTTCATTGGGGCCACACGGCTCACCGGTGAGCCGAACCCTACTGTACCATTAGAGCCACGCGGGTCACCGGTGAGCCACTCGACGACTTAAACTTGAACATGTTTTGTCGGCCACTACGCGCTGATATCATACATAAATGTTTGAAGCGTGAGCCGCGTGGCCTTCTGCAACACACCATTCAACTTGGTTTAAATATCTTGCAAAAGGCTTAGAATTTATTTACAGTTTTCTATACTTTGTGGGATGATTCTCAACTCTAACAAATAAAATGTGTAAAGGGGTTATTAACATGGGTATTTTGCAACAAAAAATAATTATTTATTAGGTTTTAATATATCTTTAATAATAAATGAATTAAAATTAAGGAATTACAAAAATCTTAACATGAATTTTTAATATGGCACAAGTGTCTGGAACTCGTTATTTTTTCTCTCTCGCTTGTTTTCTTCTTCGAGATGATATTCAAGTCGTCATCATCTTCGGCTAAAGTAAAACTTTTGTCCAAAAGATTTATCTCGACATTTTCTATTTCTGCTAAGCCTTCTTGTATAAAAATAAAATCGTCAAACATATCTACATCCATTTTAACCAATAGCCAATATAATTACTTCAATAAACAAATACTTGGCACTACAAGTCAGCAGACTGGGATGGACTGCGAGAGTTCTATGCGTCGTACCCGTGGTGGCGGCTTTGTTTAGCCTCAGAGGATCTGGATTCTTGTGCTGTAGCAGTCGCTGAGGGGATCTAGGAGGGTAGGTAAGGAATGCTACATTCCCAACCGCTGGATCCCTGTAGGTGCAAAAAAGCGATCGTGGTTCAGTCGGCTCTGCAGAGAAGCTCTAATGCAGAATGAAAAAGAAAATGAGAAAGAATCTGCCTACAGAGCTTGGACCACGGCTCGTACAAATTCAGATCCAAACATCCCTGAGGTGAAACGCAAATTAAATGCCGCCTCGAGGTCCAGTAAAAGAACAATTGTCAGGGCCAAGTTCGATTTCGTCGGCAGAATTGGCGAACGGCTAGCAGGCTACCCTTCAGAAAGTCGTGAATTTTGGTCGCTTGCCAAAGCTGCCGAGAGAAACTTCTGTCAGTCAGGTTTACCCTTGCTTAAACCCGACGGTAGTTTGACCCAGAGTGCCAAGGAGAAAGCCGACTTTTTGGGTAATCTCTTTGCCTCTAAGTCGACCATGAGCGACGGGGGTGCTTTACCGCCGGGCATTCCGAATTGTGGCACTTCCATGCCGGAAGTTAAATTTACACAGCGGAATGTCCGATGGGAGCTTCAATCCCTGGACGTTCATAAGTCGAGTGGGCCAGACGGCATTCCCGCAGTGGTACTTAAGCACTGTGGTTCAGAGTTGTGTCCGGTACTTACACGTCTTTTCACACTTTCATATTCCATGCGACAAGTCCCGGCGTCGTGGAAGATCGCGTATGTACATCCTGTACCCAAGAAGGGTGAGAGGACCGACCCGGCCAATTACAGGCCTATAGCCGTCACCTCCCTTTTATCCAGGGTGATGGAGCGTGTAATTAATACACAGCTCCTGGGAGTACTGCTGTCACCTCTGGGCGGGAGCACCTGAATATCAGCTTCGTCCATTTGACTCGGTGCAAAGACGAGCTGTAAGAGTTGTCAACGATCCTGTACTTACAGCTGGTGTGGAACCTCTTCGCGACAGGAGCGACTTTGCCTCCTTATGCGTGTTCTACCGCCTGTACAATAGTATGTGCTCTGAGGAATTGTTTGATATTATGCCCACGGCTACGTTCTATCATCGCACCGCTCGCCACAGACAGGGAGTTCATCCTCACACACTGCGTCCGGTGCGTTCCAGCACGGTTAGATCCGAAAGGTGTTTTCTTCCGCGCACACTTAAGTTGTGGAATGACCTCCCTGCCTCGGTTTTCCCAAACGCCTACAGTAAGGAGTTCTTCAAAAGGGGTCTTAGAAGGTTGTTACAAGGTCGGCAGCGCGAGTGTGGCACCTCTGGTGTTGCAAACGTTCATAGGCTGCGGTGACCACCGGTCCTTCTGGTGGGCCGTATGCTTGTCTGCCACCTTAGTGGTATAAAAAAAAACTTATCACAAGAAATTGCGCGTGATTTACTCGTATTGCAAACGGTCGACTAATTTGCAGGCGGGTGGGTGGTGCGCGGGTGAGCCACAGCGTGACCCCCGCGGCCCCCGCGGTAGTAAGATCGCGTTTCCTTCTGATGTGGCCACGCGGCCCACCAGTGAGCCATAACTCTTAAATGCAGTATTTATGGCATAAAAATCGATTGTTTTAAATGGATATAATATTACTTCATCTCTTTTACGGATTACGTGAAAAAAACACTATTATGAAAATTGAAAGAAATATCATTTTCACTTTGGCCTAAACAAGTTTTCTCACGCGGCTCACACGGTGAGCCACGTGGCGTTCAACGTGTTAAGTAATTGTAAAGCAGTTAATAATAAAATAAGGTAGAATGATCAGTGTAATTGCGACGAAATACGTTGCTAGTAATGGAAAAATTGTAGTAAAATAAGGAAATGTATAATAGTACAATAACATCTAGGAAATTAAAAATATATAGAGAAAAAATATGCATAAACAAGAAATATAGGTATACAGATAAAAGACAAAGAAAGCACTGTATAAAAAAAGTGTTAATTAGTAAGCTAAGTAATGATAAGTTTAAGAAGAAAAGAATGAAAAAGGAGTGGAGTACAATTTATTTACCCGTTAGAAATAAGAAAATACAGTAGTAAATAAAGAAATATTCGAAGAGAGACTATCAGGCGTCCCACCTGAAACAGAGTGAAAGGTTGTATAAAAGAAAGAAAAGATATGCGGAATGAATGTTACCATTTGAATGCGAGAACTGGAATGAATGAGACTTAAGTAGGAAGGTCTCCGAATTGTTGATATCGGGGGTATAGATAGGCAAACAAAAAATAATAATAATAATAGACACCTACATGTGGTATAGATTATAGAGCTAAGCTAAATTAACTTGTACTGAACTAAAAATCATTGCATCATGCATCACCTAGGTTGTTTGGTCTACAGCAGAACGTAAGTATATATTTTTATTGTGTGGACAAAGGGGAATTTTTCCCATAGGCACTGGTTTAATACAGTACAAATATGCTTTATTGTTTACCAATTAACATTTACATGAAATGTCGTTTGTTTTTAAAGATCGCCAAAGAAACACCACACCACCAAGCTTGCCTCATTTATTTCGCTTCTTTTACTAAACAAGAAATGTCTCCATAATTACCGAGATAATTTGACTCAATTTAAATGCTTGACTTGGAATATCGCTGAAGATAAAATTACAGAATTCTTGTGTCTACGGTCTAAATTCAAGTTTTTTTTAACGTGAGGAAAGTCGTCATCGTACTGACTAAAAACCCCGGGTAAGCCCTCGGAAAAAATATCCCCAGGAGCTAACTTCTAGCCAATTCTCATTAGTTCCCCTATTGCTATAATGCGATAATATACAAAACATGAACTGGATCGGAATTTACCTAAGCCCATAAGGGATTCTGTAAAAAATCCAGTAAATCATGGCTATCGCAATTTATTTTACCTGGTATTTTTTCCATATAATATATATCTTAACAAAGAAATAAGTAGTAAAATTAAATATGAAAAATGGGAACACCCAAAAATTCCGAAATATGGTTTTCCGAATTTCAATATTCCGATGTTCAAAATTCCGAAGATTATAATTCCTAAGAAACAAAGCTCCGAATATTCAAAAGGACGATATTAATTTATCCGAAAGTCATAAGTACGAATTTTTATTTTTCCTAATTTCATTGGTACGAATAATCAAAAGACCGGACTATTATTTTCCCGAAAAACATTATTCCGAATTTCAAATATCCGAAAATTCACTGTTAAAGTAATAACTTTCAACAAAAAATATGTTAAAGTTAAAATTGATATTATCCAGAGTTTTATAAATAAATTAGTACCTATATTGAATGATTTTGTAATTAAATGGGAGTTCCGCTCCGCTTCGCTCTCGCCTTAGCCTTCTAACCTAACCTATCCGAGTCGGGATGCGGGGTCCTGCGAACATCTTCGGGACCCCAATGGGTCGGGTCCTCCTCGTGGTGCATCCTGGGCAACGGAGTAGCGACCACTCCCCTTCCTCTGTGGGGGAGTGGTGCTACTCTGGCAAATTCCGGCCGAGGCGGGAGCAGCCCACCTGTGGGGTGCTCGGTGGTGTGTGTTGCTGCCGGCCGTGAGTAGCAACACGGTCGGCAGCAGCAGTGCTGGGCCGCTATTGCCTCGTCAGTTGACGAGGTGATGGCGGCAAAGAGGGAGGCGCGGGGGAGCGGGAGTAATGGAAAATGCTCCCGCTTCGCCGTGCAGTTCGGGGGCGGCGCAGTAAGGAGTTCACTGCGCGCCCCCGATTGTATCGTGTTGCTGCTGTCGCTCCACCACATTTGCTGGCGAGGCGATAGTGGCGAAATACGAGAGGCACTGCATGGAAGGGCGGGAGTTTGGGTAAATGCTCCCGCCCTGTCATGCAGTTTGGGGGCGCCTGCGCTAGGAGCTAGCGCACGTCCCCCGATTGTTTCATGACCGAGGGCGTAAGGTTGGGGGACCCCGCCCTCCAACGGTCACATGGCGGTGGGCACCTTCCCCGTGTTCCGGGGGTGCCCATTAGCGCACGCCTGCGCCAGCCGCTCTCTGACTCCTCTATGACAGAGGGGCGCTCGAGAGCGGTGCAGGCGTGGTTTTTTCAGCTCCTTAGAGAGCTTTGGGGAGCCGCCCATCTGGCTCCCCTGAGGAGAGCTCCGAATTAACGGGGCGCCCCTAGCCGGGTCGACGTGAATAATCTTTTGATATCCCTCGGCCCGGCTAAAGGGTGAGGAGGAACACCGCGGGGTTTAGTGGGTAGGACGGTCCATTCCGGACCGGGCCGGGAGTCCCACACACCATCCCAGCTGCCCCTGAAGCAGGGATGAAGGCGAGTAAATGCGTTCCCCGCGTCAAAAAAAAAAAAAAAAAAAAAGCCTATCCGAGTCGAGGTGTTAACCATAATAAGTGAATGGTTAACACCCCGACTCAGAGTACCCCGACTTGGATAGGTTAGGTTAGAAGGCTAAGGCGGGAGCGAAGCGGAGCGGAGCTCCCGCCTTAGCCTTCGTGTTTTTTTTTGTTTTGTCGTTTGCCTTACACTCACTTGGAAATAATATTTTCGGTAGTTAGACTTGACTATACTTTTTTTTAAAAAAACGGGTGGAATCGGGAACATAAATAATCGTCTTTAATAATAAGTTTTCGGGTTGAAACAACACTCACCCTTCGTATTTATGATATTTCGGATTTTTGATAATCGGAGTTCATATTTATAATATGGCGGATTTTTAATGATTCGGAATTAAACGGTTCGGTTTCTTGAAATTCGGCATTCTGACAGTCGGAATTGTGAACATTCGGAATTTTAAAATTATGACTTTTAATAAAAAGGATTTATGAAACATCGGATTTTTGACTTTCGGGATTTCGAATCATTTGGACTTATGAAATTCGGAATTATGAAATTCGTGATTGTGAATTTCGGAATTAAGTTTTTCGTATTAATGTAGTGTACCCATGAAAAATACCTGATAATTTATACCCATGACGCGTGAAATCCCATAAAAGAAATTCCCAAAGGCGTATTACCGTACCTACATCCACATTTCGCTGATAAAAGTAATAGCACAGACGAATAGACCCGAATGTGATGAAACACGAGTTCATTCCGTTTATTGGGCGCTCCCAATTACGGGCTATAACTGAGAAATTTTCCTCATTCGTCATTTTGACCTCTGAGGGCTTAGAAAATACGAAAATAGTAGGTACCTATTACGATATAGTAACGAATAACAAAACCCAATTGTATGTATTGGGTTGTATTCAGGTCAATAAAATCAATTTATTATAACAAAAAGGTTATTAGCAATAGTACAAATTCTATTATGACATGTAGGTAGTAAGCAATAATGACCATTCAGAAATTACGGCAAACGAGTCTGTAAGTACTCTGTTCATTATTAATATGTTATTTAGCAGTTTATTGCGGTATGTGAGGTGGGAGAAATTGCGTTCACTCCGTAACATACAAAAAAATTACCTAGATATTTTTGGTATAATTCTATCAGATTGTTGACCGGTAAAGATTTTTGGATGAAATACGGTACAATACAAAATGAAATGAATGATGATGTTATGTTACTTATAAAAATGTTAAAAGTTGAAACTAGAATAGTCATCTAGGTATACGATGTTAGCCGCAGCTATAGATACTGAACACAACAGTGAGGAACACAATCTTCTGAAGCCTTGTCAAATAACAAAACAATAAAATGAAAGCAATGGTAACGCGTACGATGAAGTGAAATGATGGAACGACTGCCATTTACGTCGCTCGCATGAAAAATATTTCTACTGATCTTGTTTACATTGACACGGTAATCCATGCTGGGTGTAGGACGCCGTTTTTACGCTTAACCGAGCAGATGTGAACCAGGGCTGCCTCTAAATTACGATGGTAATTTATAATAATACGGCCATTCGACCTGACGGCGTATGCCACACTTCGTCCCGGAGTTTACAAATATGGAAACAGCCTGTGAAATTTTACATTAGACACTTTTTTGGGATCCCTAAAGTTGTATATTATTTATGGTAATCATAATTTTGTAATAAGTCTAATAAATCATAACTTCTAAGCTTTCACGTTGCTTGACACGAGTAAATTATGTAAGAGTGTTAGATAATAATGCGATCGATATAAGTACCTGAGCTATGTGTTAATATCTACTTGTTTGACATTATATCTACTCGAAATAATCTATGTTCAGTAAAATCGTTGTAAATATTATCACGATAGTACTTACAACTTACATAATATCACAAAAGTTTCGCGACTGTCGCTTAGTGTGCGCACACTAAGCGACGGTCGCGAAACTTTTACTGTTGATTATAATAATTTTTAACGTGTGTTTTCTGTAAGAGCAAAAGTTTATACACAGCTTTAAACACAACATTGATAATCGAACTTCCAATTAATACGTACGTTGCAAAATACTCAAGTGGTCTTTGATGTGCATTCACGGTTCCATTGTTGCCCGGCTAGGAGACATGCCGCCTCATCGGAGATCGTGCGGTATCCCCTTATCACCCTGATGGCCATCGTCCTCTGCGGGCTTAGCAGTCTAGCCACATTGCCGGCCGTCAGCGTCTCTGCCCATACGTGGGCCCCGTATAGGGCCATACTTCGCACGATCGCCAGGTACAATCTCCTGTATAGTCCCTTTTCCTTCCATGTCTTTTTCTATTCATATTATTATATTATGCAAGGATTTGGCTGAAAATGCTTATTTTATTCACAGATATTGCAAGTAATGTTGAGAAAGTGTCACAATATACACCATAATTCAAGTAAATTGCGACTCATCGCTGAAAAATTACAACCCTACATCGTATCCGTGAAAACGGGACGCAGGAATCAAAATCCCCTTATCGCGCTGAAGCATGAAATTTCAAAACTATTCACTAGTATTTTGGATGTTTTTGAAATGTTCCATATTAAAAATTAAATCTTTTATCGTGAAACCGAAATCAATACTAGTGTGTTAACTGAAATATAATTGAGATTAAATTGTACATTGCTGTAAATTTTGTATTTATTTTATGTCTTTGCAAAATTAAAAGCGGTGAAAGTTCTTTGTAATTATAACACTATCGGTAGGTATGTATATTGCACTATTTAATTAATTTATCTTTGCATTAACCGCATAGATATAATGCCAATAATTGGTAGTATATAGTTAGTCGAACATACCTTAATCATTTCAAAACCTGTCAGGTGAGGCCCGTCATAATGAAAAAGTCAAGGAGGGTCGTCAAGAATTCCCTATCTATAGTAATGACATAATGATACTTAGCTATTGAACAAGATACGGAAAGTATAAAAATAGAGGATTTTCCTTGCTTTTAAATTTATTAGTTGCTCCGCGAGCAGCACTTCGCCCGAGTGGAGTTTGGTCCCCGTTCCCGCTCTCCATGAAAACATTTTTGCGGAATAAAAAGTGTGTGATATTCAAACCGTATCCTCTCCCTGCACCATAGTTTAGCCCACTCTGTCCAGCTGTTAGAGTGTGATTGAGTAACAAACATCCAAACATACAACAAAAAGGCAGTTTTTTTTTTTGTATTGGATTATACTGTAGAATTTGCTATAAATCTATGAACGAAATGTTTATTTATTTAAATTATAAAGTAATTTAAATAAATAAAAATTACGGAATTTTCATTTATTTAAATTGTACAGTAATTTAAACAAATAAAAATTTCGTACCTTTTAGTTTAACTAATTTAATCAAGCTCTAAATACATTGCTCCTCTTGCTCAATAACATTACAAGTTGTATTAATTTGTGCTTTAAATTTCTCTTCTTACTGTGACCGTCTCCAAAATAATGACGTTAAGAAGAATGCCTCTACCTACCTACTCGGTAAGAAAGCCATGAAAGTATTTTTCTTCATAAACAAAACATATTTTTATAAAGTTACAGCAATTTCGTAGCAATACCAGTATCAGAATTTTATGTGCCAAAACTGAAATGTAAAGTGCAGAATTCGAGAGAATTTCAAATAAGGCAAACGAAGAGCTGAGTAAACCCAACGGTAATAAAAAGGGCTTTGCTTTTAAGAAATACTCCTCGTGATTGTCGAAGGTGGGCACCGTGCCCAATCAACGAGTATAACATTTCCAAACTGGGACCGATACGACCAATACCGAGAAATGAGTGTGTACTTAGTAATCAGAGGCCGCAATCGTGATACCTTTTGAAAACGTTTACGTTTAGAATATTATATTTAGCCATGATATTTGAGACAGGTATTGAAATAAAATATTGAATATTTTGTTAAACGTGTGGAAATTACCCCTAAGTATGGTCCGTAGAAACTCGAGCCGATTAGAACCACACGGTACCTACCTGTCCGCCTATGGCTAGGGGACTCCTGGGTAAGTCCTTGGAATATAATCAGTATCCCCATCAGAATTTAGCTATCACCGCGGTTTCACTTAGGTGTTTGAGTGGTATCCAGCGTCTGAGGGTGTTAGTTCAGGAGTTATGCCCCTTTTTGACGGACAGTCTGCGAAGAATAAAATTTTAGATATAATATAACATTTGAATTAGAATATTAAAGAAAAAACCATATTTTATATAATTCAAGGCCTAAGATTGGATTTATGTCCGCTGAACATAAACTCTAATAAGAATCACGAGACCATTACGTCCAAGTTTCGTGTTAAGCAAAGTCCTTTCTTATCCACAAGCTTAAGCTCTGTGACAAGGGTATATACTAAATATCACATTTCATCGTTCAGGGGTTTGGCCTAGGCGTTGATTAATGAACTGTTGCTGGCTTTAATTAAGAAAAAAGTACGACGTTAGAATTTTCATAAACAAGGAAAATGGGGAATCAGTTTGAATTAAATTACGGTAAGTCTATTGGGAAAAGGTAAACTTAATATCATATTCTTCTTAGTAATTTATTCCGAGAAACGTTGCTAAAATATATCGTGCAACACATATTTCGCTGTTTCATAATCTCGAAATTTTTATCCTAAACTGTAATGTGTTAAATAGTTATAATAACATCAAAAATTCTTACTTTTAGGTAGTTAATCAAGATGTTATTTTATGAATGTAACTTCATTTAATCTAAAGTGTTGTCTGTGTAAATTCTAGTCTGGTTCGCCTTAAGACTTAAGAAATTATAAAACAACCAGGTGTTATCAGAACTATACATCTTGAAACAATCTATCCATTTGACACACTAATAAAAATCTGTTCAGTACCTTTTTAGTTTTTGGCAATTTTGTATAAACAATAATGTGTCAGAATTTTATATTGTGTCAAAACTGAATGTAACGGTTCGTTACACTTCCCACTATTATCATAGTTTAGCTACACTAAAACTATGCTTAATCTATTTAATACTACAGTTAATAGATCTAAGTAAATAATGCGGAGGCAAACCTCGCGCAGGCGAGTAGTATAAATATTCTTTTGTTCGCGCAGCTATATCTACATATATCTATACCGAACCAGTCACGACGCGCGCCGCGCGCACGCTGAGATCATTCGAGACTTGACTCGACCGACACAGAACCTTCGATCGTCTTAACGTGTGAACGTACCGCGCGCCGGCAACTAATATTATATTTAAACAGTAAATTTTATTAATTTTAATAATGTATATAGTAAAATTAAATTCAGTGTGTGAACCCCGAGTTTATTGGGTGAGTGTTGCATAATCTATATTTATTACTATGTAGGTAACTCGAATCTAGAACTTAGAAATACATCTAAATACATCATTTCATAATTGCTAGATTCTTTCTAATTTTGTTTAGTACAGCCTTGCTAGTGCTTATGGAATATATGTAAGGCTTAATTACATTTTATGTAAGGATTGCACTGCTAAATTTTAATGGCAACTACCTACAGCCAAACTAATCTATCACGCAATTCAGCATTCCCATTGTGTAAAGTCTTCTTACTATTATAAAACTTTGCTTTGTATGACTGCCTCATCATCGAACACCATAGTAGCCTATGATGCCACTTGCTTCCTGCTTAGCCCTCTCCAGGAGTGTTCGTTGTGGTGTTCGGGATGTTGCAGTCAGTAGGAAAACTAGGACAAACTGTGAATCGACTAAATTTCGATTCCAGGGTTCACTTTTACGTCCACTTTCACTCTTCGCCTTCATCTACACATCATCTACGTGACGTCGGTCACACTGCCGCTGCATCTACCTGCACGGCCAGAGACCTGCCTACTGCTGCTGCACGGCCGCAGCTCCGATCCTACCCGGGGACTAACGCAGGACAGTGGCATTCTTATTTCTTGTAATTGCAACCTACGGTTACGAGCATACCGAACCCCCCTGAGAGAACCTTAACCTACCTACCCCTATTTTTTAATAAATTTTGTATACTTACAACTTAATTGTTTTCTTCCTCTCTCTCCCTCCTAACCCCTAAGGTTACATGAAATGTAAAGAATACGAACGATAAACAGAACATTGTTTAATAATTTGTAAAGATAATGATAGCTGTACCGAACTACTTTGTATCTACTCTAGGATAATGCTGGTTAGTTTGATAAATAACTACGTTCGTATTTTGTACGCTGTTGCAGAATGATGCATGCTTCTAAAACTTTTGTGCAGGAAAACTAATTTAAAGTTTGAAGGCCAGTGTTATTTATTTACATAAAAACTACTTACTGTTCCACTAGTTAGCTTTATGAATATTTTTTCAATTTTTGTTGCAGAACATTTGTTTTCAGCGTTAGTAGAGTTGGCAGGGTACGTACTATATTTTAAGCTTTGCATAATAAACTTCGATGTATTGGTGAACGATAAACGAATTATTGTATTTTAGCACACTTTATACCTAGTATTTGTATATTTAGATAATGATGATAATAATAAATATTCACGGAAATTTCACACAACGCTTGCTGATCCCAAAGTAAGCTAGGAATAACTTGCTTGTGTTATGGGTATCAGACCACGGATATTAATACTTATATACTTTTAAATACATACATATTATACATAGAAACACCCAGACTCTTGAAACAAACATTTATGGGTCACACAAATATTTGTCTCCGGTGGGAATCGAACCCACGACCTCCAGCACTGCAGGCGGTATCACTACCGACCGCGCCACAGAGGCAGTTTGTTTGCGGCAGATGGGTTTTATATTGTTTATAATTATTTAACAAACTTCTTAGTCCATTACCCCGATGTACATCGAATTAATGGACTCATAATATATCTAACTACGTGTTATATAAAAGTGGCAATGTAGGATCATTATTGGATTTTTCATTTAACTAAATCTCAAACTTGCTTTAAACTTTGTACTTACATTTCTTTTCAAAACAGTAAATTGGTAATCTTTCAGACTGTACAATTCTCCATTCCTTAGTGAAAATTGACGGCCAAAATGTGCACATACCTTCGAGTTACCTGACGTTTTGACCAGGTTACGGAAATTAAAGCTCCTAGTTTTTATTTACGGCGATGTCCGCGGTTATGCTCTTAGTTCTAATAGTGATTGTTTTACCCCTATAGTAGTGTACGTATTTCTGAAACGCAGCTGATTTGGTATTCTACTAACGTCACTGAACTAACTGACTGAATAATACATGGTCGACTTCGGCGCAGGCATGGCGATCAAATTAAAGACCTGTGGAAAAAGGCTAGATCAAGAGTACCCTTAACCACTTATAAAAGTAGAAGAAGCAAAAATGGTATGCCAGAATCGAAGCAAGCGGAAAACCATGCTTTTTGCCTGATGGCAGGCGTGATTGTATGTGTATTTTGAACTGTCTAAATTGTACCGTAATTTAGTATGAAAATCGAACGGTATTTTAACCAGAACTTCTAGTCTCGATCCAGAGGAATTCCTCCATGGAATTCCTCCAGGACCGCTATCGAACTATAGTTTAAGTCGATGAAATATCCGCCTCTATTATTGCCTTAAATTACTTTCGTTCTTAAAATTACTACTTATATGGAAGAGATCAGTCGGCTCTCTCTACTCACTGCAGCCAATCTTGTACTCGAGCCTTTATGTAGGTACAGACTAATTGGAGCAGTGTCCTGTTACCAGATGAAACAGTAAAATTTAATTTTACTGGTTCATCTGGTAACAGGAAGCTGCTTCAATTAGTTGACTCAAAATATTATTTGAGCAATGTAATTTTCTAATTAATTTATATCACGTCGAACCAAACATTTCTGACACAAAATTTTGCAAAACAAACCAAAACTTTTATCGAATATTTTAACTTCACATTTTAGTGACACACTCATACTACACTCAAATATGACAAACTTTTACAAACAACAAACACAGAATAGTTTGACGTCCGGACCCAGAGCAAACAATATCCGGGTCGAAACTTTAAAATATCATTACTTTGTATCAATGGCGGCGTGATTTAAAATCCAGAAGTTAACTTTAACTGGTATTGACACTTCAACTACCCAAAAAAAAGTTGATGATCAACTATGCATTGCGTTAGTCCCAAGCGTAAAATAAAAAAAAAATAAACACACAACACACTTGACTTAACCTACGTGAAAGTATGTCCGAGACTATATCTGCGAATTTAGTTTAGGAATATTATAACTTGTCTTTGAAAAATTACACAATCGTAGTTTCCATGCTGATTTTGCTTTCTATTCACTGAATGAATGTGATGACACCTACACTCGCACACAACACCTCTGTCGAAAATGTATGTACCTACTGCAATCGCGCCATTTGCATTGTTTTAGAACTAATTTGATGAGCACTTTGAATACTCTCCACGACACTTCGCTAATACCTTACACAGATAGTTTGCTAAGAAACTGCTAATGACAAAGTTTGAGCCTTAGCAAATTTTGATTTCACATTATGTAATTTGCGTAATTTCACTTGAACCGAGCGCAAAACTTTGTTGATTACTTAGTTTGCGTACTGAAATTCCATTCGCCAATTGTTGTATTATTATAATAAATACCCTTAGCTCACTTGTAGATTAACACTTACAGCGCTACAAAATTATCTACGGGACCGATTTTATTTATTCACGTGATTATCTGGGTCTTCACTCTGATATTAAAGTATTTCACTTATACTACCCGAACTGCCGAAGAAAGGAGGGTAATGATTTTCGAGACTATGTATGTATGCATGTATGTATGTCGAATTCTTTGTCCCGTCATACAGCCTGAACGGCTTGACGGATTTTGACATGCGAGGTGTCATTTGATTAGTCGTAATAATGTGAGTGACACCAAGTATACAAATATTTCTTTAAAATCAAAAATGCAGACTATTGACGCTGAAATGAAAACCTTGAAAATTTTTCTTGCACGCTCTACAGCCTGAACGGCTTTACGGATTTTGACATGCGCGATGTCATTTGATTCGTCGTAATTGTGTGAGTGACATATACAAATTTAAAAAAAAATCAAAATGGCAGACTTTTGACGCTAAACTGAAAACCGTGATTTTTTTTCTTGCACGCTCTGCAGCCTGAACGGCTTTATGGATTATTACACGCAAGGTGTCATTTGACTCGTCGTGACTGTGTGACTGACACCAGATATAATTTAATTCCTAAAGAATCAAAATGGCGGATTTTTGGTGCTATAATAATTTGACTGCGATTGACGAAAAACTACTGAACCTATTTCGATGCGGTTTTATTTGTTTATAAGGTCTTAGTCAGACTTAAAATCTTACATTTGTTTGATTGCAATCGGTTGCGTACAACCATAAATTTGTCCGAAAATATAATAATTAAGGTTAAATTTCGGTGAAGTCCTTTCACTACACAAAAATTAATAAAACCACTTCTAAGATAACTAAAAAGTTTGAAATAAACTTAATTATTAAGAATACAAAAACCCGACTGCAAATTAAAAACAGAACTGAAAAGCAAAACACAAGCTCTACATTTCTTTTGTAATTTTTTTAGCTACTTACTGTTTTACTTTGTCGGCAACATTTGCCAGCGAACAAGCTATCTCAAACAAGTGATTGATTACAAAATAGCTAAATGTTTCCATAGCTTGTTCCTGCCTGCAAATATTGCCGACAAAGTTTTTACTTTGTCGGCAATAGTAAGTACACGTACAGAAAAAGTAAGTACATTCTTAATAATTAAGTTTATTTTCACTCTTCACTTTTAATTATTTAATTTTACTCTTACGCTTTTATATATCTTTCCTATAGCGGTGAAACCCGCTGTCTCTCCCGCTTCTGCAGAGATCCTGAAAGATTATGGATTGGCAGGCCCAAGACTCCTGTGGGTACGTATAAAACTGGGGATCACGAGAGTTTTTTTTGGTCGCAGCCTATGCTCCCGTCAGCTCGGCTAATCCCCAAGTGCTCGTGGAGTTCCGGGATTCCGTTAGGGACGTCCTCGATTTGGCTGACGGGAATGAAAAGTTGATTATGTGTGGTGATTTGAATGGATGGGTGGGGACCAAGCGAGATGGCTTCGATGCTGTCCTTGGTCCGTATGGAGATAAGAGAGCGAATGATGCTGGTAAGTCAATCTTAGACGTATGCTTGGAACGAGACCTCCTTGTGGCGAACAGTTTATTCCGTCACAAGGATATCCACACGTATACCTGGAGACGGAAGGAAGAAAAAAGTGTAATTGATTTGATACTGATAGACAGTCGTCTCCGAGAGGCTATAAGGGATACAAGAGCCTACAGAGGCCCCACTCTTGAAACTGACCACTACCTGGTGGTAAGCCGGTTTGTTATAGAAAGAGAAAGTAAGTTATAGAAACAAAGAAGAAAAACAAAAAAGTCACCGATCATCTCCCACCCGATATCACACTCGACACACCAACACAACCGTCCCAGTTACTTCACCCTGCACAAAGAACAGCACAATCTTTTGACTTTATCAGTACACAGGCAGAACTAGACGACATACTAATTACTCAACAACATGCATACCACATCTACACTGATAGCAGTAAACACGACGAATTGGTGGGAGTCGCTTTTGTGGTACACACTCCACAAAACACCCGCATCACCAAAACTTTCAAATTACACTCATCGTGCAGCGTATTCCAAGCCGAACTAGTGGCCATCGACCAAGCCTGTCAGTGGCTACAAAAGCAACAGGCTGCCAAAGCTTTCATCCTGTCGGACTCCAGATCGGCTCTGGAAGATATTAGCAACACTTACAGCACACATCAAATCTCCACAAACATTCAAAAGTTTTTACATACCACACACACCCAAATTAAATTTGTTTGGGTCAAGGCTCACACAGGCATACAGGGCAACGAGGCTGCAGATATAGCAGCCAAGTCTGCGGCTTCCGAAGCCTGTTCACCCGTTTTCACACACTTCCCGTTGAGTTACGTTAAAAACAAGACCAAAACACATAGCAACACCCTGGCTTCTGACAGATATACTGCAAATATTAAAGGAACGATCATTAAAACTTGGTGCCCGTCACTCACACACCTGCACAAGCTCATCAACATAACAGGACACACTTTTGCACTCACACAATTACTCACTAATCACGGCTATCACAAGCAATACCTACATAGATTTCACATCACCGACAATGACACCTGCCCCTGTGACAACACAACAACTCAGACTTTTACACACCTCATTACAGCATGCCCACGATTCACTCGTACAAGGCTAGAACACGAACAACTCTGCCACCACGTTGACCTGGACCCATACAACTTAACTATTCTGATTACCAGCAACGCCGCCACTTACACTTTTATGACTTACATTACCCACATAGTTAACACACTCAAGAAATTTAATAACACATAACATAACACTCATATAATTCAACAAAACATCACAATATTCACTTAATGTTCATATACCAAATGTAACAAATAATTTCTGTATCAAATAGCAGAATGGTATGGTTACGTACCTTAACCACAGATTAAATAATAGTTACTACGTAACAGATACATCACTCCCATACTTAACCTCAAAAATATTAGCTATAACATATCGCTACAGTGGAAAACATGCTCTACGACGTATTCCTAGAGTCGAGATTCGTGCGCACACCGTATGATTGCGTCATCGAGTGACAACTATTGACAACATTAGGGTTGTAAGCACGTAACAAAAATACATATAACTACAAAAAACAATAAACACAGTGTCTGAAAAAAAAACTTAATAATATTTATAACTTCTTCTTTACATAAGAATTATATTATAACTAGCTGATGCTCGCAGCTTAGCCCGCGTAAAAGTTTGTTCCTTTTCCCTCTTCCAATGGAAACTTATTCCCGGGATAAAAGTAACCTATGTGTTATTCCAGACTACATTCTATCCCTGTATCAAATATCAGCCAGATCCGTTAGCCGTTAGAGCGTGAAAGAGTAACAAACATTCACAGATCTACACATCCACTCTCAAACACTTTCGCATTTAATTTTAGAATATTAGTAAGAAGTAAGATGAAAAAAAAGCAAGACTAAATAAAGCGAAATATTATTTTACTCGGGAAATGTACATTGGTTGTGCGCACTTCGCTCGGTCTGGTGTGTGGCAGCCCTCTGCCGGTCGGCCACGTTAGTTCTGCGTCATAATACTTAGGAGTAGGTGCTTATAAAACGACTTGTAGAGAGTGACAGAGGCCTGCCTTAACGTAATAAACTCCCCCTGAAGGTGGGTTAACCGTGAGGGGAAACAAAAAAAAAAAGCCGGTTTGTTGGTCTTTTCAAGAAGTGGAGGCACTGGCGAGTGCGTGTCTCTTTCGGAGACTATGAAAGGATAAAGAATGAAAAACTGGAAGATGACAGCGTAAGGAGTATGTCCTCGTATGTAGGCTTAGTCAGTGAAAGGCTTGCAAACGCGAGCCTTTCCGACTTAGATGTGGATGAATGCTGGAATATTATGAAAGAAAGTATAGTGGATAGTGCAAAAGAAGCATGTGGGAGTGCAAAGAGACATGAACATTCGAAAGGTGATGTCTGGTGGGATGCAGAGGTACAATCCTGCGTAGCAAGAAAGAAAAAAGCGTGGTTGGATTATGTCTCATCTTTGCAACTGAATGACAGTATGAAAGACACGAAGAAAGAAATTTACCGCCTCTGCAAGAATGAAGCCAAAGCTTTAGTGAAAGAGAAGCGCGAAAGAATAAATTTGATTGCGGAAGAGAAGCTGACGAGGAACTTCGAGACAAATACCAAACTCTTTTGGAGGGAGGTCGAGAAGTCTCGGAGCTGTTTGTCAGTTTCCAGAATGGATAAGATAAAGAGTAAAGCTGGGGACATTCTTGCGGACCCATTAGAGGTGTTAGAGCGGTGGAATGAGTACTTTGGAGAAATGTATGAATATCTCCCGGATGCGGGCACTGCGAGGGAGTCGATGACTGATCTTGCGGTGCAAGCATCAAGCGGAGATATTACTTTGGAAGAGATTGAATAGTCAATACGAAGCTTGAAAAATGGAAAGTCTGCGGGAATTGATAGGATATCGACTGAAATGATCAAATTAGGTGGTCCTTGCGTCCGGGACGCCTTCTGGTCATTGAGCAATCTATGCTGGAAGACTGGAAGGGTCCCAATGGACTGGAGGCGTGCTATCATCGTGCCCTTGTATAAAGGCAAGGGCTCACGTATGGAGTGCGCCAACTATAGGGCCATCAGTTTGATCAGTATAGTAGCTAAAGTGTATGGAAAAATTATTGAAAGGAGAATGAGGGTGGAATCTGACGGATTACTGTGGGAGGCGCAGGGTGGTTTCCGAAATGGAAGGGGATGTATGGACTAAGTTTTCGCTCTCCGCAACATTGTAGAGAAGCAGCTGGCCGCAAGGTTTTCTGCGGTTTTGTGGACATGGAGAAAGCATTTGACAGAGTTGTACGGAAGGATCTCTGGGATATATTGCTAGGATGCGGGATTGATGGTGCGCTGCTTCGTGCTGTGCAGTCTACATATGTGGGATGTACGGCATGTGTGCGGGTGGGCGGCAGCCTGTCTCCCTGGTTTGACGTCAACATTGGCGTCAGACAGGGCTGCGTGCTGTCGGCTCTGCTGTTTGTCCTGTACCTGGACGATTGTCTTAAGAGAGTAAGATCGATGAATGTTGGATTGCGAATGGGTGACTTACTTGTGAACTGTTTGCTGTATGCAGATGATGCCGTGCTCGTAGCCGAATCGCCATCAGAACTACAGTCACTAGTCACAACGATGAAAGATGATTGTCTAATGAGAGGCTTACATTTGAACGCGACTAAAACGAAAGTGATGGTATTCGAAAGAGAAGAGGACAGAACGAATGCCAGGATAACTGAAAATGATGTAGTGCTGGAACAGGTGGATGAGTTTGTATATCTTGGATGTGCATTTAGCAGGGATGGACGGTACACCGCTGATGTAGAAAAGAGGGTAACTGCGGGCAATAGTGTGAATGGAGCGTTAGGCAAACTTTTAGGTACCAAGGCCTTAAGTCTAAAGGCCCAGCTCGCAGTACACAATGCGGTGCTGATACCTACGCTAACGTATGGAAGCGAGAGTTGGGTATGGCAGGAAACGCATGAAAGTAGAATAAACGCAGTCGAGATGCGTGCGCTACGCAAAATCTGCGGAGTAACGCTCGCAGACTGCGTTCGGAATGAAGATGTAAGAAAGAGAGTTGGTCTGAAAGAGAGTGTCGGTGTTAAAGTAAGGAAGGGCATGCTACGATGGTTCGGGCATGTGGAACGAATGGGAGATGAAAGAATGACAAAACAGATATACAACGCGAAAGTGGATGGACGTAGGAGTCGGGGAAGGCCATGACACACCTACCACGACCAAATTAATCGTATGTTAGTTGAAGGTGGTGTCAAGAGCCGTAGGAACCGACGTGCATGCATGAAAAGAAAAATGAAAGTTGAAGAAGCAAGTGAGGTGTGTATGGACCGTGGCGCTCGGTTCTTTCTGCCTACCCCGCAAGGGATTTGGCGTGAAGATAGTTAAGTTAAGTTATAATGGAGGACACAATGCCCATTGAGAACATGATCATAATTTACAACAGGAAGTGCAAGGAGTGATTATTGAATTTTATATAAAACGTTGGCTCATTCATATCACTATTCAACTTATTATAATTAATCATGACATTTTCTGTTTCACCTTTTGGAGACAGCAAAAATGAACGAATACCATTGTAAGCTTCTTCATTCGTATTCACATTTAATTATGGACGCTTTGCAAGCTTTTAAACATGACAATGAACCTACACCGCTTTATTAAAAACTCATCTTCTTCATCTACGGGACCTTAATGAACTTATTTCATCACATTCCTAATTCCTTTCCATTTATCTAGCTTTTATGTGTTAAGGCTTGTATATTCAAAACACACTCATCTTGGGGTGAACTTTATACCGGAAAATATTCTTTGATTTGATCTGATAAATCTATATTATTGTAATTTATTGTTACTCTTGCTTTTTTAACGGTTCAAAACACGATTAGGAAAACTTTGTTCGATCGAAATCGCTCTCGAAAAATGAGAAATATTGAAAAAATCATAACAAATTATGTACTTTTTTATTTAAATAAATTAGTTTAATCGTTATAAAAGCTTGTCATAAAATAGACATTGGTCTTTAGAACAATATTATTAATATTTTTCTTAAAACCTCTCAGATTTTATAACAGTATTCGGCGCGTACTGATTGTTTTAAAAATAGCCTTAATCATAAAGCTCTTTTGTGATTAAGCCAACACGCCAGTTTAGATTTACCCATTTTTAGATTCATAAGTCTATGTATGATTTTTAAAAGTAATATAACTTTTTTTTTTATAAACCGATTGATATGAAATAAACACCAAATGTTAAGCAGAGCAAACCTTAACACAATAAATAAAACCGCATTGCAATCGGTGAACTGGTTACTGAGATTAGCTTGCACAAACGTACGTACAAACATATATACAGACAAACAGACAAACAGACAAAAATTCTAAAAATCATTGTTTTGGGTTCCATTGCGTTCATAAAGCCCCCTTTAATATTTTTACTCATTTATCTTCCATGAACAGACAGCGACGATTTTATTATATGTATTGATATTGATATTGATATCCGCTTGTCTTCAAATATTTTTTCATCATAACAAACCAAATAATATTCACTGTAGTCACATTCAGTCATGCCTGTACTTATATTCGAAATTACGTATTACCACATCAGTGACCAAATCTATATCTATATAATATATAATAAACCGGCCAAGTGCGAGTTGGACTCGCCCATGAAGGGTTTCGTAGCAGCAAGTAACATAAATACGTTCGCAGTGGTAGTGATTTTGCTAACCGAAAATTCTAAAAAAAACTACCAGCTCTATCTCATTCGAACCAATTTTCGTTGGTAGTTTTTATGGCAATGTACATCATATATTTTTTTTAGATTTATCATTCTCTTAGTTTAGAAGTTAGAGGGGGGGGGACACACATTTTTCCACTTTGGAAGTGTCTCTTGCGCAAACTATTCATTTTAAAAAAAAATAATGTTAGGAACCTCAATAGCATTTTTGAAGACCTATCTATAAATACACGTATGGGTTTGATAAAAAAAAAATTGAGTTTCAGTTCTGAGACCCCCAAAATTTACAACTTTTTTTCTAGTTTTATATAAGAATCTTAATGCGGTTCACAGAATACATCTAGTTACCAAGTTTCAATGGCATAGGCCTTATAGTTTCGGAGAAAAATGGCTGTGACACACGGACGGACAGACAGACAGACAGACATGACGAATCTATAAGGGTTCCGTTTTTGCCATTTGGCTACGAAACCCTAAAAATCAATGCCACTTTTCATTGTAATTTTATAACTCAAGAACGGGCTCACCTATCTAGATGAAATGTTTAGTCTTTGTTCGGACTGAACGTTGTTGGTCTGTAGATTTTATCATAATACTCGCATGTTTTGACAATACTCGTTGTAGCATAATCGGGATATCGGCGATAAGTCAAAATGTGAATTGTTGTTTGGAACACGTAGTAAAACTGAATCCTCCATCCACATAATGATTCCCCAGTAATTATCGATGATTGCACTTAAACCAATATTTTTTCCTGTCCTTAGTAACAGTATATTGTAGCACACACTCATAACCCTCGCTGACTTTATTTGTAGTTATAGTTTTATACCAACCATATGGTCTCAAAACTCAGTGCTCTTTAAATACTAACCCCCTTATTCATAATCGTTTATTAAACCTATTTTAGTTAAAACACACTTTTACCCCCAGTTTCCGAAAGGCTGATCAACGCTAAAATTAACTTATCGGCTGTTAAGGGCGGATCCTCACAGAAGATCCAAAATGGATCGCCAATTCCTGCGATCAGCGAAAACTTTTCTTGCGATCCCGCCGCGTTCCACCGACACGCTCCAACCGATCCACATTGATCCGCCTAATTATCGTTCAGTTGAACTTTCGGTCGCTATGGAGTCACATGTGCAGCAACGACGTCGAATCGCTTTTGTAGCAACAACCTACATTCTTCTTAAATATTTACGAAGCATTTATGTTCCTTGTAAATGGATTTTCATTTTGGATCTTCTGTGAGGATCCGCCTTTAACAGCCGATTACTTAATTTTAGCGTTGATCAGCCTTTCGGAAACTGGGGGTAGTGTATTGCTGTCTCTAACCATACTCTGTCATTGGTTAGAGACAGCAATAGACTTAAAGTGTGCTTTAACTAAAATAGGTTTAATAGACGATTATGAATAAGGGGGTTACACTTTGCAGGCTAGTCCAATGTTGAGTGAATGCCTCGGGCAATTCTAAAAGCTTTGCGCTCCCGACATCTTGTAATCTAGTCAAGTTTCATAGCTTTGGGTAAATCTTTTAACAACAGGCAGCCATAACCATTCTCCTGTTATAGACTCCACACCTATACAGTATTTACTTGGCCGTGAAACAAAATTTAAACAACATTTTATTACATTCCAACATTTTTATTACTTTTAATACTAAACTGCATTATAGACGGCATGCTAAAGATGCCTACTTAGTCTTATTTTACTTACACATTTTTATCTATTAAACATACAATACTCTCCCGCTCCTGCCCCGCAGCCTCTTTCACGAACAAAGAGGCAGCGCAGCACAGTCCCACTTACTCCCGCTGGAGACCATGGCTCGCACCATGGTCTCGAGCGAGAGAGTGTCCACGTCCAGACCTGACCAGACTTTTAATACTAAACTGCATTATAGACGGCATGCTAAAGATGCCTACTTAGTCTTATTTTACTTACACATTTTTATCTATTAAACATACAATACTCTCCCGCTCCTGCCCCGCAGCCTCTTTCACGAACAAAGAGGCAGCGAAGCACAGTCCCACTTACTCCCGCTGGAGACCATGGCTCGCACCATGGTCTCGAGCGAGAGAGTGTCCACGTCCAGACCTGACCAGACTTTTAATACTAAACTGCATTATAGACGGCATGCTAAAGATGCCTACTTAGTCTTATTTTACTTACACATTTTTAGGGTTTCGTAGCTAAATGGCAAAAACGGAACCCTTATAGATTCGTCATGTCTGTCTGTCTGTCCGTCTGTCTGTCCGTCCGTGTGTCACAGCCACTTTTCTCCGAAACTATAAGGTCTATGCTTTTGAAACTTGGTAACTAGATGTATTCAGTGAAGCGCATTAAGATTCTTATATAAAACCAGAAAAAAAGCAGTAAATTTTGGGGGTCCCCATACCCAGAACTGAAACTCAAATTTTTTTTGTTTCATAAAGCCCATACGTGTGGGGTATCTATAGATAGGTCTTTAAAAATGCTATTGAGGTTCCTAAAATCATTTTTTCTAAAGTCAATAGTTTGAGCAAGAGACACTTCCAAAGTGGAAAAATGTGTGTCCCCCCCCCCTCTAACTTCTAAACTAAGAGAATGACATTGACATCATTCGCCGTGCTCTTGCCACCGTCGGTGTGCCCGCTCTCTTAGAGCCAAATGGCATTTTTAGGGACGATGGCAAGAGACCGGATGGGATGACCTTAATTCCGTGGGAGATGGGGCGGGTCCTAGTCTGGGATGCCACTTGCGTAGACACATTGGCCCCGTCCCATCTTCCTAGAACAAAAGAAAAAGCCAGCGCAGCAGCGGAAGCGGCAGAAAATAAAAAGATAACCAAGTATAAGGGTCTCGGCTCGTCGTACTATTTTATTCCAGTCGGTGTCGAGACCCTAGGTCCTTGGGGTCCCAAGGCGCATAAATTCTTTAAAATTTTGAAGAAGCGTCTTGTGGAGTCTACTGGTGACCTAAGGGCTGGCAGTTATTTCTCCCAACGAATAGGCATCGCCGTTCAAAGGGGGAATGCTGCCAGTCTTTTGGGCACAATGCCACGGGGGCCCTATTTAGATTTAGTTTAGTTTTATTTATTTTGTAAATAGTTATTACGCTTTAATGTACATACCATTTGTCTAATATTTTATTGAATAAATTATTTAAAAAGAGAATGATAAATCTAAAAAAAATATATGATGTACATTGCTATAAAAACTACCAACGAAAATTGGTTTGACCGAGATAGAGCTGGTAGTTTTTTTTTAATACGTCATAAACCGCAATTTTCGGTTACAAAAACCACTACCACTGCGAACGTGTTAACACATCATTCAAAGTTACAACGAACTATAAGAACTTTTCTATTATGTTACTTGCTGCAACGAAACCCTTCATGGGCGAGTCCAACTCGCACTTGGCCGGTTTATTATCTATTAAACATACAATACATTTTTCGCCCCACTCGGATAAAAAAGTTCTACAACTACTGTCCTCTTTGTTTAAGTTTTGTCTCACGGCCAAATAAATACAGTAGGTATAGTAGGTAAAACCAAATACATACCACTGCCTACTCCGTCACGAAAACGGCTTACTTCTTATTATGCATACTATATAAGATGAAATAATAACCCCTATTGAAAACTATTTTATTGTGAAACATAAATAATATATAATTATATTCATCATCAGTTGTTGAAAATTTCCGCTGTTCAAATGCTTGTGGAATAGCACAGAAACAATCAACTGTTCAAAAGTTGACTTAGTGAAACCTTTGAATTGTTTTAATTTAGTTTGCTTCAGTCTTCAGCTCGGACTAATTTGGGACACAATACTATTGACTCAATTGTTTATGTTTGTGACTAATGACTTGCCTCTTACTTACTTACTTACTCTTATCGGGCTATAAAGTCTTTACATACATATTATTACATACATATGGTTTATGTTTGTGACTAATGACTTGCCGCCTAATGACGCCTTTATCCCCGAAGGAGTAGGCAGAGGCATAATTATATGCCCACATTTCACTTTTGTATAATTTGTCCCACGTAATAGGTGGTGAGCCGTATTGTCGTGTTTAAATGGACAGGAGCAGGTTGTGACTGCCTGCTGTTGAAATAAAGCCTTCAACTTAGCTTAACGACTGCCATTTTACTGGCAACCGGGACCAACGGCTTCACGTGCCTTCCGAAGCACGGAAACGCTCAAATAAATGTCACAAAGTGATCACCTCGATGGTAACCCATCCATGGACCGGCCATAGTGAAAGTTGCTTACTGCAGTGATCGTTTACAGAACACTGAGTCCGCGGGGCCACGAGCGCTTCCTATTAAAGTCTTTGCGCTAACCTAAATAATAAACCAGTCTCGACCAGCGTTTTACCCCACTTCTCTACTCCTTGGACTCCCACGAGAATAAATGTGAGATGTGAACAATATAGGCAACCTCGAATATTAAAGGTACGTCCATATTTTGTACTCATACAAAGAAATGCATACTTTCATAATCTTTAGACGAAAGAAGAGCTTTATAGTTAGTGTAATGCTATTTAATTTGTCTTCATGCGAATTACTTCCTGTTTACAATCAACTAATCAAATAATATTATACATAAATCTATATATTAACATTATTACTATCTAAACTAAACCTAAATAAGGCCCCTGTAGCATTGTACCCAAAAGACTAGCAGCACTCCCCCTATAAATAGCAATACCTATTTGCTGAGCAAGACAACTGCCAGCCCTTGGGTCACTAGTCGACTCTACAAGACACCGACTGAAAGAGAAATAATATTTTTTATCATTATATTTTTACTTTTTTAATTTTTATCAGTTTCATTCTCTCATAAATGTCGTCATGTCAAACTTATCCGATATTTTACTGAGAATCGAAATCGATTCGTTAACTTTAAAATAATCTTAATGGTGTAGTTCTACAGATACTGAAAAGCTGATGGCTTTCAGGAAGAGAGAGAGAAATGAAAAGATTGAATTTAAAATGTAAATAATTAGTAGTTTATTAGAATTGAGCACTTGGGGGTCGTGGGTGTGGCAACTTCGGGCAGCAAGTACGGTTTCCGAAGGCCTTCGCAGGGTTCGACTTATCTTGTGGCTCCAGGATGTCGATGCAGTCCGCCAGGTAGCCGTGTCTTCCACAATTTCGGCCGGCACGGTATTCCCAACCCGCAGGGCGGATGTTCGCTCGTAGAACTCGAAGGGTGGATTTTACCAACCCGTAGGGTAGACGGTTTCTTGGACCCGTAGGGTGAATGTTCCTTCGTGGAACCTGAAGGGTGGACTTCTTGAACCCGTAGGGTGGATGTTCGCTCGTAGAACTCGAAGGGTGGATTTTACCAACCCGTAGGGTAGACGCCAATGATGGGGTCTTCTATTTATAGCTATTTGCTCCTTATCCTTGACAAATATTTACGAGGATATTTGCGATGATATCGTCGTTTGCATCAACATGATTACGTCAACATTAGACGCGCAAGCAAAACAAAACTTACACAAGGGAGATTTCATACGTACATACATACATATTATTTATTTAAGCACGCACATACATTTTACACTGCCATGATGGCATACAAGGATACCATATTTTTTTGGAGATTTGGCATAATGGCCAGAGAGCGTTTATCTTCGTTATTTATTAGGGTTGACATAATAGTCATAGTCAACATTCTTCTAATAAAGTTACGAATAAGCACTCGTTTTTTTGATTTTATTTTGTTAAAGGGCTAAAATAGCCTAGTAATTAGTTAGGGACACTACACACTACACACTACACACGACTTTCAAATAAGTACACAAAACAACGTGACAAACACATGCCGTGTTCGTCATGGGGACATAGGGGTTAATTAGCATCACGGAGGATTCTGCGAGTAAATTATTTCTATCACTTTTCTGTTTCTTGGTTTAGTTGGGAGTTTTCTGTTAGTTGGAAGCATGGGTCTATCCCTAACAGAGTTCGTCGGTTACTGTTAGTTGGCAGCATGGTCGTGCCCTAACAGATTTATGGTGCAGGTTTATTACTGTTTCGAGGAAGCATGAGTCTTACCCGAACAGATTTATGGTGTAGGTTTAGTACTGTTACGAGGAAGCATGAGGCTTACCCGAACAGAATTATGGGGGACTGTTATTTGGCAGCATTTGTCTTGCCCTAACAGTCGTAGGTGTAGATCACCGTTATGTTGATTTTCGTCATATGGCTACTCCTACCACTCGGAAGCTAGAGGCTTGCCCTGGGGGATAGTCCATCCTATGAGTCGGAAGTGTTACACTAGCCCTAGTAGGATGTTCTTCTCTGGGACGGTTGTATAAATCCCAGCCTTCAGCAAAAAGCCTTATTATACACACACCACTTTCAGGCGGTGCGTATTACCTGAACCTTCAACCCAAAGCCTCAAATACGTCTTTTCTCTTTCTGTCCTATAAGATCCTTCAGAATCACCTAAATACATCCTGCGAGTTGGTTTCATTAAGGTTAAGGCCGACTCTTCGCTACACCCAGCATCACCTCATTCACACAACACACTAACATACACACACACATACACGAGTAGTAGGTATTATGTTAGTTAGTAGAAGGTATAGACGAGTAGTAGGTATTATGTTAGGGGCGTTCGAGGACGAACGCAGCGTTTGACGCGTTAGGGTACGTCAAACGCTCACTGGGGAGGGGGAGTATGTAACGTTGTGAAACAACGGGTGCAAATAGGGGTTCAACGTTAGGGGTTTTAAAATGAAAACTTAGATTAATAAATGAAAGCGCCATCTACCGAGTTAGTGTCGCAACGACGGAAGCTATAGGCAGTGATACGGTCTTGACGATTGAGTAGTTTCGAGCGGTGCCACTAGAGGCGCTATTTCATTGATATATAAGGCATTGCGACAATGCAGGAGGACCGCCAGATTAATATTTAAAATAGATCACGAACGTATCAGTGTAATTGGAAATTGTGAGAATCACATCAGTTTAAAAATAATCGTTTGTATCATCGCAAATATCCTCGTAAATATTTGTCAAGGATAAGGAGCAAATAGCTATAAATAGAAGACCCCATCATTGGCGTCTACCCTACGGGTTGGTAAAATCCACCCTTCGAGTTCTACGAGCGAACATCCACCCTACGGGTTCAAGAAGTCCACCCTTCAGGTTCCACGAAGGAACATTCACCCTACGGGTCCAAGAAACCGTCTACCCTACGGGTTGGTAAAATCCACCCTTCGAGTTCTACGAGCGAACATCCGCCCTGCGGGTTGGGAATACCGTGCCGGCCGAAATTGTGGAAGACACGGCTACCTGGCGGACTGCATCGACATCCTGGAGCCACAAGATAAGTCGAACCCTGCGAAGGCCTTCGGAAACCGTACTTGCTGCCCGAAGTTGCCACACCCACGACCCCCAAGTGCTCAATTCTAATAAACTACTAATTATTTACATTTTAAATTCAATCTTTTCATTTCTCTCTCTCTTCCTGAAAGCCATCAGCTTTTCAGTATCTGTAGAACTACACCATTAAGATTATTTTAAAGTTAACGAATCGATTTCGATTCTCAGTAAAATATCGGATAAGTTTGACATGACGACATTTATGAGAGAATGAAACTGATAAAAATTAAAAAAGTAAAAATATAATGATAAAAAATATTATTTCTCTTTCAGTCGGTGTCTTGTAGAGTCGACTAGTGACCCAAGGGCTGGCAGTTGTCTTGCTCAGCAAATAGGTATTGCTATTTATAGGGGGAGTGCTGCTAGTCTTTTGGGTACAATGCTACAGGGGCCTTATTTAGGTTTAGTTTAGATAGTAATAATGTTAATATATAGATTTATGTATAATATTATTTGATTAGTTGATTGTAAACAGGAAGTAATTCGCATGAAGACAAATTAAATAGCATTACACTAACTATAAAGCTCTTCTTTCGTCTAAAGATTATGAAAGTATGCATTTCTTTGTATGAGTACAAAATATGGACGTACCTTTAATATTCGAGGTTGCCTATATTGTTCACATCTCACATTTATTCTCGTGGGAGTCCAAGGAGTAGAGAAGTGGGGTAAAACGCTGGTCGAGACTGGTTTATTATTTAGGTTAGCGCAAAGACTTTAATAGGAAGCGCTCGTGGCCCCGCGGACTCAGTGTTCTGTAAACGATCACTGCAGTAAGCAACTTTCACTATGGCCGGTCCATGGATGGGTTACCATCGAGGTGATCACTTTGTGACATTTATTTGAGCGTTTCCGTGCTTCGGAAGGCACGTGAAGCCGTTGGTCCCGGTTGCCAGTAAAATGGCAGTCGTTAAGCTAAGTTGAAGGCTTTATTTCAACAGCAGGCAGTCACAACCTGCTCCTGTCCATTTAAACACGACAATACGGCTCACCACCTATTACGTGGGACAAATTATACAAAAGTGAAATGTGGGCATATAATTATGCCTCTGCCTACTCCTTCGGGGATAAAGGCGTCATTAGGCGGCAAGTCATTAGTCACAAACATAAACCATATGTATGTAATAATATGTATGTAAAGACTTTATAGCCCGATAAGAGTAAGTAAGTAAGTAAGAGGCAAGTCATTAGTCACAAACATAAACAATTGAGTCAATAGTATTGTGTCCCAAATTAGTCCGAGCTGAAGACTGAAGCAAACTAAATTAAAACAATTCAAAGGTTTCACTAAGTCAACTTTTGAACAGTTGATTGTTTCTGTGCTATTCCACAAGCATTTGAACAGCGGAAATTTTCAACAACTGATGATGAAGAAACAAACAAAGAGAAGAAACAAAAATCAGGACTTTGTGCCTCAGGTGCAAAATACTAATTTTCTTAGAGCATCAGATCAAAGTTTCCACAAAGTGCTCAAATTAAGACTGATTTCATATATTAAGACTAATTTGATATCTTATGTTCCTAATTAATATTATTAAAACATACTATTTAATAATTATTAAATAGTATGTTTTTTTTATGTTATTATAATTGATGCATTTTTTAACAATTACAGAAATTTCAATTTGCCTACTCCAGCACCCCCTGTAGAAAAATCGGTTGGCAAAATAGGTGTAGGGCTTAAGGGTTAAAATTTAAATTATATTACCACAGATCTTTAAACTGTGATATTACTTCAACAAACGAATTATATTTTTGAAATTAGGAATCTTTTTTTAGCTGAATGAAATTAATTCAGGTAAGTAAGTAAAACTTCATTTAAACTAGTTCTAGTAGACTTTTCTATAAAATTTAAAGAAAAAATTCAAACAAACTAAGAACAATAACTTTGTTTATTCATAAATTTTAATTAACTTTAAATTTCTAATAAAATTAGTTTCAAACTTGAATATTGAATGTCTAATCACAGTAAACTAAATAGAAGTTTTAAACTCATTTCTCCTCTGCTCGGAACAGAAAGCAGGGAACCTTTCTTCATTTAATACAAGTTATTAAAACGTAACTTCAGAGCCTTTATAGCTGAGAGTAGCTATCGAACAAACACAAAGAGTTGAGTTAATAAGGTTGGGTTGACTTGAAAGCGTCGTTTAAAAAGTGCAAACATTGTTACGAGTGAATAAGTTTATAAAGTGAAACCAGAGAAAAAGTGATTATTTGTATTGAGTTATAGGTATAAGGGTCGGTGCTATGACTAGGTACCTGAAGCTTTGGACCTAATTAACTTTTTTTTCTGTAAATTCTACCTTTTTATTAAAGCTCGCCATAATGACATCGCCTGCCTGATGGAACGTCATGACGTCATTTAATGAAATGAGGTCCACCCTCACAGCACATATGCCTATTATCAGTAGTCCTCTAATAGGCGGCCCAATGATAAGCTCTACACGCTTCGAAAAATAGAAGATAGAAGATCGAAAAAATGTGCAGAGCCTTCTCAGTTAACAAGGTTCAACAGATTAAACGATCTTTTGAATCGTTCTGTTCAGTCCAATATTCTCTTCTCTGTACTTCTCACCCTGCACGCAATGTTCGAAAGCAAACCAGAAATTACATCTGTTAACATTTCTACAGTTACTCATTAATATTCACAAGGAATAGAGAAAAATAATGTCAGATTGTATGAAATAAGAAATGAGAGGAGCTTTATAGTGTACCTTCTTATATGTCTCATTATACCCTTACACGTCTTCATTATTTAATGTTTCACGTTACCGCTAAACGTCTTTACTTCACTGAAAACACTGGACTTACAGCCGCAGTGCGTCTTTTCTCTCAGTTCCCTTCGGATTAAAATGGAACTTTATTGAGCAAATGTCGCTGTTTACTGAGCATCTTTGATGTTGCAAACTTAGCCACGGTGACGGCACCTTAGTGGTACAAAAAAACAAGCTCAAAAGGTTTTCCTTAAAAAATATTTCGTAGTCCTTTTTAACAAGAATCCCTTTATAATTAACATGAGAAAAAAAATGCTCAGTTAATTATAACATACTAGCGGTTTCCTGCCACGCTTCGCTGTCACTTTTTTATAGTGGTTTCATGTACCTATGAGAAATGAGTACATAACAAACCAAAGGATGGGTACATTTCAAAAAAGTTTAATGTTTAGCCGTAACCAAAATTATATCTTTCAGAAAATTCAATTAACATCCAAATCAATAGAAGCTTCACTTGAAAAAAAAATCTATTTTGTGATCAATGTTTAGTTTTTAAACATCGTGCGCACGCTTCAAAAAAATAAATTTACTCTGATAATATTTCCCTAACGCGCCAAAACTCTAACTTCAAAAATAACATGCAAAACATATATGACATCTTTATTAGGTAGGTACTCTCTTTTTTTATTCTGAATGCAAGGAGACCGCAATTAAACTTCTCTTAAATAACAACAATCTGGTAGGTACCTTCTAAACAGGTTGTTTATAATATTTTGTTCTAAAGCTGGCAGAATATAATTTAAAAAAAACGACCAGTGCCATATATTGGTAAAATCACTTTTTAAAGCTGTTTTATTCGTATTGCTGATAAGATAAAAGTGTATAAAGTAGGCTAAAATCATCTCTGTATCCTGTTGTATATCGAGTCCAATGTTGAGCTCAGTCGATTAAGTGTATTTTTAGTATTTAAAGAGTACTGAAACTTACACAAAATTTTTATATATAGAAGATTATTTAGTTTTAAATGAGCGTATTTCGCCTCGATACAAACAGTCCTCATTAAAAATATTTCGCAAAAAGCCAGAACTACCTTTGACCTTTTATTTTTTAGTATCACTGTTCTGTTACACTCGTTTCATACACAAACAAAATGTGACGAAGTTTAACAAATAACAAACACGAAAATAGTTTGTTGTCACAGGCACAGCCTCCGAACAAATAATATCGAATTGAAACTTTTAAAATATCGTTTTACATGGTAGAGTCAACAATTTTTTTTAATTGAAATTAACAGTTAATTTCAAAATATCCCTAAGTATAATACTAAGGCAGGTTTTAAGTTATTGAGTTAATTTTTATTTATCTAACTGACCCGCGTAAATTTCCTTTGTGTCAAATAAAAGATGTATTATGATAAAAAGTGAGTTAATAAAACCGGCCAAAGGTGAGTCGAATTCGGCCACGGAGGGTTAGTGCCAAAAATGACAAAAAAATCCCTGTTTTGTCATGGTCTGAGTATGATAATGTGGCTTTTTTTTAACGTGAGGAAAAATCCTCATGGATGTTATGCCGGTCTCCTACCGACTAAAAAGCCTCACTTAACGCCCAACAGTCTACGGTTGGGAGCCCCGGGTAAGCCCCCGGAAGGATGTTCCAGGACTCCTAACAATTTTTTTTATGTGGGCTGTAAAGAATGTTTTCCTGTATAAATATTTTTTCTGCATGCTAGTAGATAAACTTTTAGGGTATTTCACGCCACACCAGAGGTGTTTGCTGTTCAAGATGCAATTCGCCCCTGCGTCGAATAGTGTTTTCGCCTTTGGAATGAGTACGCAAGGTACATCCTAGATGCGCTGGTTCTGAGGTGATGCGACGCCTCGACATGTAAAATAAAATAAATGAAGATTGACAAAATAAATGAAAATCTGTAAAAAAATTGAGGCAAACGATAGACTATGGTCTGGAATAGCACACAGGTTAATTTTTATTTAGGTTATAAGTTCCCATGTGAAGAGGGATAGGAAACAAAATTCCACATAGGCGGAGCCACACAAGCCAATGTTTCATAAAATAGAGAGCTAGCAAATTTGGTCAGTTATAACGTATTAGTTAGATGTTATTAACCCGACCTCATTATGCTTGAAAACATTATGGAAATTTTCACGCAGACAATTTAGCTTTGTATTCGTGGCAAATAGATATAATATTGACGTGATTATATCGTGTTACTGTTAATTAACTATGAAAATTTTATAGAAACATTATTGAAGATTGCTTATACCACAAATTTAATATGTGACCCGGATGTATTGAGGAGACCTCCTTTATGTTTATGCGTTCAAGAAAGGACTTGGTCGAATAATATTAATTTTTATAACCGTTTCAAGTAAAATCTCAAGTTGGATGTTACTTCCATTTTGACGGCGATTAAAAAATATCCGAGTACGCGATGGTAATTTTGAAACCTCGTTAAAAAATATTTGCTTTTTTCCTGATGTTAGAATTTTCAATTAGTTATGTCCAAAATATCTAACACAAACCCTCAATCTTAATGTTGGACTTACCAAACGCTGTCGAGATTCAATTGGGGCGAGTAAATATTCATTGCCCGGGTCCTGAATAATATAAAGTCGAAACAGACCAAGTTTCTTGGTTGACGAAATACCCTGGGATACGCGATATTTGACCTCGCTGAATTGAAAAATGACCTGACGCTTTATTTAGACAGTTCTAATCGTATCACGATTATTTACTTTTGTTCGACTTCGTGACTCGGCTTTCAATGCGACTTTTAAAAACACTCGTTGCCCCACGTTAAATGTTCTGTAAACGATCACTGCGATGAGTAACTTTCGCAACGGCTAGTCCTCGTATACCTTAATGAAATACAATTATTTAAGACTAGCTATTGCTCGCGACTTCGTACGCGTGAAAATTATATTATAATGCCCATTTGATTGCTATCTGCTTAGCCCCTAGAATATGTAGCGTGATAATATATAGCCTATTTGAAGACCCTACCCCTAATTAATATTTGTGCAAAATTTGAATCGAATCTATCGAGTACTTTTCGAGATCCTTCCGGAAAAGGCAAAGCAAACAAACAAACAGCCGAACAGGCAAAAATTTTTGTAACTATATTATCTTATGTTGAACACCCAGCGAGTATTTTTGTTTAATATTTCCTATGTACAGTTTTGACACACCCAGCGAGTATTTTTTCTTTAAATATTTATACAGTTTTGACTTTTCTGTAATTTTATTATGTGTATAGATAAAGAGATACGGCGTCGTCTCAAGTCTTCACGTTGTGATAATGAAACGGAGTGACCACTTTTTGACATTTTATATTCAAGCGATCCCATGCTTCGGTAGACATATTAAGTCGTTGGACTCGGTTGTCGGTAACCTGACAGTCGTTAATTCAAGTTATAGGCCTTATGGTCTTGAGAAATTAAACAGTAAGTCATCACTAACTGCCCTTGTAAGATTGAATTCGGCAATAGGCTGACTACCTGTTACGTGGGACCACAGATATCAGGAAAGAGAAACTACGGAACTTTTTTCTGATTTCTGTGCGTGGGACAAAAGAACTATATAGTTAAATGCGTGCGTCTATTATGCTTCTACCTATCCCTTTGTGGATAAAAAAAGCATCACTTGTTTTAGGGTTCCGTATCCAAGCGGTAAAAACGGGACCCTATTCATGAGACTTCGCCGTCCGTCTGCCTGTCTGACTGTGTGTCTGTGTGTCCGTTACGAGGTTGTATCTCAGGAACCGTGATAGATAGAGAGCTGTTTTTTTTACAGACGATGTAGATCCTTGCTAAAATCAGAAAAACGGGGGGGGGGGATTATTAAGGGGGCTCCCATTCAACACACGCGTGACGTACGAGCATGGGCCCGCCTGGCAATTTGCGGCTAGCAACTGGCGGTTTTTTTTGGAGTAAAACTTCTTTAGGCGCGACCTAGGGAGTAACTCAGTTATTTTTTCTGACGAAAGTAACGCTATTTGAATTTTCAATGAAAAACAAAATTCGAATGAATGATAATAATATAACATTTGATGCCGTTAATGGCATATTATAAGTTTTACTTCAATCGCGCGTAAAGGTTACACGCACAATTTATTTCTTTTTTTTTGTCATTTAAATCACAATTTGTATTTCTCTAGATCAAAGTAGGTATGCCTGAGTTCTTTGTATGTAGATCAATTTAGACGGTTCGACCGTCAGAGCTGTAAAACGAAATGCCTACAATAGACTTGCTTCTAGTGGAGGACTTAATTCCTTTATGTTTATGAAATTCTTCCCCGAAGTTAACCGGGGCAGTTGCATCCTGAGGACGGCAAAATTGTTAATGATTGTTTTCTTGTAATGGAAATACTCTAGAAATAACAAGTTCTGTTAGTTATTCTAAAAGATTGTAAAGTGTCATTCAGAAAATCTCTCTCAAATGTTCGAAGCAAAGTTTATTGTTCCCTTAAAGCTTTTCAAACGGTCCCTGAACACGGAAGTGACGAAGTACTCGAAGTCGTCCAAACATAATAACGCTAACTGTTAACAAAGTAAATTGTAACAGAGAAATCGTAAATAGCCACAGAGTGAAGAAATGAGACGGATATCGGAAAAGTTTTCACTGACTCACTTTGATGAAAAGGTTCCGTACATAAATAAGTAAACTGTAATTGATATTGTGTGCTATATATTAGTTTCACTGGTACATCTTTGTTATTCTTAGAACTGGAGCAATGTGATCGTTCTGGTAGTTTGTGGGGGCAACGTATAATAGCTGATTGTTATTGATAATGTCAAGAGTCGATCTCGCCGATATTAAAGTTTGTTTTGTTGTTCTGAGCACAACAATAATAATTAATCTACTTTTGGAAGATATTTCGGTAGGCTTAAGTCGATTTGTATAGGCAGCAGTTATGAACTTACATATAATCAATAGCACTTCTTCGGGGACATTTCCTAGAAAGAGTAGGCACAAGTGCTTAACAAACGACTATATATAAATAGTTTTTTATTCCTCTGTTAATTCTAATCAACAGAATGTGATCAGCTGGGTGACTTTGAGTAAGACTCTCAGGAGCTACTTATTCTACCAACAAACTATGCTAAATATTTTTTGAAACAATATTTTATACATTTCCTAAACATTTACCGTATTCGAGAAAATCCAAAAAACCTGAAATTTTGCCCTTTGACCTCAAATAACTTTTGTAGCACACATAGGATTGATGGGGACTTTTAGTATTTTTGTAATGGCTAACCCCAGCTCTCTACCAAAATTTGTACCCTGGGAATTATTGTTATTTCAAATGTCTATTTTGACTGGACTATAACTAAAAATATTCGAATGTAGTTCCATAATATACTGTAACATTAAACTGAAAACATGTGAAACTTATTCTCTACTAGCTGATGCCCGCAGCTTCGCCTGCGTGAAATTTTGTTCCTAGACTATAACATATCCCCTATGTCCACTAAAATCCATTAAATCTCTGTAGGACCAAATTTCAGCCAGATCCGTTCAGCCGTAACGGTAAAGAGTAACAAACATCCACACTCACAAACATTCGCATTTATAATACCTAGTTAGATAGATTTCTGATTAACAAATTCATAATGCATAGTAATATGAGCTAAGTAAATTTATTTATTAAATACATTTCCTAATTCAATGGCTAAACAACTACTTGACACAACTTCTCTTCTAAGCAATTGACATCGTAACTTAGTTCCTTCTTCAGGTACTAAGAATAAGAACTACTGTAGACTTTGTCCTCCTAATACAGATAGTCCAACCAAGACCTGGTAACGTAATAACAATACACAATACTTAATGGCTCTTTTCAGTTCTGTCGAATGTAGTCTACGTAGAGGCCATTCCCGTATTTTACAAAGAATTAGTGAGTCTGTTTCCTGACAGAATGCAGTCGGCACTATAATGTAGAATAAAGTGAATGCCTTCCATGACCAGTTGCTTAGGGCAGCTGACAACCTTAGTCGTAAGGATTGAGCGTAGATGGTAACTTGACCAGTGGATACTACCTGAAGCGTGGTCTTTCATTTTTTCAGGCTTACAACTTAGAATTTTCTTCTTTTCACAATTGTAATTTAGTCACACAAAATTTGAATAAATTAGCAATAATACTTCCATAAAGCATATTTGGTTAATATTATACCAAAACAGCGCTTCTTTTTAACTTTATGGCTATGTAGTAAAATCATATTTATGTTTGAAGTTTGAAATAAAAACGTCAATTTTATTGAACTTTCACAAATTATGTGTCAAAATAAAAAGTAATTTAAGTATAAAATAAGAGTATTTAAGGAGTATTGATATCAACTCCGGAGAAAATCGGCCCCAAAATAATTTACATTCCCTTTTTAGCTTGTTATAGTATAAATATCAAAAAAATATGAAACACGTCTTCCATCAATTATGTTAATAATGCTATATGCGAAATTTTTAGTAGATCGGACCAAGGAATAACGTTGTCCCATACAAACTTTACCCTCCTTTTTTATACCTTTGGAGGTGGAATTTGCAAAAATGTTAAAATTACTTTTTTCAAATTGTAACAAAGAACGATCATGCTTAGTTTAATCATCGTACCATTAACCGTTTAAGCAATAATTGATAATAACTTTGGGTCTAGGGATCGAACCGCAAAATTAAGTTTGGTGTGAATTCTATATACTTTTCCGGGATAAAAAGTACCCAGTGTGGTGCCCAGGCTATTAAAGAATAATTATACCAAGTTTCATCGTAATCGAACCGGTAGTTTTTGCGTGATGCCTGAACAAACAGACAGACAGACAAAAATTTTTTTAATCATATTTTTGGGTTCGGTGTCGGTCTAGTAACACCCCCTGCTATTTAATTTTTATATTTTTAATGTACAGAATTTTCACTTCTACAGATTTATTATAAGTATAGATTAAGAACGTGCGAGAAATATCAATTGTGTGTAAGTAGACACATTCCCGTCTGTGCTTCATACAACTTGCATATTGCTATTGCATTGCTAAGATGAATAGCCGACACAAGGTTGTACATATATATGCCAGTTTATGATTTGTTGAGTAAACATACCATTAATAATAGCATACCTTCGTGGACTACTTTCACGATGGAAGACAGAGCATTATAGCAGTTTTCAACTATCGTCAAGTGTAAATTAATATTGAGTGCATTGTAAAAATAAACTAATCTAAGTCTAAACTAATATTATAAAGAGGAAAGACTCTTCTGCTCTCACCTGCTTGATGCGCTAGAGTCTATGCAGCTGCGTGCTAATCGCATTATTAACTGCCAGAAAGTGAGGGAAACTATTGCGTCTTTGGCTGCATTCTACCGTATCGATTACGGTGACTGTTCTGAAAAACTCTTTTACCTGATCCCACACTCTCCTTTCCGATTCCGAACAACGCGTGCAGAACAGAGGTACCACTCTCACACAGTGGAGAGAATTTTAGCTAGAACTGAACGATTCAAAAGATCGTTTCTCTGTCGAACCATAAAAACCTGGAACGACCTGCCAGCGCACGTGTTTCCTCTCCTCTTACAATCTTGGGTTCTTCAAGCGGAGCGTGACGAGGCACATCTTTGGGCCGCCAACTTGAGGACCACTATCTATAGTCTTACAGACTGTGACAGTGGCCCCCAATCGCTAGATGTTGCTGTGACTTTCCATCAGACGGCGGCTTCATTTTGGCGAGCGAAATTAATTGTTTGTATGTTGAATAGGCTCCAAAACTACAGAACCGATTTGAAAAATACTTTCAATATTGGGTAGCTACACTATCCCCCGGTAACATAGGCTATATTTTATTTCCGTATTTCCACGGGAACGGGAGCTACTCGGGTGAAACCGCATGACGCCCGCAAGTTACTCAAAGTTTGTAATGAATACATTGCACGTATCGATATACCTACCTATAGACTTAAAAAAAAAGTTTATCTTTACTTATATTATAAAGAGGTAACGTTTGTGAGTTTGTGAGGTTGTGAGTTTGTGAAGTTGTAAGGGCTAATCTCTTGATCTACTAAACTGATTTTCGAAATTATTTTACCAATAGAAAGCTACGTTATTGTGGAGTGTCATAGGTTAAATTAACTATTTAGGGCTTACTGCCAGACTTTCTACACCTGCAATCTGTGGGTCAGATATAGGCAGAGGGCATCAGGGATGTTCGCGGAGGCAAGGGTTGACGGCTTTCACGCAATCATCCAAAAACGGAGTACATCTCTCCTGCGCAGGATACGGGGCAGCTCACACAGCATCTTGGGTGTATTGTGCGATAGATGGGACTGTCCAATGCTCGGACGTTGGATAGAACCGCATGCAGGGCATGTGTGTGATGTCCTTGTAGTATGATAGTTTCATATCATTGTTGTAATGTACTCGTATCTGTAGATATGTGTACATAAATATTACTAACACTAGTTGTAAGAATTCTGTTACTAACACTATGGACCCTGGTCCGAAATAAATAATTTATTATTATTCCATTTATTTTTCATTCATAACATATCTTAATACATTTTTAAATAAATAATATAAAAATAAAAATCTATTTAAAAATATAAAAAAATAGTGTCCCACCGGCATCGGGTGCAGAGACCAAGCTACCGGTGGTTAGGGCTTCAGAGACAGGAACCTCCTCACAATGCGTGCCGTGTCGAGAAGTACTGCCTTCTGTATCAGGCCCTTGATCCAGCCGTCTAACGAGAGCCTCTTTAGATGGTTATCGAGGCTCTTTGCCATCAAGCCGTGGACTGAAACGATAATTGGAACAATAATTGCCGAATCAACATGCCACATGTCAACAACCTCATGAGCCAGATCCAAATATTTAATTTCTTTGTCCTTTTCTGCTTTAAAGAGGTTGTCATCATGAGGAATGCTGATATCGATAATTATTGCGAGGCGTTCCAATCGATCTATCACCACTATATCAGGCTTATTGGCAACAATAGTCCTGTCAGTGATGATAGATCGATCCCAATATAGTGTGACCTGACCATCTTCGAGAACTGGGTCGGGCACATATTTGTAGTATGGTACTTCAAAATCTACAAGATGGTATTTAAGAGCAAGTTGCTGATGTATAATCTTGGCCACTTGGTTATGTCTGTGCAAATATTCTCCGTTGGCAAGACGAGAACAGCCAGAAACAATATGTCTGAGGGATTCTCCGGGACAATGACATGCCCGACAGATGTCAATTGTACCATCCCTCAGAATATGTTTTCGGTAGTTCTTAGTCATAACAACTTCGTCCATTATGGCAAAGACAAAACCTTCGGTTTCGCCGAAAAGATTACCGAACTGTAACCAAGATACGGACGCTTTTAAATCAATATCAGGCCCATTTAAGGCCCGATAAAAGCGTCCATGTAGCTGCTTGCTTTTCCATACCTCCTTGCGATCGTCAGCACTAAGTACTACAGGTTTGCGCCAGTTCTCTCTGCCCATAGCAAGCGGGGTGAGTCCCGTGTCCACTGCGACCACATTACGGTGCATATTGGAGTCTGTTTTTAGAAAGTACTCCCTAAGGTTGTATACCTCGCGGTTATGGAGGGTCTTAGCATTTAATAAGCCACGACCCCCACATTTCCGCGGGATATACAACCTCATTACTGATGATCGGGGATGATGCATCCGGAATGCAGTCAACAGTGTCCTTACTCGTCTATCAATTTTGTCGAGTTCAGTCTGAGTCCATCTGAGTATACCAAAAGAGTATATTAGGACTGGCATGACCCACCCATTGAAGGCGCGAAGCTTGTTACCGCCTGACAAAAGACTTTTTAACACTTTTTTTAGGCGGCCGAAGAAACGCTCCTGCAATGTCTGTTTCATACCAGTATCAGGTATTCCTAATGCTTGTGATATACCCAGATATTTGTAAGTTTCGGTTCCAGAAAGACAGCAAAGCTTAGTGGAGTCCGAAAGTTCTACCCCTTCAGATTCCACTATCACACCTCTTTTAACATGCATGACTGCACACTTGTCCACCCCAAATTCCATCCTGATGGCTCTACTGAAAGTTTCTGTTACTTTCAATAAATCCATCAGTTGCAATTCAGTGTGGGCAAATAATTTGAGATCATCCATGTAAAGGAGGTGCGATATAGCCCCACCATCTTTACGCAACCGATAACCCAGCCCTGAACCCTCTAGCATAGTACTAAGAGGATTCAGAGCTAGACAAAACCACAACGGACTCAGACTGTCCCCTTGAAATATTCCCCGCTTGATACTAATTGGTGCATCATTATCGCAAAAACGACGACACCCTGGATAGCAAAGGACCGTTTTCCACTGCCCCATACATGTCCTCAAGAAAGTACAAAGAGTTGTATCAATTTTATACAGCTCAAGTACCTTCAGAAGCCATGTATGTGGCACTGAGTCAAAGGCCTTCTTATAATCTATCCAACATGTCGCCAGATTTTTACGATTACGACGCACCTGTTGGCTGATGGTCATATCGATTAAAAGGAGCTCCTTAGTGCCACGGGCCCCACTTTTACATCCATTCTGAGAGATAGATAATATCGAATTTTTTTCTATGTGTTTAGTAATTTTGACTCTCAAAATGGACGTTAAAAGTTTATAGACGGTTGGTAAACATGTAATAGGTCTATAATTTTTGGGATCCGCAGCACTACCGGACTTATGGAGTAAGTGAGTTATACCAGTAGTCATAAAATCGGGCAGTGAACCCACATCTAGGGATGATTGAAATTGGGACGCTAAACGGCCATGTGAGCTTCGGAACCATTTTAACCAGAAATTATGCAGTCCGTCCGGTCCCACTGATTTCCAATTCGGGAGCGAACGAACTGCATAAGCAACATCTTCGGCATCAATATAAACTGGTTCCATAACCTGTATATTCTCACACGACCGTTCAACATCCCTCATCCAATCACCCTCAGCATGTTCGACAGGCTTCGACCAGAGGTTCTGCCAAAACGTATTGGTAACTTTACCATCTGGTAGGGTAACGTCATTAACCTCTGGTAGATGTGAATTTTCCCATTTCCTGTAAACCCACTTCTCATCTCTTTGGAACATACGATTCTGGTTGTATCGATCAACCCGCTCTTTGTAGCGCCGAATTCGATTTGCCCATGCGTAAACTTTTTGTTTAAAAAGGTCGATGCGCTCTGTGACACATGATGCATATCTTTGAGGACTTATATCAGTCCCAAAGAATGCCTGTTTCACAAAGCGCATCACCTTCGGACGGGTATTGCCCGACCTGAAACTTATTAGTTTCCCGATGAGTGCCCTGGCCTCTGAAATACGCCTCTCAATCCTACACTGCCAAGCAGGTTTTGCAGACCTAGGTCGAGTAGCAGTTTCATTTGTATAAAATTTAACCTTAGCCACTCGACAAGCTGCAACCGCCGCACAGTACAGGATTGAGTGCGTATCACCAAGATCTTCACTATTGTCTAAATATTTAGACAATAGTGAATCCAGGGCACACACCAGTGCCATATTTCTTTTATGCATGGGCATACGAGGAAGACGTGGTCTACAATCTGCACGTGCAAACCGATATTCCAGAATCGCATCCTCCAAAGCACTCCTTAATCGATTGTCACATTGGGTACTTACGGATGTAGTCTCATCATTAACAACTTCCTCAGCAACTATAACAGGAGGTGTGTGAGTTTCCGACGAGGTACACACAACTTGCGACGAAGTAGTAATAAGGAGGCTATTCCGTACGTCAGAACGTAGCCTCTCAAGTGTCGGACTATCAAGCATATTACAACGCTGGATAGCCCGCACCTGATCCGATAATCGTTGTGATGATACGTTGACAGCTGGTTCAAGTTCCTGAAATACAGAAAGTAAACGGCCACGGTACGCAGTGAGGTTAGCACCTAGCTCTGAAGCCGCATAATATGCCCGCATGACGTTTTCATTAATTTCTTTAGTCCACTTCATGCGGTGCACATTACCACCGGTAGCGGGGGCCCTATTCGAGGCCGGTGGGCCTCGGGGTCCTAAGCTAACTGGTGGCCGGCCTCTCCCCTGCCGACGTACAGGTAGCGGCGACGTCGGTGGAGAGAAATACTCGTCACTGCTACTGTTGGAGCTCGACAATTCGCAGGCAGGTAATTTTACTGGAGCAGAATCCTTATGGTGCGAAGTGGAGCTGCATGACGAGTCCGGGGATGGAATGTGTGCATTTTGTTTGCTTTTGGCTCTTGTCAACATAATTTTTCAATATCCATTTTCATTTATTGTGATTGACATTGTCATGACATTTCAATATCGGTATATGTTTTTCTAAAATATCCATAGTATTACTTGATTTCATAAATTTATAGGTTCTATTGCTTTATTTCTTGATTTTATGTAATTCTGATTGTATATTTTCGTATTTTTACCAATAAAATTCAATAAAATATTTTAGTAGAAAAATAAATCTGTTGACTTTTGTAGTGTTGCCAATATATATTATTATTATTATTATTATAGGCATACGATAAATTATCAGGCTATATTGAATAGGAGCTGAGCAGCAATGAAAATTGTAACACAAACGAAGTTGTGAGGATCAGCTAGTGTAATATAAAATGTTGTAATTTCTAGTTCAAAAGCGGTCAGTATAAGATTTTAAAAAAATGTCGACAGTACGTGCGCAAAAACGCAGCTTAGAACGTACCAAATTGAATCTGATTGATGTGCTGAAACCAACTTTATCTACAAGAGTACTAACTGCTGCTACGTACTAAAAGCATAGTCAGGTGGACTTCAGTTAAATCAATCAATATTAAAAAAACTAAGTACCTACCTAACCAAGCTTTAGGTAATGATAGTGCATGGGTATTTTTGAAGTGGAAAACTTACAATAATTTGTAGTTTTTGACAATCTACAAGTTTACGTTTGGAATTTTTATAGTATGAAATGTAAATACAGTCATTTTAAAATTCTGAGTTAAATATTTTAAAATAAGAACATGTTACACTACGTAAAAACGTATATCTAAGTTTTGGTGTAAAACACGGTCACATCCCGCAACATCTGTTCGCATATAATAAGTCCCTAATAAAGAAAGTTTCAAAACTTTTAGAATAAAGTTCTGCGAATATAAATCAAAGGAAGCTATTTCATACTTTCTCGTGTATGAAGCTCCCACATCTCATGTCGTCATGCTTTAATATCACTAACACAGAACGAAAATGCATTCATCTAAAAATTATACACATTGTGTAATATACAATTTATAACAAAAGCATGTTTTGACACACATCTTGTAGATAAAAAATCTATTTTTGGCTATTATTTTTCGTCTACTTATGCCAACTAAATAGTATTTTATCGACACCTTTTTTCGTCTCTAAACTTTCCTTTTTTTTTGTAGCTGACTTGAGTATGTGATTAAGATTTCAATTCAATAAATCCAATCATTCCTCAGAAAAAGGCTCTCTAAAAAATGATTATATTTTAATTCCGATTATTTTTTAGGGAGTCGTTTTCTGAGGAAGTTATTGCTTAGAATGGAATCGTCCTGACTATTTTTTAGCCCAAATAGGTTTATACTGTTGACATACCTACATTCTATACCTAACAATGAGATAGGTAGCACGACTAAACATAGGTTTGAGTAACCTCCTCGCTTTCTAACACGTTACCGAAGAACAACTTAGTAACTAGTTAGCTAAGTTGAGACTGACAACTTTCGTAGCGTGATAAAGTGCAAATGCACTTAACTTTTTAATCCAAAGTTAGTAGGATACCTTTTAAAGCAGTATCTTGAAGGTTCAATTTTTAAACCGTTTCTTTATTTACTTTCTTGTCAAAAATCTTCTGAAGTAGTCTTAACTTTACTCTTCTTTTTATGTCTTTCTCATAATGCTAATGAGGAAAGATATGCTAAAAGGGAGGATTTCTTTCTATGTAAACGATAAACTCGAAAACTACTACATAGTTTGATTTTAACAATATTTTTACCGCTGTAAAGTCCAATTATTCTGAATTAACACAGGCAATGTATTATCCACTGAACTATCCCAAGCGCATCCTTTCACCTTTCTCTGACGTCCTCCATCACTTTCACCTTTCTATTTTACGCCCAGGAACGACCGGGATTGAAAACATTATTTCTAAGCGATTGGAACAGTAATATTAGTCGTGAAGTAAAAAAGACTTTTCGTGAAGAAATCGGTCATATGGAACAATCACTCGACTTTATAACCGATCAACTTTCTTCCATGGAGCAATCTATAAAAAAGCAAGATTCTAAGATCAAGGAGCTCGAAAATAAAAACAATGATCTAATAAATCGAAACAAAAATCTCGAACTGCGCGTTTCTGTTCTGGAACAAGACATGAAGGATGTTGAACAAAAGTCGCTCTTAAATTCTTTGGAAATCTCGGGATTACCAGAAGTATCACCCAACGCAGTAAACGAAATCGTAGCAACTCTCAGTTCTAAATTAAATGTGGACAAAAATGAGGTACAATCAACACTGCGTTTACCAGGATCGAAACAAAAACCAGGACCTATTCTAGTCGAATTGAAATCTAAAATTATACAGCAACGGTGGATAGAAGCTGCTAAGGATAAATGCTTTACAGTTGGAATGGTGGTGCCTGATGTCATGAAGGAGAAAGCTGATGGGCGTGTTTTTATTAGAGAAGCTCTTACTAAACATCAAAAAAGCCTCTTATACAACGCAAAGGTACAATTGTTAAATAAATCGTGTCAATTTGTATGGTGTAAGAATGGAAAGGTATGTGCCCGAAAATCTAGTAATAGTAAAATTTATTATATCCGTAAAATACAGGATATCGATGAAATTGTAAAAAATAATCCATGCAATCCCCAGAAGCAGCAAAAGCCCTCCATTATATCTTCTATTTTGTAAGTAGTGCTTAACTGGGTACCTACTGTGCATATTTATATTTTTTTTCATTTATTACTTTCTCAAAAAATAAATAACATGGAAACACAAATGAACGAAATTTCAAATTGTAGTTCTCTAAATAGTTTTTTCCAACACCTACCACCTAAAAGCTATTTGAATCTGTCATGTTTACATTTCAATATTAGATCACTCAAGAAACACTTTTGTAAATTGCAGCAAGTCATTCAAAGTTGTACCTGTCCACTAGATATCATAGTAATAACGGAGGCAAATATCTCTAGTGATATTGTCAATTTGTACCAATTGGTTGGCTATAACTTGCACTCACAACTGCGGAGAAAAAAGAAAGGAGGCGGAATTATAATTTATGTACGGAATCATCTTAAATTCACGGTAGTTGATCATGTAACCAAAACATATGAGAGCCTGTGTGGTATAGTAAAACTGGATTCCAAAAGAAGTGTAGTTGTTTGTGCTATTTATAGACCACCAAGTACAAATAAACACTTATTCACTTTTGAGCTGGGTAAATGCATTTCCAAATTCGATTTGAAACAAAACTTTATACTTATTGGAGATACTAACATTGACTTAAAGACTTCAACTTCATACAAAGATTCTTATGTCGGAGTACTAAGCGAACGCGGACTTATGTGTGGAATATCGGACTACACAAGAATTGAAACAAAAAAAAACATTATCACTAAATCTTGTATAGACCATATTTTCGCCCGATTTCCCACGCAACATCCGTATTCGGCGGTACTCGATGTCGTACTGGCTGATCATCGCGGTGTCGTCTTCGCTTGCATTGACGACAAACCTACAGCTATAGTGCCTAGGCGTATACAGGGTGTAAAAAATGTTGTGGATTATGACATTTTTTATAGGGAATTAAAAAATGTGGATTGGTCAAGGTCTGGAGTTATGAATTCTGCAGATGAGATAATAAATTTCCTATAAAATTCTTTCATAAATGCGAAAAAATCTGCCACGGAATTTAGAAGTTGTAAAAACACTAGAAAGTCAGTCCAACGGCTTGGAGTGCCTTGGATTGACGGTAATGTTACCAGCCTATGTGAAAAAAAGCACAAACTCTACCGGGATTGGAAGAATAATCCAGAAAATTCTAAGCTAAGATTAGAATACAATAAAATACGCAATAAAGTTCATAAAGTCATAGAAATTAAGAAAAATAAATATTATATAAACCAAATAAAAAGTAATTATAGGAACATTAAGCAGTTATATGGCATTATCAACGCAATGATGGGTAGAGTGACTGTTTCTATAGACGAATCTATACTAAAGGCATTTAGTGCACAGGGACTTACTTCTAAAGCTATAGCCGAAAATTTTGCTACTAACTTTGATCAATCAGTGAAAAATGTAATTCCTAATTGTAAAATTAAGTTATTCAACCAAACCACTAATAATACTCTGGACTCCAGCATTCTATTTCAAAAAGCGACTCCAAAAAGCATACATAAAATAATTAAAAACTTAAATTCAAATAAAGCTCCAGGTTTAGATAACATATCAATTTCTGATATTAAATCGATAGGCAACTATATTTCTCCTACTATCTCTGATTTGATCAACTGCAGTGTTGTAACTGGCCATTATCCAGACAAATTAAAGGAGGGATGTGTTAGACCTATTTTTAAGAAAGGCAAACGTGATGATTACACAAATTATCGGCCAATCACATTACTTTCTTCACTGGATAAAATCGTAGAAAAGTACGTATGTGAGCAAATACACAGATTTTATACAAAGCACTCGGTGATCAACTCAAATCAGTTTGGTTTTCAATCGGGAAAAGGAACTGGAAATCTTTTGTCCGCTTTTACTGATAAAATTAATGGTTATCTAAATGATAAAAGATATATCTTGGTTCTGTTCATTGATTTCACTCGTGCTTTTGATACCCTTGTTCATGAGCAACTAGTAGGCAAGCTAGAAAAATGTGGAGTGCGTGGCCCATTGCTGACTTGGTGCCAAAACTATCTTGAAAATCGTACTTTTTCAGTTAAGGTTGACAACACATACAGTAAGCCCATGTCAGTGGAGGGGGGCACGGCTCAGGGCTCGGTATTAGGTCCCTTGCACTTCCTGTCCTATGTCAACGATATGGGTAACTGTATCACCAACAGCACATGTTACCAATTTGCGGACGATACCTGTCTTATTGTAGGAAATCAAAGTCTGCAAACTGCTAGCAATCTTCTTCAATCGGATCTAGATGCCTTAACAAAGTGGTGCCATGATGCTGGGCTGGTGCTTAACGCAAATAAAACTAAACTGCTAGTAATCAAGTCTCCATACAGTAAACCATCCCGTTTTAAAGACATAGTGGCTCACGACCACACTTGCCTGCACTCCTACAGCACTGGTATATGCTCCTGTCCAAAAATAGAAACAGTGGATAGCTACATATACTTAGGACTTGAAATCGACAGCAAATTCAATTGGAGTTGCCACATCGAACGTGTATGTACGAGACTCAGACATTTTCTGGCAAACATCATTATATTAAAAAATCGCATTCCATTTAAAGTAAAGATAATGTTATATAAGGCACTTGCGGAGTCACATGTCCAATACGGTTTAAGCAGTTACGGTAGAACATATAAGTCATATCTTGATCAAATTTACAACTTACAACTAAGAATATTAAAAAATATAGTTTCAAATAAAATTAAATTAAAATTTCAGGACAACCCTAATGGGCTTTTTAAGCACTGTAAAACGTTGCCAATACAATTGCAAGTACATTATAATTTATTAAAAGAAAATTTTTTCAATGACCATTTAAAAACACCTATTCAACATCCTGTATGCACTAGAGCAATTTCTAGGAAACGGCTTGTCGTACCGCGCGCTAACAACGCTTACGGTGAGCGCACTAATACCCACATGATACCCCAATTAATAAATAGCCTGCCGTCTAATTTGACTAGCATTTTAACTAATAAAAATATTAAAAGTAAACTTGGAGAGCATTTTCTTAATCTTTTGTGATTGAGTAATACTGACCATGCTAATGTATCATTATATTTTGTGTTTAAGGTTTAGAATTTAGATAATTTATTCATTCTACCTTCCCTGTGGGTATGCAACAATGTTGATGTAATAAACTTAGACAATAACGTCAATAGCGTAAGTATTAAACCTAAGTGGTTTTGTTTGCTATTGTGTATCATAATGTAAATATTTCTTTTGTGTGATAAATAAATCAAAAAAAAAAAAAAAAAAAATTAATGTCAAAAAAATTGACACATATTCCAACATTATTATATTGTGTAATAAATAATACAAACAGGGGAATATACCGGTAAAATGGATGCTACAGGGTTCAAAGTATGTCAGAGGTGAGGCCTTGGAGCACAGCTAGTAACTATTTTTTAAAAGAATCCCTACTAATAGTTATTATAAATGCGAAAGTTACTATGTCTGTCTGTTACGCTTTCATGCCTAAACCGCTAAGGCGATTAAGAATAAATTTCATATAGCGATAGTTTGAGTTCCTGCAAAGGACATAGGCTACTGTTTATCCGACCACGCAAAAAGAAGGTAATGATTTTACACGATAACGTCTTTTACGTGGACGAAGCCGCGGGGAACAGCTAGTATAAAATAAAATAAAACAGAATAGAGGAAAAATCATTAATATTATTGATAGTTTTGATAGATAGTTTACAGATAGTCAGGCCAGGCCACATTGTCATTATTATGACTGCCATTAAACCACCACGAGTAGAAAGCCAGAACGGCCTCGTAAACGGACAATAAATATTGGATCAATTTTTCTTTCAACGCCAGATCGTATGGCAACAAATATTACGAATAGCAGTTTCACCAGTTTTTCCCTCGGAGATCAGCCAATCCATTATTCGTCGCCGCTATATCTCGAACAGCTCTCCAATAGGATTAAACCTCGGTCCATTAGGTGCTGTTTTACTGCTCTTTTGTTTTATGATCGTATTTCTCCGATAACACAGGTCTGCAATGGTTTTCCTCTTTGAAATCTGAGCAACATTTTCTATAGTTTCTGATGTGCTGATTACGAGAAAAATAATTTAAAAAATCCTACACGTCTGGATTTTTTGATATTGAATATTTAAGATTTTCTTCAAAATGTCTGAGCGCCTACCTTTTGAAATTTATAAAACGTCATTAAACTACTTAAGTTTTATTTTTATTGCATTTATTTAGTTTAAGGGGACATAGAAATTCATGCAAATCAGTAATTTGGTAATTACTACATAAAAAGTATAGGTAATTCGCCTTAACCATGTTAAAAACGGGTAATTTTGACTTAATTTTGTAATAAAATAAAAAAAATTACCTAGTAGTAATATTAGATACCCATTTTTGTAAATATTATTAGAAAAGGGTGTAATAAAGATAAACCAAAGGGTTTTTGTATAAGTACCCACACTGATTTAGAAAATTAACAGTTGTATCTTGAAACAAGAACTTTAAAATGTCATTGCGAACTTGTTTAAATTCTACAAATTGTTTTTTTTTAATATCTCCCGGAATTTTATGGTGATAAAACAATGAAACAGCATTACAGAGTTAGTGAAAAAGATTTACAAAAGTTATTTTGGACACGTATTAAGTAACCAAGACAAAACTTCGACACCTCATAAACTTTGTTCGACTTGTTTATTACAATTTCGCAAGTATTTAAAAGGTCAGAAAAATAGCTTCAAAATTGTTTCACCTATGCTATGAAGAGAGGCTAAAGACCACGATAAAGATGGCTACTTTTGTTTTTGTGACATATATGGATACAATTCTAAAATAAAAGGGACATAAACAAGCACTAAACTTCATTTCCTAAATTCGCACATTGATTACTTCCCAGAAAATATAGGAGCCGTTAGCAAAGAACAAGTCGAAAGATTTTAGCAAGATTTAAAAGAGCTTGAAGTCTGGTATCGTGGAAGATGGAATACTAGCATGATGGCGGACTATTGTTGTTTATTGAAGCGCGACGATCCAAACCGGAAATTTAAGCGAAAATCGCACAACCGAAGGTTCCAGGAAAAAAGAACCAGGTTCCACAAATAAAATTTACGTGTAATTTAGACTAGTAAGAAGTTATTAATATATTTTAGTCGTTTTATAAGTTAAAGGTAATGTACTTTTTTAAATGTATATTTTTTTTGTGAAAACGTGGGTCTTTTTTTCTATTTTCTATCGGTGCCTTTTTCGAAAAATCTGGAGGTGATGGAGAAAATCTAAGTACATATTCGTAATCAGCGCACCAAAATACCCTAGGATCAACTATCAAATTCTAGAGAGGAAGTTATGACCCTCATTTTGCAGGCCTGTGTAATTTATTGAAAGTGGTCGTGAAAGAGTCCTTGTTCACTTATGGAGATTAGCATTTGTCAAAGTAACTCGAATAGGTTTTGTTGAATGTGACAACCGCCTATCCAATATCTAAATAAACCGGCCAAATGCGAATTGGACTCGCCCATGAAGGGTTTCGTAGCAGCAAGTAACATAATATAAAAGTTCTTATAGTTCGTTGTAACTTTGATTGATGTTTTAACACGTTTGCAGTGGTAGTGATTTTTCTAACCGAAAATTGCGGTTTATGACGTATTAAAAAACAACTACCAGCTCTATCTCGTTCAAACTAATTTTCGTTGGTAGTTTTTATGGCAATGTACATCATATATTTTTTTTAGATTTATCACTCTCTTAGTTTAGAAGTTAGAGGGGGGGGGACACTCATTTTTCGACTTTGGAAGTCCCTCTTGCGCAAACTATTCATTTTAGAAAAAAATGATTTTAGAAACCTCAAAAGCATTTTGGAAGACCTATCTATAGATACCCCACACGTATGGGTATGATGAAAATAAAAATTTTAAGTTTCAGTTCTGAGTATGGGGACCCCCAAAATTTACTGCTTTTTTTCTAGTGTTTTATAAGAATCTTAATGCGGTTCACAGAATACATCTAGTTACCAAGTTTCAATAGCATGGGCCGTATAGTTTCGGAGAAAAGTGGCTGTGACACACGGACGGACAGACAGACAGACAGACAGACAGACAGACAGACATGACGAATCTATAAGGGTTCCGTTTTTGCCATTTGGCTACGAAACCCTAAAAAGGAGCAAGATTTTTTGTGATATAGTGGTGTTGAAGTTCAGTATCATTGACAAAGTGTATGCTAATTTTAAAACTCTCATGTCCAGTAGAAATTAGAAATAATATGAATATGATTCTATGTGTAAATCTGTGCAAAGGCATTACTATTTCTTCTTTAAAATACTAATAGAAACATATCGCTTAAATAATACAATTAAACATATATATTCGGTAATGATTTGCTTCTATAAAACTACTGTAAATATCTTTACGTGTTTGCTTGTTTGGGAATTCAGCTTAAATCCGAGAGTTATGATATTAACTCGTAGCTCTTGCATGCATACTATGCATAGCCATTTGCGACCAGTCGTAGAAGTCGAGGTGTGAGGATATGATGGTTATTTCCGATACTTACTGCTTTTGTTATTTTTAAGCTATCGCGGTTTTTTGCACTCATACTTATAGAACCGAGACTTCACGCGAAATAAATCTAATAATGTTGTGATTTTGCTAAAACCATTCAGTTTTAAGTAGTAATAAGTTATTTTTGTGATGTCAACACCGCCTCATAGTAGAATGATTAGCCTGTACATAAAACATTTATTGATTATTCGAAAATAGTGGGTAGTTGAGTTGACATAAATGTTCAGTATGAGGTGGGATTTGTTGAGAGGCGATAAAAAGTGAATATTCTGGAAAAAGAACATATTCTGTTTCCTGATCGAGTTCAGTAAAGTGCTAATTAGTTAAAGTAGAATATTTGTATTAATTAATAGTTAGGACTTAGTTGTGCAAGTATTAGATAGATTGTGAAAATAAAAATGTAAAGAATCTACAATCATTGGATTATTATTTCGTAAAACCATTAAGTGGAATGTAGGAGTAGTATCTATTATTATACGAAGAACAGAAGAATAAATGACTATGTAAAGGATCATTGGAGTATAATTTCTTCAATAACTCAGAAGTGGTAACCTGCGAGCCGAGCCGTGACAAGTTAAAACTGTAAGTAAAAGTTTATTCTAATTCTAATAATGGTTCGTGATTATTCTTATTAGCGTGTATTATATTCTTAGCAACTTCTATTGTAGTCAAGAAGGTATATGACTTTAACGAATTGCTGCAAACTGGGGTTACATAACTCTATTGGCTGCGGTGTCCATTTAACTATGTTTTTTTTTAAATCCGGTAAGGGTTTTAGGAAATATTCTCTACCGGAACGGTGAATACATTTGTTTTAGATTGAACACAGAAATGTGACCAAATACGATAGGTACGCACCGTTCTTATTGCAGTTACATAGATAAATTTTATTATGTGTAATATATTTTGTGTTAAGACCGACTAGACTTGCAGTCTTTGCTATTTATTTTTAAAAGTATGTGGTTAAGATACTTAACGACTTCTAAAGGGCAAAGACTGTATTTAGTGCGTGGATCTCCAATCAACGAGACGTACTATGACAAATTTAGACATTATTTTATTAATTTAAGTATGAATGCTGCTGTGCAACCCTCAGCGTTGCAAGTGAATGTCCAACCATGCAGGTATTATGTGAGTTATTTCCATAGCCGTGCAGGAGTGCTGTCTGCAGTCATGTAGGTGAGCTGTAAAAGCGCAACCATGCAGGTATGTTGAGAGTTAGTTTCATAGCCATGTAGGTGTGCTGCTGAAGTGCAATCATGTAGGTGCTGCAAATGATTTCTATAAGCTATGTAAGTAAGTCTACTTATGGTACTTATGGTTGTGCACTGGCATGTTGAGATTGATCTGTTTAGTCATGAAGCGATGCTACATGCAGTGTGTACTAGTGTGTGTAGTGGGTGTACTATTATGGTGGCGATCATAACAATATAGAAGTTTTTTTTCAATGATTTATGCTGACATTAGGCTTACTTGGATTGGTATGTGTGGAGCGATTACACACACATGAATGCATAACAAATTTTGTTGCCCAATAGTAAATGGAGCGTATGTGAAACAGTATTGATATTTTTCGATTTACTTAACACCTCCAGCCTTGTTGATGCCTATAGTGTTATTTAGATTCCATACCAGCGGCTTAGTGAGCTTTCCCAATCACGGAATCGCTCAAGAAAGATTACGGCACAAACTCTACCCTTTTCATAACTAGCCGTATGCACAGTAAGGCATAGAGATTTTTTTTGGGGACGCCAAGCAGGCGAGATATAAGCGCCTTGGATGTAATAAACGCCTTAGATGAGATGATAGATGGGAAATTGGTAGCTTGAAAGAGCAATAACTGCGTTTAAAATGACAATTCCAGGTGACTGAAGTGAAAGATTCACGCCCAAGCAGAAAGACAGGTGAACTGTCGTGTCGGAATACAGTGCGGCGCGGTGTGACCGCCAGAAGGCGGAATCTAACCAGCGGCGGCGATACTGAAGGCAATGGTGAGGATCGGGCCGAGCGACAGGTGAAATTAAGACTTTGATTCGGATAATTGCTAACGACCTTGAGCAACCGCGACACGAGTCCTCCAGACTAGGAATTGTGGTCTTTTATAACTTATTTTAGTTGTACCTTATTGATAAGAACTCCTAGTGCATTATTTATGGAATTATAATTATATAGATATAGATATAATGTATCACGTTTTAAAAATGTGATATGCCTGAGGATTAGTTGAACATTTTAGCTTCATAACAATCTATATTATGTGTTATAGTGTGGGTTTCCTTAAGAGTTATCCGTGTCAAATACACGTCGGAAGTTTAAGGCGGAAACACATTGTTAAAACGCGACGCAACGCGTGTTGAGTAGAATCAATTTGTGTTGTTTTCTATGACCAGAGTCACACTATCAATATCCAATGCGCCACCATACGCAGTACATTCTATCTACACATAGTTGCGTCGTGTTTTTAGTGTGTCGCGCACATTAAAAATCCCTGGCGACCATTTTAGGCATGGACTCTATTATTGGGGAATATAATATAATTTCTAATTGTAATAGACGGTGACCTTTTTGACCAATTGTACCAAATCATATCATATCATATCAGGTGTTCCAAATATCCCGGGAGATACCGTGCAATGTACATTGGTAGACAATTTTAGGATTTCTTATCTAATTTCGACGTTTTGTGAAAAGACTTTGTGAGACAGCTAGCAATATCTATTATAAAGACCTTTTTTTAATTGAAAGAGCTATACAACGGCAGTGGACTGTATGAGTTAAGCTAAATATTACACTTGGATCCTTGTAAAAAGACCTAGTTGAACGACCTCTACTGGTCGAAGACAATACTAGCGGTTGCCGCATGGTTTTCCCTGCGTAGTCCCATTCCTGTGAAGATACGGGAACGTTACTCGGGGAGGGTGTGCCTTCGCAGTAGTGGAAAAGTTTTTCAAATTGGTTCAGTGGTTTTGGAGACTATTTAACGCAAAGAAACAACCATACAGGCAATCGAATCTTTCCTTCTTATAATATTAATAATATATAGATAATCCTGATTGAAACACTGAGGCTCGAAATACCTTTTAGTACCTAGTACGTACACAAGTTTTACTTCCTTGATCTTGATTAAAGCCAGTGCTAGTGAGTTATATCCATTTTGTGCTATCTTATAGGTATTTCTAAACATACCTACAAATCGCAAAAAAATATATATATACAGAGAAAATTTAAGTAAAAATCGAAACATTTTGCGTGCGCCATTCGCGGTTTAGAAGTCTCCGTTCGGGCGTTAATTATTGCTGTTGGTGTAGGCGAGTTTCAGAAGCCTGACCGAAGTGCATACGGTTGCAGTTCACCAGGGTTAGGTGGTATTCTCAGACTAGTTTAGTTTATCAGATTATACTAGTAGCGTATTTCAGTCGACAAACTACACTACAAGAACGCCCTGTAAACTGTTAGCAAAAAAAAGGGTACGTAGGTGTCTATTAGGCCTTAATTTTACGCTGTACACCGGCTGTAACATACTTCGTACCAGCAGTCCTAATACTGTAGTACCACTATGACAAAGAGGGATTTAGTACCACAAATAGCGTCAGGTTGTTGATTTTTTTTTTTTTTTTTTATACTACTTAGGTGGCAGACAAGCTTACGGCCCACCGAAAGGTTGGTAACTGTAGCCTATAGACGTTTGCAACACCAGTGGTGCTACATACGCGCTGCCGACCCGGGCGCAGGTTGTGACGACCCACAGTTGAAATTTTTCAAGCCGCCCGTAAGGCCTTCAACTTGGCTTAACGACTGTCATATTACTGACAACCGGGACCAACGGCTTATCGTGCCTTCCGAAGCACGGAAACGCTCGTTAATAAATGTCACAAAGTGGTCCACGTGGTGGTCACCCATCCATATCCGGCCATAGTAAAATGTTGCTTACTGCAGTGATCGTTTACAGAACACTGAGTCCGCGGGGCCACGAGCGCTTCATAATTTTCTTTTAAGCCCGCTTCAACATGGACTAGTGTCCAGTCAAATGAGTATACTAAGACATAATGCCCTATAGGGATAATTTAGGACCAAGTAAACTAAGTATAATTCTGATGCTTATTATGGTTACGCTAGAACAGATTCAGTCTTAATGGTTTACTAATGCAATATTTATAATTCCGCTGAGACTGAAGAAAAGGTAAAACTGCCTTTTAAGGGGAGTGGTTGACAAAGTTTGCGAAAAAGAGGTGCAAATAAAGACGTTCTTCTCGGTATTAGTATACGAAAAATGACAGCCAAAAGTAGATTTGAAATTTACAAGATGTGTTCCAGAGGATGGTTTCATCAGAAATTGTGTATTTATTATAAATAACTAGTAAAACATCACTGAAATAGCCCATAATTTTTTAGAAGAAGTCGTTGTATGACATCTATTTATTAATGAATGATAATAAAATTTATATCAAGACTAAAGAAAACATAGACCTCTAAAATGGTTTTCTTCAATTTTGAATTAGTATAAGTTTTAACTAATTATAACTAATAATGTATTCAAGGATGCTTGCTTCCCCGCGCTCACCCGAAAATCTAGTGCGGGGGGAGTCGTGTTGCTAGACGGACGTGTGTCGCTCTGGTCTGCAAAATATTCTCGTAAAATGTTATATTTTCATTCATGTACAGAGTAATGCGTGCAACAGAGCCAGAGCCCGAGTTACACAATGCATGCTGCATTACATGAGAATATAATGCATTTCAACTTATTTTTCGTATTGTTTTATTAAATTACTTCGAAAGGTAATCATGCTTATATTGTAAGCGGTTCTTAATCATTTCAATATAAATAAATGAAGAAATATTTGTGGACATTCGCACACAACTTAAGCTAATATAACCTTGTGCTAAGGGATACTATAACATAAGTATTTTCATCAGTTGTCTACTGATGAAAATACTTAAATTATAGTTATTATTAACACACTGCTTTTTTGAGACACTGCTCTCAACCTAAGCTGAAAGAATTGACTCTTTAAGCTTATTACGTCTTGTGGGTCGCCACAAGTAGGCACCATCTACCGGCAAATTGGTTAAGGTATAAAAGTGAATAAAGTGAGTGCCCGCCGAGTTTCTTGCTAGTCTATATCTTTACATAATAATAAAACTGTTGAGGGTCGAGAGTCTGAATATGGAAGCTATTTAAAAAAAAAGAACGCGTTCTCTAATCGATGGGTACACTACATTAATACGAAAAACTTAATTCCGAAAGTCACAATCACGAATTTCATAATTCCGAATTTCATAAGTCCGAATGATTCGAAATCCCGAAAGTAAAAAATCCGATGTTTCATAAATCCTTTTTATTAAAAGTCATAATTTTAAAATTCCGAATGTTTACAATTCCGACTGTCAGAATGCCGAATTTCAAGAAACCGAACCGTTGAATTCCGAATCATTAAAAATCCGCCATATTATAAATACGAACTCCGATTATCAAAAATCCGAAATATCATAAATACGAAGGGTGAATGTTGTTTCCACTCGCTCCTGTTTTACCCCAAAAAACTTATCATTAAAGACGATTATTTATGTTCCCGATTCTACCCGTTTTTTTAATAAAGTATAGTCAATTCTAACTACCGAAAATATTATTTCCAAGTAAGTGGAAGGCAAACGACAAAACAAAAAAAAAATAACCACGAAGGCTAAGGCGGGAGCTCCGCTCCGCTTCGCTCCCGCCTTAGCCTTCTAACCTAACCTATCCGAGTCGGGGTACTCTGAGTCAGGGTGTTAACCATTCACTTATTATGGTTAACACCTCGACTCGGATAGGTTAGGTTAGAAGGCTAACGCGAAAGCGAAGCGGAGCGAGCTCCGGCCTTAGCCATCGTGGTTATTTTTTTTTTGTTTTGTCGTTTGCCTTCCACTCACTTGGAAATAATATCTTCGGTAGTTAGACTTGGCCGTACTTTATTAAAAAAACTTTAACAGTGAATTTTCGGATATTTGAAATTCTGAATAATGTTTTTCGGGAAAATAACAGTCCGGTCTTTTGATTATTCGTGCTAATGAAATTAGGAAAAATAAAAATTCGTACTTATGACTTTCGGATAAATGAATATCGTCCTTTTGAATATTCGGAGCTTTGTTTCTTAGGAATTATAATCTTCGGAATTTTGAACATCGGAATATTGAAATTCGGAAAAACATATTTCGGAATTTTTGGGTGTTCCCCTAATCGATACCTACTTAAGCCAAAATGAAATTTAAAATTTTCATGTCCGTCTGTATTCCGAATACGTATCACGCCGAAACTACTGATTTGAATGAAAATTGATCCGAGGAAGTTCAGGAGTTAGAGACATCTCAACTTCTCTAAACCTAGAATTCAACCTAGGATTGCTTCACACAAGTTTCAGTGCTGAGGGTTTTGTAGTTCAGGAATTAGAGATATCTCAACTTTCTCAAAACCTATAATTCAAGGGTTCCTTGGAATGTGACGGTAAATCTAAACAGGCGTGTTGGCTGAATCATAAAAGAGCTTAATGATTAAGGCTGTTGTAAAATAATTCTGTCCGCGCCGAAGTCGGGGACTGAATTGTTTTAGAATAAACTTAATCTTTAAGCTCTTTTATGATAAAGCAAACAGGGTCGTTTCACACGCTGCTTGATGAGTCTGATGAAGAAGTGCCTTTCCTTTTGCAAACCTTATGTGACGTAACCGAAGTTGCGAGGGTCAGCTAGTTTTACAATATGCTTAATCTTTAAATTCGTTTATGATTAAGCAAACAGGGCAGTTTCACCCGCCGGTTGATGAGACTGATGAAGAAATACCTCATGTTTCATACACCTTAAGCGTCGTAAACGAAGTTGTGAGAGTCAGCTAGTTACATACATACATATGGTCACACCTTTATCCCCGAAGAGGTAGGCAGAGGCATATTATTATGTCCCCACATTTCACCTTTTTAGAATTTGTCCAACGTAATAGGCGGTGAGCTGTATTGCTGTGTTGAGATAGACAGGCGCAGGTTGTATCTGCCTGCTGTTAAAATTAATCAAGCCGCCAAAACGGCCTTCAAATTCGCTGAACGACTGCCATTTTACGGGCAACCAGGACCAACGGCTTAACGTGCCTTCCGAAACACGGAAACGACGCTCAAATAACTGTCACAAAGTGGTCACATGGATGGTCACCCGTCCAATGACTGGCCATAGTGAATGAGCTTACTACAGTGATCGCTTACAGAACACTAAGTCCGCGGTGCCACGAGCGCTTCTTATTTATACATAACTAGCTGACCCTCGCAACTGCGTTTACGTCTATTTTTGTTTGTTTGTAATAATAAAATGAAATGAAATTTTGTTCCAAAAGTAACAAAAATTTTAAGCGAGTGGAAGACCCCCCTTTCTGGATTTGTAATAATTTAAGTACAAAACAATGAATATATCTTATTCTTATATGTCTGTGGAATATATGAACATTCGTCTTTGTGAATTCGTCACATTTAAGTTTTACGTAATGATCAATCACATTTTTTGCAGTGTATTTTACTACACTTAAAAACAAAGGAAAATTGAAATACAAACGTTCCTTTGTTTTTAAGGCCGCGTGGGTCAGATTTTGAGTTTTTTGAAACAATCCTAGTCAAAAAGTAAAGGGTTTTTACTTCTGATAAATATATATATAATAGTTAAGAATATAAGCTAAACATATTCCGAGCCCGTTACACGATCCAATAAATTTCACTAGATAGAAAAAATCCCAAAGTTGACTCTCTCAGAAAAGTTTTTTCAATACTGTGGCTAAACTATTAACATTTTATATTTGTTTTTTGCACTCAAATAAAGCTATTGAGTTTTTATACACATTTTCTAAGCGTTTTTCTATACACAAGTATTTACATAGTTATCATGTACGAATATCCACCAAACGCAATAGAATTGCGCCGCTGACGGCCGATCAGTCTCGCGCTAGCGCTTGTGGAGGCAGGACCTGTGTCAGATTTTTTCGCAACTATTTCGTTATTATTATGCCGAATTACGTTGAAATCGCGCCACAGTATAAAAATATCAGTGATGTGCAAAATGTAATTAGACTAACCGTTACAAATTACAATTACTTTGAATGCTTAATTCAATTACTCTGTCACAGATTACTTGAGTAATTATTTGCAATGAGTACTAGCAGTAACTCATTACTGAGTAATGGAATTACACGTTAATCTAATTACATTGTGACTAGTCACTCATTAATTCAATTAACGAACTCTCATAATTAAAAACTCTGTCCTGTGAATTCGTCACGGCCCAAGGGGTGGATCGATTTTGATGCGGTTTTTTGATCGTAAGTCAATGTATCCATGATGGTACTTAGCTATACATTTTGAAGACCATCAGCTTAATTCCTGAGTGATGAAGGGATTTCACTTAAATTCCCATAGGCGACTCATGGTAAATGTGGTGATCTTTGACTTTTTAAGTGTTTCACGACATGGTAACCAACTACCTAATGCATTAAAATGTCTACGAATTACATGATAATTTTGCAATCCAACATGGCGGCCGCGCCGTAATCACAAAATTTCATGATGGGTATCGTTTAAGCGGTTTTTTAGTATGCTGAGTACGCAGTACGTAATAATTTTGCAATCCAATATGGCCGCCGCGCCGTAATCACAAAATTTCATGCTGGGTATCGTTTAAAGGGTTTTTTCGTATGCTGAGTACGAATCACGTGATAGTTTTGCAATCCAATATGGCCGCCGCGCCGTAATCACAAAATTTCATGATGGGTATCGTTTAAGGGGTTTTTTCGTATGCTGAGTACGAATCACGTACTAATTTTGCAATACAAGATGGCCGCCGCGCCGTAATCACAAAATTTCATGATGGGTATCGTTTAAGGGGTTTTTTGGTATGCTGAATACGAATCACGTGATAATTTTGCAATCCAATATGGCCGCCGCGCCATAATCACAAAATTTTATGATGGGTATCGTTTAAGGGGTTTTTAGGTATGCTGAGTACGAACCACGGCTATTTTTGCAATCCAATATGCCCGCCGCGCCGTAATCACAAAATTTCATGATGGGTATCATTTATGGGGTTTTATGGTATGCTGAGTACGAATCACGTACTAATTTTGCAATCGAATATGGCCGCCGCGCCATAATCACAAAATTTCATGATGGGTATTGTAACGTTGTGAACCAACGATTAAATAATTTATTAATTCATATTATTATTACAATTAGTTTGGTATATTAAAAACTATTTTATAATGAAAATTGTTGAAAGCGCCATCTGCCGACAAATAGTCACATTAACACTAGCGCGGGTTAACTCGCCAAGTAGATAAATGACGTAGGACGTAGGGACGCTACTAGCCGCAAGAGGAGCTGTTTAATGCTATAAATAGGAGTGCACGCGCAGTTTCGGAAACCACATCACAAATTTAAAATATACCATCGCGAAAGTATCAGTGCATCAAGAAATATCTTTAAAAATAAATATAATTGTATAGGGAGCGAAATTCTCCCTAGGTGAATAATTGTCTAGCTGCAAACGACGAATACCCCATCCTTGGGTGAGTTAAATTATGTATAACGTAATCTAATTTTTAAACGGTGAAAATTAACGGCTGTTGGTCCACCCTGTTATAAGGGGGTAGTTAAGTGGGTGTGAAAAAAACTTCATTGTAAAATTAGTGCTGTAAGCAAATGTTGTAAGACTTCCGATTCCTGCAATGGTTAGCAGGAGCCGGCTGTCTTTGGGAATATGCGGGGAACAAGGGTTCAAGCTAACCCCTATTCTGGAACATTCCAGGGTCCACCCTTCGGGTTCCACGAAGGAACATCCACCCTACGGGTTGTGAAGATCCACCCTCCGGGCTCTAAAGAACCATTCACCCTACGGGTTACAAGAAGCTCACCCTCTGGATTTGCGCTCCGGGTTGAGAACACCGTGCCATTCTATATTGTGGACGGCACGGCTACATCAGCGACTGCAGCATCCTCCAGGAGACCCAAGATAAGTCGGAACCCCGCGAAGACTATCGGAAATCGCAAAGCCTCTTGCTGCGTGACCACAAACCACGACCCCGAGTTTAACTTTTAATAAATTGTCATATTTACATTTAAAGCCTATTTTTTTACTTCTCTCCTCTTCCTGAAAGCTCACAGCATTTCAGTGGCGCCCCACGTTGGGCGCCACTGAAAAGCTGTGAGCTTTCAGGAAATTGAAGAGATGAATAAAAAGTAATGTTGAAATTTAAAATGCTGGTTTATTGTAAATTAAAAAACTCGGGGTCGTGGTTTGTGGTCAAGCAGCAAGAGGCTTTGCGATTTCCGATAGTCTTCGCGGGGTTCCGACTTATCTTGGGTCTCCTGAAGGATGCTAGTTAACCCCTATGTCCCCATGACGAACATTGCATGTGTTTGTGTTATGTATAGTTCTTTGAAAGTAGTGTGTAGTGTCCCTAACTAATAACTAGGCTATTTAGCCGTTTAACAAAATAAATAATAAAAACTAACTGCTTATTCGCAACCTTAGTAGTAATAACAAAAACTAATTGCTTATTCGCAACCTTAGTGGTAGACTGTTGTGACTATTATGTCAACCCTAATAAACGACGAAGATAAATGCATCTCTGGCCATTATGCCAATTATATAAAAAAAATGGGACCCTTGTGTGCCACCATAGTAGTATATTATGAATGTGAGTACCTAATCGTATATTATGTGTATGTGTATGTGTGTGTGTAAGAAGTCAAGCATGTATAATGAATGATCTTTGGCTATAATGCCAATTGCTAACACATGATGGGGCCCTTGTGTGCTACCATAGTAGTATAAAATGTATGTGCGTACATTATTGGATAGTATGTATGTGTGTGCGTAAGAAATCACACTTGTGTAACTTTTGTTTTGTTTGCGAATAAAATGTTTACGCAATAATGTTGATGTAAACGTGTTATTTATCGTTGTATCTAAGGCCAGTGTTACACTACATTCCATGCTATGTTAACCCGTCAGGTTTCGTCGGGAACAAAACTTAGGACATTTGAGTCACCTTCTCTAATCTATGAATGTGACTCGCCTGTCGCTGGTCTGCCCCCTCCTTCCGCCTTTGGGAGTCACACAACATAAAATGCCAGTGTCACTATGTAAATAAAACAAACTGCTTATTAAGTGTTGGAAATTGTGTGTGATGATAATTATGATGAATGTGTGATGACTAGATGCTATCTAAGTAGTATGTACGTGTAATTGTGAAACTTCCGTATGAAAATATGTATGCGTGTAACATGACACGAAATGTGGTACCTTATGTGCCACCTAAGTATTAAAAACCGATTGCGGTGTGCTGACACCCTTAATCTTTCTATCACATTTCTGTTTCATGGTTTAGTTTGGAGTTACTGTTAGTTGGAAGCATGGGTCTATCCCTAACAGAGTTCGTCGATTACTGTTAGTTGGCAGCATGGTCTTGCCCTAACAGATTTATGTTGTAGGTTGGGTACTGTTACGAGGAAGCATGAGTCTTACCCGAAGAGATTTATGGTATACTGTTATTTGGCAGCAATTGTCTTGCCCTAACAGTCTTAGGTGTAGATCACCTTTATGTTGTTTTATTTATATGGCTACTCCTACCACTCGGAAGCTAGAGGCTTGCCCTGGGGGATAGCTCATCCTATGATTCGGAAGTGTCACACTAGCCCTAGTAGGATGTTCTTCTCTGGGACGGTTGTATAAATCCCAGCCTTCAGCAAAAAGCCTTATTATACACACCCCACTTTCAGGCGGTGCGTATTACCTGAACCTTCAACCCAAAGCCTCAAATACGTCTTTTCTCTTTCTGTCCCATAAAGTTCTTCAGAATCACCTAAATACAAACTGTGAGTTGGTTTCATTAAGGTTAAGACCGACTCTAATAGCTATACCCAGCATCACCTCATTCACACAGCACACTAACATGCACACACACATAGACGAGTAGCAGGTCTTATGTTAGGGGCGTTCGAGGACGAACGCAGCATTTGACGTGTTAGGGTACGTCAAACGCTCACCGGAGCGGGGGAGTATGTAACGTTGTGAACCAATGATTAAATAATCTATTAATTCATATTATTATTACAATTAGTTTGGTATATTGAAAACTATTTTATAATGAAAATTGTTGACAGCGCCATCTGCCGACAAATAGTCACATTAACACTAGCGCGGGTTAACTCGCCAAGTAGGTAAATGACGTAGGACGTAGGGACGCTACTAGCCGCAAGAGGCGCTGTTTAATGCTACAAATAGGAGTGCACGCGCAGTTTCGGAAACCACATCACAAATTTAAAATATACTGTCGCGAAAGTATCAGTGCATCAAGAAATATCTTTAAAAATAAATATAATTGTATAGGGAGCGAAATTCTCCCTAGGTGAATAATTGTCTAGCTGCAAACGACGAATACCCCATCCTTGGGTGAGTTAAATTGTGTATAACGTAATCTAATTTTTAAACGGTGAAAATTAACGGCTGTTGGTCCACCCTGTTATAAGGGGGTAGTTAAGAGGGTGTGAAAAAAAACTTCATTGTAAAATTAGTGCTGTAAGCAAATGTTGTAAGACTTCCGATTCCTGCAATGGTTAGCAGGAGCCGGCTGTCTTTGGGAATATGCGGGGAACAAGGGTTCAAGCTAACCCCTATTCTGGAACATTCCAGGGTCCACCCTTCGGGTTCCACGAAGGAACATCCACCCTACGGGTTGTGAAGATCCACCCTCCGGGCTCTAAAGAACCATTCACCCTACGGGTTACAAGAAGCTCACCCTCTGGATTTGCGCTCCGGGTTGAGAACACCGTGCCATTCTATATTGTGGACGGCACGGCTACATCAGCGACTGCAGCATCCTCCAGGAGACCCAAGATAAGTCGGAACCCCGCGGAAACTGTCGGAAATCGCAAAGCCTCTTGCTGCTTGACCACAAACCACGACCCCGAGTTTAACTTTTAATAAATTGCCATATTTACATTTAAAGCCTATTTTTTTACTTCCCTCTTCTTCCTGAAAGCTCACAGCATTTCAGTATCGTTTAAGGGGTTTTTTGGTATGCTGAGTACGAATCACGGATATTTTTGCAATCCAATATGCCCGCCGCGCCGTAATCACAAAATTTCATGATGGGTATCGTTTAAGGGGTTTTTTTGTATGCTGAGTACGAATCACGGATATGCAATGCAATATGGCCGCCGCGCCGTTATCACAAAATTTCATGATGGGTATCGATTAAGGGATTTTTTTAGTATGCTAGGTACCAATTTAATGTAATTGGCATTAATTTTACAATAAAAATCTTTTGTCATAGTATTTTCGCATTGCTAGGCCTAAACTTAATGAGCAAATCTTTTTAGTTTACTACTGTTAATAGCTTAGGCGGCCAAATTCAATTCCAAAATTATCATGTTATTCGTACTCAGCATCCAAAAAAACCCATTAAATGATATCCATCACGAAATTATGTGATTACGGCGCGATGGCCATTTTGGATTGCAAAATTATCATGTGATTCGTACTCAGCATACCAAAACTCCCTAAACGATACCCATCATGGATTTTTGCGATTACAGCGCGGCGGCCATATTGGATTGCAAAATTATCCCGTGATTCGTACTCAGCATACCATAAAACCCCATAAACGATACCCATCATGCAATTTTGTGATTACACCGCGGCGGCCATTTTGGATTGCGAAATTATCATGTGATTCGTACTCAGCATACTAAGAAACCCCTTAAACGATACCCATCATGAAATTTTGTGATCACACCGCGGTGGCCATATTGGAATGCAAAATTATCACATGATTCATACTTAGCATACCAAGAATTCCCTTAAACTATACCCATCATGAAATTGTGTGATTACGGCGCGGCGGCCATGTTGGATTGCAAAATTAGTACGTGATTCGTACTCAGCATACCAAAAAACCCTTTAAACGATACCCATCATGAAATTTTGTGATTACACCGCGGCGGCCATGTTGGATTGCAAAATTATCACGTGATTCGTACTCAGCATACCAAGAAACCCCTTAAACGATACCCATCATGAAATTTTGTGATTACGGCGCGGCGCCCATATTGGATTGCAAAATTTTCACGTGATTCGTACTCAGCATACCAAGAAACCCCTTAAACGATACCCATCATGAAATTTTGTGATTACGGCGCGGCGCTCATATTGGATTGCATAATTAGTACGTGATTCGTACTCAGCATACCAAAAAACCCTTAAAACGATACCCATCATGAAATTTTGTGATTACACCGCGGCGGCCATTTTGGATTGCAAAATGATCACGTGATTCATACTTAGCATACCAACTTTAGAAAACTTTAGAAATTTTTATGACCAGCTATTATGTAATTTAAATTTTTTGCGCAACTGTAACCATCTAGCAAACGTACGCGACGGAAACTCTCAAAAGAAATGAAATATCCTAGTTTTCGAAAAATGTTTCGTTGCTGCTCAGCTCTTATTCGCCTAAGCTTGATGTTATATATTTTGGTATTTTTTAAAAATGGACATTCTTTTAAGGATCTTTTGAAATTCAACTAGCAGTCTCTCTGACTCTAGAGTTCAAACAACTAAACAAACAAACAAACTCTTTAGCTTAAAAATAATAGTATAATATATAATATAATTAACTCATTTATTTAGGAAACTCTAATAAATCACTACACTTAACAAAGTTAGATGCATTTACTACGTCAAACAATGTTAGCATGCTGTATATTTCTACTCTTCTGTATACTGTGGCATGAGAGTTCACTGCCGCTGCCGGCGCGCGGTGTGTCTTGCGCCCGGGGCGAGGGGAGCGCCAAATGCCTACTTGTGCGCTATAACCGCCCCTTAATTTACTTTTCGCCTCTCTCTATAAAATAGAGTGCAGAGGGGCTTATGGCGAGACTTTCCCAAGTAGCACACAAGCTCTATAACAAGCCGTACAATGGCTGGTTAGAAGTTTTTAATAACGGCATAGCCTCTATGAATAAGTTCTACAATACATGTATAAGCGGCTATAGCACTGCTGTACCCCCGAAAGAGGCACCGATTTATACCGCTGATGGTTCTACAATGTATTTACAATGTTGGTAAATTCGTGTTAGTACGGAGACACAAAGGTGGTATGGGAGCGGTAGTGTGCACCTCATTATCTAAAATAAGTTATAGTAGCGCGACTGTAGCGCTCGCATCTTTTTTAGACGCGTCTGTATCTCTGAATTAAATCGCGAGTTTATACATCTGATATACAGTGGCGATATTTTGGGGAAAGAACAAAACATAATAAAATGTTAACAAGACCCAGTGTCATAGTTGTAGAACGACTGAAAATAATAAAAAATAAACAACAAGGGAATGTGTTGATTTTTCCTTTTACGCATGTAAAGTACCATGTTTTTTTTTTTTTTTTTTTAACGTGAGGGAAAATCCTCGTAGGATGCTATGCCGGACTCTTACCGACTAAAAAACCTCACGTAACGCCCAACAGCCTATGGTTGAGAGCCCCGGGTAAGCCCTCAGGAAGGATGTCCCGTGACTCCCAACAGACCTACGGCCGCCAATGCGGCCTCGCCCAGGGGGTGGTTCGGGTGCAATCCCGCGTCTATGGGGGGTTTCGGGTGTGACCCCGCTTCTAAGGGGGGGCGTGCGTGAGTGCTCACGTCACGCTGCCGTCATGGGCCTGCTTCTGTAAGGACGGTGAGCGGCCCTCTCACCGTCCTCAGACCCCCGGTCATGGAGGCCGATAGTCCTCGGCGAAGACACGTCGGCGGCGCCCAGGGCGCCGACTGCGGAACTCGGGTGGGAGAGTTCTCTCCCGCACCCGGCCCGCCGCCTCCTTCGCGAGCATGACCTGCTCGCAGAAAGAGGCGGCGCAGTCCCACTTACTCCCGCTGGAGAGCATGGCTCGCACCATGGCCTCAAGCGAGAGAGTGTCCACGCCCAGACCCACTACGAGGACCTGTCGCTGTTGTGCCCACGCCGTGCACTCCACCAGCGTGTGGAGCGCCGTGTCATCGCTGCGGTCCTCGCAGTGCTGACATTCGGCCGTGGTTTCCCGGTGTTTTCGCCACAGATACCTACCGAAGCTACCGTGCCCGGCAAGCATCTGTGTCAACCGGTAGGAGAGAGCACCGTGTCTTCTCTCCAGCCACTCGTCCATGACCGGTCTGACGGCCGCGATTGTGGCGAATCCCCCCTTTGGTTGCTCAAGTCGCATCTTCCATGTCTCCAGGGTTTCCTGGTGGAGCAGGGTCCGCTGGGCCTCGATTTCTCGAGACGCAGGCCTTTGGCCCCGCTCCAGCGCCTCCTTGCGCCATCTGAACAGTGACGCAAGGGCTCTCGCTTCCAGGTCCCATGGAGGGGTCCCGGCTAGGAGACATGCCGCCTCACATGTAAAGTACCATTGCGAGTACCAGTTTACTGTAAATATAGACATATATTTTAGCTAAAATTTTCACGCGCCTGCTATTTATGCAGTTTTCTTTAGTAAAAAGTACATTTAATTAAAGTGAGTGAATTTAGAATTTAGTTTATTTAAGCTAGTTAGCTTTCTAGGTAGTTTCTTTAAAATCCTGGGTGAGAATGAGTCATCAGGATGCGGTTTTTATACATAATTATGACATTAATAAATTATAAATAATCAAGAAAATTGCTTTTATCAATAATTATAATGGCGGCTCGGTTACAACAGCCGTCAGAGTTTACTAGAACCATTCTATCGATTAAAAGGACTAGTATCCACCATTGTAGACCTTTCTGTTCTATAATTGTGGTATTGACGCTCTAATATATTTTTTAAGGTATACATCGGTAGTTAATATATTCCTATAAGAGTCTAAGGTTGTACAACGGACCATTCATATTTTAGAGGTAATTTTATTTAGGGGTACATTGTCTGGAATTTAAAAACCCCTGTTAATCCTTTTTACACTTTCTCATTATTCGTTTGTGTGTTTCTATTTAAACTTTACTAATTAAATAAGAGTTACGGCAATATATTTTGTTTATATACCTACCTACAATCAATTCAATATTTACAAACAATTATTTGAAGCTTTACGTGATATAAATACATTAATTGCACCTAAATACGAAAGAGTTTATAAGCAGAGTATTGGCTCACTTCGGCCGCTATATTGGCCCTAGAAACGAAATTTTAAGCTTTTAGCTTTATAAGGCGTGGTTTTCTTGCCATAATCAGCTATTAACCATACAGTTGCTGTAAAATTCACCACTATATCGACCTACGTGCAACTACAGAGTAATATATCACTGCAGTAGATATATGGTTTCAATGATGGTAATAAGTTCTATTAAACAGCTTAGACATTTAGTAATATGCAATATTCAACCTAAGGTGCTTTAAAGGAAGCTTATACCACCATTTAAAAAGTATTAACTATTAAAGCCCTCTATTAGACCTAGCGGTGTTATAAAAGGTATTTATAACTCTGCTTTACATCAGATGCTCGTACAATAACTCTATAACATGTCTTTTTATCTTCATTGGGATTATATTTACTGTTGTACGGCTGTTGTTTCACATGCCTGTTAAAGAGGTATTGAATACGCTACTGAATTACTTAAGTATCATAGTAAATCCCTAGAACAGCTTGAAAAGCTGATGGCTTTCAGGAAGAGAGAGAGAAATGAAAAGATTGAATTTAAAATGTAAATAATTAGTAGTTTATTAGAATTGAGCACTTGGGGTCGTGGGTGTGGCAACTTCGGGCAGCAAGTACGGTTTCCGAAGGCCTTCGCAGGGTTCGACTTATCTTGTGGCTCCAGGATGTCGATGCAGTCCGCCAGGTAGCCGTGTCTTCCACAATTTCGGCCGGCACGGTATTCCCAACCCGCAGGGCGGATGTTCGCTCGTAGAACTCGAAGGGTGGATTTTACCAACCCGTAGGGTAGACGGTTTCTTGGACCCGTAGGGTGAATGTTCCTTCGTGGAACCTGAAGGGTGGACCTCTTGAACCCGTAGGGTGGACCCTGGAATGTTCCATATGACGGGTTAGCTGGAACCCTTTTTCCCGCCCATTGCTAAGACAGCCGACCACTGTTAAACCATTTGGGAGTCGGTTGCCTTACAATGGTTGGTTCTATCCTAAGTTTACAGAGACCTTTTTTTTTCACACCCCTGTAATCTACCCTCCCATAACAGGGTCGACCAACAGCCGTTAATTTTCACTATTTTAAAATCTAGAATCATAATAATTAATTTAACTCACCCAATGATGGGGTCTTCTATTTATAGCTATTTGCTCCTTATCCTTGACAAATATTTACGAGGATATTTGCGATGATATAAACGATTATTTTTAAACTGATGTGATTCTCACAATTTCCAATTACACTGATACGTTCGTGATCTATTTTAAATATTAATCTGGCGGTCCTCCTGCATTGACGCAATGCCTTATATATCAATGAAATAGCGCCTCTAGTGGCACCGCTCGAAACTACTCAATCGTCAAGACCGTATCACTGCCTATAGCTTCCGTCGTTGCGACACTAACTCGGTAGATGGCGCTTTCATTTATTAATCTAAGTTTTCATTTTAAAACCCCTAACGTTGAACCCCTATTTGCACCCGTTGTTTCACAACGTTACATACTCCCCCTCCCCAGTGAGCGTTTGACGTACCCTAACGCGTCAAACGCTGCGTTCGTCCTCGAACGCCCCTAATATAATACCTACTACTCGTCTATGTGTGTGTGTATGTTAGTGTGTTGTGTGAATGAGGTGATGCTGGGTGTAGCGAAGAGTCGGCCTTAACCTTAATGAAACCAACTCGCAGGATGTATTTGGGTGATTCTGAAGGATCTTATAGGACAGAAAGAGAAAAGACGTATTTGAGGCTTTGGGTTGAAGGTTCAGGTAATACGCACCGCCTGAAAGTGGGGTGTGTATAATAAGGCTTTTTGCTGAAGGCTGGGATTTATACAACCGTCCCAGAGAAGAACATCCTACTAGGGCTCGTGTAACACTTCCGACTCATAGGATGGACTATCCCCCAGGGCAAGCCTCTAGCTTCCGAGTGGTAGGAGTAGCCATATGACGACAATAAAGATAACGGTGATCTACACCTACGACTGTTAGGGCAAGACAAATGCTGCCAAATAACAGTCCACCATAATTCTGTTCGGGTAAGCCTCATGCTTCCTCGTAACAGTACTAAACCTACACCATAAATCTGTTCGGGTAAGCTTCATGCTTCCTCGCAACAGTAACCTACAACATAATTCTGTTAGGGCAAGACCATGCTGCCAACTAACAGTTAACGACGAACTCTGTTAGGGATAGACTCATGCTTCCAACTAACAGAAACTCCCAACTAAACCAAGAAACAGAAAAGTGATAGAAAATAATTTACTTGCCGAATCCTCCGTGATGCTAATTAACCCCTATGTCCCCATGACGAACACGGCATGTGTTTGTCACTTTGTCATGTGTAGTTACTTGAAAGTCGTGTGTAATGTGTAGTGTCCCTATCTAATTGCTAGGCTATTTAGCCCTTTAACAAAATAACATAAAAAAACTAAGTGCTTATTTGCAATATTAGTAGCAATAACAAAAGCTAAGTGCTTATTCGCAATCTTAGCAGAAGAATGTTGACTATGACTATTATGTCAACCCTAATAAATAACGAAGATAAATGATCTTTGGCCATTATGCCAAATATCTAAACAAAATATGGTGCCCTTGTTTGCCACCATGGCAGTGTAAAGTGTATTGAAATAAATAATATGTATATGTGTACGTATGAAATCTCCCCTGTGCAAGTTTTGTTTTGTTTGCGCTTAAGCTGCTGACGCAATCATGTTGATGCAAACGTGTTATTCATCGTTGCATCTATGGCCAGTGTCACACTACATTCCATGCTATGCCAACCCGTCAGTTTTGGTCGGGAACCAAAATTTAGGACATTTGAGTCACTTTCTCTAATCTACGAAATTGACTCGCCTGTAACTAGTTTGCCTCCTACTTCCGCCTTTGGGAGTCACACAACATGAAGTTCAAGTGTCACTATGTTGACAAACAAACAAAAAAAAACTGCTTATGAAGTGTTTGGAATTGTGAGTGAAGATAATAGTGATGAATATGTGATGACCATCTACTACCTAATTATTATGTAAGTGTAATTGTGAAACTTCCGTATGATAACATGTATGCGTGTAACATGACATGAATTGTGGTACCTATATGTGCCACCTAAGTATTAATATTATGTTACTGTGTGCTAACACCCTTATATTTTCCCAAAAATAATCATCAAAAACACTATTGTGTAACTGTACTGATGTACTCCATAAACTATTCGCATACGCATCTTAGCGCAGTGTGTTACGGCCTTTACCGTTATCTGCATTCGTACACACATAGTTGAGGAATGTTTATGTTATTCGTCTCACCGATGCAATGGACGATACCGAATGTTGTTTTATGTCTTTGACGTGCTAACTTCCCAGATTTGTTCCTGTCATATCTTCCAGGATATAGACCAAATTTGATAACTTTTCCTTGACCCTACATTTGATAAATTTGGGGGCCAGTTTTTTAGAAAAGTATGCGTCTTTATCACTTTGGAAATAGCATTTTTTCCACACTATGTCGCCTACTTCGAATTGTGCGTGGCGGTGTCTCGTGTTGTAATGGTGTGCGTACTTTAGATGGCTACGCCAGAGGTTCTCTTGTACTGTGTTGAACACCTCTGCGAGATATCCTAGGTTCTCCGCGTATATGTTTCTAGGCAATAGGTTAAGTTCACTTGGGTCATCATTTTGTAAGTAATGTGACCCGCATGTTACCAATTCCCTACCATGAACCAAATATGCTGGTGTGTAACCGGTGGACGCGTTGATCGAGTTGTTGATCGCAAATTGGATTTTTGGGATATGTATGTCCCATGATCGATGGTCATTATTGGTAAATATTGATATGGCTGTCATTATAGTTTTATTGTACCGTTCTACGGTATTTACTTGGGGTGTGTATTTAGGTGTGAAGTTGATGTTGGGAATTTTATATTTCGTAAATAATGTGTTCAACTCTTTGCTTATGAATTGGACACCGTTATCCATTAATACCGTTTGTGGTATGCCATGCACCATGAAAACATTGTCCTCTAGTATTTTGGCTATTGGTTCTGCGGTAGCTCTGCGTAGTGGGAATATTAAACAATATTTAGAGAAACAACACGTGACGACGAGAATGTATACGTGTTGTTTTTTAGAGACCGGTAAGGGTCCTACTAGATCAGTCGAAATTGTCTGAAACGGGCGAGAGCACTGTTTGGGACGGCCCATTTTACCGATGGATGCTTGAGTGTCATGTTTGTGTGCTTTGCACTTTTCACAAGATGACACATAGCTTACCGTGTCCTTATATAGCCCCGGCCAGTAATACCGTAACTTTATTTTATGGTATGTTTTAAAAATACCGAAGTGTCCGGCTGTAGGTGAGTCATGGTTTTCTCGAAATATTGCGTTTCTCGCTTCGGGTGGTACTACCGTTTTCCACTCGAACTCATTGTTTACAAAGTCCTTTATGTCAGTTCGTCTGTATAGTACGTCGTTCTCTATTTTGAAGTTGGGGTATGCCTGCGGTAAGCTAGTCACGCCGTTGCATATTTTCATGACCCATTCGTCCTTGCTGTCGGTGACTTTGCATTGTTTCGTGGAAATGGTAGATACTGGTACAGCTCGTGACAATGCGTCTGGTATTATGTTGTCTTTGCCCTTCCTGTGCTTTAACTCGAAGTTGAAGCAGCTAAGCCGTATGCCCCAACGAGCTAACCGGCCGGTTGGATTGTTCAATGATATAAACCATTTTAGTGCCGAATGGTCAGTATACACCGTGAATTTGTGACCATTGTCTAGGTAGCATCTCCAATGTTCTAATGCGGCTATCACCGCCAAGCATTCTCGTTCTGTTACACTATAATTCTTTTCCGGCCCGCTCAGTGACCGACTCATATATGCTATTGGGTGTTCTACTCCCTCGTGTAGTTGTGTTAACATGGCACCAATGCCAAAGTTGCTTGCGTCTGTATGTACCTGAAATGGTTCGTCGTATTTTGGACATTTGAGTACCGGGCTTTTTATTAAGTGTGCTTTTAATTCCATGAACGCCCTTTCCGCCTCTGTGTTCCAATGAAAAGCCGGGGCTCCTTTCTTTGTTGTAGTGAGTTTGTTAAGAGGTGCAGCAATCGTACTGAAGTTGGGTATAAACCGTCTGTACCATGACGCAGTGCCTAAGAACCTCTTAACGTCCTTCTTTGTTGTTGGTACCGGGAATTTCAAGATTGAGTTGACTTTCTCCGGATCTGTTCTGAGACCCAGACCATCCACAATGTACCCCAGGAACTTTAGCCTGTCCTTGAAGAAATTAGATTTTTCTAGATTGATGGTTAGATTTGCCCTTTTTAATATTTGTTGAACTCTTGAAATGAGTGACACATGTTCTTCGAATGTAGATGACGCTATCACTATGTCATCTATGTAGCAGAACACCTTGTTTTGAAACTGTGGCCCAAATAGATTGTCCATTAGTCTTTGTTGTGAGCTGCTTGAGTTGCTTAGTCCAAATGGTAAAACCTTGTAATGGTATGCTCCTCGTCCTGGGATGAAGAAGGCTGTTTTTTCCCGGTCTTTTGTTGCTAAAGGAATTTGCCAGAAAGCTTTGGAGAGATCCAGTGTTGTTAGATACTTCACTTCTCTCAAGTTGTCTAATATCTCTGATATGTATGGCAGGCTGTATGCGTCCTTTTTTGTGACTGCATTGAGCTTGCGACTGTCTAGGCAGAAACGGGGCTTGCCGTCTTTTTTATTGACGATTAGTACGGGGCTTGACCAAGGGCTCTGACTAGGCTCGATGACGTCAGCCTTTAGCATCTCGTCTACTTGTTCTGATACTATTCGCGTTTTTTCAGGGGACATTCTATAGGTTCGTTGTTTGATTGGCTTGCTGTCTCCCGTATCGATGGTGTGTTCTATTAGATGTGTTCTGCCTAGCCCTACTTTCTCATATGATATTTCGGCACATCTGGATATCATTTTTTCTGCTATTAAGCGTTGTTGTTTCGTGAGACTACGCCAGTCATACAGTTTGTTTTGCTCTTCGGATATTAATGACAATTTAGGGTCATCGTCCACTAATATGGGTATATGTCCGAAGTATTTGGGACATAGGTTAAATCTGAGCCAGAAATCTATACCTAAAATTAGGTTTGTGGTTATGTTAGGCACTATATACGCCGTAATTATGTGAGTTCTGTCTTCGAATTTGATGGGTAATTTTATCTTCCCTTGTACAACGGTTGTGTGTCCGCCGGCCGTTGTAACCGTTGTACTTATGTTTTCCTCTATCTTATATCCTAAATTTTGTAACACTCTGTGCGAGTTGTTACCTAAAATTGTGATTGCGGCTCCTTGAGTGGCTGACTTATTGAAGTTATGAGTGAAGTTTTTGTTGTGGTATGTGTATCTGTGTGCTTGATCTGGTTGTACATTACACGATGTGCATTCTGTAACCCTTACTCCTTTTCTTCCACATTTGTAACAATATGGCTCCTTACTATTTCGACATGCCATAGTCGAGTGGTATCTGGACCCGCACTTTGAACATGGCCGTGTGTCGTCCGATGTTGTCGCCGCCACAGTGTTTTGCGATCTGAAGTTACGACTGTCGCGGCTGTAACCTGTGCTGTAAGCGTTCCTGGTCCCGTAGGTATTGTTCGCCATTCTGCTGTTTGGGAAGTTACGGCCGTTTCTGTTAAAGTTGTTGTAACTTTGCCCTGTAGACGTAGAGGTCTTGTTCGCAGTCTTCCTGCTTGTGAATGCGAATTCCGCTGCTACCATCCCTTCAGATGCTTTTGGAGGCTCTGTAAAGAACGCTCTGCGTGCCACCATGTCTTCATGTTTTCTGCATATGTTCTTTAAATGTTCCAATGAGACTATATTTCCATTGGTTGCTAGGATGGTGTCGTAGACGGGTCTGATATTGTTTAAGACAATGTGTAACTTTTCCGTTTCAGACACCTTGTTGCTTAGTCGAGCAAACATTCCATCCATAATGGCCAGGTACACTACTATGCCTTCCCCGTTTCCTTGAGTGCGTTGTCGAATCTCCTGCCATAGCCGGTTTTCGTAGTTACTGACTCCGAAATCCTGTATTAGCGCATTCGTTAGATCTTGCCAACACGCAAATTTATCGCGATTACTGCGGTACCAATGCCTAGCGTTGCCGGTGAATAATTCAGAGGCTGCTGTTAACAATCTCTTGTCGTCGATTTCTCTGGCTTGTTTAAAGTCTTCCACCCGTTCAATGAATGAGTGTACCTGCGAATTACCGTCGTATCTAAATTTGGAAAGTTCCGTAAGAGAGCATCGCTCATATTTTACGGGAAAGCCTGAAAAGTGACTCTCTTTCCGGTTGTTACTATTTGCTTTCTCTTTAATGTCCGCGAGGGTGTCTGCCTCCTGCGCCTCATTGGTAGGGGCAGCAATGCTCTCGTCCGCATCATCAAATTCGCTGGTGTTTGATGCATGCGAATAACTTTCGGATATGGCTTTCAATCTCTTGTATGTAGTTTTGAAAGTGAGATGAAAGTCGTCGTATCTTTCTTTTAGATCAGACTCCTCTGGGGGAATGATTCTAGCAAACCTAGACTCCATGTGAGCACATAAGGCTTTGGAGCTCGCCAATAATGACAGTTTGTACTTGTCCTGAAGGGACGCCACGTTCCTCTCCAACACGGCCAGCGAGGAATACAACCCTACTAAGTCTTCCTCCAAATCCAAAGGGGAGACCTGTAAGTCCTCTTCGTCCGTGGTTAACTTTAATTTTTTAATTTGTTGCCTGAGGGCTGCCACCGTTGAACCAGGTTCCTCTCCCCGGATCTTAACTTCATATGCAAGTTCCGCCTTTGGAAGTGATGTGAAATTTGATTTGAATGCCATTGTACTGACTATTTCAATTACTATTGCCGGGAATCTTTAGTGATGATGATTATTTACCAATATCTAGTGTATTTATCTGCTACTTATTTTATATGAAGTGTTAATTTTATGTAAACAACGAATGTTCGCTATATTCGCTAACGAATTCTGTTGTAGTGAACGACGGCCCTTATCGTTGTCTGTTTACGTATTGTTGAATGTTAAGGAATGTGAATATTTTTCGATTCACCCGCCGAATAACGAAAAATAAATTCTACTTTTTAGGGTTCGTTGAACCGAATTATAAATTGAACCTTTATAAAACTTAGTATTTGCTTTAGGAATTACTTAAGTTTGGAAGTGTTTCTTTTTAGGGTTCCTTCACTCAATTAATAGATTGGACCCTTCTAGAAATTAATTGTCTGTCTGTCTGTCTGTGTGTTTAATGTAATCTAATCCGACGCAGTGAGTAATGAAAGTGAAGTGTGTGATGATGGGTTGACGAAATTTACTAAATGTTTTTCAGTTTTGCACGAATAATGCAATTTTCTACGCTGCTATTATTTTTATTGAAATGTAACTATTTTCACGAACGTGGTAAGAGTTAATTGTATATTGACTCGTACCAACTATTTTTTTTTAAATAGTTATTTACTACTACGGAACCCTTAAATATTTCGAACTGTGTTAAAACGATTCGCACTTGGATGGTTCTGGAAATAATCTGTATCGTAGTAACTAACTTTTTTATGTAGATTGTTCCTTACCACTACGGAACCCTTGAATATTTCGAATTGGTTGAAAACCGATTCGTACTTGGACGATTCTGGAAATATTCTGTATCAGACTGTTGGTGTCCGGAGTGTATTTTATTCACTTCCACCCACAGTTTATATGGAAAAAAAAAATTTCTTCTAATATCGAGCTAGTAAATCAACTTACTCGTAAACGTTATGAAAGCAACATCTGCCGTTGTTTATTTAGAACCCGAATCAAAGTTAATAGTTTACTATTGTTTTTTGGCAAGAATGTTTTCGCTGCGTAATCTACGTTTGGAATGTTTTTTCTTACAGTTGTATTTCAGTGTATCAGAATTCGACGTAATTCGAAAAGTGAATCAATTATGAATCTTTTATAATTTACGTGAAGTGAAATTCGTAAAATCTTTGTTCTAACGTTTTACTAGCGTGAAATTTCAATAGGGATTGTTACCCAGAAGTGTGATTATCGGCTGTTGGTCTCGCTGTAAATTCACATATGGGAAATACAACAAAATAATACACAAATTGAGGCGGTTTGACGCCGTACAAAAATAAAAATTGTGGTGGTGATATCCTGTGACTACTTTTTACGATGAATATAGGCAATACAAATCACTTAATAATATTAATGTAAGCGTTTCAAATGTGAAGTTTTACTTCAGACTTTAATAAAGTAATATTTAAAATTGGAACAAAACAAAAAACTTTTACTTGAAATTTACTTAAAATTTTTCCACCATAAAATTAATATCTGAGGGTGTGAAAAATAAATTGGGGACCGTTAAAATTTGGAAAAATTACAATTATGTTGATAAAAATTCAAATTTGGCCTTGTTCTTGTTTATGCCGAAATCTGTCTAAAATCACTAAAAAAAACACACACAAAATAAGCCGGAAAGAACAAGTTGGCAGCAGAGGTCAGGAGAGCCAAATTCCTGGGTAGTTATGATAATTTGGAGGGAAACTACCCCGCTAACGGGCACTCTTAAGACTATTTTACACAAGTTGAATATCTTATAATTATGACCTCCCGACTCCCGTCGGAAATCGCTTTCTCGCTACCCGAAACCACGATATGGGCGCCACTGAAAAGCTGATGGCTTTCAGGAAGAGAGAGAGAAATGAAAAGATTGAATTTAAAATGTAAATAATTAGTAGTTTATTAGAATTGAGCACTTGGGGTCGTGGGTGTGGCAACTTCGGGCAGCAAGTACGGTTTCCGAAGGCCTTCGCAGGGTTCGACTTATCTTGTGGCTCCAGGATGTCGATGCAGTCCGCCAGGTAGCCGTGTCTTCCACAATTTCGGCCGGCACGGTATTCCCAACCCGCAGGGCGGATGTTCGCTCGTAGAACTCGAAGGGTGGATTTTACCAACCCGTAGGGTAGACGGTTTCTTGGACCCGTAGGGTGAATGTTCCTTCGTGGAACCTGAAGGGTGGACCTCTTGAACCCGTAGGGTGGACCCTGGAATGTTCCTTATGACGGGTTAGCTGGAACCCTTTTTCCCGCCCATTGCTAAGACAGCCGACCACTGTTAAACCATTTGGGAGTCGGTTGCCTTACAATGGTTGGTTCTATCCTAAGTTTACAGAGACCTTTTTTTTTCACACCCCTGTAATCTACCCTCCCATAACAGGGTCGACCAACAGCCGTTAATTTTCACTATTTTAAAATCTAGAATCATAATAATTAATTTAACTCACCCAATGATGGGGTCTTCTATTTATAGCTATTTGCTCCTTATCCTTGACAAATATTTACGAGGATATTTGCGATGATATAAACGATTATTTTTAAACTGATGTGATTCTCACAATTTCCAATTACACTGATACGTTCGTGATCTATTTTAAATATTAATCTGGCGGTCCTCCTGCATTGACGCAATGCCTTATATATCAATGAAATAGCGCCTCTAGTGGCACCGCTCGAAACTACTCAATCGTCAAGACCGTATCACTGCCTATAGCTTCCGTCGTTGCGACACTAACTCGGTAGATGGCGCTTTCATTTATTAATCTAAGTTTTCATTTTAAAACCCCTAACGTTGAACCCCTATTTGCACCCGTTGTTTCACAACGTTACAAGCTATTATAGAACATTCAGGTTGTAAAGAAGTCATATAAACAACTTGTGTGCTACTTGGGTTGTCTGTAGTCTGTGACTCTGTTGCATTAAACTACGTCACTGGGTCACGTGGATCATCTGTTCAAAGTTTGAAATAAAACAAAAATGACAACGTCAACGTCAATTGGATTGAACTCTCACAATAAACGTTTTAGAGAGGGGCAGTCGGGTGAGACCATCTCACAGCTTTTTGTTTATTTGGTGAAGCGAGGAACGCATTTCCGCTACTATGTTTCTTCTTTTTCCGTGGTTCTTTTACTCTGATGTCTCTGTAGTTGCGCTACTCTATGTTAGCGAGTCATATCGCCCATTTGCTCAAGGTCGTTAGCCCTAGGTATGGCCTTAACAGTATATATGCACTTAGACCACTTAGGGCCATTTTGTTAGAGGTAAAGGCTAGAATTAAATGTATTTCCCATATTCTAACAAAAGTTGACTGGTTCGCAAAATGAAAAAAAGAACCCTGAACAGCTTACGTTATCAGAGTTCCTTGTAGAATTTTATCAGATCGTGGGACTGCTGCCTAGAAAGTATTGTAGCATCTGACAGAATGAGACTTGCTACATATTTATTTACCAAAATAATCCCAATGTAACATTATCTATTTACATTATAACTATCTAAACTAACCTAAATCTAAATAATGACATTATTTATACCCAAAGACTGGCAGCATTTCCCCTTTAAATAGTTATACCCATTGGTTTAGACTTTAGATAGATGACTGCAGTCTGCCAGTCGACTCGACTAGGAGTTTTCTTTTTCATATTTTTAAACAAATATCGTTAATATTCTTATTCTGATAAAAATGGAAAAGGAAAACCTTCTAAAGTCTTAAATTTACCGTGACTATTGTAACACATAGAAACCAATGCTTAACTAAATGGTCGAGTGTTGGAACTTGTGGGGGTTAGCCGCTCCTAGTAGTTTATTTTAGATAATTTGATTAAATTTTAAACTAGCTAAAGGTTAAGTTCACCAGCTTTTGCTGTGCAAAAGATGAGGCATTAACAGATGTAGATGGAATTGTAAATTTGAGTTATTTTAACAGTGTATTCAAATTTAACCTGTATCCTCCTGCGGAGTACCTAATCTTGTATCTTACAAAATGTCCATAATAGCGATATTCTATAATTTAGATTACGTCTAAGAGTCTCTCTGCAAAAAGAGTAGGTACATAACATTATGAGAATAAGAAATTCATCAGAATCTTGTGGCTGCACCTCACAAGAAATATAGGTATCGTACCTTGCAGTTTCTTTTATTCAAATACCATTTCTAAAGTAATACCATACTATTTCTAAGTAAGTAGTAGTCTAATAATTATATGTCTAGTTTTTATCCTGTATTTGTGAAATAGGAAGGTTTTACTTACTTACCAAAAAGATCCCAATAAATCTTGCGAATTTATAACATGTACATCAACCATAAAAAAAAAAGTATTTCTTGTTATCATAGTAGACTGCATAAGGTCAATGGACACTTTATGGGTAATTACCCAGTTTGGAATTTGAAGGTATTGGTATGGTTAGATTAATCAGAGTATCTCAGTGATAAGAATACTTATACATTTTGCATTGACACATTTTATGCGCATACCATGATTATTTTATATCATTATTATTATTTGACATAATTCGTACCTATTTCAGATTTATGTTTGCAAACGTTTGACACAATTTATTATAGTATGATATGAAATTATTAATTATTGACATTATTATACGAATGAAACTATTATTACATTATAAGACACCAATATTTTTGTTATTATCATCTGAGATTTTTATTAATATTTAAAATGATTATGTAAAGTCATTATTATTTGCATGACAATTTATTAAAGTTAGTTTACAGTATCAGAATTTAATCTATTGGTGTATTTATGACCTAATTTACAATTCATTGATTAAAATTGTCGCCAATAATAAACACATTGTAACACTATCGAATTAGGGAAACCTGTAAGGATAGATGTTGATATAAAAAAAGTAACTTCGAGAATGCCACAAGAGCTGCCTTAAATACTATATTTATATGTGTCCTTAGGGTTAAGGTATAGGTATATTGTGGCTTGAAACTAGACGATTATTGAGGTTAAAAGAACTTTATTTCTCATAAGGACAATAGTTCGCTTATAATGAGATTAACAATTTAATTTACAAATATTATTTAAGTAATATTATTATGATGGTAATATTAGATACCTAATGATTTTTAAGCTATTGCATAGCTTCTATCGCGGGCCTTGCGTGGAGACCGAATCCAGAAATTGTGTCACGAAAACGAGTCACACTCTCGGCTACCTTCGGCCACGTTCGTGTATCTAGTCTAGCACTTCATAAATTTTTTGGTTACAAGTATACTATAAATTTTATAAATCTTGTTGAGAATCAGTGTGACGCTAAAGTCAAAGTACTGAGGTCAGACAATGGCTCGGAGTACGTAAACGCAGGATTAACTCAGTTTCTGAAGAAAAAGGGTATTATCCATCAATTGACAGTACCGTACAGTCCTCAACAAAATGGATCTGCTGAACGATTTAATCGTAGTTTACTTGACAAAGTCAGATGTTTATTGTACAATGCTAATCTAGACGACAAGATGTGGGCAGAGGCTGCGAACACAGCAGCATTTCTTATAAATCGATCTCCTAGCTCACGACTATCTGGTAAAATACCGGAAGAGATGTGGAGTGGTAAGCGAGTGAGTCTTAAGTTCCTGCGCGTTTTTGGTTGCGAGGCATTTGTACACATAGATGACTGCAAACGAAAAAAATTAGACCCTAAAAGTAAAAGACTAATTTTTTTAGGTTACTATGACAACGTAAAGGGATATCGTTTGTTCAACCCTGATAACAATAAGATCGTTGTATCACGCGATGTGGTTTTCAACGAATCTGTGTTTCCAGGTAGACACTCTAAAATTGGTGAGAAACGTGTGTTTGAACCTATTTATCTCACAGAAGGCAATGATAAGAATCTAAAAACTACTCCAGTTGAAGCGAAGCTAGATCTAGATTGTCCTGTTGAGGCGGAGCCAGAACTGGATGCCGTTTCCGTCAATTTGCCAAATTACCGTGGTGAGATGGAGTGTGAACATAAGCCTAGTGAAGACTCAGCAAGAGCGTCTACACAGGCAGATGAGTCTACTAGTCAACGGTATAACCTGCGTCCACGTTTGCCTAGACCGACGTGTAATGTAACTAATGTTTGTAATGTGACAGAACCTATAGAGCCGCGAACTGTAAAAGAAGCTTTAAATTGTGAAGATAAGGAGTATAACCTGCGTCCACGTTTGCCTAGACCGACGTGTAATGTAACTAATGTTTGTAATGTGACAGAACCTATAGAGCCGCGAACTGTAAAAGAAGCTTTAAATTGTGAAGATAAGGAGTTGTGGCAGAAAGCCATGCAAGAAGAAATAGATTCTTTTATCTTTCATGGAGCTTGGGAGCTTACTGACAAACCGATTGGCAAGAAATTGGTTAAAAATAAATGGATTTTTACACTGAAGCGGGACTCTGATGGAAATATAACACGTTACAAAGCAAGGTTGGTAGCGAAAGGCTTTACCCAAAAGTATGGAGAAGATTTCAATGAAACTTTTTCGCCAGTCATTCGTCACTGTTCTATAAGATTGTTATTATCTCTGGCTGTCAAAATGAATCTGAAGATTGATTATTTGGATGTACAAACAGCATTTCTTAATGGTGAACTTCAAGAGGAAATTTTCATGGAACAACCAGAAGGTTTCATAAGCCCTGGGAGTGAACACAAAGTCTATAGACTACGAAAGGCGGTTTACGGGTTGAAGCAAGCATCGCGATCCTGGTACCAAAAGGTAAAAGATGTTTTACTTTCCCTTGGATACAAACAATGCAAGCAAGAAGACTGCATCTTTATTAAGAGATCGGGTGAGTCGATTGTTTTCATTGCTTTGTATGTTGATGATTTTTTCGTGTTTTACAATGACAAGCGTCAAGCAGAGACATTAAAATCTTATTTGCTGAAATTCTTTAAGATTAAAGACTTAGGACCGGTAAGAAATATGTTAGGTATTAAAGTCGAACGTAATGAAACCTCTATCAAACTTAGTCAGGAAAATCGGATTGACAAATTATTAGATCGTTTTGGTATGACAGACTGCAAGTCTGTAAAGTCTCCAATGATGACTAACATTAGTTCTGTCAATGAGGAATTTGATAATGATAATGTTAGGAATAATAATGTCAGCAAGTTTCCGTACCAAGAGTTGATTGGTAGTTTAATGTATTTATGTGTTACTACGCGACCTGATATTTCGTTTGCCGTGTCATATTTAAGTAAATATAACAACTGTTATACGGAATTTCATTGGAATCAAGCTAAGCGTGTTTTAAGGTATCTTAAGGGTACAAAACAAAAGGCTTTGGTTTTTGAGAAGTCTAATGAGAACCCCACCTTGGAGGGTTATTCCGATGCAGACTGGGCCTCTGATTCTGATCGAAAATCGTATACAGGGTATCTGTTTAAGTACGGTGGTAATTTGATATCATGGGGTTGTTATAAACAATCGTGTATTTCATTGTCGTCTACCGAGGCGGAGTATATTAGTTTAAGTGAAGCTAGCAGAGAAGCGGTATTCCTCCAAGCGTTATTAAAAGAACTATTAATGATACCTGTTTGTGATATTGTGTTGTATTGTGACAACCAGTCCGCTATGCAACTAGCTGTTAATAGGGTGCATCACAAGCGTAGTAAGCACATTGAGATTAGGTACCATTATGTAAGAGACATGGTAGATCGATACAATGTAAAAATATTGTACATTCCAACAGATGCAATGATAGCAGATGTGTTTACCAAGCCGCTGGGTTGTGTCAAGCATCAGGACTTTACTAAGCAGCTTGGTGTAGCATAACTGATGATGTCCACGTTATGGGGGGGTGTTGAAATATAACGCTGGCCACATAAATACGGTATAAGTTTTTATATTTTTATATCAAGGAACGAACTGCTGTCACTAGTGTGTTCTATGGTATTACGTGGTGTCATGTATTAGCTTTACAAATTATAATTTTAATATATCATTTAATAATATTTTCTGCGGTACTCTGATTTTACCTTACAAAAGGATAGAATGGGGCCTATACTGATATCCTGGAGGATTTAAATGATGCCGATGTCCTGTGCCTGCTGAGGCACACACACGCCGTCATGCATGTCTGCAGGACAACGTGCAGGACAACGAGCAGGATGAGGCAGCGAATGGCTGGACTGAAATTAAAATCGACAGACGCAAGAGATGTGGTGGAGGCAATAATTCACGTACCTCGGGAGTGTCGTGTCAGAAACTGATGGGATAGAAGAGTACCCTACATCATTTCGAGTCTCGCCAAGGCCAGAACAACCTTTACACAGTAGGCAGTCGCAAAAATAGACACGAAGAGTGAAACTCAAAACAAAGCAAACGTTAAAACTGTACTGCTAACTGCTATACGGATGCGAGACATGGAAGGTCACTAAAGTAAAGACATTTCGCCTTTTGGGCTTTTGGACTTTTGGAATTTGGTTTTATGGACTTTTGGACTTTTGAACTTTTGGACTTTTGGACTTTTGGACTTTTGGACTTTTGGACTTTTGGGACTTTTGGGACTTCAAGGACTTTTGGGACTTTTGGGACTTTTGGGACTTTTCGGTCTTTGAGGACTTTTGGGTCTTCAAAAGTCCAAAAGTCCAAAAGTCCAAAAGTCAAAAAGTCAAAAAGTCCAAAAGTCCAAAAGTCCAAAAGTCCAAAAGTCCAAAAGTCCAAAAGTCCAAAAGTCCAAAAGTCCAAAAGTCCAAAAGTCCAAAAGTCCAAAAGTCCAAAAGTCCAAAAGTCCAAAAGTCCAAAAGTCCAAAAGTCCAAAAGTCCAAAAGTCCAAAAGTCCAAAAGTCCAAAAGTCCAAAAGTCCAAAGGCCAAAAGTCCAAAAGTCCAAAAGTCCAAAAGTCCAAAAGTCCAAAAGTCCAAAAGTCTAAAAGTCAAAAAGTCCAAAAGTCCAAAAGTCCAAAAGTCCAAAAGTCCAAAAGTCCAAAAGTCCAAAAGTCCAAAAGTCCAAAAGTCCAAAAGTCCAAAAGTCCAAAAGTCCAAAAGTCCAAAAGTCCAAAAGTCCAAAAGCCCAAAAGTCCAAAAGTCCAATAGTCCAAAAGTCCAAAAGTCCAAAAGTCCAAAAGTCCAAAAGTCCAAAAGTCCAAAAGTCCAAAAGTCCAAAAGTCCAAAAGTCCAAAAGTCCAAAAGTCCAAAAGTCCAAAAGTCCAAAAGTCCAAAAGTCCAAAAGTCCAAAAGTCCAAAAGTCCAAAAGTTCAAAAGTCCAAAAGTCCAAAAGTCCAAAAGTCCAAAAGTCCAAAAGTCCAAAAGTCCAAAAGTCCAAAAGTCCAAAAGTCCTAAAGTTCAAAAGTCCAAAAGTCCAAAAGTCCAAAAGTCCAATAGTACAAAAGTCCAAAAGGCCAAAAGTCCAAAAGTCCAAAAGGCCAATAGGCCAAAAGTCCAAAAGCCCAAATGTCCACAGTCAAGTAGGTACTTGGTACTTTACTTTGTTGAACATAGGCCTTAAAATCTTACTTCTTACTAATATTATAAATGCGAAAGTTTGTGAGTGTGGATGTTTGTTACTCTTGCACGCTCAAACCGCTGAACGGATCGGGCTGAAATTTGGTACAGAGATACATTATAGTCTGGAATAACACATAGGCTGCCTTTTATCCCGGGAATAACTTCCCGCGGTAACAAATTTTACGCGGGCGAAGCTGCGGGCATCAGCTAGTATTCTTATATAGAAATAATTATACTAGCATAGTTGGTAAAAAATGCTATGTAATAGCTTTACCGCGGCAGTCCCCGAGTGCCACACGTCTTTTTTTTTATGAAAAATCACTCTCTTGTACTAGTTGTATTCCACTATTAAATATATTTTACACTAATTGCTGACACATGTAATGATTTCTTTCGCTGGAAAAGGAAACCTGGAAGTGATCTGCAGACTCTGCTGGGTTTTAAAAAAGAGATCACTTTTTAGATTTTACATTTGTAAATAGTTTCAGCAGGCGGTCTGCTCTGTGAACTGGTTACTTGTTGCCTTTGTTTTGTATTCTTGACGTTTCGCCAGACTCAAGTTCTCACTTATAGTTTTACAAAATAAATAATGATTGAGTTAATATTATAAGCCTATAGACTATAGACAGAGTAGATAGAAGATATAGAGAAGGTTTAGGTTTAATTAAACTTTAAGATTTTGATTTAGCATATTATAAAAAGCCGCATAAAGGTAATATTGTTATGTACGTTATGTATAAAAATATGTGATTTGTTCAGTATACAGGTCCGAATGTTGTGATTACTGCGTGCTCCGGAGATAGCACGCTGTCTGATGGCCGAATGTTGTGATTTTGCTAAAACCATTCAGTTTTAAGTAGTAATAAGTTATTTTTGTGATGTCAACACCGCCTCATAGTAGAATGATTAGCCTGTACATAAAACATTTATTGATTATTCGAAAATAGTGGGTAGTTGAGTTGACATAAATGTTCAGTATGGGATGTAGGTGGGATTTGTTGAGAGGCGATAAAAAGTGAATATTCTGGAAAAAGAACACATTCTGTTTCCTGATCGAGTTCAGTAAAGTGCTAATTAGTTAAAGTAGAATATTTGTATTAATTAATAGTTAGGACTTAGTTGTGCAAGTATTAGATAGATTGTGAAAATAAAAATGTAAAGAATCTACAATCATTGGATTATTATTTCGTAAAACCATTAAGTGGAATGTAGGAGTAGTATCTATTATTATACGAAGAACAGAAGAATAAATGACTATGTAAAGGATACATACACCGACATTTCAAGCACGTTGCAGCGCCCGTGGTCGCGGTTCGACTGAGGCGAGGATCGACAAAAACCATGAAGTAAGTTCTTGTCAAAATTCCCTCCATTATTGTCATAACGAAGGATAAGGCCGGCGACACACCACACTTACTACGTCAGTTTTAATTGGCACAGTTTCACGATTTGTTGTCGATTCTCGCCTCAGTCGATCGGCGACCACGGGCGCTGCAACCTGCTCGAAATGGCGGTGTATGTAAGTAGATTTATTTCGCGTGAAGTCCGAGTTCTATAAGTATGAGAATACTTACTGCTTTCCAAAACATTATTTCGTATAACGACAAATGTGCTTATCTTACGTAGTATGTGATAGGGTTTTTATAGTAACAAATAACTGGGCGAGAGATTTCATTTATGAAATGAAGCCTTTTCAGGAAAATATTTACCAAAATTATTACGCTATAAAATTTTTGATGTATCTTGTGTCTGATATTTGAAATCCTTTCAAACTTCACAAAGAAGTTAAAATTGTAAATGACTCGGAGTTTCAGAGAGCGGATTCCAAAAAAATACTACTAAGACAAAAAATAAAAACTTACAATTTTATCTTTTTTCGAAGATAACCTTGGAATTTAAATAACGGACTAAAGCCATCACCACTCTATTGAATGGTCGTTTAGTCGTTTATTAGAAGCCCTCTTTTACTTTAATTCTGAAGGCTCTACTTTTAGGCAATAATGGATTTAAAAGCTTACAAATTTGAATAAAGCATAAATTTCTACTAAACCCAACGAATACTGCATTGAGGAAAGTTCGATCGGTATTTGCAGTGATTAACGAACATTTTGAACGCCGCATTGTTTTAGTACAAGAAAATAAAATAAAAGAAGTTCAACTTCGTTAAAGGTTTACGTGTCGTTGTCAATCCATTTGTTTTATTTGTTTTTGGATGAGTAAGTACATGTAAAAATGTGATAGGTTCAGCCGCCAATACGTGCGTTGCAACGTAGATATGTACCCGCATAAAGCTAGAAACCCTGAAAAGTATATAATTAAGTATGGACCCCTGCTAAATCTTATTAACACGCTTTTAAAGCTTAACTAGTAACTATGCACGTAACGGAATCTTTAAACGTATTTTTTACCCCATGTCCACAAACGAAAATTTTTTTTACAGGGAAATCTAGCATTCATGAAGGTTCGATGACAATACTGACAACAACTAAATATCTTGTCCCTATATCCTGAAAAGGTGGCTCTATGAACATACCTTAACATATTATGATAGTACACATCAAGCAAAGACATTTACAATAGATCCAATTAAATTAAATCTCTATGGACTTTGTAGTATTGTCAGCCGATAACAAAACGCAATACTTACTATTTCTAAGCAAAATAGATACTTGCCATTTACTTATTTTGTGTATCCCTTACACATTTAATTGATATGCATTTGCATCGGTATTGCATAGTACCTATTTACTCGTACTTTAACGTGCTACGAGTACCTTTTAACTAATACACTCGAGAGCAATGAATCCGGGTCACTTAAAGAATGTTAAAAATCTCGGAAACTAAAAATGATAGGTTAATGCAATAAATTGTATTTAATAGACAATGTAATACTCCTTAAATGAAAGTAAAAAAAAATTGAGTCACCATACATTTTATTAACCCAAAATTACATAAAGAAAAAACTGCCGATCTCTCCTTAAAACAAAAATAGGAAACATGAAATTTTTGAACTTTATTACGATTTTCTTGAATTTTAATACTTCGTATTGCCTCCTCGTGCTTCCATTACTGCGTTTACGCGGTTTGGCATGCTGTACACCAAGTTCCTTATACGATTTTGGGGAATATTCTCCCATTCCTCTGTGAGAGCAATTTTGAGCTCACGAAGCGTGATTGGGGGAGGGTTTCGTTGTTTTACGCATCTGCCTAGCTCGTCCCAAGCATGCTCGATCGGGTTGTTATCCGGGCTGCGCGCTGGCCACTCCATACGAGTAATGTTCATCTCTTGAAGGTAGTCATTCACAATCCTACCTGTATGAGGTCGGGCATTGTCATGCATAAATATAGCATCCTCACCTAAATTGACCATAAATGGACCAACGTGATCATTGAGGATTTCTTCCACATATCTTACGCTAGTTAAAGAGCCGTTTTCTATGATCACCAGCTCTGTGCGACTTTCAGAAGAAATTCCGGCCCACACAAGTACAGACCCACCACCGTAGGCTACTTTTTCTTCGATGCATGCTTGCTTGAATCTTTCCCCTGGTCTTCGATACACTCTGTGTCTTCCATCGTGCTTGTAGAGCATAAATTTTGATTCGTCGGAGAACATAACTTTTGACCAATCTTCAATACTCCAATTTACGTGGCTCTGGGCATACCTTAGTCTCGAAATACGATGCCCACGCTCCAGTTTAGGGCCGTTTGCAGGTCTAAGGGGTTATAAGTTAGATTCAGCAAGCCGACGTCTTACTGTCCATGCACTTGGGTTACTTCCTCCGAGGCGTCGAAACTGATTGGTGAGTTCAGTTCCTGTGAGAAAGCGATTTCGAAGCATGGTGTTCACCAAGTATCGGTCTTCTCGTGCTGTGGTACACCTGGTTCTGCCCGTTCCTGGCCTGCGTAGGTTAGAACCAGTTTCTTCGTAACGTCGGAGAACTCTTTGTACTGTTGACAGCGACACACCGACAGTCCTGGCTGTATCGCGCTGACTCCGGCCGGTTTCCAGCATTGTAAGTATTCTGGTGCATTCTTCAGGCGTAAGCGACATAATTTCAGCTTGATTAATGAATATAGAGCACTATCAACATGGTTTATGTACCCACATAAATGACAGATTACAAACAAAAGCAACACCAAATGCTGTAATTTCGTAGTTCCATCTTCGAAAGTGGCCCTTTTTCAAATTTGATTTTTTTAAGATATAACTTTACAATAACTAAGAAGTTTTAATACCTTCATTTAAGGAGTATTACATTGTCTATTAAATACAATTTATTGCATTAACCTAGCATTTTTAGTTTCCGAGATTTTTAGGATTCTTTAAGTGACCCGGATTCATTGCTCTCGAGTGTATTTTGTAGTTGAGAGCATTAATCAAAATATGACAATATGTAATACTTTTAAGCTCAACAAGGAACTTTGTTCTTGACGAAGGTCTCCCGACCGCACAGTTTTCTTTTTTGAGTGCCTACAGTTTTCTAGGTAATACATTTGCGGCAGTTAGTTTCTAAAATGACTTGGATAGACCGCGTGAGCGCTAAAACGTTGTGTAAGATACTGCTGTACATCGTAACAAACTTGGACATTGTAGTACGCAATGACTACTAAGATAGGTGGCAAAAATAACTGGCTGCACAGTTAAGTATACCTACATCTCTACCTAAAAGGTTTGAATTGAAGATGACGTGCCATCGTGATTGCTCGAATTATGATAAATACGGCTTTTTGTTTTCGATTATTACTTTCTACATTTGAATGTTGGGACTTCTGAATGTTCTTGTATTACACAGGCGGTCGAACTGAAGACGGTTGTGGACAAGTGACAAAAGACTCAGTGTGGTCTCACCGCATCGCCGCTATAGATTTCCAGTGAGACGATCCTTCGTCGGGCTTCCAATAAATTGAACTGTTGAACAGTGATTTATTATCATTCAGCAGGTTTGGTGGATAAAAGTGTATATTATCGTATTAAATCGTACATAACTTCTCTCACTGGGCTAAAATCAAGTACAAAGAGATATTTTTCAATACTGCAGTATTCGAAAATTAAGTATCTTTTCAGATATTTCTGAATGTATTTAAAGTTATTGTAGTATTGAGTTTGATAAGTATTTGATTACAAATTTCTACCGTATGCCGTAATGCTGCAATGCCGTAGACACCCCAGCTATAATAGAAAACTTACAAGAAAAGCAATCATGTAATAAAAATCATCACCATTTACTTACATAAAACGAGTGATGAACAGCTAACTATGCACGTATTATTATTATTGTACTTATTTAAAACATACGTATTAGCTTTATACCGATCCTGAAATTTTACTACATATATAAAGAGTGTGGTGTTGTATTTTTTTTAATGGTGACAGATCTGATTGGATCATTATGATTCTCAAATATAGCACTATTTACGCCGTGTCCCCAATTATACCCCTTGGAGGTTCTATATACAAACAATAGGTACCTATTGTCTTGACTGGTCTCAAGAATCACAGACCAATTTTAAAGTGGTTTTTATTTTTTTTGCTTCCGAATGTCATTAGAAAGACAATGTTGTGTTCAAAAATTTACTGTAGATCAATTTATGTTGATCATCCAAAGTGACGAAGCTTCATGAATATATTTTTATGAGTGTCTTGACTAAAAATAGTACAAAAACTTCATACCACAGAGTTCAGTGGCTTAACTGGTAAAACCAAAACAAAAAATAACAGACAGTGTAATTATATATAAATAGGTAGGTATCTTATGTTTTTGGGAGATACTTTTCAAACGAAAAACGACTTCAATGAAGTTTCCGGAGCTTATGAAGAACGTACTTTATCCATTTAACAAATAATTACAGCGGCAACACACACATTATCTGGGAAAATGTCAACTTTATAGATATCACGGTTCATGCGATAGACAGACAGACAGAGTAGTCTCATAGTCCTACCAAGGAAAATTTGCTAGAACCTGGGTGTTACTGGGCGCTTTTTTTAGCATTTGTTCAAAATCCGTCATAAATGCTATGCCGGGCTCTTACCGAGTAGAAAACCTACTGCCTACGGTTAGGAGCCCGGGGTAAGTCCTCGGAAGGATATCCCCAGGATTCCCAACAGCTGTTACTGGGCAAAACTGTATAATCATACATTATTCTGTATCTTCACTAGAAAAAAAAAGATACCTACCCGAGAAAAGAAGAGACATTATACAAGGACGATGACAGTATTCTAGTGGATATTAAAGAGAGTGATAATGGTCGCAAATTATTAAATGTTATTATTTCTATCAAAACATACAAGAACAGGCTAATCCTAGTTCAGTTAAGTAGGTAGCTTATAATATCGAGTCGTCCAGAGTTGTAACTCGAAGATCCAGATCCAATAGAAATACGTCGTGCGTAAAAATTTTAACTGCTATCACGGTTCATGAGATACAGCCTGTTGGCAGACAGAAAGACAGTGGATTCTCTCAGTGTGCAACAACACCTTTTGACCTGTTACAAAATTGCTTCTTTCACCATGGCTCTCGTTGCTTTACTCATAATAAGTACATACGAGTATTGTGTTTGATTTGTTGTAAGGTGATGATTACTCAATTTTATTTTGTAAAAGTATTTTTAATGTGTTTTGCACAGTAAAAGTTCGATTTTGAACCTTATGCATTTTATTCAACGCCATACGCTTTAAGCATAAGCTAACAAACCAGGCGGGGAGGGAACGGGAGGGAATTCTCCCACCAGAGTTCCGCAGTTTGCGGCGGGGATGCCGCAGACGTGTGTTCACCCAAGACTATCAGCCTCCATGACTAGGAGCCTGAGGGCGGTGAGGGGGATCTTACCGTGCTTACAGAAGCAGGCCCTAGACGATTTCGTAACGTGAAGGATTCATGCACGCCACACCCCCCAAGAAGCGGGGTAACAACCGAACACCCGAGCTGTAGGTCTGTGGGAGTGCTGGGGTCATCCTTGCGAGGGCTAACCCGGGTCTACCAACCGTAGGCATTGGGTGGGAAACGTGTGTTTTTAGTCGGTAGGAGTCTGGCAAAGCATACATGTAAGATTTGCCTCACGTTAAAAAAGCTAACGAACTGTGTGAAGGTTTTTAAAAAATATTGGAATAGTAATTATGATAATGGATGGCTTTTCGTCGTCTTAATGTCTTGCTAATCTGTTTTCTAAGCCATACCTGAACTAACAGCTTGAAGCCTTCCCACCTGCCCTTTCAACCTTAAAAGGTCACCTATGTCATAGCTTTGTTGTTTATTTACAGTCTTCGGAAAGACGTGAGTGACGTACTGGACAGCTTTGCTGATTTCGGAAAAAACGGGGATATAACCTAGATTTGTTATTTCGCTCAGCAGAATGATGACCTAAATATAATTTTAACTTTTAAACCTGTTGGTAACATTTCATGCCATTACTTTGTAAAGATTTATAACACTGTTACTATGTGCGATACTAGGTCATAAATTAACAGGTAGTGTGAATGGTGTACGTACAAAATTTATGATGTCAACAATGTGCCTCCGCATAAATGGAGCAGTAGGTATTTCTTTTGTACCTAGTGGTTACTTAATTCATTTAAGCTCATGGTACAGGGGCAGTTTTGTGGTATCATCCAGCCCAATAGAAGATCCAAACTAGCCACTTTTTATAGTACTAAGGAGGCAGACAAGCAAACCTGATGATCTATGGTCACCGTAGCCTATGTACGTTTGCAACACCTGAAGCGCTACACTCGCGCGGCCTACCAAACCAATGTTTATAAAACCCTGTACAAGTGTACCTACATAGCTAATATTGTATTTATTTTAAGCCAAATTTGATTGGTAATATTTTGAAGTAAAACTTGTTTCATTAGGTGCGACAGGGAGTAACTCAGATTTTTTTCTGACGGAAGTAACGCTTACTATGCGAATTTTGAATATCGGAAACTACACAGACTATGTGTAGTTTTCGCTATTCAAAATTCGAATGAATGATATTAATATAACATTTGAATATGTAATCTTTTAAAACACATAAATAATATATATAATTAAATTATAATATGATATTAAATATTTAAGTGATGAAATATTTATGCTATTCAAAGGGGGAATGCTGCTAGTCTTTTGGGCACAATGCCGCGGGGGCCTTATTTAGGTTTAGTTTAGATAGTAATAATGTAAATATAGATATGTAATAATTTTAATAAATAAGTTTCTCTGTAATTTTTAACAATAAATGTATACATTGAATATTTAAGTTTAAATTTAATCATTTCAGTGATAGGTACATGCCGTCAATGGCAAAGAGGTTTTACTTCAATCGCGAGTAAAGGTTACACGCATACACTTTTTTTTATTGTTGCTCCGCTCCTATTCATCGTAGCGTGATGTTGTAACTCTAAAAGGAAATTTAAATTTCACCGTTCAAACAAACTCTTCAGCTTTGTAATATTAGTACAGTTATGACATTGATACTTTACCTTCAATAAAGTTCACGACTGCTTCTACTCCCAATCAATTACGTTTCATTAATACGAAAGGTCGTTTGTAATAGGTAAATTAGCATCCACCAAGGAACAATATAGCCCGGGGACCTAGTCCCCATTATTGTCTCCGAGGGACAGGGCAGGCCACTCAATTAGATCGTATTTCAGAGTAATGGTATCGAGAAGTCGTTCAGTCTCCGTTAACTGCAATTTTATAGTTCTTCCTGTGGCCGCCCCTCGCTTTGTTATCAAACTTTTCCAATTATACTATTGAATTAATGGAAAATTCATAAAATTACTTCCTTAGTTACGAGCCTTTCTGAATTTTTGGTTTATAGGCGTTCTTTGTTTACCCTACTTTACGCTTCGAGTACGACAAACATCTAAAAATCTGATTAAGAGTTCGTAATAGATTCGTATGAAAGTTATTTAACAAGCAAAGTTTGTGATGCGAATATTAAAATCCTAAATTCAAATACATTTAACGTAGTTATTGCTTTTATTCAAAGTCAAGCAGACACTCTCTCTGGTACATAGGTATAATAAATAAATAAAAAATAAAAATAATATATATAAAATTGTATTTGTATAAGCGCTGTACCTACTGAACAAAGAAAAAATATTGCACTGCAGTTGAGTAAATTATAGCATGAAAATATAAATAAAACCGGCCAAGTGCGAGTTGAGCTCGCGCATATAAGGTTCCGTATCAAGAAAACGACATAAAATCACGTTTGTTGTATGGGGCCCTCCCTTAAAGGTTCATTTTGTTTTAAATTAATTATTTATGTTTAATTAAAATACACTGCACTACTGGTTGCCCTTATCACTTAATATTACATATTATAAAACAAGTATTGCTCTGTGGTGGTTGTTAAAAATATCCTGTTATCCCCATAAAGATCGTGCTCTGTGCTGGCTACAAAGTCAATGTAATTTTATAGGATATAAGTATAAATGTAAACAGTTGTTAGTAAACCTTATTAAATAAATAAATAAAATATAAATAAAAGATTCTCTACGGTAGGTACCATAAATTTAGAATTTTTCGTAGGTACAGTAGATATCACTTAGATATGTACTTATTTCCGAAAGAGTTTGTAAACTCTATGTTTAATTTCTTTTTTCAGAATATTTATGACATTATAAACACGATACGTCTAACATAGGTACATGTAATAAAATTGTAACACGCCTGTGTTTGTACGTAAATTATTTATACTAAAGAAAAATTTAAAATAAGGGCTTTACTATTTCCTACGAATTGCTAACTTTGAAATATTAAGGTGTTGTTCAATTTTTAAAGAAAAAATATTTACGAAGAAAGTTGAAAAATAAGTTAGTGCGTGACCCGTAAAGGGAATAAATAATCTGATTATGTTCAAGCCAACTGACATAAATTTAAAATGAGAAGGATACTTATTACCTAATATATTGAGTGTAACAAAATTGACTCGCCAAATTTCGTCACGTGGCGTGGCATCAGTCAAGAAACATTACAAAACTAAAGAAAAAACAAATTACATGAATATGTATATATAATAACCGTAAATTCGTTTTAAAGGTCCTATAAATTTTCATTATCACCATTTCTATAGCTACTGAGCGCTAGTAGAAAGCGACAACGACAGCCAGACGGGTGCTCCGTGTTTGTTTTGCCACGGCGACCATGTTACCTCGAATTGCCGCGTTAAAAAACGAATTCTTAATGTGCGACAAAAAAATTAACCCCCCTTTTTTATTGAATATTTGTATTTGATTTCCAATGCCAAGTCATCTCATGAAATTTGGAGAGTCAATTTTGGTACACCCAATATAGGTACAATAAAGTGGCAAAAAATCACGTTTGTTGTATGGGAGCCCCCCTTTTATCGTATTTGTTGTTATAGCGGCAACGAAAACACATAATCTGTGAAAATTTCATCTCTCTAGCTATCACCGTTCATGAGATACAGCTTCGTGACGTACAGACAGACAGACAGACGGACAGCGAAGTTTTATGAATAGGGCCTCGTTTATTACCCTTTGGGTACGGAACCCTAAAAACAATATCCTATAAAACACCCAAAAGGATGAAATGTGTTCAAATCACGACCGTACGCGAAGCGCTAAGAATATTTTTATTCCCTAGGTTTAAGAAAAGATCGACATTTCCATATACAGAGCGTAGATACACGCTGTTCCCCGGGGGAATAAAATCATTTCATAACTGTGCTAGTCTCTGCGTTCACCCTTTTTATCGCCGACATGAATTATGACATAAAATATTTATCTCCTTTCGGGTATATGTAATGGTTACGCTCCTTGTTAGATGATAATGCAGTAAAACCTCTTTACATTACATGTGGGAATTGACAAGTAGTTGAAAACATTATCTTTGTGGTTATTGTACTGTTCGGTATCTATTCAAATATTTTTTATGGTGCCAAAGCGTGTAGCAGTATAAGCAGAAATCGGCATGATACACTACCCTATAGAACCACGTAGAATGGGTGTAAAATTGGCCTCTACCTGTGCTTACGCCCAAGGGAACATAGACGTGGTTGTATGTTCGTTATTTAAATTTTGGTAGACATTACAATAATTTTCAAAAGTAACCATGACATACGTTTTTAAGATTCTGATAGGCTATTTTTGTACATAATATCTCTAGTGTAACCAAGTAACGGTTTTAGCTACAACTAGCTGTTGCCCGCGACTTCGTACGCGTGAAAATTATGTTATAATGCCAATTTGATTGCTCTCTGCTTAGCCCCTAGGATATGTAGCGTGATAATATATAGCCTATTTGAAGACCCTACCCCTAGTTAATATTTATGCAAAATTTGAATCAAATCTATTGAGTACTTTTCGAGATCCTTCCGGACAAAGCAAAGCAAACAGACAAACAGACAAACAGACAAACAGACAAACAGACAAACAGACAAACAGACAAACCGACAAACAGACTAACAGACTAACAGACAAACAGACAAACAGACAAAAAAAAATCTAACTATATTTTCGGCTTCGGTATCTTATGTTGAACACCCAGCGAGTATTGTTTTTTTTAACATTTCCAATGTACAGTTTTGACTTTTCTATCATTTTATTATATGTATAGATGTATAGATAACTATTTAAAACTACAATAAACACCATCTCTAATTATTTAAAACATACATACATACATACATATACTCACGCCTTTATCCCCGAAGGGGTAGGCAGAGGCCTATACCGGCCCACATTTCACCGTGTACAATTCGGTCCCACGTGACAGGTGGTGAGCCCATCGCCGTGTTGAAATGGACCGCCGCCGTTTAAAACATTATCATGTTAATTACTATTTATTAATCTGTGATTTCAGTCAGTTCGGTTCAGCCGTTGGAGAGTGAAATAGTAGCAAACATTTTTACATCCCAGCAGTCCTGGGGTATCCTTCCGAGAGCTTTACCCGGGGTTTCCAACCGTAGGCTGTTAGGTAGGATACTTGAGGTTTTTTAGTTGGTGGAAGTCATAGCATACATGAGGACTTTCCCTCATGTAAAAAAAATATCCCTACTGTTGTACAAATGTAGTTATATATTTAACTAGCGAATGTCACGCGGTTTCTCCCGCGCGGTTACCCGTGGGGATACGGAAACAAAATATAGCCTATATTCACCGTAAACAGTGTAGCTTTCTAACAGTGAAAGAATTTTTCAAATCGGTCCAGTAGTTTCGGAGCCTTAGCCCATTTGATGCAAAGAAACAAACAAACAATCAAATCTTTCCTCTTTATAATATTGGTATAGAAGAACATTGGGACTTACTTCCGAGTGCTTTCGCGGCGCTCTCAGGTGTAGGCAGCGCAGTGGAAAGGCACTGTACGGTTTTAGTCTGTAGGAGTCCGGCATAGTATCCTAGTATCCGTGACGAATTTCCACGCGTAAATAAAAAAATGTATGTTGCTTTTAGTAGAATATGGCAGGTATTTGAAAACCATATTAACTTAAAAAAATATCTCCGAACCCATGCTTAAGTCGTTAAAAATATAGGCATTAACAAACCATCCATCATAGAAAACTTCGTTCTATAAACACCGAGAATTTTCTTAAATTAAGTAAAATAATGTTATATAAGCAATAGCACAATTATAAGATAATGTAGAAGGAAATTTCTTGTTTAAACACTACTTAATTAGTTTCCATTTCAAGTGGCCTCCACTTGGATTTATGCCTAAGGGTACATAAATTTAACCAGCATCAAGGAACACGTATTTACTAAAATATTCTTACGATAATAAAGATATTTCACACTGCTAATAGAATAAGTACCTGAACAAATTTGCTTGTTAGAAATTTTTAATATAACGTTCATTATGCCAAATTATACCAAATCCATAATATCATCGAGAATCAAAATAATCAATTTTGTACATATTTCAAAAGCTTTCATTTACACCTTTATAATAACTTGATACTAGTATAGTACCGAATTTCTACGTTTTTCAATATGGATTGTAAAAAATATACAAATATTATATCCACTGTTTTTCTATAGTGATGGTAAACTTCACAGTAATCTAAATCCTCACAACACTTCTGCCCTCAAAGTTGACAGGAAATGAGTATGTTAAAAAATATTGTTAAAACATTTTCTCAAGTTGCTCTTGTTTGCGTTTTGTTTTAAGCTCTTGAATATAATTGTAGACGGTGGAGAAATGGAGCGGTAACAATTTGTATGTTCATTAATGCATCATTAGTTCCCGTATTTTCAAGATTATCTAGATTTCTCAGCGAGCAGAATAAATTGCGGGTCATCTACACGAACATTTGTCACAAGTCAGTAATTTGGGGGAATGCGTGGTTTTCTTCATATTCCCTCAGAGTAATCCTCTAGTGTAATTTGTCAAAATTTCAACGTTCCGTCGACGAGATGCGAAGCCTCCAACCACAAACCTAAGCCTCTTTGATAAACTCAAATGTATTACTTTATGTCACGGTGGTGTTAAATGTTAGTACACAATGTATGGTCATACATAAATTTTTAGGCGATATATTACACATGGTGTGCGTCGACTTTAAGGATAAATTTGAAATAATGTGAATGTACTATCCATGGATCATGTTGCGGTTAACATTAATACATTTTACATTTTAGTTTTAATTATTTTGAAGTGTAGACAATGACATAAAGTGATTTAAAAATTTACAAATAATAATATCAATAACAAAATGTGGATGAAATATATTGATCACTTGACGACAGCGAATGAATATAGTAATTTGCTCACTTTGTCACCACGGGTCTCGGCATTTCAAATTGCAAGGTAGGCGTATGCCATTAAATACTTAATTTTTTTTCTTTTGTAAATATTAAATGAATAAACATTTTGACACTATCTAGATCTCTATCGTACTCTTTTCGAGTAAATACTCTCTATATAACACGTGTATACATAGGTACCTACTCTGTTAAATAAAATGTAATAGGTATAAATAAATGGGGCATCAATTCACTGAAGCGTAAAATATTTACTAAATAAGCCAGTGTCATGCGCTTCAAAATATTTCCATGAATGAGTCATTGAATATTTTGGGATTATAGTCTTTCAATAAATCACAACGTTTTGCAATACATATCATTATTATGCCACATAAACCACGTGAATGAGCGAACACTGCGGTAATATCCTTTCAAAGAAATTCAATATATTTGTGGTATTTTATATATAAACGAAATGTCGAGAATTTAATTCGCACATCCCTCTTAGTCAAAAGGGGAATCACCCAATGAGTCGTGAAAACCGTTTCAGCAAATTCCATAACAATCAGTTTGATCCGGTAGTTCAAATCAATTTCTTTCATCCCTAGATAGGGAAAATATACCAAATAAAGTTATTTTATAAATAGTAGTAAAAATTTAAACAATTTCAATAGTTTGTGAATGATCATAGAGAATTGTTTTCGGACTCTTCAGTAACCGTACTTGTCTGATAAACTATCCTTGTGAACTATAAATTGGAAATTAGTTATTGGAAAACTAGTTTTCGTTTTCACGTTTGGAACTTCAGCAGTGACATGGTGTGAGTAATAAGCGTACGAGTAGGTAAGTACATCGATTTTAAATAAATGGTTAGGCGTGTTACAAAGTTTGTGACCATTCTCGATCTTCGCCTTATTTCGTTGATACCCCCATTTAGAATAAAGTTTATTATTTGGCAAAAAAAAATAACAACGGGCAGTCACAATCTGCGCCTGTTCATATCTACGCAGCAATAAGGCTCACTACCTATTACGTGGGACAAAATCAAAAAGGTGAAATGAGGACATATAATATGTTTCTGGCTGCCCCATAGGGGTTAAAAAGGGTACTCATATGTGCATGTATAAATAATATCTCTCCCAGACTCCCACTCCACTCTCTCAGATGATTGAATAGCTAGAAAGCAAACATTCTTAGCATACCTACAATAAAAGAATAAAATCGTGTAACACTTAAAATTGTAAATTTTAAAAATATGACATATCCTAACAAGAAATATATTGTTGGTACCTACCCAAAAAAATTCCATTCAACTGAAAAGTTCAAAGTTCAAGGGTCTCATTAGGTTAGGCTATTATAATATGTAACTTGGATACCTACAGTGGAAAACTGTAATAAATGTCAAACAAAGGTACTTAATTTCGAACACTGAAATAAAATTGTCATTTATTCATCCTCTAGAACTAAATAAACTGTGAATAATAAAAATTGGGACACTGCGCGGAAAATATTGAGGGAAAGATTACAAATCGCTGGCGAACTACGGGTAATGTGTCACAGAAATTCACTGCTGGTATGAATCGCCAGCGAGCACTAAATAAAAGAGGGAAAAAATACTCAAAAATTTACTACCGAATTTTTATGAATTTCCTTTGGCAAGAGCTAGAGGTTATTATTCAGTGTTATAAGTGTTCATTTCACCGTTGATATTCAGACGAGGATCGTGATGGTTGAAGTTAATTGAGTGTAATATTTTCTTATTTGAATATTTTTCTTGTCAATGCCCTTTGGGTTTGAATTGTACTTTGAAATTATGATACGTATCAAGTTTTATGAAATAATATGCTGGATTGTAACACGTTTTATGGATAGCAAGAACGTAATCCCCGGGGCTCCACCCTCCACCACCGTTCGATAAGAACGTTTTCCAGAGATAAAATTTAGCTAGACTATATTCTATCCATATACCAATGTTCAATCAGAGCCGGTCAGTTGCAGAGATTTAATCACAAATATTGAATCATCTTTACAAATTTGCACATTTAAGTATAGATATTATTATTAGTAGCATTGGTGGATTTTGCAGAAGTAATTAACATTTTTTTTTCCAATAAGTACACAGCTGTAATATTTATAGGCCTTCACGCTAGTAACAGTAAATAAATTCAGATGTAAATACGATTATAATGATTTTTTTTCAATGTGAGGGAAAATTCATCATCGCCGGACTCTTACCGACTAAAAACCTCACGCAACGCCCTTCAGCCTATGGTTGGGAGCCCCGAGTAAGCCCTCGGAAGGATGTCCCAGTACTCCCAACAGACCACGGCCACCACTGCGGCCTCGCCCAGGGGGCGGTTCGGGTGCTATCCCGCGTCTTTGGTGGGTTTCGGGTGTGATCCCGCTTCTAAGGGGGGGGCGTGCGTGAATCCCTCACGTCACGCTGCCGTCATGGGCCTGCTTTTGTAAGAACAGTGAGCAGCCCTCACACCCACAGCAGCGATGGAAGCAATGCTCTGCTTACCGCCTCTGGACCTGTTCGTACACCAGGCACGACTTCAGGCGTCAAAACAATGGACGCGCTCAAGGGTAGGTCATAGGCGCATACTGGAGCACGCAATAGAGTATGAACCTCTCGTGGAAGCCCCTAACGACAAGATACCGAAAACATACGTGTTTGACCGTAAGTACAATATATCGCTGGCAGAGTCCGCCAAGGACTACTCCGGTATAAGAGAACTCACAGTGTACACGGATGGATCCAAAACAGACCACGGATCGGGAGCAGACACCTACTCCCCGGAGCTCAACATACACTCATCAATACCTTTAGGGTCTCATGCGTCAATCTTCCAATGTGAGTGCATAGGTTTAATTAATGCCGCAAATGCAATCGACTCCAGGAAAATTGAGCACAACCACATCAGGCTCCTCTCCGATAGCGCAGCAGTGCTAAAAGCTCAGAAGAGCGCCACAATCGACTCTGGGCTGGTGCTTCAATGCCACCAGGGGCTACAAAAGCTGGCCCTAACACACAAGGTAAGCCTTCAGTGGATAAAAGGTCACAGCGGATCGAGCGGCAATGATGCAGCTGACGAACTGGCCAGATTGGGTTCCAGCACCACACCGGTGGGACCAAGCCCGATTATACCAATACCATTCTACCAGGTAAGGGCATGGCTGAGACAACGCACGAAAGAGCGGCATGAAAGGAGATGGGCACAAACAGTAAGTTGCAGGCAATCAAGGGAAGCTCTACCGAGACCCAGGCCAAAACTAGCTAGAACGTTGCTACATCTGAATAAAGGTGATCTACGAACCATGGTAGGCACAATAACGGGTCATTGCACAGTAATTAAATCGAAAAACAAAAATTTCTCAGAATCGTGAAACTAGTTCTTAATTAAGTTTCAAAATTTTACTAGCTGAAAACTGCAAAACTTCATACCTAACTCCGTATTCAATATTACTTTGGTAGAAGCTGCACTCTTGCTATTATAATTCACTCTAGTTTTATAGTCCGTAGGAACTTGGTGCACAATGCTGTAATTTCTATCTATGTTGACAGAAACTCATTGGCGGAAGTACAAGCAGCCATTTACCGGGGACTTTCCCGAGTACGTAACTCCATTAACCTATAACTGTTTATACGCCAGTTCTCTAATGGGAATTAATCCTTTTGAAACTCTTTACAGTACCGGAACCGGCGATGTACTTTACGAGACAGAAGATAAAGAAAACGGGTAAAGTCGTATAGTTTTTGATGTTGAAATTTATTTTCCTGAATGTTTGTGTTTTACAGTTTATGATCGCTGAAAATATACTCGATTTGCTAAACTTTTCACGTAATTGCCTTTTACGATACCCATGGGATGAATAAGGGTGGTGACATTAGTTATCTCTTCTCTCACCACAGGAGTAATTGTACTAATAGTCGTGCAAAGGCGTCGTACGAATGCCAATTTCTTCAGTATAAGGAGTCACCGTTAACAAAATTCATAACTAATCAAAGACACAAAATGCGTTATTACGTGAAGTAGTCTTCGACGAAATCTTTCTAATAGGCTATTTGTGGTCGAAGAATTCTGCGTATCATCTGTCGGCTGTGGTATCATTGTGAAGAAATCTCATTATAAGACTGATTTTGCAATACTTAGGTACGCATAATTTCCAAAGTCAAAAATATTTTGACTTGTTGAAGGTAACATATTTATCATCGGTAAATAATATATAAATGGCTAATATATTTACTGATAAATATGTTAAGCTTGTTAATTCAGGAACTGTATTTATGGGGTCCAGTTTTTTCTACCTTACCAACTAGGTAGAAATAGTGACCGTAAAATGCCACCACAAATAAAACCATTAACTTCTTTAAACACATTCTCTGCGTCAACTTTAATGCATTATGTTCTTCTCGGCCGATTGTAACTACGCTTTTTATAAACCTATTGAAGATACAATAACATTCTCTAGAAGTACATCTACATAATGCACTATGTACCTATGTAGTTACATTTTAACAAACTTAGAATATGATACGAGACACGGCGTGGTTATGAAAGCGTTATCATATCACAAAGTTTATGAAAGTTTCATACGCCTCAGGCGTTACCAACTTCAGACTGAACTCAGCTTGTACTCGTATGTCATTTCTACACAGTTCTATATCAAGCTAAGTACAGAAGGGTGTGTATTGACAGAGGATACGGTTTAAGTGTGTTTGATTACTTGCAGACTGTTTGCTGAGTGATTGTTGGGTCCCCGCACTTTATACCTAGATACATAATGGAATGTATACTTATAGCGTGACCTACTTTAGACTAAAGACTTACCTAATTAGTAAAGGTGGTAAGGTAACATTTGTGTCTTCATAAAATGACAATCTTTACTGCTATTAAAACTATTAAGTCAAGAGACACATTGAGTATATGTATGCATTGTTTTTTTTTTACGTGAAGGAACATCCTCATGGATGCTATGCCGGACTCCTACCGACTAAAAAACCTCATGTATCCTGCCTAACAGCCTACAGTCAGATTGTAACAACCCACTGTTGCAATTTTTTAAACCGCCCGTAAAGCCTGCTTTTCTATTTTATTTGTTTCACTCACACAATAGTGTCTATGGACACTACCTTCTAGGTACTTCTCAACTGTACTTTCCATCGGACTACCGAGCCGAAAAAGTCTCAGTAGTTCGATCATCAGATTATTTAATTGGACTACTGATACTAGAGGAAAATTCATAGTATTATTGTAGCAAAAAGATGACGTGCTGGTTATTTATGTATACTGTATTTCAATAGCTTTGCGCAAAAATGTAAACAAACATATTTGATTCTATATATCTATAGTAACTTGCAATTGAGTATTCGCCCTGATTATATTCCAGTATCCAGGAGTCATACAGTGTTCTTACAATCATTTTGACATCAAATAACTTCTTTATGACAGTTTATTTTCATTTAAAATACGTACTCAGGATAGTAAAAAATTCAATGATTTGTCATACTATATTTTTCTACTCATCTGTCTTAGACAACGATTGTCAAAACATGTTTACATTATTGCCAGATCAGGCAGGATTGAACTATACATAACATGCATCCTTAGATTTCTATGACATGAAATTGGTTCAACTTATAAAATGTAGAATTAAATAAAATTTGCACAACATTTCAAGTTCCACAATTTTTATATAGCTTCGGATGTCATGTCAACTTAGGAACGAGACCGAAACCTCTGATATTTATTTCCGGTATATAAATATCTACAGCTTCAGTTTTCGTACTGAAATCATATTGTCCATACGTACTCGTACATTATCTACTACTATCAAAAGAAGTCAATTTTAGCGTTGTTGTATTGAAACCAATTTCATGATTACATTATTCACATTACATCTAGCTAGATAATAGTGATGATAATTATAATATAATAATAACACCAAGATAAAACATGCAAAATTATAAATTTATTTATTTAAAACTTTATGCACAAATTCGTACAAAGGTGGACTTATAGCCGTAGGCATTTTCTACCAGTCGACCTTTGGGTGATGCAGAGATAAATAAGTAGAGGAAGGTGCTCCAGGTTGATATCGAGACATTCTAATGGTAGGTACTCTTCTTTGTAGTATTAATAGTATAAAAACATGCGTTAAGCCCAGATCCACTGCACTCATTCAGGCAATTAATACCCAAATAAATGCAGCAAGAACTAAACCAATCAAACACACGATCACAATAACCCATACATATTATATATACTATAATTATTATAAATGTATATATATCTATTATATATATATGCATATACATACATACTAATACACTACATATATACTTTATATAGTAATATATATTTAAACAATAAGGTAAATACATAATCATTGAAAAGAGAATGCATTTTCTATTCTTTGAAAAGCTCGCGTACTTTATGTTTGAATGTGAAACGGTTGGTGCATGTCCTGACTTCTGGCGGTAGCGCGTTCCAGAGAAGGGCTAAATAGAGATAAATAAATATAAATCATATTTTTGAGAAAATATGATTTATATACTTAGCAATATTACTGAACCGATTTGTTATTCACACAGCCTTTGTATACGCAGCACATTGGCTCTGATTACTTTTGCGCAAAATGTTGAGGTGAAGAAATTCAGATCCTAATTATAGCTCTGTTCCTCAAGCAATTAAATATTTCTTTGGATGTAATTGTATTAAATCTTAAACTGCAAATTACAAAAACCAGCAAAGCGTAAGTTGGACTCGCACTTGGTCGTAAAGTGCCCAAATGCACGACTTTTCAAAAACCACAACATCGCCACAAATAGTCCCAAACTCATATCATCTTATTCGATATCTACCAAAAATAATAAAGTCACTCTAAAGCTAACCAATAATTCCTGAAAAATAATTGTACTTACAAATAAACAAGAAAGGCGACATTTTGTATATTTGTAGTTTTTCTGTTTCCGATATGACTTAAAAAGCGTGGTACGGTTTGTTTGATTCAATTACTGGATTGCGTAATCTGCTCTGTGCGCACTGAACTAACACAATTGCAAAGGGTCTTCACTGTATCACTTTATTTTAGGACTCCGTACCCAAAGGCTAAAAACGTTTGTCTGTCTATCATCAGGCTGTATCTCATACATCGTTATAGCCAGAGAGTTGAAATTTTCACTGAAGATATATTTCTATAGCCGTTTTATCAACAAAATACTAAACACTGGAAAAAAAAAATATGAGGGGCTCTTCCGTACTTCAAATGCAATTTCTTGCCGTGTTTGGTAGGAAACCCTCCGTGCACGAGTCTGACTCACACTTGGCTGGTATCATTTTTTATTGGGTACTTAACAGAAACATGATCGCTAAGTAAGTTGAAGGTCGTATGGGTGACTTGAAATCTTTCCTCAGTAGTTAAAGGCATCCTGGGATTACGTGGGACAAAATAAAAGTAGTTAGCTGTACGTCCGCCTGCGTACCTTTTTGGGAAAAAGTCCGTGACTATATTAGGCCCCGTTTCCGTGAGAATATAAAAATAAAATAAAAGCCTGTGTAACCCCCTAATAATGTAGCTAGCTTTAGAACCCTGGGCGAGGCCGCAGTGGCGGCCGTGGGTCTGTTGGGAGTTCTGGGACATCCTTCCGAGGGCTGCCCCGGGGCTCCCAACCATAGACTGTTGGGCGTGACGTGAGGTTTTTTAGTCGGTAGGAGTCCGGCATAACATCCATGAGGATTTTCCCTCACGTTAAACAAAAAAAATAAAAGCTAGCTTTAGAATGACTAAAAAATATTAAAATTGGACCATTAGAATTTGACCTTGTTTGTTTCTTACAATTGAACAAATCTTTCCTTTTGTAGTGCAGTATAGAAGTATAAATTTAGATAAATAAATAATATTCTTTAGTGACATAATCAGGGTTCATAACAACTTATGATCCTCAGTCCTGCGCTAGTAAAAACTGTGTTGCAGGTGCAAGTTTTTGACTTAATACTAAGGTGCCAACAGTTAGGATTATTCTTTGTATTAAGTGACTCAAAGATGTAAAAAGTACTTTAAAAACCGGTCCAGTGCAAGTCGGACTCACGCACCGAGGGTTCCCTACCATAAAACGGTAAATAATCATGTTTGTTGTATGACCCCTCTCACGCCCTTAAAACTACTTTTTTTTAAATTTTAGTATTTGCTGTTATAGCGGCAACAGAAATACATCAAAATTTCAGCTCTCTAGCTGTCACGGTTCCTGAGATACAGTCTCGTGACGGACAGACAGACGGACAGTGAAGTTTCATAAATAGGGTCTCGTTTTTAGGTGACTTTAACAAGTAAACAAGATTCTCTAACCTTTTAAGTTATATAGGTATATAAAACGTGTCCGAATAATACCGTGAACTTTATTCTCTTATTTCTCTCTTTATTTGCTCGTCGATATTTTTGTTGCGTCGATAACATTGTCCAAAGCATCCTCTTTGTCCCGGAGGGTTTACCGAGATATGATGACAACAAACTTCAATAAAATATAATCTATTTTTGTGGGCGAACGTTCTGTTGCCACTACGTTTTATTTCGAATACATATAACAAAATATTTGAAAAGTCAAAAATGTATCAATACATATAATAAAATCGTAACAGGTCGCTGTCTGTACATGAAAGATAAATAAGAAAAAATATTATAGGGGAGCTTTATGAACGCAATAGAACCCAAAACAATGATTTTTAGAATTTTTGACTGTTTGTCTGTATGTCTTTACATCTGTTTGTCTGCACTTTTGTGCACGCTAATCTCAGTAACCGCTTAACCGATTGCAATGCGGTTTTCATTATTGTGTTGAGGTTTGCTCCATTTATCATTCAGTATTGGTTTCATGATAATCGGTTTATAAATAAAAAAGTTATATCACTTTAAAGAATCATACATTTACATATGAATCTAAAAAAAAATTCAATAAATATAAAACCGACTTCAAACAAATCCTGAAAAACAAAATTTACTTAGCACAAAGTAATAAGTATTTTGATTCATCTGATTTTATTCAATATCATATTGAAGTCGGGGCTAAGTAAACCCATAGGTTTATGTAGGTATTATTCATGGCACCAACTTCAATACTATCTATACTAATATTATGAAGAGGAAAGATTTGTTATTTTGTTTGTTGGTAACGAATAGGCTCCGGAACTACTGGACTGATTTGAAAAATGCTTTCACTGTTGGAAAGCTACACTCTTTGCGGTGAACATAGGCTATATTTTATTCCCGTATTCCCCCGGGAACGGAAACTACGCGGGTGAAACCGCGTGACGTCCGCTGGTTTTGAATAAAATCTGAAAATCAAAATACATATTACTTTGTGCAAATTAAATTTTAATTTTTCTGGATTTGTTTGAACTCGGTTTTATATTTTATTGAATTTTTTTTTTCATTAGGTATTTTAAGTGACGAGTGAACCGAAAAATATATCTATTTAGGTGAAAGTTTTCATCAATACAAATCAATCAAGTCCAAACACAAGGTAGCTGCTGTAAATCGTTCAGGATTTCCCTCGACAGTCTTTCGGTTCCATCATCAGATCGACTCCAGACATTCAGTAAATTGTAGTACATTAAAGCACTGAATTAAAAAGTTAACAAACGCACTGGTTGTCCCTACAATTTTCGGTGGTTGCCCTCGATTTCTCCAGGATACCATCATCAGAAGTAAACCCTATTCAACAAAAAAAGAAATTTTGAAATCCGTCTATAATTGACGGAAATATCGCTTAACATACATAAAAAAAAACATGCAGACGAATTGAGAACCTGCTCCTTTTTTTTGAAGTCGGTTAAAAATGGATAAATCTAAATGAATTGTTTTAGAATAGACTTAATCTTTAAGCTCTTTTATAATTAAGCAAACAGGGCCGTTTCACACGCTGCTTCATGAGTCTGATGAAGAAATACCTCTCCTTTCATACACCTTATGTGACACGTAAACAAAGTTGCGGGGTTAGCTAGTAATAAATCTGTATTAATTTTTTGAAAATGCTTCCTGAGGGTTCTCTTTAAAGTATCAAGACCGAAAATGTACGTCTACTCCCACCTGTTAAGTAGTTCTGTTATCAGAACTACTGGTAATTTTTCCCATTAGTTCTGTCCACAGAACAAATGGTAATGCAATTCCCACCTTAGTTAGAAAATTTTGACTGATTGCTTTGCTTTGTTCGGAAGGATCTCGAAAAGCACCCGATCGAGACACGAAATTTGTATGAAACCCTCGAGAACAACCCTAATGAATAAAAGTGTATACTGTATAGGACAAAAAGTTTACAATAAATTACCCATTTATATTGTTGAAATTGAGAACTTAATACTATTTAAGAGAAAGTTAAAAAAATATCTAATTGACAAGGTTTACTACACTATTAAAGATTGTTTGGACGAGAAAACATTTAAATGATGATTGTTAATGAGTGACATTATTTATTTGACATTAATTATATGACCTATTTTCCAATATTGACTAAATGATATTTAATTTGCAAATTAGAAATTTATGACAGTGTTATTGATTATTAGATTATTTAATTGAATTAAATTTTAATGTTTTCACTAGAATCTGCATGTAATTAGTTATAATATATAAATTGTATTTTGCATGCCAATATGAGGGCGAAACTTGGAGGACACAATGTACCTAAATTTTGTAACAACCTTTATAACCCTTGTTTGCAAAAATAAAGAATTGAATTGAATTGATAGATTTGATTCAAAGTTTGCACAAATATTGACTCAAGCGTGGAATAAATATAATATTTACTCCATGAACTCGAGGGTGAGTATATAATACACATAGGCTATAAATTATCACGCTAAATACCACAGGGGCTAAGCAGAGAACAATTCAAAACAGTGTGTATATTCGAGTAAAATGAAGAAACTGCTGAAGAATGTTTAAACCATTTTTACGTACTAACAATAAGAAGTGGCGACAACACATAAACTACATTTATCACGCTTCTCAGTCTAGGGGCTTGGCAGAGAAGGATGAAAATCTCTATGTACCTATGGGCAAAACGAAAGACTACCAAATACCTGATTATTGTCATATTGCCTGAGAATGACCAATGATTATGGTCTCAAGTTCATAGGTTCTACCTTTATGCTCAGCTCACATGAGAGCTTAACCAACCCATCTAACAAAGCCTTATTTTCCAACAGAAATATTAGGTTTGTGAACCAAGAAAACTATTCTGTAGTCACTTTTTTCAACAAGTAGAATCTTTCACAGCGAGGGGATTTGCATCGCACACCATCAAGCTGAAAGTCAGTTATTTACAACTGTGAAACGAGATCCGTCTTATAGTCACCGAATATAATGCTATCGAGGTAGAAATGTCTACGGGTTGTGGCATAGGCGTCAGTGTCGGCGAGTCAGTGTTAATAACTACTACGTATTCCCCCGTTCCTCACAATTACACCTCCCAATTTAATAGTGTACGCTTGCGTCTGCGTCACTAGCCAGTTGTATTTTGGCTGCAGAGAGCAAAGCTACTAACGTTGCTTATAGAGAACATTCTTTAAACAAAATGTATTAATCTGTAAAATCAAAGTTTAACTGGAAAATATTAAGATTTACTGCTGCCTTGGCCACCCTGACATTATACGAGTATCATTCTTAAATTGCAGATCATAATATTCTTAGTTCGTTTGTTTGTATCTAGGTTCAAGTATTACTGAAAACACTGTGTCCCAAACTATAAACTTTTTCGTATTTTTGCATCCATCACGCTACTTACTCTTCACTACACGCCTCGAGCCAACCAAAACCACACAGTCTCTATCCATCCATCTAAAGCACCCCGGGTAAATCTTCGGGAGGTCCCTTCTATCCTATGGGCTCGATAGAGAGCAACTCATAATAACATAATTTTTACGCGGACGAAGTCGCGGGCTACAGCTAGTCGTATATTATCGAAATGATAGCATTTTTATAACTGGGTTTCGTGTTATGGCTTGTTATACTTTAGAAAGCTGTTTAATACATTTGGTAAAACATTATCATGGAAATCTAGGACCTCTTTCCGAGGGCTTACCCGTGTCTTCCAGACGTAGGCTGTTGCAAAACACCATGACTGTGGTTTTAGATGGTAAGGATCCGGCATAGCATCCATAACATATTAAATAGTTGCAGGCTTTCAAAAAAGTAGCGAAAAAAATGTAGGATATAATTGAGAAAACTCCTCCTTTGTTGAAGTTGGTTAAAAAGAAAAATGTTCTTTTTTACCTATTTAAAAATATCTATTTCATATTGTCTTATTCGGAAATAAAACTCGCACCCATACAAATGGCTATAATATTTCAAAAGAAATCAGCCAAGAACAGCTTTACTTTACTTTTAACATTGGTGTTCAACCTTTTCACATATAAATAGATGTTGGGACCGTGTGGAAAGGAATGAATTTAAAATGAATGCAGGAAGGGTGAATGTTAAAAGCTTTTAACGATATATCGTTAATCAAGTTCTACTTAGTATGAAACAGTGATTTTTAAAACTATAAATCGAAAATTCTTTTTTCTGAAAAACTGAATTTTTGCCTACTTCAAAAAGAAGGAGGTTCTCATTTCAATCGGTACTTTGATGAATAAATTACAATTAGCATACATTCAGATTCGCTAATGAACGCTTATTCTTAATTTCCTCGTTGAACTTCATGTATTAAAGTATAATTAAACTCGCGTTCAACTGCAACTTTTCAGCAATAAAACATAATGAACATTACAAGCACTTTCGAATCGATTGCAAAATGTTCTAAAACTTTGGAAAAAGTTCTGAAAATCTTCATAAATAAGCAATAAATTATTTTAAAGAAAAGCTTTAGTACAATTAACAAAGTGTTCTGATAATTAAAAAAACATAAATCATGTTGTTCTTAAAAAAAACGTTACCTTCAAGTGAGTATTAAAAAAAAATCACATGTCTGCTAAAGTTAGTATCATAAAGGTGGGATGGTACTTATTAGTCCTCAATTTTACGACTGTACTAAAAGATGCTTTTTCCCAGAATAGTTTATTAATCACTTGGTCACATCACTTTATTTATGTTAGATTCTGTTCGTGTTTATTTCAATTTAGGCATCTAACGAGACAAGGTTTGTTAGCTTAATCAGTCACTCAATTACTTCATTACCGAATCCAGATATTTACAAAGTAGAGACGAGAAAATCTACTGTTGGAAAATTGACCAACAAATAAATCTCTTGTAAATTCAAATTAGTGACAAGAATACGTTTTGAAGGGTCCTCGATACCTTACCCGTTCTTTGTTATGTAAATATCTATTGCTGATGAAAGTGTGCCAACAATATTCCTTTAGCACCAGTCCATTAGAAAATGAAAGAAAATTTGGTTGAAACGAAACAACAGCTCACGGAGGACACTCCGTTAATGATATTTGAAGTACCTGCACCCAAAACTCTTTATTTGTGTAAAGGGTTAATATTAGTTTAGGACTAATGATTCATTTGCCGCTCGAATTCCTTTTGATTGAAGCTACAGGAAAAGCTTATACAATTTATTTTTCAATTTTAACAAACTCCATTAAACAGCGTCTTCTCCTTAAAATAGGTGAAGTTGTTTATCTACCCTACATTATCAAGATTAATTTTTAAGTACCTTTTTTTTTTTTTTTTTTTTTTTGTACCACTAAGGTGGCAGACAAGCATACGGCCCACCAGAAGGACTGGTGGTCACCGCAGCCTATGAACGTTTGCAACACCAGAGGCGCCACACTCGCGCTGCCGACCCTGTAAAAACCTTCTTAGACCCCTTTTGAAGAACCCCATACTGTAGGCGTTTGGGAAAACCGAGGCAGGAATATCATTCCACAACCTAAGCGTTCGCGGAAGAAAACCCCTATCGGATCTAACCGTGCTCGAACGCTCCGGACGTAGGGTGTGAGGATGAAATCCCTGTCTATGGCGAGCGGTGCGATGATAGAACGTAGCCGTGGGCATCATGTCAAACAATTCCTCAGAGCACATACCATTGTACAGGCGGTAGAACACGCATAAGGAGGCAAAGTCTCTCCTGTCGCGAAGAGGTTCAACACCACCTGTCAGTATAGGATCGTTGACAACTCTCACAGCTCGCCTCTGCACCGAGTCAAATGGACGAAGCTGATATTCGGGTGCCCCCGCCCATAGGTGACAGCAGTACTCCATGTGTGGCCGCACTTGCGACTTATAGAGAAGCAGTGTTTGCACCGCAGTAAAGTACCGCCGCGCCCTGTTGAGCACACCGAGCTTCTTGGACGCGAGCTTGGCCTTGTCCTCCAAATGACTGCGGAACTGAACGTCACTGGAAATGTCAACACCAAGGATCCCTATACTTTTAGAGATGGAAAGAGATGTGCCCTGGAATTGTGGCGCTACAGTAATTGGGGCTTTCTTAGCGGTGAAGAAACACGCCTGTGTCTTCGAAGGGTTGAACTGGACAAGGTTTTGTCTACCCCAATCGGACACTCTAGTAAGAGTAGCCTCGATTTCAGACACAAGCTGTTCACGACTCTCTTCCACTGCGTCCCGAGAGATACCGGGGCGGCCTGTGTAACAAGTGTCCCCCGTACTGTCGTCTGCATAACAATGAATGCCGTCAATAGACAACATGTCATTGATATGCAGCAGAAACAGAGTAGGGGACAACACTGACCCTTGCGGTACTCCAGCGTTAATGGCCATGCAGTCAGAACAGCTGCCGTCGACAACAGCCCTGATGCTTCTACCGGCCAAAAAGCTGGACACCCATCCGCATAATCTCTCGGTCAGTCCGTAGGAGGGCAATTTTTTAAGAAGACCACGGTGCCAGACCCGGTCAAAGGCTTTAGAAATGTCGAGGCTCACTGCTAGAGCCTCGCCCTTACTCTCGATAGCCGTCGCCCATCGGTGTGTGAGGCACACGAGAAGATCGCCCGTCGAGCGACCGTGACGGAAACCGTACTGCCGGTCACTGAGCAGGTCGTTTTCCTCAAGGTACCTCAGGAGCTGTGTATTAATTACACGCTCCATCACCTTAGACAATAGGGAGGTGACGGCTATAGGCCTGTAATTGGCCGGGTCGGTCCTATCACCCTTCTTGGGCACAGGATGCACATACGCGATCTTCCACGACGCCGGGACTTGTCGCATGGAATATGAAAGCGTGAAAAGACGTGTAAGTACCGGACACAACTCTGAACCACACTGCTTAAGTACCACCGCGGGTATACCGTCCGGCCCACTCGACTTATGAACGTCCAGAGAACGAAGCTCCCGTCGGACGTCCCGCTGTGTAAATTTAACTTCCGGCATGGAAGTTCCACACCACGGAACGTCCGGCGGCACAGCACCCCCGTCGCTCATGGTCGAGTTAGAGGCAAATAGAAAACCCAGAAGGTCGGCCTTCTCCCTGGCACTCTGGGCGAGACTACCGTCGGGTTTAAGCAAAGGTGGTAAACCAGACTTACAGAAGTTTCCCTCGGCAGCTTTGGCAAGCGACCAGAATTCACGACTCCCTGAAGGGTACCCCGCTAGCCGCTCACCAATTCTGCCGACGAAGTCGAATTTAGCCCTGACAATTGCTTTTTTGCTGGCCCTCGAGGCGGCATTTAATTTGCGTTTCACCTCAGAGATGTTAGGATCCGAATTTGCACGAGCCGTGGTCCAGGCTCTGTAGGCAGATTCTTTCAGCATCAAAGCTTCTCTGCAGAGCCGATTGAACCACGGTCGCTTTTTTGCTCCCACAGGGATCCAGCGGTTGGGAATGAAGCACTCCATGCCCTCCAAGATCCCCTCAGCGACTGCTGCAGCGCAGGAATCCAGATCGTCTGAGTCAAAACAAAGCCGCCTCCACGGGTACGACGCGAAGAACTCCCGCAGTCCATCCCAGTCTGCTGACTTATAGTGCCACACATGTCGCCACTCCTTGGGCCGAGGTGGTTCAGGCCTTGCGAGAGGCACATGCGCCCGAATGATACAGTGGTCCGACGAACCGAGCGGAGCATCCACTGAGACGGTGTATCCATCCGGACGCGTTGTCAGCAGGAGGTCCAGCAATGCACTATGCTCGTTCACCTTGTCTGGTATTCTCGTATGGGATTTAACCAGTTGTGAGAACCCATAGGTCAGGGCAAATTCGTGAGCAGCATTCCCCGCAAAGTTTGTCATCCGGGAGCCCAACCAGTCAACATGATGGCCGTTGAAATCCCCCAGAATCACTATCTCCGCAGAGGGATACCGCTCAATCACCTTGTCAGTCGATTGTTGCAGGTGGTCAAAAAGGCGAACTGTGTCCGTGTTACCGCTGTGAGACATGTACACGCACGCGTAGATCCGAGTGTAGCCCCCGTGATCCACGCGCGCCCATAACGTAGACAGGTCCCTGTCTTCAAGGCTTGTGAGACGGCGACAGCAGACATCATCACGGACGTACATACATACCCCGGCTTTCGGCTTGAAGTTGTACTCAAGCTTATAGCCAGGGTACATTAAGTAAGATGTATCGCCCGGGCATGAAATCTGCGTCTCCGTCAAGAAAAAGAGTGTCGGCTTCGCAGTTTCGAGATGGTGGTGGACTACGTTGAGGTTCTTGTGCATACCACTGATGTTGCAAAGGTCCATGTAGAGTGTGGACGACGATGCCGCTGTGTATACTGTTTCTCTTTTCTTACCTTTAGCCATGTTGTTTTTGTGAAGAAAAAGGGGGGTTAAAAAAGTTAAGGAGTGCCTGTGTGCCGGTGGCGCAAGAGACTAATCGAGACTCTAACTAACCAATGGCAGACAGAGGTAGTGCGGTAGATTGGCACGGCGTACGGAAGGGCCCCGGTCCTCCCCCGATGCAGTGGCCGCGTCCACTCCGGTGTCCTCCTCCGGCACGACCACAGCACCAGGGACTTTACACAGGCTGCTGGTTCAGCCTCCTGGGGCGGAGATTATGTGTGTACCTCTGTAAATATCAGTTATCTTTTGATATTTGTTGATTTACGATACATTATTAACGCTGCAAATTAAAATATAAAGAATATGACAGCTCTGGGGTATCCTTGCGAGGGTTTACCCGGGGCCTCCAACCGACGTGAGGTTTTTTAGTCGGTAGAAGCGCGGCATAGCATACATGAGGATTTTCCTTCACGTAAAAAAAAGACTATGACAGCTACCTTGTTATTGCGTAGATTTTGCTACATTGTTTTGCAAAATTTTTGTTTACGTAATGGAATAACACTATCCCCAGGGACATATTATAGAGTTTTGACGACTTCATCGGCCGTCTGAGCGCCAACTTGTTCACCCGCACTCTTCAGTTATTTTGTCTGTTGAACTTCCGAATCTGCCATCGTTCCACATATTTATGTTTTTGATGGGACCGTTTTTATCGGTAGCAAGTAAATGTGCAACTGCCCTGGTTTATGAAACATTTGGCAACTATCTCAGTAGGTACTTTTAGTAGTAGGTAGTACGAATCATAATATATTATCTTTGGTAATAGTTAAGTGTGTGTCTGTACGTGTGTGTAGTTTATTACATGCTCAACTACAGTTATCATGGCAGCTACTGCTGAGGTCGCAAATATTTTAGTAAATGAAAATCAAATTAATGTTGCGTAAAATAAACTTATTACCTACATTTATTTTTATGGGATTGACTGTCTGTAATATATAATTTAGTATAAGGTTTCCTTTCAAGAAAATCTACGTCTAAAATAACAAACCTACATTTCTGTATTATGTAGAATCACCGGTCCTTCTGGTGGGCCGAATGCTTGTCTGCCACCTTAGTGGTATAAAAAAAAACGCAACGGAATCTCATTTATCTTTCGGAATCATGTACTTTTTTTCAAACTACCCTTAGCTACGCACACTCGCGCACAAACCCGAACCTGGTACATTACTATGAGAATCCTTTGACCTTGTGTCCGCGAAATTCGGTGAGCGGTGTCTTTTATGTGCGTAGCCCTAGCGCACTTTGTATGTAGATTTTCTTCTGTAGGTACATTATTATTTTGTACTGTAAACATTCAGGAATTGAAATAATACAAACATGTACAGTATAAACAGATAATATAATTATTTGACACTGTCAACTTATAAATATTACATAATATAATAGGTACCAATGTCTTTACAACATGAAAACGATCACTACGTGATAATTTAAGTAGTGATTTATTTAAATATGAAAATTAGTCTGAGTAGGCAATGATTCGATGAAATGTGCCTAGTGATCCCGATAACCCATTGGATTGTGTGTTATTTCGACCAAAAATGGGGGTATTTGAAAAAAAAAAAACTATTTTTTTGGTCAATTTTTTAAATAAGTATCAAAATCGTGTAACGGAAACGTCGTTTGCTTAAAAAAGTAATGTTAAATGGAGGAATTAAAAAAAACTGGTTCAATTTTCGCAATTTTCCAAATTACCCCCTTGTAATTATATTTTGGTTTTAATCCCTAACTCTAGTACCCAGTAGTACTGTGACTAGATATAAATAAAACAAGAAAATAAAACAGCTTAAAAATTATGGAATGAATATTCTAAAACTACACTTGCGGACATAAAAACTGGTCCACATTAAAAACGATAGCACAATATTTGTGTATAAATAATTGCTAAATTCTATGTTTTTCATTTCAATACTATCCATGGAGATAAAACTTTGATGATAATAATAAACGTGCGATTTGGAATAAAGTTTAATTATTTAATATAATGATGAATAGATGATAAACATTTACCTCCATGATAGTATTGAAATGTGTAATACAAAGAGATTGTTATAAATATGTATAGTATTTTCATATTGTTACTTCAACATCAAAATATTCAAAATTAATGTTGAAGTTGCAATGCGTTCAGTGAAAATCGGAATTATTTTCTACAAAATGGCATATTTAAGAAGAAACAGTCTTATGACAAATCACTTTTAAAGTAGGTAGGTACATTACAAAATCCCTTAACAACATTTTTTTTGCAGTTTTTGTTTAAGGATCCTATCCTACCTTATCCATTTCCTTGTCCGTGAATCCCTTCCTACCCCATCCTGATCCGCTCCACTATCCGCCAAGCCAAGGTCGCCGTGCCGATGAGCTGCGTGGCTACGGGCGAGCGTAGTCTTAAGCGTGCCTAATTGCCCTGGGCCCGGGCGAACCCAAAACAAGGCTAGCCTTACCTGGACAAGCGGGGCTCTGTTCAGGTGGACCAATTTAATTCCCTAGCTTCTCGTGGGAACGCTATGGTAGTGAAATTTAAAACCAAAAACGGCGGCGATGTGGTTCGCCACCCATCACGTCTCGTTTCCCATCGAGGCGAAAAGTGGACTAGGGTTAGCCACTTTGCTACATTAAATGTGAGAGGAGGAATGAAAGATAAAATTGAGGAGGTATGTAAGATGATGCAAGAGAGGCATCTTGATATTTTGTGTGTGAATGAGACAAAGCGGAAAGGATGTGACACCACGACACACGGAGCCTATACGGCCTATTGGTCAGGTGTAGCCACAACCAGCACTGCATGCCAGGGGGTCGGTGTACTACTTTCCGCGAGAATGAATGAGTGTGTGACAGAGTATGAATGTGTGAGCCCAAGACTCCTTTGGCTAAGACTGAAGGTTGGACTTACCCGCATCTTTGTTTTGGGAGTGTATGCTCCGCAGGATGCGCGGTGGCACCGGTCTTCAAAAGACCAAAGCGAGAGGCAGGCATTTTGGGAGAGTATGAGTGATATTCTGGATAAATGTAAACGAAACGAGAGAATAGTGATGTTAGGTGATTTTAATGGTTGGGTGGGAGTGAAGCGCGATGGATACGAAAGTGTATTAGGAAAGTTTGGTGATGAACGAGTGAATGTAAATGGAGAAAGCTTGCTAGAAGTATGTTTGGAAAGGAATCTTGTGGTAACTAATACCATATTCAACCACAAGGATATCCACTTGTATACAAGAGAGGAGAGAGATCAGAGAAGCATGATTGACTTTGTGATAGTAGACGCAAGACTGAGAAAGAAAGTGCTAGACACTCGGGCGTACCGTGGCACCGGGATCGACACAGATCACTTCTTGGTAATTAGCCGGGTAAGGGGTCTGTTTCAGCGGTGGCGACATCGTGTGCATATACCCGTTAGTGTACTAGAGCGAATAAAAGTTGAGAATTTACAAGAGTTAGGCATAAAAGAGGCATTTGTGAGTAAACTGAGTGAAAAATTTGAAAACCTAGATGAAATATGTGAGATTGAAGAATTATGGAAGCCGTTTAAGGAAGGACTTGTGGAAGTTGCGATTGAAGTGTGTGGGGTTAGCAAAAGACGACAAGGATGTATGGCAAAGGGAATGAGTGCGGAAGTTCTTAATGCGTTGACTGGCAAGAAGAAAGCATGGTTGGACTGGTTGGCTACAAAGGCCAATCAAAGAATGCAAAAGGCAACGGATGAGGATGTAAAAATGGCAAAGGATGAATATAAAAAGTATAAACGTGTTGCAAAAGAGACGATGATGAGAAAGAAAGAGAATGATAGAGAAAAATTTGATAAAAGGTTATCTGAAGACTTCCAACGGAATATTAAATTTTTTCGGAAGTCCATAAGAACAGTGAGGAGTCAGCAAACAATGTCGCCGCTCAATCACATCAGAAACCAGGATGGAAGTTTTGTAAGAGGAGAAGAATGTGTGCTAAAGAGATGGAAGGAATATTTTGAGAGTTTATTCGAAAAAGAAGATATACAAGGCGATACGCGTGTTTTAGAACTGAATGAATTTGGCGATGAAAGCGAGTTAAGTATGGGAGAAATAGTGGAAGCGTTGAATTGTATGAAAGTAGGAAAGGCTGCTGGAATAGATCGGATTTCTGTCGAAATGCTGAAAGCTGGACGTGGCGTGGTAGCTTGCCAGCTGTACCGCCTTTTTAACTTTTGTTGGCGAAGTGGCAGAGTACCAGCAGAACGGTGTAAAGCTGTCATTGTGCCGCTTTACAAAGGAAAAGGGTCGCAGCAAGAGTGCAAAAACTACCGCGGCATAAGCTTGCTCAGCATCGTCGGCAAATTGTATGCAAAAGTGTTGATAAAAAGAGTGATGAATGAAACTGAAGGAAAAATGTGGGATGTGCAAGCAGGATTTATGAAAGGAAGGGGATGTACGGATCAGGTCTTTTCCTTACGATGCGTAGCTGAGAAAGTTTTGGCTAAAAGTCAAAAGGTCTATTGCATATTCGTGGACTTGGAAAAGGCCTATGACAGAGTGGTGAGGAATGAACTGTGGTCAATATTGTCCATGTATGGAGTGAACAGCAACTTGATACGGGCACTGAGGTCTCTCTATGAGGGTTCTAGTGCTTGTGTCAGGATCAACGGGGCCTGCACGGACTTCTTTCACATTGAAAAGGGTGTGAGACAGGGCTGTGTAGCGTCTCCGTGGCTGTTTAATCTGAGGTGTAGTAATATAGTCTATGACAGACTTTAGTATAAATATAGTTACTTTGTATTTTAAGGGGGAGTAATAAATGGTAATCGTTCGAGAACAGTTGTTTCAATAACACAACTCCCCTCATGGCGACCCTTGCCATATTTGGGATCTGTGACGCGACGCGATGCACTCTCATTAAAAGTGAATAGCGAAATTAATAAAACATACCTAATAGAAAACAAAGCGTGTAATGTGTTCAACAAAATAATTTATAAACTTTTAAATCAAAATGTGTCGGTCCAACGTCGAAAAAGATACGGTGTTCGTAAATCAGAATGCTCTTGGTGAAAATTCTGCTCACGTTGAAGAACTAAAAACGCACGTTTCTACAATAAGTATCATGCTCATCGTAATATGCATTTTATTCGGTGTTATGCTTGTGTATTTTGCATGGAAAAACTATAAAAAATGTCATCATTCCTGGATCCGGGACCAAATACAACAAAACAATTTCCGACGGTCATTTAACTCATTCACCCGTTCCAGAGCCAATCGTGAAGAAAACGAGATACGTATTCCAATGAAGTAATTAAAATAGTATAATTTTTGTATCGGTGCGTATTATGGTGTATCAATTTGTTTAACTATAAAATAAAGTGCTTAATTATGTGAATAAGTGCAAAATAAATAGAAGTGTTTTTTTTTAATACCAATAGTTCGCGAAATTGTATAAAAACAATGGACAGAGGGACAATTATAAACTTTAAATGTAGTGTTAATTATCGTCTTATTATTAGTAATCTAAAATAGTTTAGATAGTGTTGTGTATCATTGTGAGAAGTATCAACTTACACTCGTGTCCCCTACTATTGTAACTCAATAAAGGACTATGGTATGTATTAATATATTATTTTGTATAGGGTTATGGAAGATGAATTATTATCATGTTTAGAGGAACTTAAAGTAATTAGAAAATATTTAATTAAAAAAGGAAAGTCGAGATATAAGGGTAATATTATAAAAAATAAATTGCATGAGACTGAAATTATATACAACAAGAGCAATGACTTAATTAATTATTTTATACAGAATCAAAATACTAAGTATAAAATTTTATCATCTTTAGATTCATTAAGAAATGTAATAAATAACTATCACCAGGAAATAATTGAATTATGTACTAAACCAAAAGTTGAAAGTGATAGTGACAGTGATTATTGTGAAGCGAGGCCAAATACCGATATCATCATGGAATTTGACTTAAAAACGGCGTGTAGTTTGATTCCTGTTATGAATGGTAACGAGAATAGCACCAAAAGTATCATTGACTCCATAGAAATGTACGCAGATATGCTTTCAGAGGCAGGTAAAAAATTGCTCATAACATTTGTTTTAAAGAGTCGTTTATCCGAGAATGCTAAACTCCGTATGTCTCAAGGATATTCATCTACAATCGATTTTGTAAGAGATTTACGAAATAATCTCCTGACTAAAAAATCTTTCACAGCCATTCATTCGCGGTTACAAAATGCAACACAGGGTTGGCGTACTATCGACCAGTATGGTACAGAATTGGAAAAGTTATTCACCAATTTAACCATATCGCAAGCAGAGGGTAACTCTGAAAACTTTTCAGTTCTGAAGCCTTTAAATGAAAAGTTAGCTATTAAAAGATTTGCCGATGGATTGAGTGATTCGCGCCTAGGTACTATTATAGCAGCGCGTAACTATGATAGCTTAAAGATAGCAATTCAGGCAGCTAAGGACGAGGAGCTGGCGGCGCCATCGACATCTGCAGGTGACAGTGTGATGCAGTTTTCACGTCGTGGTAGAGGTAAGATGCATGTTAATAAATATTATAAAGGAAATTCGCACCAGCAAAATTTTCATAATTTTGGTAAAAATTACACTAGAGGTAGTTTTAACAATTTTTCTAACACTAGTAGAAACCATTTTACAAATTCACGTGGTAGAATGTTCTATCATCCCCGTGGTACAAATAGAAGTACATACAATAATATGAACCGAGGAGGATTTCACCCAAACGAGAATCGATCGAGTTATAAAACTCATAGTAGTGGAAATAATCAACGAGTATTTTATACTAATCAATGCTATAATAATGAGCCTATGAGTTCAAACACAGTGGAAGAAGATACAAAAGAAATGCAGTTTTTTCGAGTTGAAACATAGTATTTTAGCATTACATGGTAAAGCAAAATTTTTGACTTTTTATTTAGGAAATAGAAGATATTATTGGTTAGTAGATACTGGTGCGTCATTATCTGTTATTAAGAGAGATGCATTACCTCATAACATTTGTGTAACTAGAGATGAGACTATTATAAATGGTATTGGTGGTCAGATTCAATCAAACGGGATTGTTCACCTTAGTTTGACTCACCGTGATGAGCAATGTTCTATTGATTTTAATATTAAGTTTCATGTTTTTGATAGTATACCTTTAAAGGCAGATGGAATATTAGGCTTAGACTTTCTTTGTCAATAGGCCCTGAATATCAACTTGAGAGATAATGTCATCACCTTATGCCAAAATGGAATGGAATATTCGGTAGCACTTCGTGACTCATTAGATTACTCAAGTGAATTGTTATACATTCCAGGTCGAAGTGAATCAATACACTATTTATTTTTGGACATTGACATAAAGGGAGACTGTGTTATTCATAGTAAACAGTTAGCGGAAAATGTTTTTTTAGCGGGATGTATCGGAAAAATAAAAAATAATAGATTACCAGTTAGAATTTTAAACACAAATGAACATGATCTTACCTTACCCATGTTCAAACCGGATATGGACCCGATTGAAGATTATAACTTATGTGATTTTAAACCTAACTCTAACGGCTTAGAACGAGCAAAAAAGTTATTAAATATTTTAAAATTAAATGATTTAAATTCGGAAGAACGAACGTCTATCCAAGAATTATGTTCGAAATATTCGGATGTTTTCTTTTTGCCCGGTGACAAATTAACAACCACTAACATTTATGAGCAATCAATAACTTTAAAGCCTAATATAAACCCCGTTTATGTTAAACAGTATCGTTTACCTCATTCTTTGAAAAGTGAAGTAAATAATCAAATTCAAAAGATGATTAACGATGATATAATAGAGGAAGCAAAAAGCGAGTGGTCAAGCCCTATTTTATTAGTGCCCAAGAAGAGTGAAAAGGGTAAAAAGTGGCGGCTTGTAGTTGACTATAGAAAGCTTAACAATTGTATCGTAAATGATAAATTTCCTTTACCGAATATCACTGATATTTTGGACTCTCTTTCTGGATCAGTATATTTTTCACATTTAGATTTAAATCAAGGATATTACCAAGTAGCTCTTGACAAAGATAGCAGAGAGTACACTGCGTTTAGTACAGCCTCAGGACAGTACCATATGAAAAGATTGCCGATGGGCTTAGCCTTAAGCCCAAGCGCCTTTAGTAGGGTTATGTCAGTAGCGATGTCAGGATTAACTTATGAAAAATGTTTCATATATTTAGACGATTTGATAGTATTTGGTAGAAATTTAAGTATTCACAATAAAAACTTGACAGATGTTCTGGAAAGACTTAGAAAAGTTAACCTGAAATTAAATCCTGAGAAATGTAAATTCTTGAAGAAAGAAATACTTTATTTAGGTCATTTAGTTACAGAAAATGGAGTTTTACCCGATCCAGCAAAAATTGAAGTACTACAAAAGTACCCAGTTCCAACAAGTACCGATGAAGTAAAAAGATTTGTAGCATTTTGCAACTATTACCGAAAATTTATTGATAATTTTGCTAAAATAACTTATCCCTTAAATAAATTAACTAGAAAATATGAACAATTCAACTGGACTACAGAGTGTCAAAGCGCATTTGAAACATTAAAACAGGCTTTGATAACTCCACCAATATTAGAATTTCCAGATTTTTCAGAGGAAAATGAATTTATTATTCAAACAGATGCTTCAGGTACAGCTGTAGGAGCAGTGCTATGCAATAAAAATATGAAGCCAGTAGCATATGCTAGCAGACCCCTCAATAAAGCGGAATTGAACTATCCAACTATTCAGAAGGAGTTAGTTGCTATTGTTTGGGCCGTAAAGTATTTTAGGCCATATGTGTATGGTAAACCATTTACTATTATGACAGATCATAGACCTTTAATTTATTTATTTTCGATGAAAGATCCTTCTAGTAGACTTTTCAAATTTAGATTAGCATTAGAAGAATATAATTTTAAAATTTTATACGTGAAAGGAAAAGACAACAGTGTTGCAGACGCATTATCAAGAATAAGTGTAACATCAGATTATTTAAAACAGATGAATGATGAAATTATGTTAGTAACAACTAGAGGACAAAAGAGGCGTTTAGATTTAGAAGAACAAATAAATGCCCCTGGTATTAGTAATCCCGACGACGTGAGGCCTGATCAACCACAAGTAGTCGAGATACTAAAACAGCCAAGTAATTCAGTAGAAATGACTTTTATAGGAGAGGACGAAATACATGCATTAAAAATACAAAATAATGTAATTAATGAAGAAGAATGTTTTATTTACAGTAGTGGTAGAAAAACGTTATTTATAAATCTCAGTTTTAAAGCACAATTTACGCGAGCCGAATTTGTGTCAAAACTAAGAGACTTTTGTAACAAAGTAAATATAAGTGAACTATGCATAGTAAAAAATAATAATGAATATGAAACTTTTATTAAAGAGTTTTTAAAAGAGATAAAAGATAGAAAGGATTGGACCGGTCCACGAGTTTATGTGTTAAGAGGAGTTAAGCGAATTGACGATAAAGAAGAAAGAAATTATATTTTACATGATTTTCATCTACTACCCACAGCAGGTCATGCAGGTGTACGTAGAATGACAAATAATATTAAGAGACAATTTTACTGGCCAGGCTTAGACAACGATGTGAAAGAATTCGTTAAAAAATGTACTTTGTGTCAAAAAATGAAGCATTGTAGGTATATCAAGGCGCCCATGGAAATAACTACAACGGCTTCACATGCTTTCGATAAGATCTATCTCGATATTGTAGGACCTTTAGAAGCAGACTGCGAAGGAAATATTTACATATTAACGCTTCAATGCGAACTTACTAAATTTGTAGAGGCATATCCTCTAAAAAACAAAGATACGGTAAGTGTAGCTAAAGCATTTGTAAATAACTTTATATTGAGATTTGGAATACCAAATACGTTGGCAACTGATCGTGGAACAGAATTTGTTTCTTCGGTTATGGAGCAGGTATGTAAACTTTTCAATATTAATAAACTTACATCTACAGCATATCACCACCAGTCAATAGGTGCGCTTGAGAATGCCCATAAACATTTAGGTTCATTCCTAAGACTACAATGTAATGGTCAAAAAGAGACATGGAGTCAGTGGCTACCATTTTGGTGCTACAGTTTTAATAATACTGTTCATTCAGAAACCAAATACACACCATTCGAATTAGTTTTTGGTAGAGCTAGTATTTTACCTTGTAGAGTAAGTCAGTATGTAGAACCTTTGTATAACCCAGACAGTTATCCTTTAGATCTTAAGTATAGGCTACAAGTAGCACATCAAGATGCTCGTAATAATCTAGTATTAAGTAAACAAAACCGTAAAGCTAATTATGATAAAACCACTAATAATATTACTTATGTTAACGGACAGTTAGTATTAGTTAAAAATGAGGTAGCTAATAAGTTAGATGTACAATGGCATGGACCATTTGTAGTTTTAGATGATTTAGGAGTTAATGTCAGAATATTGAAAAATAATAAACATTATGTCTTGCATAAAAATAGAACAAAACCGTTTGTATCATAAATGTAGATTAATGTCTTTAAATAACAAAGTTTTAAATTGCCTTTAAATATTTAGTAAATACAAAAAAAAAAAAATATGTTTACATTTTTTTTTCTTTTTCTCACCCCCGAGGTGAGGTGTAGTAATATAGTCTATGACAGACTTTAGTATAAATATAGTTACTTTGTATTTTAAGGGGGAGTAATAAATGGTAATCGTTCGAGAACAGTTGTTTCAATAACACAACTCCCCTCAAATCTATACATGGATAGTTGTCTGAAAGAACTGCAAGAGAGTATGTATGGCTTAAAAATGAATGAACTGACCGTCAAATGCCTCCTATACGCTGATGATCAGGTGATATTAGCATCATCAGCGGAGGAATTGCAGCTGATGGTTAATAGTATGAATGAGGCTCTAAAAAGTAGAGGAATTAAAGTTAATGTAAACAAGACGAAAGTTATGGTTTTTGAAAGAGAAGAAAGTATGACGAATTGCTCAATCTTCATTGAAGGGCAAAGAGTGGAACAGGTGAAAGAATTTGTATACTTGGGTTCCAAATTTGTAAGGGATGGAAAGTGTGACCAGGATATTGAGCGAAGAGTTTTGGCAGGAAATCAAGTGAATGGGGCTATGTACACCTTTATGAGCAGTCAAAATGTGTCTGAGAAGGCCAGGTTGGCTGTACATAGGGGAGTGCTCATCCCTACACTTATGTATGGTAGTGAAAGTTGGGTATGGCAGAAGAAGCATGAAAGCAAAATTAATGCAGTGGAAATGAGAAGTCTGCGAAGTATAGCTGGAGTGACTTTAATGGACAAAAAAAGAAATAGCGTGATAAGGGAAAAATGTGGTATAACAGAAGATGTAGTGACTAAGATCGAAAAAGGGATGCTTAGATGGTTTGGACACGTGGAGAGAATGGATGAGAATAGACTGACAAAGCAGATTTATGAGGCGAGAATGAATGGGCAAACTGGTAGGGGTAAACCTCGGCGTACGCATGCCGATCAAATCAGAGACGTTCTGGAAAAAGGCAAGGTCAAGAGTACCCTTAACCGGCGAGCGTGTATGAAAACAGTTATGAAAGTAGAAGAAGCGAAAGTTGTATGTCAGGATCGTAGCAAGTGGAAAGCCATAGTCTCTGCTTACCCCGATGGGAAACAAGCGTGATTATATGTATGTATGTATGTATGTAGATGGCTTAGAGATAGTAGGGAGCATAAGTTTTGCAATATAACGCGAACAATACAAGTTGTTTAATAGTTTCGGAAACAACTTCAAAACTGACATCAGACTACTATATAGCCACAAACTCTTGGTTACACAGTTCACTGATAGCACTGAATACTATGTATGTATCGTATAATAGATTTAATCATATAAAAGGTAAGTACAAGGAGTATGTATAGGACAGGGATACGAACCGTTACCGCTGCGTGTAAACCAACCAAAGAGGACGGTGGCAACAATCCACTATTCAAACAAACATCTATCTTCACCATTCCGCATTAGGGTTCCTACACAATGGTAATATGTTAAGGCTAGATGGTACCCGCCGCACTTTTCGTGTTACCGCTTCTCGTGGGAATTTTATCCCGGGATAAAAGTAGCAAATGTGTTATTCCAATATATAATCTATCCTTGTACCAAATTATATTTATATCTGTTAAGCCGTTAGAGCACAGATTACTAAATAGTTACTTTAGCGTGAAACATTCACACTCGCAAATATTCGCATTATCATACACCTAGTACCTATTTGCAAAAAGTAAGATGGCTGATCGCACATTTGTCAGCACCGTACGCGCCGCACGCGCCGTACGCGCCGCATTTCCTGATAGCCTCGCACATACGCGCCGTACGCGCCGCACGCGCCGTACGCGCCGTAAGCAAATTTTTGGTATTGCCAACTATAGCAGTTTCTTTTACCTCTGGTGTGAAACGGTACAGTGAGTGGTATAGTGACAGTGGGCTATGAGGGGAAGATCCCTTCGGAACAGAATGTACAAAACGCAAAATGAGGACCACAAGCAAAATGTACAAAACGCAGAATGTACATAAAGCAAAATGCACAAAATGTAAACAACTCGCAAAATGTAGACAACGCAGATTGTGCACGTTATGGCTTGTCTTTATAATAATAGGTTTAGATCGGCAAAACAAATGAAGATCGGCGAAACAAATGAAGATCGACAGTACAAATGACGGTTGGATAAACTAATGACGATCGAAAAAACAAATGCAGATCACTAAAACAAAATACTATAAGCAAGTTGATAATGTCAAAAATTACTTGCAGCCATATTTTGTAATCTAAATGCGATTGTCATTCAAAAAAATAGGTGCAAGCAAATCTCGACCTTAATGACTTTTCTCTAAAAATGAGCTTCTAGGCGTTTATAGACATCACCTTAGACCATATAACACGGGACTAGCCTTTGCGAACCACCGCATACTAAAATATTCTGCCAGTTTTCATACAAGTGAAGGGGGAAACACAAAGACATATAAAATTTCATTGCATTTAAAAATGTATTAATCGACAAACGCGTAATGGCTGTTGTGTGTTAATTGTTATTGTACAGTCAACTACAATGTAATGTACTAGTTTAATCATATAAAATGATGTACTGATGTACAGGCTTTTCATAAAGCCAAAAGACCAAATGGTCATGTGCAATGGCAGAAAACAATGCTTAAGTAAGGCGCATCCTGTGGTTAGATGATCTAAGGACATCACTGATCACTAATATATAAAAAATAAATAGATAATATGCATGCTCATAAGGTTGAAATTTGCTTGAACCCTATTTTTGTAATCTAGATGCTATAACCATTCATAAAAATAGGTGCAAGCAATTCTCGACCTTATGAACATGAATAATATTTATTTAATTTTTACATATTCGTGATCAGTGATGTCTATAAACACTTAAAAGCACATTTTTAGAGAAGTGTCATTAAGGTCGAGATTTGCTTGCACCTATTTTTTTGAATGGCAATCACATCTAGATTACAAAATATGGCTGCAAGTATTTTTTAATCTTATCAAATTGCTTATAGTCTTTTGGTTCATTGATCTGCATATGTTTCTTCGACCGTCATTTGTTTTGCCGATCGTAATTTGTTTATCCGACCGTCATTTGTTTTGCCGATCGTCATTTGTTTATCCGGCCGTCATTTGTTTTGTCGATTTTCATTTATTTAATCAGGTTCTTTCCCACCGTCCACCTTCCCAGACCACCTGGGTGTACGGTGGTAATTTTTTTTTAACTACGGTTCACCTCTCCAGTAAATCGTAAATAGATATGGGTGACGGTTAACCTCACTTCAATGCGCAGTTTCCTCGTGGTTATACTAGTTTTTCACACCAGTATGACCACGAGGATATAAATGTCCTCGTAGTCATACTATCATTTTAACACCCCCTTTAGAAAGTTAAGTAGCGAATTAATTATCATATAGCGAATGGAGATCGAAAAAACAAATGAAGATCGGCAAAACAAATGAAGATCGACAAAACAAATGAAGATCGACAAAACAAATGAAGATCGGCACAACAAATGAAGATCGGCAAAACAAATGAAGATCGAAAAAACAAATGAAGATCGGCAAAACAAATGAAGATCACTAAACAATTAATGAAAGTAAGATAAACAACTGAAAGTCGACAAAACAAATGAAAATCGACAAAACAAATGACGGTCGGATAAACAAATTAGGGTCGGATAAACAAATGACGATCGGCAAAACAAATGACGATAGAAAAAACAAATGACGATAGAATAAACATATGCAGATCAATAAAACAAAAGACTATAAGCAATTTGATAAGATCAAAAATACTTGCAGCCATATTTAGTAATCTAGATGCGTTTGTTATTAAAAAAAATAGGTGCAAGCAAATCTCGACCTTAATGACACTTCTCTAAAAATGTGATTTTAGGCGTTTATAGACATCACTGATCACGAATATATGAAAAATAAATAAATATTATGCATGTTCATAAGGTCGAAATTTGCTTGCACCCATTTTTTGTAATCTAGATGATAACACCATTCAAAAAAATAGGTGCAAGCAATCCTCGAACTTATGAACGTGCATTATATATATTAAATTTTCACATATTCGTGATCAGTGATGTCAATAAATGCCTAAAAGCACATTTTTAGAGAAGTGTCATTAAGGTCGAGATTTGCTTGCATCTATTTTTTTTAATGGCAAACGCATCTAGATTACTAAATATGGCTGCAAGTATTTTTGATCTTATCAAATTGCTTATAGTCTTTTGTTTTATTGATCTGCATATGTTTTTTCTATCGTCATTTGTATTGCCGATCGTCATTTGTTTTACCGATCGTCATTTGTTTATCCGACCCTAATTTGTTTATACGACCGTAATTTGTTTTTTGGAACTTCATTTGTTTATCAGACCGTCACTTGTTTTTCGATCGTCATTTGTTTACCCGACCGTCATTTGTTTTTTCGATCGTCATTTGTTTTGGACGATCTTCATTTGTTGTCGATCTTCATTTGTTTAGTTGATAATAATAGTTTCTATAACAAGGTGTACCGTGGAAATTTAATATTTTCAATGGTACACCTAAGGCTAGGTGGACAAAGGTGAACCGTAGTTTAAAAAAAATTACCACCGTACACCCAGGTGGTCTGGGCAGGTGGACGGTGGGAAAGAACCGATTTAATCGGTATTTAATCGAGCGTCATTTGTTTTATCGATCCTCATTTGCAAATAAAAATAGAATATTAAAGGATTTCAACATTGCTAATAAATGGGTGAATGTTTTTGTGATTGTAATCGCTCACTATAAAAATCCGTGTGCATGTATTATGTATTGTCCGGTTTGAACATTATTTCCGTATAGATACGGGCAAATACGTATATATGGCAACACTGAGCATGCATGCGGCTACACCGAGCATCAGCACGCGCCGTACGCGCCGCATTATGACGTCATCAGAATGTTATTCGGATACCTACCGCATTTTACGAAATGCGGCGCGTACGATGCGGGTGTAATGTGCGAGGTTCCATACAATTTCATACAACGAATTCTAAAATGCGGCGCGTAGGGCGCGTGCGGCGCGTACGGTGCTGACAAATGTGCGAGCAGCCTTAGTGTTCATAGACTAAAGTTCATGAAGAAATCGACGTAATAAAATTTACAGCTATTGTCGCACCATTCGTTTTCATACTCAAAATTCACTAATGCCACTATTAAAATATCGTAAAGCCGTTGAACTATTGTTGAAAAACTGAATTAAACACTGTTATTGACTTAATTTAACATCCAACAATCCCTTTTATCCAATAAAAGATTTTTAGTACCACTAAAAAGCCATGTATCGGTTTATCAATAAACCTGTAACATACTACGTAGATACATAAACACGCAACTAGAACTACTTCTATATCCGCCACTCTACATACATAACGCTACTGTGCTTAAGACGTACCCATTTGTCTGCTATCCAGGAAAATGAACATGAATGCGTTGTATATAAACAGACAGGAGCACTTTGTTCGGTTCAACAAATTTAATGTCAAAGCCCTTTTACATCAGAATCAACGGAGACGGGTACATTCCTAATATGTTAATTTCAAATCCTGGATAATCAACGCAGAGACTGAACGGCTTCGGGAATTCAAGATTACGACGTTTGTAAACTTATCTCGTCTCTCGTTAGTGGGTGGGGCAAGCCTTCTGAATACGTAAACGTGTCATTCATGATTAGGCAACCCTTCGGAGCGATGTTGTTGACAAAAACACGAACGGAGACAATCCTAAGCCTGATTGAGACCGAATACAGAAACACACACAACATATCTACGTACAATACGTACACGCTGTAGTTACTTTTTTCAATGCTCTTCTATTTAACTGATGCGTGTTTATGGACTAACTAAAGAGCTAGGTAGACCGAACTTACGATTTTTTAAAGAAAAGTATTAAATGGAATTCTGATATGTAAGGATTGTCCAGATCCCCACAAAAAGAAATCCTATCTTATTTCTAAACTCAGTCAGAGTTCATGAGTAATTATTTAGATAGAGCCTTTTTAAATGAAACTTGAATCGTAAATTTACTGGGTGAGAACCAAAATACACTCGAGAGCAATGAATCCGGGTCACTTAAAGAATCCTAAAAATCTCGAAAACTAAAAATGCTAGGTTAATGCAATAAATTGTATTTAATAGACAATGTAATACTCCTTAAATGAAGGTATTAAAACTTCTTAGTTATTGTAAAGTTATATCATAAAAAAATCAAATTTGAAAAAGGGCCACTTTCGAAGATGGAACTACGAAATTACAGCATTTGGTGTTGCTTTTGTTTGTAATCTGTCATTTATGTGGGTACATAAACCATGTTGATAGTGCTCTATATTCATTAATCAAGCTGAAATTATGTCGCTTACGCCTGAAGAATGCACCTGAATACTTACAATGCTGGAAACCGGCCGGAGTCAGCGCGATACAGCCAGGACTGTCGGTGTGTCGCTGTCAACAGTACAAAGAGTTCTCCGACGTTACGAAGAAACTGGTTCTAACCTACGCAGACCAGGAACGGGCAGAACCAGGTGTACCACAGCACGAGAAGACCGATACTTGGTGAACACCATGCTTCGAAATCGCTTTCTCACAGGAACTGAACTCACCAATCAGTTTCGACGCCTCGGAGGAAGTAACCCAAGTGCATGGACAGTAAGACGTCGGCTTGCTGAATCTAACTTAAAACCCCTTAGACCTGCAAACGGCCCTAAACTGGAGCGTGGGCATCGTATTTCGAGACTAAGGTATGCCCAGAGCCACGTAAATTGGAGTATTGAAGATTGGTCAAAAGTTATGTTCTCCGACGAATCAAAATTTATGCTCTACAAGCACGATGGAAGACACAGAGTGTATCGAAGACCAGGGGAAAGATTCAAGCAAGCATGCATCGAAGAAAAAGTAGCCTACGGTGGTGGGTCTGTACTTGTGTGGGCCGGAATTTCTTCTGAAAGTCGCACAGAGCTGGTGATCATAGAAAACGGCTCTTTAACTAGCGTAAGATATGTGGAAGAAATCCTCAATGATCACGTTGGTCCATTTATGGTCAATTTAGGTGAGGATGCTATATTTATGCATGACAATGCCCGACCTCATACAGGTAGGATTGTGAATGACTACCTTCAAGAGATGAACATTACTCGTATGGAGTGGCCAGCGCGCAGCCCGGATATCAACCCGATCGAGCATGCTTGGGACGAGCTAGGCAGATGCGTAAAACAACGAAACCCTCCCCCAATCACGCTTCGTGAGCTCAAAATTGCTCTCACAGAGGAATGGGAGAATATTCCCCAAAATCGTATAAGGAACTTGGTGTACAGCATGCCAAACCGCGTAAACGCAGTAATGGAAGCACGAGGAGGCAATACGAAGAATTAAAATTCAAGAAAATCGTAATAAAGTTCAAAAATTTCATGTTTCCTATTTTTGTTTTAAGGAGAGATCGGCAGTTTTTTCTTTATGTAATTTTGTGTTAATAAAATGTATGGTGACTCATATTTTTTTTACTTTCATTTAAGGAGTATTACATTGTCTATTAAATACAATTTATTGCATTAACCTATCATTTTTAGTTTCCGAGATTTTTAACATTCTTTAAGTGACCCGGATTCATTGCTCTCGAGTGTATTACTTAAGATTGCCATTATTACTCAATACATTTATTTATTTACTGCTCGTTCGCTCTAACTTTGCCGCTCGGCTCCATACTAAAGTCGAATTTTTAATTAGACGAAGTAAATTGACAACAACTAATGTCACTTCTTCATACAATGTTGCTTATTTTCTATGACGAAGTGACATTAGCTACTTTCAATTTACTTCGTGTAATTAAAAATTCGGGTATACGTCTCTACGCCAGCGGCAAAGTTTAATTTTTATGAGTGTTCCACTATAGTATGAAGCCATTTAATTACTGGCTTCCTTCTGTAGCATAGCGTAATGAAGCGCTCCACACGCTGGTGGAGTGCACGGCGTGGGCGCAACAGCGCCAGGTCCTCGTAGTGGGTCTTGAAGTGAACACTCTCTCGCTCGAGACATGGTCCGAGCCATGATCTCCAGCGGGAGTAAGTGGGATGTGCCGCCTCTTTCTGCGAGCAGGCCATGCTCGTGAAAGAGGTGGCAGGGCGGGAATGGGAGAGAACTCTCCCACCCGAGTTCCGCAGTCGGCGGCTTGGGCGGCGTCGACGTGTCTTCGCCGAAAACACGTCTTCGGCCTCCATGACCGGGGCCTGAGGACGGTGAGACGGCTGCTCACGGTCCTTACAGTAACAGGCCCATGTCGGCAGCGTGACGTGAGGGATTCACGCACGCCCCTCCTTAGAAGTGAAAGACTCGGGATAGCGCCCGAACCACCCCCTGGGCGAGGCCGCAGTGGCAGCCGTGGGTCTGTTGGGAGTCCTGGGACATCCTTCCGAGGGCGTACCCGGGGCTCCTAGCCATAGGCTGTTGGGCGTAACGTGAGGTTTTTTAGTTGGTAGGAGTACGGCATAGCATCCATGAGGATATTCCCTCACGTTAAAAAAAAAGTATATAGTAATGATAATGTTAACACTTCTCTCAATAAATGGGTCATCTGATACAAAATAATTTTATCTTTTTAGTTTTGATATCACACGATATCAATATGAAGTTTGAAAAGCGTATTATCAACGGACATCCTAGAGGTTAGCAAATGACGGCGAAAATTGCCAGCAATTTATTTGATTCGAGGATGACCCGAAATAAAAGAAATGGGACGTTTGTCACTTAATACATTCTTTACACGCGAACATTGTGAACGTGAGCTGTAAAAAATTGTCTTCCTTTTATTGTCATAGTTCGAAGTTTTGGCACATCTGCCACTATAAGCAATTCACTCGATTTCCCTTATGGCCCGTTTCAAAAGATTGTACTACACTTTGCAGCGAGATTAATTTACTACAAGTTCTAAGTTAACGATGTGCTTTAGAAACACGGGTTGCGCTCATTATTGCAGGTAGGTATGTATCAAGACTGAAAGTTATAAACAACATTAGTGTCAAAGTTTCAATAAATCTTCACAACTTTGATTCAAAAACTTTATTTTAAAGTAAAGCATTGATTTATTATCACAATAACATGAAAAACGTTGCCAGTAGTTCAACACATGGATGGTAAGTCTGTCCTGTCCGTCTGGTTTTCAAACCAATAACACCTACATTAGCTTCCTCAGTCAGAGTCATATCTATTGGTGCACTGGCAGACCAACGTAATTTTGGAAAAGACACCAAGCTTTAAATCAGGCGATACCAGTAAAAAGTCAAAGGAAGCAAATTGAAGCACTGAAGAAAGACAAGTGCTTCACAGAGGGTTACGGATGCAGCAGGAGGGCCTACAGATGGTCACGCTTTTTACCTATCCCCGAAGCCTAAACTTCACCTTTTTAGAATTTGTACCACGCAATAGTTGGTGAGCTGATTGCTGTGTTGTAATAGACAGGCGCAGGTTGTGATTGACAGTAGCTGGGGCTTAACATAATAAAATTACTGTCCACGAACCGGCATGGCAAGTCGGGCCGGTGGCGTGTGGTTTGCGCTTTAGACACGGAATTAATTTATGCTTGGTGTAGGCCTGCTTGCAGTTTAAAACATTGTGATTTAAACAACTAGCAATTTCAATACCGGAAATATTTACATGATTTTTACTACACAGCTGTGTAATATAACTACCAAAGTTATTTGCTTTCATCATTTTCTCTTTCGTTCTACTAAATGTAAGTAGTTACATTGAAACGGATCATTAGCATGTAATACTGTTGTCCTATTTTTCCTTTTCAGCTCAGATTATGACGGATGGGGCAGCGAACCTTCCAAAACGAACAACTTCACAGTTTATTTCAGAAGTTGGGACCTTGGCACGCCTGGCACAAGGTAATCCTTTGTCCGCCCTACTTATCTCGGGACAGAAAGAGCAACTCACTAATTTATTAGTCAACTTATGCAATACGAACGGATGCCCTGCCGCTGGAGAGTCACATTTACATAAAACTTTCACGTTTATAGTCAAGGGTCACGTTTGAATGTCTAAACATTGTGTTGGCTAAACGATACACGAGAGACACAGAAACTGAGAGGTAAAAATGGTTAAATTGCATGCGGTAGAACTACAGAATTGTTCTCAGCGTTTGAGTTTCGCGTTATTGCTTTAGAATGGTTCGTGTTCCAGATTATGTTAAATCATGTAGAAGTTACAGCAATTAGGCAATTGGCTTTTTGTCACCACATTACGTGGGACTATTACACAGATGTGAAAGGTGGGCAGAATAAAATGCTTAGCTAGATTAGATGAATTCTAACTTTATAATTAAAATATGCAATTTTAATTATATTACAAAAAGTTTAGAGACTTTATACATGTCATCTTAAAACCGATATTATAATTTTGTTACCATAAGATTCTTTGGCTTTAGTTACAAACTGTGAAATCGTTGAAGTGTTCAAAAATTGTGTTCAGCATTTTTTTATTGCCGTTTATTTATCCAAATCTTATAAACTTTCTCAGAAAATTCATTAAAATTATTTTCTAACAAAATAAAGCTCAGAGTTTAGTTTTACAATTCGCTGTAACAGCAACATTTAATCTGCAAATAATGACCTCGTTCTCCCAAAACGTGAGGAGCCAACTGACGCAAGCGCAGTTGAGGGTTTTAATTTAAAATGTAACTTTCAACAAGCCAATTAATGCGGATCTGTGCAAGGAACTGTAAACCGTGATATCAAAGTGCTTCCATTTGTCACTTCTCATTATCATCGCGTTATTCCCGGTTTCATTCAAAGCCTTCTCACACTTTTTTCGTCTTTTATGCTTTTTATGGCGCTTTTATTAGTTTCACCTGTATGTTTGCTTGCTTGCTTGTTTGGTTGTTTGGTTGTTTGCTTGTATGCTTGTTTGCTTGTTTGCTTGTTCGCTTGTTTACTTGTTTGTTTGTTTGCTTGTTTGCTTTTTTGTAACCGACTCTTTTGAGCTCGATTTTGCCCTACTTTAAAGTTCAAAGATTGAACGATCAGATTTAATTAAAACATGCACACTTGTCAAAGACCTATGACAATGCAATAAATCGATAAAAAACGAAAATAAACGCATTTATATAAAATCCAACTAAAAAGTAGTAAATTTTTTTAAGAGTTTGAAATAAGAATTGTTTATTATTGTAAAAAAGCGTGGGGTGTATACTGGTAATAGTTTAAAAAAAAGTCCTAAAATGCACCACAAGCTTTTTTTACAATAATTTTACCGTAATAATTATACATTTATAACCGACTTCAAAAAAGGAGGAGGTTACTCAATTCGACCGTATATATATATTTTTTTTATGTTTGTTTGCGCAGAACTCCGTCGTTTATGGACCGATTTGAAAAAAAATGTTTTCGTTCAAAAATAGATACTCCCAAGGTGGTCCCATTTTAAGGAATTTAGGATCTGATGATGACATCTTGGAGAAATGGAAGGTAACTTTTAAAAATTGTAGGGACATCTAGGGCATTTATAAACTTTTTTTATCAAGGGCTTTAAAGTAGTACAACTTAATGAAGGTCTGGAGTCCATCTGATGATGGAGACGAAAGACAGTAGAGAGAATTCCCTAACGATATACATCAGTTACCTTGTGTTTGGGCTTGATTAATTTGTACTGTCGAGAACTTTACACCTAGATAGATAGATTTTCAGTCTACACGTCACTAAAAATGGTGAAAAAAAATTTTTAACAAAAAAGAAACCGAATACAAACAAAACTAAAAACTGAAAAAATATAAATGACAAATTTTGTCATTTACATAAAAATTTGATTTTTGTTGTTAGTTAGGTGTTTTTATGTTACTCCAAGTATAAGGTGCATCATTACATTTATATAGAAGGATTTTTTCAATTTCTATCGCATTCTCATACTAAACGTGCCTACGTTAGGCGGATGTTTTGGCTTTATGTCAAGCTTTCTTTCTCTCTGTCTTGTAGTCAGCATGGCCGCCACTTGAAGGTGACACTTGGTTCCCTAAGATCTTGTGAAACCCCATCGTACCTCATTTACGAACAAAATGCCAATACGAGCGTTTTTCGATACCCAATTTCCTTAAATATTGCGTGTCTAAAAAGGAGTGTATGTGTGAATAATCCATAACCTGATCATGACGTTCATAAAACATAATTCCAAGTAGAGTAGGTATAAATTTTAGAAGTTGTCAGTGTAAGTTAAAGAAAGATATTACATACTATATCGTAATATTCCAAGCGAGAAACCTTCATAAAGTACAAAGAGACCGCCTACCGAACGCCGCGCCGCTGCCGGAGACTGCAAATATTCTGTATTATATTTTTATAGTTGACAGAAAGGATAGAATCTGTGTATTATATTTGTAAAGCTAAAACTATACGGTTAATTTACCAACGAGTTATCCAGTTAGTCCTGCAAATTTATCCTCAACGTAAAAGGATGTGGAAATATTATATTTTTCCTGTTTATCTCAGTCGGAATGTCTCGGAGGAAATCGCCGCAAATACAGAAAGTGTGAAAAGTTCGTGACGAAAACACGTTATTGTGAGAACTATCTAAATTGTAGTATTGAAGTTGTTGGGTCCCACTGGTTTTTCGTAATATATTTCAATATTTGTGGCGATTTTTCTTTATGTCATAATAACGGATGTCAGGGGCTTTATTTGTGTCAAACTTCACACAACTTTCTAGAAACTTTCAGTTCACTGGTAAAAATTCATGCACTTCTACAGTAGGTATGGGGTTCTTCAAAAGGGGTCTTAGAAGGTTTTTACACGGTCGGCAGTGCGCTTCTAGTGTTGTAAACGTCCGTAGGCTACGATGACCACCATTGCACCTGGTGGGCCGTATGCTCGTCTGCTTTAGTGGTATAAAATAAGTAATAAGTAAAAAATAAGTACCTAGTTTCAGAGCTTTTCTAATATTCAGACAGACTGAATAGCTTAATGATTATACTTTATATTAGAGGTTGTCCTAAAGGTACCTAGTAAAAAGTACAGAGGTCTATAAATAATTAATTACGTTCAGTGATCGTTTGATACCGGACGCTTCGAATTATTTCGCCTCGAGACATTTTCGATTAAATATTTTGCTTTATAAATGAAGATTTCTGGTAGCCTAATATAATAATAGAACAAACATACAGTAATACGCGTCTTATGTCCTCGAGAGAGTATACTAAGGCACATATTATACACACATGGGAAATGTGTGCAAAATATGTGCCTTAGTATACTCGTCACATGAAATGGAAATATTTTCATTACACGTAGAGTAAATAAACCGGTACATTACTCTCTAGGCTGACCCATGAGGCTTTTATAATGGTACCTACTATAAGTTACGAACTTCAGAGTGTACACACCCATTGTAAAATAAATATTCAGGAAGTAACGAGTCATGAACTAACCTTAATTTACTTGAGCATTGACTTCAGCGTTCTACCAGTTAGACTTTATACTCGTGCCAAATAACTAATTAAAAGTTTTTATCATTTACTCTCACAAAAACATATTTGAAATATGTTTAGTAACATTTCATATGGTACATGAAAAAATAAGGCTTTCTAAATTTACTCGTTCTAGAAAGGAGCAATTCGTGTCACTGCCAGGCAGCCTTGTCTTCTAGAAAGTCTTTAATGGTATAATAAGCTTTCGGGCACAATTCAAGTTTTATTAGTTTTTTAAATTTATTAACTGACAAACCTGTTATGGCTGTCGGCAATGTATTGTACATTTGAATTCAATTGCCCGCAAAAGAATTGCTTATTTTCTGCAGCCTAAAGCTAGGGATAGCCAATTTATTCTTATTTCTTAAGTTTAGGTTATGGATATCACTATTTTTAATAAATTTACTGTTATGCTTATGAGTACATAATTCATATATTATGTACTGTGAATACACGGTAAGGATCTTGATATCCTTAAACTTTTCTCTTAATGACTCCCGAAACCCCATACCATAGATAGCCCGGACAGTCCTTTTCTGCAACAAAAAGATACATTCGATGTCAGCAGCGTTACCCCATAATAGTATGCCATAGGTCATGACACTGTGGAAATAGCTAAAGTAGATAAGACGCGCTTTTCTAATTTCTGTCAGTTGTCGGATCTTTTTAACGGCATAGGCTGCAGAGCTCAGTCTGCCCGAGACTTTCTCGATGTGAGGCTCCCACTGCAAGTTGGAGTCTAACTTTATGCCCAGAAAGACAGCTTCATCGACCAATTCTATTTGATCATCCCTAATCCTAATACTGGTGTTAACGAGCCAAACATTTGGCAAGGTGAATCTAATACATTTTGTTTTAGTTTCATTTAACAATAAATTATTTGCGTTAAACCAGTGGACTACCCTAGAGAGGGTATTGATTACTTCGTCAAGTTCGCGTTGTCCACTTTCAACTTTAAATATTAAAGATCTGTCATCAGCAAACTAAACTACCTCGTGATTGTCTCTTATGAAGTGAGGGAGATAGAAAAGGTCCCAGAATTGAACCCTGAGGCATCCCCATTGTTACCGCAGAACCGTGTGACTGTTTACCATTTATAACTACTCTCTGTACTCTATCCCTTAGGTAAGAACTAATTAAATTCAAAGACGTCCCCCGGATCCCATCATGATCAAGTTTATGAATTAAAGTCTAATGCTGGACGCAATCGAAGGCCTTAGATAAGTCACAGAATACATCATAAGCATCATACGACTCCTCCCAGGCCTCATATATACTCTCTAATAATTTGATTCCAGCATCCGTGGTAGACCGACCGCGCGTGAAACCAAAATGTTTGGATGGAATAGTTTATTTGTATTAAAATGATTTTGCATTTGATTAAGATTAACCTTTTCAAAGATTTTACTAAACGTGGGTAGTACAGAAATAGGACGAAAATTGGACGGATCTGAGGTGCAACCCGATTTAAACAGAGGAGTTAATTTACTAAACTTCATTAAGTCAGGAAACACACCACTATCAACACAATTATTTATTAATTGACTGCCGGCAATTTGACTGCGTATACAGATGCACGTGTAAACGTCACTTATATAAATCAAAGAGTTACCACCAGTTCACAACGCGACCCAACTGAGAAGAACTGGCAAGAAACTCAGCGGGTTATTCTTTTAAATGCTCTATTTACAATATGTATTAATGAATCTAAAAACTATGCATCTTAACAGTTTTTTGAGAATCCAGCAGAGCAGGTCATTTCCAGGCTTTCTTATCCATCAAATAATCACCAACTGTGTAGTAGCCCTTGCAGTATAATTTACCTTTAACAAACTTTTTGAATTTATTTATGGACACACTTTTAATTTCGTTAGGTAACCTGTTGTATAAGCGTATACAGTTACCCCTGAAATAATTACTAATTTTATGCAATCTGCTATGATAAATAGCCAGATTATTTTTATTCCTAGTGTTGACATTGTGTCTATCACGTAACTTAGCGAAACTATGTAAATGCTACTGTAAGAATATTGACCTCTCTGAATGTTTCGTGCAGAGAGACCCTTGGATCTAATCTATATTTTGCTCATATGGCTCGCTTTTGTAAAATAAAAATTGTAAGAGGGACACAACATTTTTCCGTTCTTCATACTTTAATTTCTTATTTAATAAAATCAACGGACCCCCCCCCCACGTTTTGTTGACCCTGCAAAACGCAATACTATTGAAACTTGGTAACCACCAAGTTTCAATAGTATAGGCCTTATAGTTTCGGAGAAAAGTGGCTGTGACACGCGGACGGACAGACAGACAGACAGACATGACGAATCTATAAGGGTTCCGTTTTTGCCATTTGGCTACGAAACCCTAAAAAACGCCCAAGTGCGAGTTGGACTTGTCCATGAAGGGTTCCGTAGCAGCATACTTGCTCCATAAAATAAAAGTTCTTGTAGTTCATTGTTACTTTGTTGATTGATGTTTTAACACGTTCGCTGTGGTGGTGAATTTTCTAGGCGAAAATTGCGGTTTATGACGTTTGAAAAAAACTACTTACCTACGTACTAAATCCCGTTAAAACTAATTTCGTTGGAAGTTTTTATGGCTTATTTTAGAAGTTAGAGGGGGGGGGGGGCACACATTTTTCAACTTTGGAAGTGTCTCATGCGCAAACTATTCAGTTTAGAAAAAAATGATGTTAGAAATCTCAACAGCATTTTGAAGACCCATCTATGGTTATATATTAAAATACCAGAAATCAAAATGCCTTTACTTAAAATGCATTAGACCAAAATACCCGAATTCGAAATACCTTAACATTCAAAATACCTTATTTCAGTTCACCTTACCTTATAATGTCTAAACTTAAAATACAAATAATTATTATATCAGAATTCAAAATACAAATTTTCAAATATCCTTAATTTAAAATACCGAAAATAGAATACAATGTGAATATAAAAAAAACCATAACCTACCCAGTTTATCGCTATAATCTACTGGGTATTATTAGGTATATATTATGCTATACCAGTTCATTATAATAGCGCATAGTTAATAAATGAATGATTTAAGAAATAAAGATTTATTGCCACTCACACGTTTTGTTATTTGACTTTAACTTATTTTGCAGCCCCCCCCCCCCCCACCTAAGTGAAGCCGCAGTTGTAGCCGTAGGTCTGTTGGTCCTTGGGTATCCGTCTGAGGGCTTACCCGGGGCTCCCAACTGTAGGCTGTAATGTAGGATACGTGTGGTTTTTAGTCGGTAGGAGTCCGGCATAGTATCCATGTAGGATTTACCTCATGTTAAAACACTTTGATTCAGAGTTACAAAAGTACTACAGTGGGCTAACGAAAAATAAAAAAAAAATAACCACGAAGGCTAAGGCGGGAGCTCCGCTTCGCTTCGCTCCCGCCTTAGTCTTCTAACCTAACCTATCCGAGTCGGGATACTCTGAGTCGGGGTGTTAACCATTCACAGATATATAGCATCCATGTAGGATTTAAATCATGTTAAAAAAAAGGTATTTTGAGTTTGAACATTTTAGGATAAGGTATTTGATAAATTTGTTTTTTGGGTTTCGGTTATTCGACCGTAAGGCATTTTAAATTATTTATATTATAAATATTTGCCTTTTGAATATTGATATTTTGATTTCGGGTATTTTGGGCTCAGGCATTTTAAGTAAAGGCATTATGATTTCTGGTATTATGACGGTATACCCCCATCTATAGATACCCCACAGGTATGGGTTTGATGAAAAAAAAATTGAGTTTCAGTTACCCCCATAATTTACTGCTTTTTTCTAGTTTTTGTGAAAATATTAATGCGGTTTACAGAATATATCTACTTACCAAGTTTCAATAGCACTTTATACTCGTAGTTTCGGAGAAAAGTTGGCAGGTTTGGCAGTTTTCTAAATTCTGTTCTGCAAGATTCACCAATGTCACTTCTTTTTTACGTGAGGGAAAATCCATAGGGATGCTATGCTGGACTCCTGCCGACTAAAAAATCTCACGTAACGCCCAACAGCCTATGGTTGGAAGCCCAGGGTAAGCCCTCGGAAGGATGTCCCAGGACTCTCAACAGACCCACGGCCGCCAACGCGGCCTCACCTAGGGGGTGGTTCGGGTGCTATCCGGCATCTTTGGGGGATTTCGGGTGTGATCCCGCTTCTAAGGGGGGGGGGGGGGTGCGGGGCGTGCGTGAATTTCTGCCGTTATGGGCCTGCTTCTGTAAGGACGGTAAGTGACCTCTCCAACCAAAACCTTGGCTGACAAAACTGCTTTATTTGAGCAGAGTAGATTTAGGACTTTGGAATCTGTTTCAAGTAATGTAAATTAACTTCTAAGACAACAGAGGAATTACTCTCTAGCCAAAATTGTAAATTGATAGACTTCAATTAATTTAATTACCAACCGTAACCATATCGGAAACTGTCCTCCAAGCAAAACTAAATTAAAAAATGTAAATTATATCAGCCTGGTGCATAATAATATTGACTCTTTAACGCAGGCCAAAGAATTTGAATTGGAGCTGTTCATGAGCTCAGACAATATTGACATTGTTTGTCTTACAGAACATATACGTAAGGAGTATGAGCTCATGTTCAGTTTCAGAAGTCACAGGGTTGGTAGTGCGTTTTGCAGGGTCAACAAACATCTAGTTAGATGTATTCTGTGAACCGCATTAAGATTCTTATATAAAACTAGAAAAAAAAGCAGTAAATTTTGGGGGTCCCCATACTCAAAACTGAAATTTTAAATTTTTTTTTCATCAAGCTCATTGAGGTTCCTAAAATCGTTTTTTTCTAAAGTGAATAGTTTGCGCAAGAGACACTTTCAAAGTGGAAAAATGTGTCCCCCCCCCCCCCCTCTAACTTCTTAACTAAGGGAATGATATATCTAAAACAAATATATGATGTACATTGCCATAAAAACTACCAACGAAAATTGGTTTGAACGAGACAGAGCTGGTAGTTTTTTTTAAAACGTCATAAACCGCAATTTTCGGTTAGAAAAATCACTACTACTGCGAACGTGTTAAAACATCAATCAAAGTTACAACGAACTATAAGAACTTTTATATTATGTTACTTGCTGCTACGAAACCCTTCATGGGCGAGTCCAACTCGCACTTCGCCGGTTTAATTTTTTTTATTATGTACTACACTGCTATTTATTTATAGGCCTTCGCGCTAGTAACAGCGACGTACACAAACTGTCTAACGCCAACTAACTGTCCCAGCCCCTTTTCACACGTACCGGTTGCCGGCTAGCCGGTGCCGGGTACCCGGCGGCAAGTGTATGGCATTGCCGGGCAAAGTACGCCGGTACGTGTGAAAGCTATAGTACATGGCCATACCTTCGCCGCGTGCCGGATACCCGGCAACCGGTACGTGTGAAAAGGGGCTAACTGTCAACTGTCTATTTATTTTATATAGATGTACCTACAGACGATTATAACGATATAAATTTATTATCATGCCTTTGAATCAGTTGGATGTTGTTCTGTTCATATTTTTGTAACTGTGGATGGATAAAATAAAAAAAATATGTACATAGGTAACGGCAACCAAACCTTTCCAAATTAATTTCTGTACTAAATCAATAAACAACAATTTGCAAGAATCGTGAAACTAGTTCTTAATTCAATTTCAAAATTTTACGAGCTGAAAACTGCAAAACTTTATAACTCCTTATTCAATATTACCTTATACAAGCTGCACTCTTGCTATTATAATTCACTCTTGTCTTATAGTTCGTAGAAACTTCGTGTACAATGCTGTAATTTCTATCTATGTTGACAGAAACTGATTGGCGGAAGTACAAGCAGCCATTTACCGGGGACTTTCCCGAGTACGTAACTCCATTAACTTGTAACTGTTTATACGCCAGTTCTCTAATGGGAATTAATTCTTTTGAAACTCTTTACAGTACCGGAAATGGCGATGTACTTTACGAGACAGAAGATAAAGAAACTGGTAAAGTAGTATAGTTTTTGATGTGTAAATTTACTTTTCTGATTTTTTTTGTATTTTACATAAGTTTATATTCACTGAAAATATACTGGATATACAAACGGATTGATGTTAGTATACGGCTTGAGTTTGAGTTTTTCTTCTCTGCGCCATTGCGTAGAGATACTACTTGGGCAGTTTTGCGAAACTTTTCACTTAATTGCCTTTTACGATATCCACGGGATGAATAAGGGTGGTGACATTAGTTCTCTATTCTCTCACCACAGGGGTAATTGTGTTAATGGTCGTACAAATGCGTCGTACGAATGCCAATTTCTTCAGTATAGAGATTCACCGTTAGCAAAATTCACAACTTATCAAAGATAATTTAATGCACACTTATTACGTACCTAAACTAAAATCTTTCTAATAGGCTATTTGCGGTCGAAGAATTCTGTTTATAATCTATACTATCTATACTAATATTATAAAGAGGAAAGATTTGTTTTTTTGTTTGTTTGTTCGTTTGTTTGTTTGTAACGAATAGGCTCCGGAACTACAAGACCGATTTGAAAAATTCTTTCACTGTTGGGAAGCTACACTCTTTGCGGTGAACATTATGCTATATTTTATTCCCGTATTTTCACGGGAACGGGAACTACGCGGGTGAAACCCTTATTATAAGTCTGAACTTACGCATAATTTCCAAAGATAAAAGTAGTTTGACTTGTTGCACGTAAATAAAAATGACTAATACTGATAATATGTTAAACTTCTTAATTTAGGAAATGTATTTATAGGGTCTAGTTTATTTTACCCTACCAACTAGCCTAGTTGGTAGGGTAAAATAAACTAGACCCAAGGATGAAGCGGCCTTTAGGGAACTTCTGAATTAAACTATTTGTGGACTGTATTACAATGGGCTTTAATGCCGTAAAATCAAATTACAATAATTAAGGAAGAACTAAGAAATGCCCGAGGGCGAGCGTGTCGTGGAGCGAACCACAAATAAAAGCATTAATTTCTTTAAACACATTCTCTGCGTCAACTTTAATACAATGTTTTTGCGACCGATTGTAACTACGCTCTTTATAAATCTATATAAGATACAATAACATTCTCTTAAAGCATATCTACATTTTATGTATGTAGTTAAATTTTAACAAACTTAGAATATGATACGACACATGGCGTGGTTATGAAAGCGTTATCATATCACAAAGTTTATGAAAGTTTCATACGCCTCAGGCGTTCCCATCTTCAGACTGAACTCAGCTTGTACTCGTATGTCATTTCTACACAGTTCTATATCAAGCTAAGTGCAGAAGGGTGTGTATTAACAAAGGATACGGTTTAAGTGTGTTTGATTACTTGCAGACTGTTTGCTGAGTGATTGTTGGGTCCCCACACTTTATACTCACAAAATGGAATGTATACTTATAGCGTGACCTACTTCAGACTAAAGACTTACCTAATTAGTAAAGGTGGTAAGGTAACAATTGCGTGTTCATAAATAAAATGACAATCTTTACTGCTGTTAAAACAATTTAGTCAGGAGACGCATTGGGTATATCAGTATGCTTTGTTTTATTTACGTGAAGGAACATCCTCATGGATGCTATGCCGGACTCCTACCGACTAAAAAACCTCATGTATCCTGCCTAACAGCCTACAGTCAGATTGTAACAACCCACTGTTGCAATTTTTTAAACCGCCCATAAAGCCTGCTTTTCTATTTTATTTGTTTCACTTACACAATAGTGTCTATGGACACTACCTTCTAGGTACTTCTCAACTGTACTTTCCATCGGACTACCGAGCCGAAAAAGTCTCAGCAGTTCGATCATCGGACTATTTAATTGGACTACTGATACTAGAGGAACATTCATAGTATTATTGTAGCAAAAAGATGACGTGCTAGTTATTTTATACATAACATGCATCCTTAGAATTCTATGACATGAAATTGGTTTAACTTATAAAATGTAGAATTAAATAAAATTTGCAGAACATTTCAAGCTCCGCAAATTTTATATAGCTTCGGATTTCATTTCAACTTAGGAACGAGACATTCACAATAAAGGATTAACCTTTGATATTTATTTCCGGTAAGTATACGATAGGTATAGTAATATCCACACTATCCAAGTTTTCGTACTGAAATCATCATTGTCCATAAGAACATTATCTGCTACTATCAAAAGAAGTCAATTTTAGCGATGTTGTATTGAAACCAATTTCATGATTACATTATTCACATTACATCTAGCTAGATAATAGTGATGAGAGTATTCTTTTATTATAATAATAACACCAAGATTTTAAATCAGCTTCAACTTCAGTAATTTTGGAAAAACATGATTTATATACTTAGCAATATTACTGAACCGATTTGTTATTCACACAGCCTTTGTATACGCAGCACATTGGCTCTGATACAAGTTAAAATGTATTCGTAAGACTGATAATTATAGCTCTGTTCCTCAAGCAATTAAATATTTCTTTGGATGTAATTGTATTAAATCTTAAACACCCACTTGGTCGTAAAGTGCCCAAATGCACAACATTTCAAAAACCACAAACATCGCCACAAATAGTCCCAACCTTATATCATCTTGTTCGATATCTACCAAAAATAATAAAGTCACTCTAAAGCTAACCCATACTTCCTGAAAAATAATTGTACTTACAAATAAACAAGAAGTGTGACATTTTGTATATTTGTAGTTGTTCTGTTTCCGATCTGATATGACTTAAAAAGCGTGGTACGGTCTGTTTGATTCAATTACTAGATTGCGTAATCTGCTCTGTGTGCACTGAACTTTAACGCAGTTGCAAAGAGTCTTTACTGTATCACTTTATTTTAGGACTCCGTACCCAAAGGCTAAAAACGTTTGTCTGTCTGTCATCAGGCTGTATCTCATACATCGTTATAGCCAGAGAGTTGAAATTTTCACTGAAGATATATTTCTATAGCCGCTTTATCAACAAAATACTAAACACTGGAAAAAAAAATTAAGAGGGGCTCTTCCGTACTTCAAATGCAATTTCTTGCCGTGTTTGGTAGGAAACCCTCCGTGCACGAGTCTGACTCACACTTGGCTGGTATCATTTTTTATTGGGTACTTAACAGAAACATGATAGTCGCTAAGTAAGTTGAAGGTCGTATGGGTGACTTGAAATCTTTCCTCAGTAGTTAGGGGCACCCTGGTATTACGTGAGAGAAAATAAAACTAGTGAACTGTACGTCCCTACGTACCTTTTTGGGAAAAAATCCGTGACAATATTATGTCCTGTTTCCGTGGTAATACAGGAATCAAATAATAGCTTGTGTCCCTCCCTGATACTGTAGCTTTATAATGACAAAAAACTTTTGGAATTGGAGCAGTTGAATTTGAGCTTGTTTGTTTCATACAAGTAAACAAATCTTTCCTATTTGTAGTGTTAGTCTAATTTTATTATTTGTTGTGATAGCGGCAACAGAAATACATCATGCCGACTGCCTCTGTGGCGTAGTCGGTAGTGATACCGCCTGCGGCGCTGGAGGTCCTGGGTTCGATTACTGGGTCGGTCCAAATATTTGTGTGATCCACAAATGTTTTTTTCGGAGTTTGGGTGTTTTCTATATATAATATGTATGTATTTAGAAATATACAAGTATGTATATCAGTCGTCTAGATCCCATAGCACAAGCTATTATTATTAGCTTAATTTGGGATAGATGATGTTGTGTGTGAATGTCCAAAAATATTTATTTATTTATCATCTGTGAAAATTTCAGCACTCTAGCTATCACAGTTCCTGAGATACAGTCTCGTTACGGACAGACTGACTGACAGACGGACAGCGAAGTCTCATAAATGGGGTCCCGTTTTTAGGTGACTTTAACAAGAAAACAAGATTCTCTAATCTTTTAAGTTATCTATAAAACGTGTCAGAATAATACCGTGAACTTTATTCTCTTATTTCTCTCTTTATTTGCTCGTCGATATTTTTGTTGCGTCGATAACATTGTCCAAAAGATCCTCTTTGTCCCGGAGGGTTTACCGAGATATGTTGACAACAAACTTCAATAAAACATAATCTATTTTTGTGGGCGAACGTTCTGTTGCCACTACGTTTTCTTCGAATAGATAAAGACTTTTTGGGTATGGTCTCTATAGGTACATATAACAAAATATTTGAAAAGTCAAAAATGTATCAATACATAATAATAAAATCGTAACAGGTAGCAGAAATATTATAGGGGAGCTTTATGAACGCAATAGAACCCAAAACAATGATTTTTAGAATTTTTGTCTGTTTGTCTGTGTCTCTATGTCTGTACATCTGTTTGTCTGTACGTTTGTGCACGCTAATCTCAGTAACCGCTTAACCGATTGCAATGCGATTTTCTTTATTGTGTTGAAATTTGCTCCATTTATCATTCAGTATTTGTTTCATGACAATCGGTTTATAAATAAAAAAGTTATATTACTTTAAAGAATCATACATTGACATATGAATCTAAAAATGGGTAAATCTAAATGAATTGTTTTAGAATAGACTAAATCTTTAAGCTCTTTTATGATTAAGCAAACAGGGCAGTTTCACACGCTGCTTCATGAGTCTGATGAAGAAATACCTCTCCTTTCATACACTTTATGTGACGTAAACGAAGTTGCGGGGTCAGCTAGTCAATATTAATATCAATCAATACATATAATAAAATCGTAACAGTGTCACTGTCTGTACATGGAAGATAAATAAGAAAAAATATTATAGGGGGGCTTAATGAACGCAATAGAACCCAAAACAATTATTTTTAGAATTTTTGTCTGTTTGTCTACAGGTATGTCTGTATATCTGTTTGTCTGTACGTTTGTGCACGCTAATCTCAGTAACCGCTTGTATTTTGGCTGCAGAGAGCAAAGCTACTAACGTTGTTTATATTCTTAAAAAAAAATTATTAATTTGTAAAATCAAAGTTCACTGGAAAATATTAAGATTTACTACTGTTTTGGCTACACTGACATTATACGAGTATCATCTTAAATTGCAGATCATAATATTTTTAGTTCGTCTGTTTGTATCTAGATTCAAGTATTACTGAAAACACAGTGTCCCAAACTATAAACTTTTTCGTATTTTTGCATCCATCTCGCTACTTACTTTTCACTACACGCCTCGAGCCAACTAAAACCACACGTCTCTATCCATCCATCTAAGGCACCCCGGGTAAATTTTGGAGGTCCTTTCTATCCTATGGGCTCGATAGAGCAACTCATAATAACATAATTTTTACGCGGACGAATCCGCGGGCTACAGCTAGTCGTATACTATCGAAATGATAGCATTTTTACAAATGGGTTTCGTGTTGGTGTTGTTATACTTTAGAAAGCTGTTTAATATGACGGCACACTTCAAATGTGATCCTAATGACAAGTGACATTGACAGGTGACATAACACCGAGCGCTGGAGGGGCGGCCACGCACGACATATCAGGACGTCGTCAGTCGAGTCTCGGTCATTATTGGTGCAACGATCGACCGGTGCGCACGCGCCCACGTGCTCTGGTGGAATGTTATAACAGTGTAGATTTAGTTAGTCCTAGGAAGTTCTTTGTGTTTAGTGTTAGTTATACGATTGACTAAATGAGTGTTAACTAAACCACGCATTATTTCTTTATACCACGATTCCTGGTTTCCTCGCCGAACTACCTACAAAGTGATGGTTACATCGGAATGTAGCAACGTGCCACCTGACACCACTCAATCCTACAAATACATTAGGTAAAACACTATCATGGAAATCTAGGACGTCCTTCCAAGGGCTTACCCGTGTCTTCCAGCCGTAGGCTGTCGCAGAACACCATGACTTTCGTTTTAGATGGTAAGGATCCGGCATAGCATCCACAACTTATTAAATAGTTTACAATTAGCTGCGGTGAGATTACACCCGTGTTGATTTTCAGGCTTTCAAAAAAGTAGCCTAAAGCGAAAAAAATGTAGGATATAATTGAGAAAACTCCTCCTTTGATGAAGTTGGTTAAAAAGAAAAATCTTCTTTTTTACCTATATAAATATCTATTTCATATTGTGTTATTCGGAAATAAAAACTCGCACCCATACAAATGGCTATAATATTTCAAAAGAAATCAGCCAAGAACAGCTTTACTTTACTTTTAACATTGGTGTTCAACCTTTTCACATATAAATATATGTTGGGACCGTGTGGAAAGGAATGAATTTAAAATGAATGTAGGAAGGGTGAATGTTAAAAGCTTTTAACGATATATCGTTAATCAAGTTCTACTTAGTATGAAACAGTGATTTTTAAAACTATAAATCGAAAATTCTTTTTTCTGAAAAACTGAATTTTTGCCTACTTCAAAAGGAAGGAGGTTCTCATTTCAATCGGTACTTTGATGAATAAATTACAATTAGCATACATTCAGATTCGCTAATGAACGCTTATTCTTAATTTCCTCGTTGAACTTTATGTATTAAAGTATAATTAAACTCGCGTTCAACTGCAACTTTTCAGCAATAAAACATAATGAACATTACAAGCACTTTCGAATCGATTGCAAAATGTTCTAAAACTTTGGAAAAAGTTCTAAAAATCTTTACAAATATGCAGTAAGTCATTTTAAAGAAAACTTTAATACAATTAACAAAGTGTTCTGATAATTTAAAAGTTGTTCTTAAAAAAACGTTACCTTCAAGTGAGTATTAAAAAAAAATAACATGTCTGCCAAAGTTAGTATCATAAAGGTGGGGTGGTACTTATTAGTCCTCAATTTTACGACTGTACTAAAAGATGCTTTTTCCCAGAATAGTTTATTAATCACTTGGTCACATCACTTTATTTATGTTAGATTCTGTTCGTGTTTATTTCAATTTAGGCATCTAACGAGACAAGGTTTGTTAGCTTAATCAGTCACTCAACTACTTCATTACCGAATCCAGATATTTACAAAGTAGAGACGAGAAAATCTACAGTTGGAAAATTGACCAACAAATAAATCTCTTGTAAATTCAAATTAGTGACAAGAATACGTTTTGAAGGGTCCTCGATACCTTACCCGTTCTTTGTTATGTAAATATCTATTACTGATGAAAGTGTGCCAACAATATTCCTTTAGCACCAGTCCATTAGAAAATGAAAGAAAATTTGGTTGAAACGAAACAACAGCTCACAGAGGACACTCCGTTAATGATATTTGAAGTACCTGCACCCAAAACTCTTTGTTTGTGTAAAGGGTTAATATTAGTTTAGGACTAATGATTCATTTGCCGCTCGAATTCCTTTTGATTGAAGCTACAGGAAAAGCTTATACAATTTATCTTTCAATTTTAACAAACTCCATTAAACAGCGTCTTCTCCTTAAAATAGGTGAAGTTGTTTATCTACCCTACATTATCAAGATTAAATTTTAAGTACCTCTGTAAATATCAGTTATCTTTTGTAATTTGTTGATTTACGAGACATTATTAACGCTGTCATTTATAATATGAAGAATATGACAACTCTGGGGTATCCTTGCGAGGGCTTACCTGGGGCTTCCAAACGACGCGAGCGACGGTGAGGTTTTTTAGTCGGTAGAAGTGCCGCATGGCATAGGTACAGGACGATTTTCCTTCACGTAAAAAAAAGACTATGACAGCTACCTTGTTATTGCGTAGATTTTGCTACATTGTTTTGCAAAAGTTTTGTTTACGTAAAGGAATAACACTATCCCCAGGGACATATAGAGTTTTGACGACTTCATCGGCCGTCTGAGCGCTAACTTGTTCACCCGCACTTTTCAATTATTTTGTCTTTTGAACTTCCGACACTGCCATCGTTCCACATTTATGTTTTGATGGGACAGTTTTTATCGGTAGCAAGTACATGTGCAACTGCCCAGGTTTATGAAACATTTGGCAACTATCTCAGTAGGTACTTTTAGTAGTAGGTAGTATGTAGTATCGAAGCGGCATGTCTCCTAGCTGGGACCCCTCCATGGGACCTGGAAGCGAGAGCCCTTGCGTCGCTTTATCAGTGGCGCAAGGAGGCGCTGGAGCGGGATCACAGGCCTGAGTCTCGAGAAATCGAGGCCCAGCAATCCCTGCTCCACCAGGAGCTCATGGAAACATGGAAGGTACGACTTGAGCAACCAAAATGGGGGCTCACCACTATTGAGGCGGTGAAGCCGGTCATGGATGAGTGGCTGGAGAGACTCCATGGTAGCCTCACTCATCGGGTGTCACAGATACTTACCGGACACGGGTGTTTCGGTAAGTATCTGTGGCGCATACATAGGGAGGTAACACTCGAGTGTCAGCACTGCGGTGACTGCAGCGAGGACATGGCGCTGCATACTCTGGTGGAGTGCTCAGCATGGGCGCTACAGCGCCAAAACCTCGTTGCAGGCCTGGGCGTCGACGTTCTCACACTGGAGACCATGGTAAAAGCTATGGTCTCTAGCGGAAGCAAGTGGGAGACCGCTGCATCTTTTTGCGAGCAAGTTATGCTTCAAAAAGAGGTGGCGGGGAGGGAACGGGAGAGAAATCTCCCTCCCGAGTTCCGCAGTCGGCGGCGAGGTCGTCGCAGGCTGCTATACGCCCAAGACTATCGACCTCCATGACCGGGGACCTGAGAACGGTGAGCTGGCTGCTCGCCGTTCTTACAGAAGCAGGCCAAGACGATGGCGAATATCTCTTTGCCCCTCATAGTGTTGATAGTGGTGAGACAGTACCCAACTCCCCCCCCCCCCCCCTTGCCCAAGTAGCCGGTTAACACCCGAACCGACTCTCCAGACGCGGGATAGCACCCGAAACCCATAGGCGAGGTTGAAGTGTTCGCCAAAGTCTGCCGATAGCCCTGGGACATCCTTCCGAGGGCTTACCCGGGACTTCCGGCCGTAGACAGTTATAGGGCATCGTGTGGTTTTAGTCGGTAGGAGTCCGGCATAGCATCCATGTAGGATTTCCACACGTAAAAAAAAGGTAGTATGTAGTACGATTATAATATATTATCTTTGGTAATGGTTTAGGTACGTGTATGAGTGTGTGTCTGTACGTGTGAGTAGTTTATTACATGCACAACTACAGTTATCATGGCAGCTACTGCTGAGGTCGCAAATATTTTAGTAAATGAAAATCAAATTAATGTTGCGTAAAATAAACTTATTACATTTATTTTTATGGGATTGACTTTCTGTAATATATAATTTAGTATGAGGTTTCCTTTCAAGATCATATCTACGTTTAAAATAACAAACCTACATTTCTTTATTATGTAGATGGCTTAGAGATAGTAGGGAGCATAAGTTTTCCAATATAACGCGAACAACACAAGTTGTTTAATAGTTTTGGAAACAACTTCAAAACTGACATCAGACTACTATATAGCCACAAACTCTTGGTTACACAGGTCACTGATAGCACTGAATATTATGTACGTATCGTATAATAGATTTAATCATCCATATCCATACTAATATTATAAAGCTGAAGAGTTTGTTTGTTTGTTTGTTTGTTTGTTTGTTTGTTTGTTTGAACGCTAGGATCTCAGGAACTACTGGTTGGCTTTCAAAAATTCTTTTACAGTTTGATAGTCCATTTATCGAGGATGGCTATAGGCTATATAACATCACGCTAAGACTAATAGGAGCGAAGCAGCAATTAAGAATGTTTTGAAAACGGGGAATATTTTTACCGTCTGAGAGCTTCCGAGGCGAACGCTGCGTAAATGGTTAAAGTTAGGTAAAAATTGTGTATTACAAAATTGTTTCTCTTAAAAAGTTTTACAAAAAAGTCCGCGACAGCATATGTCTATCTTTTAAGGTTCGCTCATAATAACCTAATTTGTCTATGCGGTTCTGCAGCTGGGCTGGACGGGCTCCGTCCTGGACATCTCAAGGAGCTGACTTCTCCGGGAGGAGAAAATGGATTGCGGTTTGCTGGAGGGCCTGGCACGACTGGCGAATTTTCTATTGAGCGGGCAACTGAACCCTGTCGTGTGCCCTTTTCTTTACGGCGCCTCTCTTTGTGCGCTAACAAAAAAGGATGGAGGCATTAGACCTATCGCTATTGGTAGTGTCTTGCGCCGTTTGACTGCCAAACTTGCTTGTATATTATAAAAGGTACTTACCTTTACAAGGAGTATGTATAGGACAGAGATAAAAACCGTTGCCGTTGTGTGTATACCAACCAAAGAGGACGGGGGCAACAATCCATTATTCAAACAAACGTTTATCTTAACTATCCCGCATTAAGGTTCCTACACAATGGCAGTATGTTAAGACTAGAGGGTGCCGGCCGCAATTTTCATGTTACCACTTCTCATGGGAATTTTATCCCGGAATAAACAAGCGAAAAATGTGTTATTCCAATCGATAATCTATCGTACCAAATTATATTCAAATCTGTTAAGCCGTTAGAGCGTGAAACATCCACACTCGCAAACTTTCGCATAATTATACACCGAGTACCTATTGCTAAAAAGTTTGATTTAGTAACTAAAGTTTATGAAGAAATCGTCGGCGTTTAACATTGTAATTGAAAGAAAGAAAGAAAAAGAAATGAAAGAAAATAATTTTTATTTTAGATCACAGCGCACATAGACCAAACAACAGTAACCTTTTTAAAAAATAATAATAAAAACAGAGAAAAACAAACATAGATATAAAAATAACATGTACAACAACACAACGATCATACAGACAGGCGGCAAAACGTTCAAAAACCTTTATTATTATAATCATCTGTGGCCGCCGCCTGTGCAGATATTTATGTCAGCTGTCATTTGCCGACGTTTGTCACAAAATGTCGACGGTCGACGTGTCTTTACGTGGCAAATAGGCAGCACATGTCTTTCTTGGAATTTCCTCTGCGTTGAATAGTACTTGACTTACAAACTGTAGTTAATAATATTGTTTGAGCTTAGTATGAACGCTGTGTCCGCAATCAGGAATTGACACTCAGCATACACTGTAATGGATAACAACCATCCAGTACTGATTTTCAGTGCCAACCTTAAAATGTCACCTGACGTCTCCAGGCAATAACGTTTCATTCAACAAAGACCTAGTACTCATAATATCAACAAACAGACATAATTATGAAAAGGAAAAGAATACAAATTTAAAGCCATTAAAGGTAAGTAATTTCTTAAAATTTTTCACTTAACTAATAATAAAATAACAATTACACACATGCAGTTTTTTTTTTTAATTCAATGTACTTTCTCTCTCATTTCAGTCCTCCAACCGCACATCTAACCAATACACAATCAGGCCATCCAGTGTCCACCTCACGGCGAGGCGACTCTGGAATGACATAGCCCAGGAGCCAAACACCAAGGTAAGATTTTTGTATCTTACATTATTTGGGTATACGTTGAGTCAAGTATTCCACCCACATTGGTCACACCTTCAATCCCCTAAGTTGTAGGCAGAGGCATATTGCATGTCTCTGCTCATCGTATTGATATGGACAGTCATAATTTTTAAATGTATTAATTTATTTAAATAAAAAACAAAATACATCTATTGTTTATAAACAAAACTTAAGGCATGCTCTTTTGATATTGCAAGAGCAATGCTTTGTACCTAACCTTAAATGTGTGTTTGGATTTTATGTCCCTAATAGGCGGTGGCAGATCATTCCAGATTCGCGTCGCCGTGAACTTCAGACAACTTCGGAAGGCCATAGTTTTATGCCTCGGCACCGATAATGTACTAGTTACAGACCTGATAGGGTAACGATAGCGGTTTCGTCTAAAACATATTTTCTCATAAAAATAGCTAGGTTTTTTACTCTTTAACAAGTCAAAAAGTAAAGTTGCCAAATGTAGCCTTCTTCTGGCCTCCATCTTTAAAATATTATTACCATTAATGTAAGGCGTTACATGTTGACGTCTTGGTATTTGAAAACAGTATCTGGCACATGCATTTTGAATACGCTGTATAAGATTTTTAGTTCTAGCCAATAAGCATGGACCGTAAACTATGTCACAGTAATTAAATCTAGATAGTATGAGACTGTCCACCAGTTGCTTCCTAAGTTGCACCCCTATGAAGTCACGAATATTGTATAGAACTTTTAATCTATAAAAGCAATTTTTTACAATCTAGAATTAATTATTTAAAAATTAAATTATTATTAGCTTGAAATTATTAGCTTGTTTCATAACGATTCCAGTGATATAACTTTTGTATGTTGCTGCCATACAAAAGTTATGAGGTATGGTCGTTTTAAGAACACCCGCCGCGAGTTCCCGCGATGTTCCCCACCGTTGCGGTTTCACACACGGTCAGGCCGTAACAGACGATGGGCTAATGTGTCCCTCAAACTGTAGCTGAGGATCCATCACGAGACCAAGGTTGGTGGCTTCTTCAACCCTTGTCACTCTCTGACCATTTATGACTATGGTGGGGTCATATTTCAAAATTGACTGAATTTGTCGCTTACTACCTAGTATCATTAATTTAGATTTTAGGGGATTTAAGATCAATGTGTTCTTTTGACCATTGAACTACCCTTTCCAGGTCCTCATTTACTTTCGATACGGCCGAAAGTGTATCATCAGGTTTAAACGACAAATATAATTGTGTGTCATCCGCATATATATGGAACCGACAATGTTGAAATGATCCTGTGATGTCCGCAGTATATAATATGAACAAAAGTGGACCCAAGATTGATCCCTGTGGCACCCCTCGAGTCACCATAAGTGGGGATGAAGTCATCACTGTGCCATCCTCTCTCGGTATTTCAACATACTGACTTAATTAACATCCAACAATCCCTTTTACCTAATAAAAGATTTTTAGTAGCACTAAAAAGCTATGTATCGGTTTATCAATAAACCTATAAATATACGTGAATAGTGAATTACATATAACATTCTACGTAGATACATAAACACGCAACTACAACTACTTCTAAATCCGCCACTCTACATACATAACGCTACTGTGCTTAAGACACACCCATTTGTCTGCTATCCAGGAAAATCAACATGAATGCGTTGTAAATAAACAGACAGGAGCACTTTGTTCGGTTCTACAAATTTAATGTCAAAGCCCTTTTACATCAGAATCAACGGAGACGGCAACATTCCTAATATGTTAATTTCAAATCCTGGATAATCAACGCAGAGACTGAACGTCTTCAGGAATTCAAGATTACGACGTTTGTAAACTTATCTCGTCTCTCGTTAGTGGGTGGGGCAAGCCTTCTGAATACGTAAACGTGTCATTCATGATTAGGCAACCCTTCGGAGCGATGTTGTTGACAAAAACACGAACGGAGACAATCCTAAGCCTGATTGAGACCGAATACACAAACACACACAACATATCTACGTACAATACGTACATGCTGTAGTTACATTTTTCAACGCTCTTCTATTTAACTGGTGCGTGTTTATGGACTGAAGAGCTATGTAGACCGAAATTACGATTTTTTATAGAAAAGTATTAAATGGAATTCTGAATATGTAAGGATTGTACAGATCCCCACAAAATCAAATCCTATCTTATTCCTAAACTCAGAGTTCATGAGTAATTATTTAGATAGAGCCTTTTTAAATTAAACTTGAATCGTAAATTTACGGGGTGAGAACCAAAATATTACTTAAGATTGCCATTATTACTTAATATATTTATTTATTTTGTTTAAGTCAATTTTTATTAGTGTTCCACTATAGTATGAAGCCATTTAATATAACTACTGGCTTCCTTGTGTAGTATAGCGTAATGAATTGCTCCACACGCTGGTGGAGCGCACGACGTGGGCTCAACAGCGCCAGGTCCTCGTAGTGGGTCTGGGTGTGAACACTCTCTCGCTCGAGACATGGTGCGAGCCACGATCTCCAGCGGAAGTAAGTGGAACTGCGCCGCCTCTTTCTGCGAGCAGGTCATGCTCGTGAGAGAGGCGGCGGGGCGGGAACGGGAGAGTACTCTCCCACCCGAGTTCCGCAGTCGGCGGCTTGGGCGCCGACCGCCGCCCCGACGTGTCTTCGCCTAAGACACGTCCAGCCATAGGCTGCTGGGCGTTACGTGAGGTTTTTTAGTCGGTAGGAGTCCGGCATAGCATTCATTAGGATATTCCCTCATGTAAAAACAAAGTACAGAGTAATGATAATGTTCAACACTTCTTTCAATAAATGGGTCATCTGATACAAAATAATTTTATCTTTTAAGTTTTGATATCACACGAAATCAATATGAAGTTGAAAAGCGTATTATCAACCGACATCCTTGAGCTTAGCAAATGACGGCAAAAATTGCCAGCAATTTATTCGATTCGAAGATGACCCGAAATAAAAGAAATGGGACGTTTGTCACTTAATACATTATTTACACGCGAACATTGTGAACGTGAGCTGTAAAAAATTGTGCTCTTTCTATTGTCATAGTTCGAAGTTTTGACACATCTGCCACTATAAGCAATTCACTCGATTTCCCTTATGGCCCGTTTCAAAAGATTGTACTACACTTTGTAGCGAGATTAATTTTGTACAAGTTCTAAGTTAACGAAGTGCTTTAGAAACACGGGTTGCGCTCATTATTGCGGGTAGGTATGTACCAAGACTGAAAGTTATAAACAACATTAATGTCAGAGTTTCAATAAATCTTCACAACTTTGGTTCAAAAACTTTATTTTAAGTAAATCAATGATTTATTACCACAATAACATGAAAGACGTTGCCAGTAGTTCAACACATAGATGGTAAGTCTGTCCTGTAGGATGTTAGATATATTATATGTATAATGGGTGTCTCAGTAAGAGCGCACTTTTTCATTTTAATATAAAAAACATATTTTTTTGAGAGCGTTGTGATTTTTTTATTGAATTGTCAAAAAGACATGTTCCGATTAAGTATGGAACAAAATATCCGTCAAATGGCCTCCACGGCTCTGGAATTACTGTATTCATGAAAATTTTCATGACTTTTTCACAGAGATGAGGCTGTTTCGCACCGATGACTCGTTGGATCTCGGATTTGAGCTTAGGTAGGCATTGTTTCTGGTTTATTCGCTTAAACCTGGGATTAGAGAAAACCCCAAAGATAAATCGCACGGCGTTAAATCTTGGTGGCCAGTTAACATCAGAATTTATTGAGATATTTTTTCCGGCAATCGTTGCTGCAATGGATTGTTTCATGCGCGGTGTAGCAGGTGGCGCTGCGCCGTCTTGCTGAAACCACATGCCGTCCGTCACACAACGGAAGCACAGGAGTCTTACTGTCCATTAACGACCCAGTTTCGTCATTTTTTTTGACAACTCTTCGAATGGTCCACACATTAGGTGCAAGTGCACCTAATGTGTGGACCATTCGAAGAGTAACAATTTTCAGTCGAGAAAGTTCTCGACTGAAAATTGTTCGTAGTTTGCGAGCGGTCTCAGCATAACTTTCCAAATTTTTGAAATAAGTTTTTACAATTATTCAATTTTTTCAATTCAATTCAATTTCATTTATTGCGATATATGGGTAGTTACAATGATATTACAATTTATGATTTTGGTATCACCATATTTCAGCCAGATTGGCATGCAATCATGTCTTAAGACAATCAAGAATACATTTTATTTGTAAAAATACCATTATCATTAGATGAGATGTCAATAGTTATACAATAGTTATACAATAATATGTCAATAGTTAAGAATCTCAATAATCATTTTCATGCAACATATTTAGTCAATTTATAATTATATTTATATCTAATGAATTATAATGTCAACGCCATTATTGAAATTTATTTCAACTCTAATAATTTGTCATTTAAATAATCATTTACGGTGTAATAACATTTACTTAGTAAAATAATCTTAATTTCTTTTTTAAATGCATACAGTTCTGCTATTTCCATAATTCTTTTCGGCAATTTATTGTAAATTCGAGGTGCCATACATACAAAACTACTATTCAATAAAGCAGTCTTGTTATTAGGTATGCTTAAAATTAAATGTTTTCTCTTACTGTTTAATCTTTTAAAAAGATGCATATTTTTTCGAACAAATAGCAGAACTTCCAGAATGTAGATACACGGTAATGTCAATACCTTTAACTGAGAGAAGTAAGGTTTACAGCTGTCTGTTGGTTTTAAATGGCATATAGACCTTATACATCGCTTCTGTGCTACGAATGCTGTTTCATTATCAGTTGAATTGCCCCAGAACATGATACCATATCTCAAGAGAGGTGCAACATAACCGTGATATGCCGTCAGGACGGCAGTTTGATTAGCTGATTTTCTTAGCATGTAGAGTGCATATGAAAATGAGTACATTTTAGTGCATAATAATTCTATATGGTTTTTCCAACGTAGGTTATTATCAATATTGAGTCCCAAAAACTTTGTTGTGTCTATCTCTGTAATTTTTTTGTTAAAATAATTAATGTCCATATTCGAGATTTTATTAATTCTATTCCTAAATGTCATAAGATTCGTTTTGTCAATATTAATATTCAAATTGTTTAATGTAAGCCAATGTATGGTTTTATGTAATGTTACATTTACTTCTTGCTGTAACTGCACTTTATTATCCCCAGTGAAGACGATTGTACTGTCATCAGCAAATAATACTGTGTCATATTGAGTTACTTTCGGCAGGTCATTTATATATATAATGAATAGTAGTGGTCCAAGCACACTACCTTGTGGAACACCAAATGTGACACTTCTACTCGCAGATGTATATTCGATGACTTTTTTTGACGTTTTGCATAACCTCGATATTTGAGTGACTTGGGTCCTATTGCTCAGATATGATTTTATTAAATCGTAGGCATTCCCTCTGACTCCATAGGCGTATAACTTGTTTAATAGAATTTTGTGGTCAACATGATCGAAGGCCTTTGTTAAATCCATAAATAATGCACACACTTGGTTTCCCTTGTCTAAGTTAGTCAATACCTTCGTCAAAAAACTATAGATTGCCATATCTATGGATTTATTTCTTCTAAATCCTACTTGCTCAGTACAAAACAAATTACGTTCTTCAAAGTAGGTGTAAATACAGTTATGTATCACTTTTTCAAATATTTTAGAAATAACCGGCACTAGTGCTATTGGCCGATAATTTTGCATATTGTTTTTTTCATTTTTCTTAAATAATGGTTTAATTATAGTCAACTTTAACTGTTCAGGGAAAACACCATTTGCAACACATAAATTTATAACATGGCTTAATATATGCGATAGTGCAACGGAAACGAGCTTAATTATTTTAGTTGATATACCATCGTATCCGGTACTATTTGTGCTTTTCAAACCTAATATAATTTTATTTATGTCACTGGGTACGGTAGGAGTCATGAATACAGAGTTCAATTCATAAGGCATTTTTATTTTGTGGTCAACTGGTAAATTTTGATGAATTGAATCAGTAAAATATATATTAAAATAATTCGCAATTTGTAAAGGTTCTTGAACAACGTTGCCGTTTACTTTTATACAGTCTATATGATTATCATTAGGCATATTATTCTGATTACCACGGATTACGGCCCAGGTGGCTTTAGATTTGTTGGAAGCCGTTTGTATAAGGTTATCGTTTTGTGACTTTTGTGTCAACTTAATGATACGATTTAGTCTAATGGATAGCTCTTTAAAGCGATTTTCCGAATTTGCAGTACGTTTTTTCCTATATTCCCATAAAAGTTTGCGCTTACGCTTACAGCATACTTTAATACCTTTTGTTAACCATTTTGGCCGGGTAATATTGAAACGTTTAACTTGTATTACTGGGAAACATAGGTCATACAAAAATTTAAAGTCGTCATAAAAGCTAGTGAACGCTTGATTTGGATCATTAGATGTGAAAACATCATTAAAACTTAGGGAATTTATAGACTCTTTAAACCTTAACTGGTTTTCCTTTCTATAATCCCGTTGCTTAATGTACCAAGCAGCAGGACCCCTGCCCGATTTTATCGGACATGACAGCAACTGCGCTGTGTGATCCGAGATTTCCAGATCAACAACGACAGCCCTACATCCACGCCCACTAAATAAAATATTATCTAAGCACCTTCAGCTTTTCAACCGCGTGGGTTCATTTATACTCAGCTTAACATTATAGCCCCGGACCATTTTCTTGAATTTAATGGATGCATCGCTATCATCAAGTGTATTTATGTTAAAGTCTCCGCAAATTATAACTTTCGCTTTATTATAGCAATATTTATGCAACAACGAATTAAAATTGGTGAAGAATTTATTTATATCTTCTACTCTGGATCTCGGAGGTCTATAGACACATATTACACAAACATTATGCTGTGTCAAGACGACTCCTGAACATTCTATGATTTTTTCTAATGAATATTCATTTATTTCTTTTAAAGGATTGCATCTTACTGTATTTCTAATCCAGATACAAGAGCCACCACGTCTGTTTTTCCTACAATATATCGATCCAAGATAAAAGTTTTCTAATTTAAGTGATCCCTTGTCAGAATTTACCATGTTATGCTCAGTTATACAGAGAACATCTATACTGCTTCCTATATCTGTTTCAAGGGAATCGAGATGGACCACTAAAGAACTCGATTTGGACGCTAAACCATCTAAATTCTGGTGAAAAATATAAATATTGTTATGATCATTGTGAGCGAAAAAAATCGTTTATTTTATTCGGAGTTGAGGAATCATTATACACGCAATCAATAATCTGGTCAGTTTGGGTGCATTTGTCACTTAAGATAGTTGCATCATGCCCTGGTTTGTCAGTTTTATTACTCATGTATAATTTGTACTTTAATTTATAATCAATATGAAGCATTTCTTTGAGAAGATATTTACATTTATGAAGAACTGAAGAACCATACCTCGGTAAAAAATCACAATAGTTCATGTCAACATACTTACTATTTGCAAACTTAGAACACACAAATTTTAATTCATAATTTAGTTTTCTCTCGTTAAGGTACTTATTATATGGTACTTCCGAGATTAAAATATTTGTACTACAGTTATCTGTCAAAAATTTACTTACATGAAACAATAAGTCATTAGGCTGGTTATCATTAATGCCACCGAAAATAATAACAAAGTCAGATTCTCTTAAATTACTAATTTCTTGTGTAGCCGTTAAGACGTGTTGCATTCGGGCTCCTGATTTCCAATATACTTTTACCATAAACTTTTCACCAACAAGTTTCTGAAGGGTACTTCGGATTCTGCGCCCTTGTTGGTCTGCTAAAATTATTATTTTTCTTTTTTTCATATCGTTCACCTTTGCTACTGGTGATACCGATACCATTTCTAAACATTTATCATGGACTTTTGATTCAATATTATTATTTAATAAATAGTTATCTAGGCTTGTGTGTCGAATGATAGTTTGTTGATGCGAATGCATTTGATTTCTACCTGATTTGGGTGTCGTGTCAACGCTAGTAGGAGTAGGACAAATTTTTCTGTAAGCGTTATTAATGTTGGATTTTTGCTGCGTTTTCTTATTATGCAATTTGGGTGTCGTGTTAGTTCTAGCAGGAGTTGAACAAATTTTCTTGTATGTATCGTTCAACTTTATTGAATGACGCAAATCAGCTTTGAGGCGGGAATTTTCACTATTTAAGTTCTCTATCTCGGTGTGAGCACTGAGCAATTCACTCGTTAACGATTGTATGCGTTCTTGGAGTTCTTTTATATATTCCGCATCAATGAGGGAACTTTCAGGTATGCTCCTGATGGTTGCATTCAACTGTTCTGACTGCCCATTACTCTCGCTCGTCACGTCAACAATATTTTCAAAAGAGTTAACTCTGATTAACTTGCGATATGTTATATTATTCGCTTCAGAATCCATTCTTATTTAAATTTGATTTATTTTTCCTAATTACTGAGCTGCCAGCATTAGTCTCAAAAGACTTGGTCTCAAACAGAATTAATGTTCAAAGTACGTCGTGGTTGTCTGGAACGCGCTCTGATACTTTTTGGTTGGTAGCATTGTATTGTTTACAAATTTTAAACAGCGAGATTTGATTTTAATAAGTAGGTAGTAAATAATGCATTGACAATAAACTGCAAATTTACTACAATAGGTACTATCGAAACACCATCGGCAAATCTGAATTATATTGTATTGCTTGATTCTTCCTTATAAATTTGTCTCATGTAAGCAAACAAAACATATTACCGGAAATGTTAAAAGTTTACAGTTGTTTTGTATCACTGATCACTGTTGACCAACCAAGAAATCCACTTCAGTAATTTTATTTTATCATACACTTATTGCTTCACGAACAAACACTGCACATACTTTAAAACGTCTTTATTCGGAGTTTTATTATTTTTAATTAATTAAATATGATCGGAGAACATGTTACTGCAAGCAGGGTTGCCAGTCCAGTCTTCTTCGTCTTTCTTATTACGCGTTCTTCTTTCGAAAAGCGCTCCATTTTTATTAATTGGAACAAATAAATGTGTAAGTGCGAGGCCGCATCTGCGTTTTTCCGCGGCGGTTTCTAACCTCAAAATGTCATCAAACTGTTAAAATCAATGAAATCAAGTCAATGTTTTGACATTTTGAGGTTAGAAACCGCCGCGATAACCGCAAGTGCGGCCTCGGCCTAAGCTGTCAAATCGCAGAGTTGCCACTTGCACAACAAAAAAAACAGCACTAAATTCAAAAAGTGCACTCTTATTGAGACACCCTTTACAACCACATAGGTACATACAACCATTTTCTTTGGTGGTGGGTATAAAATCGGCCCAAGACAACGTCTGGTTTTCAAACCAATAGCACCTACATTAGACTCCTCAGTCAGAGTCATATCTATCGGTGCACTGGCAGACCAACGTAATTTTGGGAAAGACACCAAGCTTAAATCAGGCGAAACCAGTAAAAAGTCAAAGGAAGCAAATTGAAGCACTGAAGAAGGCAAGTGCTTCACAGAGGGTTATGGATGCAGCAGGAGGGCCTACAGATGGTCACGCCTTTTACCTATCCCCGAAGCCTAAACTTCACCTTGTTAGAATTTGTACCACGCAATAGTTGGTGAGCTGTATTGCTGTGTTGTAATAGACAGGCGCAGGTTGTGATTGACAGCAGCAAGGGCTTAACATAATAAAATTGCTGTCCACGAACCGGCAAGTTTGCGCTTTAGACACGGAATTAATTCATGCTTGGTGTAGGTCTGCTTGCATTAAATGCATATTGTTGCCAAAAGTCTACAGACTACTTTTGTACTTTTAAAAAGTGACATATGTGAAAAGTGTTTCTGAATGTATGTTTTTATCATAACTAATAACATATTGAAACAAAAAAACATGAAAGAGAGTCGTTAGAAATTAAAATTACCGCGCAATTTGACATAACGAAAGCGAAGGGGGAAAAAGTTGATTGTGTGATAATTAGTGACATTTGAATTGAGATTTACTGAGAAGTAATTGCTGAAACGATTTAAACAAATAAGAAATACTTTAGACATAAGGTAAGAAACCACTATTATAACGGTTTTTTTTTGGCTATTTATCCTGAATGTGTCTGTAGATTGATTTTTATGTATGTTGCCAAATGTCTAGATCATGCGTTTGTTTTATTTTTCCTATTTGGGTATAGTTTTGGTATTTTGGTAATTTCGCTTTTCTTTTTAGCATGTATGGCTCGCTTGCAGAAAAGGAAATTGAGACAGCTCTTGCTGCTTTACATGATGGTGAGGGCTCCGAAGATGGTGTAGATTTTGATGATGATAATATCGATTATTATCCAAATGTAGGGGACTTATTGCATGAACTGGAATATCAACCATTGAACAATAAGGAAGACCCTCCCATATTCTATGAAGATGAGCTCTTGTCAAGTGGTGCATCCACGGTGGAACCTGTGGCGGGAACCTCATCTCAAATATACCATACTTTGCCCAAAAAGCATAAAGGACTGCAGTGCCTATATGGGCGGAGTAGACCTCATTGACAGTTTTTAGAAAGGTATAGAATATAAAAGTCAAAAATGGTATCTTTGGCTTTTTTATCACATGATGGACTATATATACTTCTACAACACCCAAGAATTTACGGTTATAAATTCTTAGGTGTTGTAGAAGACTCCTACCGGCTAAAACCACACAATGCCTTACAACAGTCTATGGCCGGGAGTCCCGGGTAAGCCCTCGGAAGGATGTCCCAGGGTTCCCGGCAGACTACCACTGCGGCCTCGCCTAGATGGTTCGGGTACTATTCCGCGTTTGCGGGGTCTGGGGGAATAATTGGGTGCTATCCCACTACTATTAGTGGCGAAGAGACATGTCACCGTCTTGGCTTGCTTCTGTAAGAACGACGAGCAGCCGACTCGCCAGTCTTAGGCCCTCGGTCATAAAGGCCGGTAGTCCTGGGCGTAAAGCAGCCGGCGACGACCCCGTCGCCGACTGCGGAACTCGGGAAGGAGATTTCTCTCCCACGGCCTCTTTCTCGAGCATAACTTGCTCGCAGTAAGACCCAGCTGCGTCCCACTTTCCCCCGCTGGAGACCATGACCCTCACCATGGTCTTCAGCGTGAGAATGCAGAATTTGATACTAAAAAGCACTGAGGACATATGAAGCCTGTTCCATCTAAAGATGTTAGAACTGACGGGGTTGATCACAATAAGAGAAGGTGTGACACCAAAAATAGGCGCCAATTACCAGGATGTAAGGGATTTTCACGCACATAATGTATCAAGTGTCAGGGGGCCCTTTGTCATACTAAAGACAGAAATTGTTTTGCTACGTTACATACATAAATATCCCCAAGGATTATACTTCATTAGATTCTGATCCCACCTACAGCATTGTTATTTGTTTTTCTCTAGACGCATAATGTAGCCAAATGTCTACATACTGTATTTTTTCAAAAATATACTTTTTAATCAAACCAAGATTTTTTTTATTATTTTTCCCTTTATTTGTGACTAAAAATCTATACTGAAATATTTATTTCATAACTAAATAAAAAATCATGCATTTAAGGGTTAAAACATTGTGATTTAAACAACAAGCAATTTCAATACCGGAAATATTTACTGGATTTTTACTACACAGCTGTATGAAATAACTACCAAAGTTATTTGTTATCATCATTTTCTCTTTCGTTCTACTAAATGTAAGTAGTTACATTGAAACGGATCATTAGCATGTAATACTGTTGTCCTATTTTTCCTTTTCAGCTCAGATTATGTCGGACGGGGCAGCGAACCTTCCAAAACGAACAACTTCACAGTTTATTTCAGAAGTTGGGACCTTGGCACGCCTGGCACAAGGTAATCCTTTGTCCGCCCTACTTATCTCGGGACAGAAAGAGCAACTCACTAATTTATTAGTCAACTTATGCAATACGGACGGATGCCCTGCCGCTGGAGAGTCACATTTACATAAAACTTTCACGTTTATAGTCAAGGGTCACGTTTGAATGTCTAAACATTGTGTTGGCTAAACGATACACGAGAGACACAGAAACTGAGAGGTAAAAATGGTTAAATTGCATGCGGTAGAGCTACAGAAATTGTTCTCAGCGTTTGAGTTTCGCTTTATTGCTTTAGAATGGTTCGTGTTCCAGATTATGTAAACTCATGTACAAGTTACGTAGCTCTTATATCCGGCTCATAGAAACATAGCGTAGGAGCAGGTTTTGAGGCTTGAGGGTATTTTTTTTACCAGCAGGCTACACCTTGCCATTATACGTTTTCAAACAGCAATTAGGCAATAGGCTTTTTGTCACCACATTACGTGGGACTATTACACAGATGTGAAAGGTGGGCAGAATAAAATGCTTAGCTAGATTAGATGAATTCTAACTTTATAATTAAAATATGCAATTTTAATTATATTACAAAAAGTTTAGAGACTTTATACATGTCATCTTAAAACCGATATTATAATTTTGTTACCATAAGATTCTTTGACTTTAGTTACAAACTGTGAAATCGTTGAAGTGTTCAAAAATTGTGTTCAGTATTTTTTTATTGCCGTTTATTTATCCAAATCTTATAAACTTTCTCAGAAAATTCATTAAAATTATTTTCTAACAAAATAAAGCTCAGAGTTTAGTTTTACAATTCGCTGTAACAGCAACATTTAATCTGCAAATAATGACCTCGTTCTCCCGAAACGTGAGGAGCCAACTGACGCAAGCGCAGTTGAGGGTTTTAATTTAAAATGTAACTTTCAACAAGCCAATTAATGCGGATCTGTGCAAGGAACTGTAAACCGTGATATCAAAGTGCTTCCATTTGTCACTTCTCATTATCATCGTGTTATTCCCGGTTTCATTCAAAGCCTTCTGACACTTTTTTCGTCTTTTATGCTTTTTATAGCGCTTTTATTAGTTTCACCTGTATGTTTGCTAGCTTGCTTGTTTGGTTGTTTGCTTGTCTGCTGGTTTGCTTGTTTGCTTGTTTGCTTGTTTGCTTGTTTACTTGTTTGTTTGTTTGCTTGTTTGTAACCGACTCTTTTGGGCTCAATTTTGCCCTACTTTTAAGTTCAAAGTTTCATGTCATCACGATCAGATTTAATTCAAACTATGCACACTTGTCAAAGACCTATGACAATGCAATAAATCGAAAATTAAAACATAGAAATAAAACTAAAAAGTAAAAAACATTTTTTTAAAAGTTTGAATTAAGAATTGTGTAATCTATAGGTACTTATAATAAATCTGTAGAAGTGAAAATTCTGTACATTCAAAATATCAAAAAAATAAATAGCAGGGGGTGTTACTAGAACAACACCGAACCCAAAAATGTGAATTAAAATTTTTTTGTCTGTCTGTCTGTCTGTTTGTTCAGGCATCACGCAAAAACCACCAGTTCGATTACGATGAAACTTGGTATAATTATTATTATTTAATAGCCTGGGCACCACACTGGGTACTTTTTAACCCGGAAAAGTATATTATAGAATTCAAACCAAACTTAATTTTGCGGTTCGATCCCTAGACCCAAAGTTATTATCAATTATTGCTTAAACGGTTAGTGGTACGATGATGAAACTAAGCATGAACGTTGTTTGTTACAATTTGAAAAAAGTTATTTTAACATTTTTGCAAATTCCACCTCCAAAGGTATAAAAAAGGAGGATAAAGTTTGTATGGGACAACGTAATTCCTTGGTCCGATCTATTTAAAATTTGGCATATAGCATTATTAACATAATTGATCGAAGACGTGTTTCGTATTTTATTGAAATTAATAGAGTAAGTTCGGGTAATATGGCACGCCATAAGCCTTTTTGGGAATAAATCAATTTATTTTTGAGATCGATCTGTTTTTATTTTACAATTCAGTCTTAGAACTAATAAAGAATAAATAATTAGAATTTCAAAACAATCAACATAAAGAAATAATTTACGTAAAACAAAATCTGAACCTTCAACAATTGTCAAATTTTAACAATGGAAGGGCAATATGGCCTGGGCCATATTAGCCACAAATCAGGTGAGCTATATTGCCCTCCAGAAATATGACAGTAACTAATAAATTTTGTGTTACTTTGCGGAGCAAATTTGTCATTTTGTTTGCGAATGTGGTTTCTGCGGAGCCATTATCTAAAAAGAAAAACATAATAGAAACAATATAAAATTATGGGGACAATATGGCCTGGTGCCATATTAGCCATTTATCTGGTGAGCCATATTGGCCGCGGGAACGTTTTTAATAAGTAAAAGTCTAGCCTAAAAATGAGCATGAAATATGTTTAAAACTATCACAATACTACATAAGAATAGCTAATGTACAAACCCGTGTAGTTCCAATGTAACAATAACTACAATTTCAAGAAATGTAATGAGTAAAACTTACCAAAAAATAAGATCACTTTACGTAATTTTCGATCGAGAGCCCGCACGGGACACACATGCACACTTCGTCTCGCGCGAGTTGACTGAGGAAGTGAGGGGAAGGGGTGCGTTGGTTTGCCGAGTCAAGCGGTCGCAAGTGTTCATTCAGTTCAGAGAAATCGCAGTAGGCCATATTGACCGACCAGGCCATATTACCCGAAATTACTCTACTATAACAAACGAAAAAGGGAATGTAATTTACTTTAGGGCTGATTTTCTCGGGAGTTGATATCAATACTCCTTAAATTCCTTTATTTTATACTTTAATTACTTTTTATTTTGACACATGATTTTTGAAAGTTCAATAGGTACAAGTGACGTTTTCATGTTTATGTTTTATTTCAAACTTCAAACAGATGATTTTACTACATAGATAGCCATAAAGTTAAATAAAACGCTATTTTCGTATAATATAAACCAAATATGCTTTATGGAAGTATTATTGCTAATTTATTCAAATTTTGTGTGACAAAATACATTTGTGAAAAGTAGAAGAAAATAAGTTTCATTTAAAAAGGAGGGATGGCTCCTCAATCCATACGGACACTTGTAGTCAGCATGGCCGCCACTTGAAGGTGAGACTTGGTTCCTTGTGAAACCCCATAGTACCTCATTTATGAACAAAATGCCAATACGAGTGTTTTTCGATACCAATTTCCTTAAATATTGCGTGTCTAAAAAGGAGTGTATGTGTGAATAGTCCATAACCTGATCATGACGTTCATAAAACATAATTCCAAGTAGAGTAGGTATAAATTTTAGAAGTTGTCGGTATAAGTTAAAGAAAGATATTACATACTATATCGTAATATTCCAAGCGAGAAACCTTCATAAAGTACAAAGAGACCGCCTACCGAACGCCGGAGACTGCGAATATTCTGTATTATATTTTTATAGTTGACAGAAAGGATAGAATCCGTGCATTCTATTTGTAGAGCTAAAAATATACGGTTAATTTACCAACGAGTTATCCAGTTAGTCCTGCAAATATATCCTCAACGTAAAAGGATGTGGAAATATTATATTTTTCCTGTTTATCTCAGTCGGAATGTCTCAAAGGAAATCGTCGCAAATACAGAAAGTGTGAAAAGTTCGTGACGAACACACATTATTGTGAGAACTATCTAAATTGTAGTATTGAAGTTGTTGGGTCCCACTGGTTTTTTGTAATATATTTCAATTTTTGTGGGGATTTTTTTGAAGTGAAACTTCTTTATCGGCGTTGGAAAAAAATTTGCGTCACGTCACGTCACGTCACGATTTTTGGTTACGCGCCATCTTTGTTCTGTTCCCCACCACGGTGGATTCGAATTAAGAGTACTTTATCCAGGGATAGCATGTCATTTAAGGGTTTTTGGACTTTTGGGCTTTTGGACTTTTGGACTTTTGGATGGGACATTGGTACTTTGGGTCTTTGAGACTTTGGAACTTTGGGACTTTGGGACTTTGGGACTTTGGGACTTTGGGACTTTGGGACTTTGGGACTTTGGCACTTTGGGACTTTGGGACTTTTGGACTTTTGGATAGGATCTTGGTACTTTGGGTCTTTGGGACTTTGGGACTTTGGGACTTTGGAACTTTTGGACTTTTGGGCTTTTGGACTTTTGGATGGGACCTTGGTACTTTGGGTCTTTGGGACTTTTGGACTTTTGGAGTTTTGGACTTTTAGACTTTTAGACTTTGGGACTTTGGGACTTTGGGACTTTGGGACTTTGGGACTTTGAGACTTTGGGACTTTGGGACTTTGGGACTTTGGGACTTTGGGACTTTGGGACTTTGGGACTTTGGGACTTTGGGACTTTGGGACTTTGGGACTTTGAGACTTCGGGACTTTGGGACTTTGGGACTTTGGGACTTTGGGACTTTCGGACTTTGGGACTTTGGGACTTTGGGACTTTGGGACTTTTGGACTTTGGGACTTTGGGACTTTGGGACTTTGGGACTTTGGGATTTGGGACTTTGGGACTTTGGGACTTTGGGACTTTGCGACTTTGGGACTTTGGGACTTTGGGACTTTGGGACTTTGGGACTTTGGGACTTTGGGATTTGGGACTTTGGGACTTTGGGACTTTGGGACTTTGGGACTTTGGGACTTTGGGACTTTGGGACTTTGGGACTTTGGGACTTTGGGACTTTGGGACTTTGGGACTTTGGGACTTTGTGACTTTGGGACTTTGGGACTTTGGGACTTTGGGACTTTGGGACTTTGGGACTTTGGGACTTTGGGACTTTGGGACTTTGGGACTTTGGGACTTTGGGACTTTGGGACTTTGGGACTTTGGGACTTTGGGACTTTGGGACTTTTGGACTTTTGGACTTTTGGAGTTTTGGACTTTTAGACTTTGGGACTTTGGGACTTTGGGACTTTGGGACTTTGGGACTTTGGGACTTTGGGACTTTGGGACTTTGGGACTTTGGGACTTTGGGACTTTGGGACTTTGGGACTTTGGGACTTTTGGACTTTTGGACTTTTGGAGTTTTGGACTTTTAGACTTTTAGACTTTGGGACTTTGGGACTTTGGGACTTTGGGACTTTGGGACTTTGGGACTTTGGGACTTTGGGACTTTGGGACTTTGGGACCTTGAGACCTTGGGACTTTGGGACTTTGGGACTTTTGGACTTTTGGCCTTTTGGACTTTTGGACTTTGGACTTTGGACTTTGGACTTTGGACTTTTGGACTTTTGGACTTTTGGACTTTTGGACTTTTGGACTTTTGGACTTTTGTACTTTTGTACTTCTTGACTTAATTTAAGGTGAGGTGAAAATTAAGTTTATGAAGAAGTTTCACTTCTTACGTGTGTACACTAAGTACACGCAATTTTTTTATTATCATATTAACGGATGTCAGGGGCTTTATTTGTGTCTAACTTCACACAACTTTCTAGAAACTTTCAGTTCACTGGTAAAAATTCATTCACTTGTACAGTAGGTATGGGGTTCTTCAAAAGGGGTCTTAGAAGGTTTTTACACGGTCGGCAGTGCGCCTCTGGTGTTGTAAACGTCCGAAGGCTACGATGACCACCATTGCACCTGGTGGGCCGTATGCTCGTCTGCTTTAGTGGTATAAAATAAGTAAAAAGTAAAAAAATAACTACCTAGTTTCAGAGCTTTTATAATATTCAGACAGACTGAATAGCACGGTGATTATACTTTATATTAGAGGTTGTCCTAAAGGTACCTAATAAAAAAGTACAGAGGTCTATAAATAATTAATTACGTTCAGTGATCGTTTGATACCGGACGCTTCGAATTATTTCGCCTCGAGACATTTTCAATTTATATTCTGCTATGACGATTTCTGGTAGCCTAATATAATAAAAGAACAAACATACAGTAATACGCGTCTTATGTCCTCGAGAGAGTATACTAAGGCACATATTATGCACACATGGGTACGTATTTGAATACCTAAAATTATAATACCTAAAGTTAAATAACCTAAGTTCAAAATACCTAAAATCTAAATACCTAATGGTGGGTTGACCTAAATTTAAAAATACCGAAAGTTTAAAATGCCTAAGTATTTGAATACCTAAAGTTAAATAACCTAAGTTCAAAATACCTAATGGTTGTTTGACTTAAGAAATAATATGTGGTACGGCTTAAAGAAAAAGGACACTGCTCACCCCGACTCGGACTTTAAATATTAAAGATGTGTCATCAGCAAACAAAACTACCTCGTGATTGTCTCTTATAAAGTGAGGGAGATCATTTATGTACACTAAAAATAGAAAAGGTCCCAGAAGTCAAGTTTATGAATTAAAGTCTAATGCTGGACGCAATCGAAGGCCTTCGATAAGTCACAGAATACACCATAAGCATCATACGACTCCTCCCAGGCCTCATATGAGGCGCTGAGAGCATAAGTGGATCAACCTCAAAACAATAAATCTGAGATAGAGGGGTCTAATGACTTTAACATTTAAACAAAGTTAAATAGCAAGAAATTCAGGAGGAAGGTTTGTATCTTTATCGTTGCATTTTGATGGAATTAAAGAACAGTTTCGAAGGGTTATCGTATATTTTCATATAAGTTATTATTTATATTTATTTTGTGGGTTGGACCACTTTTGCATTTATCTATTTAGTAGGTTGACCTTCTTTACATGTGAATGTTATAGAGACATTTTCGTAAATAAAACTGTTTTTAATTAATAAAAAACATTTATTTTGTTTGTGTATTTTATGTGTATGTTGTCTATGTTTTTTTTTATACCACCAAGGGGGCAGACAAGCATACGGCCCACCAGATGTACCGGTGGTCACCGCTGCCTATGGATGTTTGCAACACCAGAGGTGCTACACTCGCGCTGCCGACCCAGTAAAAACCTTCTTAGACCCCTTTTGAAGAACCTCATACGGTGTAGGCGTTTGGGAAAACCGAGACAGGGAGATCATTCCACAATCTAAGCATACGCGGGAGAAAGCCCCTACCGAAACTAACCGTGCTCAAACGCTCCGGACGCAAAGTGTGAGGATGAACACCCTGTCTATGGCGAGCGGTGCGGTGGCAGAACGAAGCCGTGGGCATCATATCAAACAATTCTTCAGAGCACAAACCATTGTACAGGCGGTAGAACACGCAGAAGGAGGCAAAGTCTCTCCTGTCGCGAAGAGGTTCCACACCACTTGCAAGCATAGGATCGTTGACCACTCTCATGGCTCGCCTTTGTACCGAGTCGAACGGAAGAAGCTGATATTCAGGTGACAGCAGTACTCCATGTGCGGCCGCACTTGCGACTTATACTGTAGCAGTGTTTGCGCCGCAGTGAAGTACCGCCGCGCCCTGTTGAGCACACCGAGCTTCTTGTACGTCAGCTTGGCCTTATTCTCCAAATGACTTCGGAACTAAACGTCACAGGAGATGTCAACACCAAGGATACCTATGCTTTCAGAGATGGAGAGAGTTGTGCCCTGAAATTGTGGCGCTACAGTAAATGGGGTTTTCTTTGCGGTGAATACACAAACTTGTGTCTTAGTAGGGTTGAATTGAACAAGATTTTGTTTTCTCCAATCGGACACTCTAGTGAGAGTAGTCTCGATTTCAGACACAAGTTGTTTACGGCTTTCTTCCACTACAGCCCGAGAGATACCAGTGCGGCCCGTGTAACAAGTATCGCCCGTACTGTCGTCCGCATAACAATGAATGTCGTTCATAACAATGTAGGTGTGTATGTATTTGTAGTGTGTTTATGTACCCAGTGAAAATAAAAAGAAATATCAAACTTATAATCTAATGAAACGCTAATCTTCTTCTTCTTCTTCTAGTACTGAAAGTAAATCTGGTCCATTATTGGTCTTAAGATGATTGTAGAAACTGTGAAAATTTGGAGGTATGTAGTGTAGGAGACTGACTAAATCTTTCTTTTTTGAATCAGTTATTGTATTACCAGATGGATACAGAAGGTCAAGATGAGAAACTACACCTGCATTTCGCTTATGGACATCCAGCACATAAAAATCCTCAGGAATATCGTAGTTTGAATACGAATAACTGATTTTGTCTGGCTTGTTTTTTGAAAATTTCAGATATTGTATTTTAAGCCATTCTACTTTAGTGTTATCTTGAGAAATTTTTCTTTTTGTAATGTTTTTCTCCAGTAATTTAGTGGAAAAAAATAAATTTGATGTCATTTCAATTATATGAAATGGGTTTCGTTTTCTGGCACTTTTTATGACATTCTGCCAGTGGCTAGGAACTTTTTTTTTTTTATACCACTAAGGTGGCAGACAAGCATACGGCCCACCAGAAGGACCGGTGGTCACCGCAGCCTATGAACGTTTGCAACACCAGAGGTGCCACACTCGCGCTGCCGACCCTGTAAAAACCTTCTAAGACCCCTTTTGAAGAACCCCATACTGTAGACGTTTGGGAAAACCGAGGCAGGGAGGTCATTCCACAACCTAAGCGTGCGTGGAAGAAAACACCTATCGGATCTAACCGTGCTGGAACGCACCGGACGCAGAGTGTGAGGATGAACTCCCTGTCTGCGGCGAGCGGTGCGATGATAGAACGTAGCCGTGGGCATCATATCAAACAATTCCTCAGAGCACATACCATTGTACAGGCGGTAGAACACGCATAAGGACTAGTAGGATGTAGTAGGAGTAGTAGGACATGCACTCTATCTGTAAAATATTTTTTTTCTTTTTCGATTAAACCAAAATCCTGATCACATGGGAGGTAAGAGTGACCGCTGACGAGGAATTTATGGTGTATTTCTGTTATACTAAAGTTTGGAGACGATACTATGTAGTTACACAACACTGCCATTTTGATATTTCTATTTTGCCCACCACATTGATCAGAATACATTATAAGGCTTTTTGTTCTTACATTATTCTTGATGTAGTGCAATAGACAAGAGCCCACTTCGTCCATAGTTGGCGTTTATAATAACAAACGCTGGTACTCAAAACAGGAGTAGGAAGAGTTTTCATTAAGTCAAATGTTATGCAGGTTACATTTGAATCAGTCTTTGCTAACAATGTGTCTTCCTGCAAACCTTTGCGTGCGGAATCGGCTTTACGTTGGTGTAATTCTCTCTCAGTTTCCAACCGTTTTTTATTCTCCTCATCACTGGCTGCTTTTATTTTAATATTAAATCCGTCACATTTTTTACAAGAGTCGGTTACGAGCGGGTGGAAACTAAGATTGAATTTTTCGTTAAAAATTTTACGAAACATGGTCTCTGACAGTGGTTGTTCTACAGATTCTTTGTATAGGTTAAACATTATTCTTAAATTCAAATTTGGAGAGAGGTACTTTCGTTCAGTTTTTTTACGTGAGTAGTGGGATTGGTAAGCAGGAAAATTTGCAATAAACTCCATTACTTCATTGATTTTCTCGGTTGGTGTTTTGTTAGCTGGGGGAAACTTGCCTCTCTTATCTTTAGGTGGCATCGACAGATTACCTTTGTTCTTCAAAACCCTATCTACTCTTCCATTAGAGACTTGAAGTGTTTTTAGGTAAAATAATTTGCATACTCGTTTCTCTACGCCTGCATCATTTATAAGATGGTACAGACGTGTGTTTGTGCGCTTCTGTGATTCACCGGCATAGCTTCTGTTTTTAGGCACTACTTTAATTGAAGAAAACAGGAATGCTGACTGTAAATCAAAACTTCCTAGTGCATAAAAATCTTTAAAAAATTTAACTTGTCTCTCCATGTTTATTGCCTCGTCGCATTTTAAAGGGCAAGGACAAGGACAAGGTGTTATTTGCTTCTGTGGTACCAAAATTCCTTTTTGACTTTTGTATTCTTCGCCCTTTGCTCTCTTAATTATTCTCTCATTTCTTTTCCATTTTTCTTCATTCCTCAATCTCTTTCGAGTTTTTGTATGTTCGTTTTCTTGTATGCTTCTTTCCGTATTTTCATTTTCATTTTCTTGTCTGTTTCTTTCTGGATTAACATCTCGAAATTGCCCAGTCGTTTCGTCTAAAATTTGATCTTGTAACAACTGTATTGGCTCTGGCTGTTCTAGCTCTGGCTGTTCCGGCTCTGGCTGTTCTAGCTCTGGCTGTTCCGACTCTGGCTGTTCTAGATCACGCTGTCCTGATTCTTGTCGTGGATTTAGCCAAGAAAAGCTCATGGGAGAATTGTTGCGACTTCCGTCACTACGCAAGTATTCTGATCCAGAATTGCAATAAGGAGTGCCTGATGTGTCACTTGAATCATTAAGAAGACATGCTGAAAAGAAAACAATTGCTTATCTTCTGTTACTATCTAGTGTTTATGAGCCTTTCTACACAAAACTAGTGATGCCAATGCAAAAAAAAAAAACATAAATTATAAATCAAATAAAGATCAAAAAGGTGACGTAGTGTATTACAAAACTCATTATAGTATTATTATAACACATTGTCAACTTTAGAAGCGCTCTCGGCCCCGCGGTCTCAGTGTTCTGTAAACAATCACTGCAGTAAGCAACTTTCACGATGGTCAATCCTTGGATGGGTGACCTTCTATGTGACCAATTTGTGACATTTATTTGAGCGTTTCTGTGCTTCAGAAGGCACGTTAAGTCGTTGGTCCTGGTTGCCAGTAAAATGGTAGTCGTTAAGTCAAGCTGAAGACCTTTATTAGGCGGCTTGAAAATTTTCAACACGGACAAGTCCGACTCGCACTTGGGCGTTTTTTAGGGTTTCCTAGTCAAATGGCAAAAACGGAACCCTTATATATTCGTCATGTCTGTCTATCTGTCCGTCCGTGTGTCACAGCCACTTTTCTCCGAAACTATAAGGCCTATACTATTGAAACTTGGTAACTAGATGTATTCTGTGAACCGCATTAAGATTCTTATATAAAACTAGAAAAAAAGCAGTAAATTTTGGGGATCCCATACTCAAAACTGAAATTTTAAATTTTTTTTTTCATGAGTTTGATGAAAAAAAATTTAAATTTCAGTTTTGAGGTTTTGCTATTGAGGTTCCTAAAATCGCTTTTTTCTAAAGTGAATAGTTTGCGCAAGAGACACTTCCAAAGTGGAAAAATGTGTCCCCCCCCCCCTCTAACTTCTAAACTAAGAGAATGATATATCTAAAAAAATATATTATATAAATAAATAAATATTCACGAACATTTCACACAACGCTATATGATCCCAAAGTAAGCTAGAAATGACCTGCTTGTGTTATGGGTATCAGACCACGGATATTAATACTTATATACTTTTAAATACATACATATCTATATATATAAAAATGTTGTGTGCGTTTGTGTATCTATTAAAAACTCAAAATTTACTGAATCGATTGAGCTCAAAATTGGACACGATATACAATAGGATTCAGAGATGGTTTTAGGCTACTTTATACACTTTTATCATAACAGCAATAAGAATAAAATAGCTTTAAAAAGTGATTTTACCAATAGATGGCGTTGGTCGTTTTTTTTAAATTATATTCTGCCAGCTTCAGAACAAAATATTATAAACAACCTATTTAGAAGGTACCTACCAGATTGATGTTTTTTAAGAGAAGTTTGATTGCGGCCTTGCATTCAGAATAATAAAAGAGAGTACTTACCTAATAAAGAGGTCAGATATGTTTTGCGTGTTATTTTTGAACTTTTTGGACATTCGGAATTTTGGTGTTTTGGACTTTAGACTTTTTGAATTTTGGAGTTTTGGAGTTATGGAGTTATAGAGTTTTGGACTTTTGGACTTTTAGAATTTTAGACTTTTAGACTTTGGAGTTATGGACTTTTGGACTTTGGACTTTTGGACTATTGGACTTTTGGACTTTTGGACTTTTGGACTTTTGGACTTTTGGACTTTTGGACTTTTGGACTTTTGGACTTTTGTACTTTTGGACTTTTCGAGTTTTGGGCGTTTGACATTTTGGACTTTTGGAGTTGGAGTTTTGGAGTTTTAGAGTTTTAGACATTTAGAGTTTTAGAGTTTTGAAGTTTTGTAGTTTTGGAGTTTTGGAGTTTTGTAGTTTTGGAGTTTTGGAGTTTTGGAGTTTTGGAGTTTTGGAGATTTGTAGTTTTGGAGTTTTGGAGTTTCGGAGTTTCGGAGTTTTGAAGTTTTAGCGTTTTAGAGTTTTAGAGTTTTAGAGTTTTGGAGTTTTAGAGTTTTGGAGTTTTGGAGTTTTGAAGTTTTGGAGTTTTGGAGTTTTAGAGTTTTGGAGTTTTTGAGTTTTGAAGTTTTGGAGTTTTGGAGTTTTGGAGTTTTGGAGTTTTGGAGTTTTGGAGTTTTGGAGTTTTGGAGTTTTGGAGTTTTGGAGTTTTGGAGTTTTGGAGTTTTGAAGTTTTGGAGTTTTGGAGTTTTGGAGTTTTGGAGTTTTGGAGTTTTGGAGTTTTGGAGTTTTGGAGTTTTGGAGTTATGGAGTTATGGAGTTTTGGAGTTTTTGAGTTTCAGAGTTTCGGAGTTTTGGAGTTTTGTAGTTTTCGAGTTTTGGAGATTTGGAGTTTTGAAGTTTTAGAGTTTTAGAGTTTTAGAGTTTTGGAGTTTTGGAGTTTTAGAGTTTTAGAGTTTTAGAGTGTTGGAGTTTCGGAGTTTTGGAGTTTTGTAGTTTAGGAGTTTTGGAGTTTTGGAAATTTAGAGTTTTGGAGTTTTGGAATTTTGGAATTTTGGAGTTTTAAGTTTTGGAGTTTTGGAGTTTTGGAGTTTTGGAGTTTTTTAGTTTTGTAGTTTTGGAGTTTTGGAGTTCACTTCTTACGTGTGTACAATAGTTCACGCACACATTTTTTTTTAAAATGTACCTATCATTTAGTTTGTTACTCATTTCTCATAGGCACATAAAACCACCTTATAAAAGTCACAGCGAAGCGTGGCAGGGTACCGCTAGTTATACATAGAAACACCCAGACTCTTGAGTATTTGTCTCCTGTGGGAATCGAACCCACGACCTCCAGCGCCGCAGGCGGTATCACTACCGACTGCGCCACAGAGGCAGTCGAAATGTGATGTACATTGCCATAAAAACTACCAACGAAAATTGGTTTGAACGAGACAGAGCTGGTAGTTTCTTTTAATACGTCATAAACCGCAATTTTCGGTTAGAAAAATCACTACCACTGCGAACGTGTTAAAACATCAATCAAAGTTACAACGAACTATAAGAACTTTTATATTATGTTACTTGCTGCTAAGAAACCCTTCATGGGCGAGTCCAACTCGCACTGGGCCGGTTTTATTATTTTTATTATGTACTACACTGCTATTTATTTATAGGCCTTCGCGCTAGTAACAGCGCGATATTCAGATGTACCTACAGACGATTATAACGATATAAATTTATTATCATGCCTTTGAATCAGTTGAATGTTGTTCTGTTCATATTTTTGTAACTGTGGATGGATAAAATAAAAAAAATATGTGCATAGGTAACGGCAACCAAACCTTTCCAAATTAATTTCTGTATTAAATCAATAAACAACAATTTGCAAGAATCGCGAAACTAGTTCTTAATTAAATTTCAAAATTTTACGAGCTGAAAACTGCAAAACTTTATAACTCCTTATTCAATATTACCTTAGTACAAGCTGCACTCTTGCTATTATAATTCACTCTTGTCTTATAGTTCGTAGAAACTTCGTGTACATTGCTGTAATTTCGATCTATGTTGACAGAAACTCATTGGCGGAAGTACAAGCAGCCATTTACCGGGGACTTTCCCGAATACGTAACTCCATTAACCTATAACTGTTTATACGCCAGTTCTCTAATGGGAATTAATCCTTTTGAAACTCTTTACAGTACCGGAAACGGCGATGTACTTTACGAGACAGAAGATAAAGAAAACTGGTAAAGTCGTATAGTTTTTGATGTTGAAATTTACTTTTCTGAATGTTTGTGTTTTACAGTTTATAATTGCTGAAAATATACTCGATCTTGCCCGATGGCGGCGGCTGCAGGGCGTACGCCTCCCCAATGATAAAACATCTATTTTTGTAATTTGCCCATTATATACAACGCAGGCCAAAGGGATAGATGTTAGTATACGGCTTTCGTTTGAGTTTTTATGCTTAGCGCCATTGCTTAGAGATACTACTTGGGCAGTTTTGCTAAACTTTTCACTTAATTGCCTTTTACGATACCCACGGGATGAATAAGGGTGGTGACATTAGTTCTCTATTCTCTCACCACAGGGGTAATTGTACTAATAGTCGTGCAAAGGCGTCGTACGAATGTCAATTTCTGCAGTATAAGGAGTCACCGTTAGCAAAATTCATAACTAATCAAAGACACAAAATGCGTTATTACGTAAAGTAGTCTTCGACGAAATCCTACTAATAGGTTATTTATGGTCGAAGAATTCTGCGTATCATCTGTCGGCTGTGGTATCATTGTGAAGAAATCTAATTATAAGACTGATTTTGCAATACTTAGGTACGCATAATTTCCAAAGTCAAAAATATTTTGACTTGTTGAAGGTAACATAATTATCATCAGTAAATAATATATAAATGGCTAATATATTTACTGATAAATATGTTAAGCTTGTTAATTCAAGAACTGTATTTATGGGGTCCAGTTTTTTCTACCTTACCAACTAGGTAGGAAAAGTAACCGTAAAATGCCACCACAAATAAAACCATTAACTTCTTTAAACACATTCTCTGCGTCAACTTTAATGCATATATATATATATTTTATAATCTAGTATATATTTTATAATAATATATTTTATAATTTATAATCTAGAATTACATCTACATAATGCACTATATACCTATGTAGTTACATTTTAACAAACTAAGACTATGAAACGAGACACGGCGTGGTTATGAAAGCGTTATCATATCACAAAGTTTATGAAAGTTTCATACGCCTCAGGCGTTCCCAACTTCAGACTGAACTCAGCTTGTACTCGTATGTCATTTCTACACAGTTCTATACCAAGCTAAGTGCAGAAGGGTGTGTATTGACAAAGGATACGGTTTAAGTGTTTTTGATTACTTGCAGACTGTTTGCTGAGTGATTGTTGGGTCCCCGCACTTTATACCCACATAATGGAATGTCTACTTATAGCGTGACCTACTTCAGACTCAAGACTTACCTAATTAGTAAAGGTGGTAAGGTAACAATTGTGTCTTCATAAATAAATTAAATCTTTACTGCTGGTAAAACAATTTAGTCAGGAGACGCATTGAGTAGACATAATATAGTTACGTATTCTTTGTTTTATTTACGTGAAGGAACATTCTCATGGATGCTATGCCGAACTCCTACCGATTATTCACACAGACTTTGTATACGCTACACTTTGGCTCTGATTACTTTTGCGCAAAATGTTCAGGTGAAGCAATTCAGATACTGTTATCGTGATTCAGGCATGTGAACTTGCACGCTTACCCTGTATGTGTGGTCCACGCAAGTCTACCAAATTATGAAATTAGTTACTGAGCGAACAAGCGCAGCGATAACTACTATAACCACTTTATTGCTCTAGTATTTTTCCCCCTCGGGGTTTCGGGGACATGCGTTATTTCTCATGGAGTTAACGTTACACCCTGAGGGTACAGTAGTGGCTTCTTCAATCAGATCCCTAAAATCCAATATCTTAGGGATTAACGAAAAAGCCCACATTAGGAGGAAGGGCCTAACGGTACTCCGTTCGTTGAGCAGCCCGCCTGGGGTAGTACCTCCGCCCTGCAGAAGACCGCGGTAATAGTAACCTGACTCCGGTCGGGTTATGTTGTCCGTCGGTTAGCAGGGATCCAGAGCTCATTGGGGTGACATTGTGCCGGTGAGAGACCAGAGGCTTATCTGTCTCCATTGGCAGATCGAGGCGCGGAATATTGGTACGGCGATCAGGGAGACCCGGTGAAACGGTTGACCGCTGACCGCCCGCAGGCTGTACGGGACCCGAACCTGGGGATTACTTAATCTCCGCCCCAGGAGGCTGAACCAGCAGCCTGTGTAAAGTCCCTGGTGCTGTGGTCGTGCCGGAGGAGGATACCGGAGTGGACGCGGCTACTGCATCGGGGAGGGACCGGGGGGCCTTCCGTATGCCGTGCCAATCTACCGCACTACCTCTGTCTGCCTTCGGTGAGTTCGAGCCTCGCCTAGTCTCCTGCGCCACGGGCACAAAAGCGCCCCCTTCACCTTCTTAATTCCCCATATTTTTAAGAACTATGGCTAAATCAAAGAAAAAGAAAAAGGTTTCGACAGCGACATCGTCGTCCACACTTTAAGTGGACTTTTGCAACATCAGAGGTATGCGCACGAACACCAACGTAGTCCACCACCATCTTGAAACTGCGAAGCCAACCCCTTTTTTTCTTAACAGAGACGCAGATCTTCTCAGGAAAAAAAGTTCGGGTAGTCAAAGGAAAAAGTCAAGTTTTATTTACTCTCTACAAAAATTTACTTTTTAAATAGTAATAATTACAAATAAGTTACTTACATGCAACATAAACACTATTGAGTGGTTATTCTGCCGGATAAAATAATTTTCCAATAAAAATTCCTCAACAAAAACACAGTAAATTACACTTAACTATGGATGCTATGCAGAGCACTATTTACAGTCTGAGAGATAGTCTCAATGAAAGGATGGAGGAGTTTGAGAAGCGGCAGGAGCAGCTGACTCCTAATAAATCGGTGAGTGTGACCACCTTAGCTGCAGAATTCTCTGCCTTCAGACTTTTTGTTACACAAACACTGAAACTGCTTCAGCAGCAGTTGGAGGCGCTAGTGAAAGCTGCAGATACCACTGAGATGCAGAGACGCCGAAAGATTCTGCTGCTGCATGGCGTTTGTGAGGTGGATAGCGAGAATCCCACAAATACTCTGATCAGCATTATCAAGCAGCGCTTCAATATCCCTGATTTTAGTGCCAGTCATATAAGGCGCTGTCAACGGCTGGGACGTCCCACTTCAAATAAGAAGCCTAGGCCTCTGCTTTTTAAGCTCCAGGACACAACATTGAGGGATACAATATGGTTCTCCAAAACCAAGCTGAGGGGCTCTGGAATCACGCTGTCTGAATTTCTAACAAAAACCAGACATGATTTGTTCATGGCGGCCCGTGAGAACATGGGAGTCACTAAAAGCTGGACTAAAGATGGTTCCGTCTACGTGCTTGCTGCGGATAACGTGCGGCGACGTGTAGACTCGCTTGCTGAGCTCTTGAACATCTGTGACGTGCCAGCAAAGGCAACGGTCACCACGACTAAGGCTGCCGCTACGAAGCTTAAACGCACTGTGACCTCAAAAGTGAAGTAGATGTAGATCTCTGGGCTGCACAGTCCAGGTACATTCATGTGGCATTAATTGCAGTTATGTATTTATCTTTTACTCAATAGTCTTCGGTTTACGCCCGCGTGCTTACTATTAATATGTTTATTTTAGCTATAACTTTACATCTTTGTTATCGTTTCATTGTATTTTTCTTGTTAGTATATAACTTTAACTGTGACTGAAAAGTTTAAGTTGTCTATCTATCTATAGATTTAGTTTTAAAGTCACAAGTTCACACACAACCACTTGTAACCAAAGAGAATTTATCAACATAGCATACATTATCACAACAACATCATACATACTTATACAGACAGACTCATAAGCTGCTGGCTGTCATGCCTGTCATTGTCAAATGAAATGACATAATTTTTTTTTTTTTTCTTTCCTTGATATGTTTATTGAACAAACGTGGGTTGTGGCATCATGCTGCCAATCAAAATCAACATTATTCACAGACATTCTCTTTGTCTGTGACATTATTTCGTTTCTTATTCTTTTTATTGTATTTATTTACACACTAATGGCGTGACTACCAGGTTGCTCCTCCTGGTATTTTGTTTGCTATAGATGGATTCGACAATGGATATGGAAATGCACTGAATGCTGGATTGTGCAAGCTTTGATTTGTTTTTTTTTCTACTGGTGTTGTTTCTGGTTTTATTTGTTTTTTTTTTTTTTTTGAATATTTATTTGTGTACAATGTAAAACCGGCAGATGAAAATTGGTGAAATTAATATTAGTAGTAATATAATAGTATATCTGTTATATTATAAATTATTTTTATATATTTATTGTTATTTAGTTATATTTATTAATATTTTATTGTTAAATATTTAATTATGCCTATTTTAAACTGTAGCACCGACACGGGTAGTAGTGGTAATTGTTCTCCTGCTTGTAGTTCTCAAGACGAGCCCCCACTGGCTGATTTTATCTCATCTCAATTTTCCGATGTTCCTGAGAATTTCAACGTAGTGCACATTAATGCCCAAAGTGTTCCGGCTCATATCACCGCTATGCTGGCATCATTTCACTGCTCACATTTACATGCCATACTCATCTCTCGAGACATGGTTGAATCCTTTTTTGCCTTCAACGGCATATTCTCTCCCGGGTTTCAACCTCATTCGACATGATCGCGGGCCGGACGGTTATGGTGGGGTGGCGATTTACCTACGTAATCACCTTACGTATACTGTCATTGATTCTTCTCCTCAGCCACCTCCACGACTTGCCGGTGAGCATCTATTCCTTGAGGTAGAACTTCTCCACACTAAGATACTCCTAGGAGTCTTTTATGGTCCTTCTTCCAACATCAACTTTTTCTCCTCCTTTGAAATACTCCTAGAAACCTTTATCCCTAATTACTCTCATACTATAATCTTGGGTGACTTCAACACCTGTTTACTCAAAAATGACTCTCGCTCTTCTAGTTTCAAATCCATTGTACAATCTTGTAACCTCTCAATTCTTCCTTCCCATGCTACACATCATTGTCCGAATCATCCTCCTAGCTTGCTTGATTTAATTCTTGTTTCTTCTCTCGATAGAGTCGTTAGGCATGGTCAGCGAACGGCTGGTGAGTTCTCTTTCCATGACCTGATATTTTTATCCTATCGCCTTCGAACTCCTAAGCCCAAACCTAAATTCCTTCTACACCGCAATTTTGGTGGAATAAATCTCGAAGATTTGCGCAGAGATGCTGACGAAATTGACTGGGCACCGTTATTCTCTTCGGTGTGCATTGACGATAAAATTAATTTATTAATATCCTATTTGATTTCTCTCTACGATGTACACGCGCCGGTTCGTAGAATCAAAGTTAAGCATGAGCCATCACCTTGGTTAACCGCTGAAATTAAATCACTTATTTCACAGAAAGCAACGGCGAAGTCCAAGTATAAGAGACGGCCAACGGAGTTAAATTGGGAAAAATATGTCCTCATCAGGAACAGCTGCAATAAGGTGTGTAGGAATGCACAACGCCTACATATCCACAGCTCTGTCCAGGACGGAGATCCAGCTAAAGTCTGGAAATTTCTGAGATCTTTGGGAGTTGGTAAATCACGTCAAGAGTCTGTTTCTAAAGGTCATAACTTAAACTCACTCAATCAGTTTTTCACTGCCACCTCCAATATGAATATGGTAACCAAAACAAATACGCTTCATCATCTTTCAACCATAACCACTCCCGATTGCGCTCCTTTCTTCTTTAGTCAATTCACTGCTTGTGATGTTAAGAAGAGCATTTTGTCAATTACCTCTAACGCCGTACGTACCGACTGCCTAAGCCGAAAAATGATAATTCCCATAATTGATGAAATCCTTCCCATTATCTGCCACATCCTAAACTTCTCAATAACTCACGGTGTCTTTCCGATAGCTTGGAAAGATGCACTTATTATTCCCATTGCCAAAAAATCCAACCCTTCCACGTTTTCTGACTATCGCCCTATCTCTATCCTGCCTTTCCTGTCTAAGGTTCTAGAACGACTTGTTCACACTCAGCTCACTAATTTCCTTTCTCAAAATCAACTGTTTAACCCTTATCAGTCCGGGTTTCGTGCTGGACACAGTACCACTACAACCTTACTTCACATTACTGAGGACATCAGAGCAGGTATGGAGAACGGCAAGCTGACAGTCTTAGCCCTGCTAGACTTCAGCAATGCCTTTAATACGGTGGACTTCGACATCCTGCTTGGTACTTTGAGCTCACTTAACATATCTCCAACGGTGATTGATTGGTTTCGAAGTTACCTGTTTGGTCGCCGGCAGCGTATTAGTATCGAGGATGTCTTTTCCTCTTGGTGTAATACGTCTGCTGGAGTGCCACAGGGCGGCGTTCTGTCTCCTTTACTTTTCTCAGTGTTTATAAACACCATCACTAAGGACTTATCTTCTTCCTATCACCTTTACGCAGATGACCTCCAAATTTATTCCCAAGCTTCGTTGGATAACTTGAGCGTAGCCATCGACAATATCAATGCAGACTTGGACACTATTTGCAGATGGAGTGAATCGCACGGATTAAAAATGAATCCCACCAAGACTCAGGCAATAATAGTTGGGAGCCCTTGGAAGATCTCCAGAATCGATTGGACAGTGAATCCAAAACTCATGTGTGATGGCAATGATATAGTGTACAGTAACTCAGTCAAAAATCTGGGTATACTTATAGATTCATGCCTGTCTTGGGGTCCTCAATTGCAGGAGCTGAGACGCAAAATATTTGCTGCTTCGGGGTCCTTGCGCAGACTGAGAAATTTTCTGCCAATTTCTACTAAGATTGCGCTTGTACAATCACTTCTTTTTCCTATCCTTGATTATGCCGATGCCAGCTATTTAGATCTCACTCAAGACCAACTAAATAAACTTGAGAGACTCCAGAATTTCTGTATTAGATTTATATTTGGACTACGCAAATATGATCACATTTCCGAATATCGCCGAAAACTCAAGTGGTTACCTATCCGCCTTCGCCGGAATGCTCATATCCTATTCATATTGTATAGTATTCTTTTCAACCCTGTCACTCCGCCATACCTTAAGAGACGCTTTAATTTTCTAAATGTCTCCCACTCTACAAACTTGCGTTCATCGAGAAATTTGAGATTGAAGATGCCAGGTCACTCCACTAATTTTGTGAACAACTCGTTTACTGTACAGGCTGTTCGCTTGTGGAATTCGCTGCCAGTGACAATTCGACATGCAAAGTCGCTGCACACATTCAAAACATTAGTTAGGAGCTACTATCTACGTGTCAATGACTGCATATAACTTATAAGTACATCTCCTCTATTATCATAAGTATGTTATAATAAATATTCTTGTATTTATTTGTATTGATATGTATTATTATAATTTATACATTGTAGTTAAAATACGTATCTATGTATTTGTATGTTTGTGTACGTATGTATGTACATGTGTATGTATGTATGTACTCAATTATTTTAATTTAGATGTAATCTATTTATACTGCACCCCAAACTGCCCTAAATATTTCCCACCCTCCGGTTTCCATCCAAAGGTTGCCTCTAAAAGATTGCCTTGTGCGATAAGGCCGCCAATTGTTATACCAACCACTTTACTATTAATTTGTCTGATGTATTTCCTGGTGTGCAATAAAGAGTATTTGTATTGTGTTGTATCTTACGTCCGGGCGATACATCTTGCTTAATGTACCCTGGCTACAAGCTTGAGTACCACTTTAGGCAGAAAGCCGGGGTATGTATGTACGTCCGGAATGATATCTGCTGTCGTCGTCTTACAAGCCTCGAAGACAGGGACCTGTCTACGTTATGGGCACGCTTGGATCACGGGGGCCACACTCGGATCTACGCGTGCGTGTCTAGGTCTCACAGCGGTGGTAACACGGAGACAGTTCGCCTTTTTGACCACCTGCAACAAGCGACTGACAAGGTGATTGAGCAGTATCCCTCCGCGGAGATAGTGATTCTGGGGGATTTCAACGGACATCATGTTGACTGGTTGGGCTCCCGGACCACCGACTTTGCGGGGAAAGCTGCTCACGAATTTGCCCTGACCTATGGGTTCTCTCAACTGGTTAAATCCCACTCAAGGATACCAGACAAGAAGAACGAGCATAGTGCATTGCTGGATCTCCTGCTGACAACGCGTCCGGACGGATACAGTGTTTCAGTGGATGCTCCACTCGGATCGTCGGACCACTGTGTCGTTCGGGCGCATGTGCCTCTCGCAAGGCCTGAACCACCTCGGCCCAAAGAGTGGCGACATGTATGGCACTATAAGTCAGCAGACTGGGATGGACTGCGAGAGTTTTTCGCGTCGTACCCATGGAGGCGGCTTTGTTTTGCCTCAGAGGATCTGGATTCTTGCGCTGCAGCAGTCGCTGCGGGGATCTTGGAGGGCATGGAATGTAACATTTCTAACCGTTGGATCCCTGTAGGAGCAAAAAAGCGACCGTGGTTCAATCGGCTCTGCAGAGAAACTTTGATGTTGAAAGAATCTGCTTACAGGGCTTGGACCACGGCTCGTGCAAATTCAGATCCAAACATCTCTGAGGTGAAACGCAAATTAAATGCCGCCTCGAGGGCCAGCAAAAGAGCAATTGTCAGGGCTAAGTTCGATTTCGTCGGCTGAATTGGTGAACGGCTAGCAGGCTACCCTTCAGGGAGTCGCGAATTCTGGTCGCTTGCCAAAGCTGCCGAGGGAAATTTCTGTCGGTCAGGTTTACCACCTTTACTTAAACCCGACGGTAATTTGGCCCAGAGCGCTAAGGAGAAAGCCGACCTTTTGGGTTTTCTCTTTGCCTCTAACTCGACCATGAGCGACGGGGGTGCTTTGCCGCCGGATATTCCGTGGTGTGGAACTTCCATGCCGGAAGTAAAATTTACACAGCGGAATGTCCGACGTGAGCTTCGATCCCTGGACGTTCATAAGTCGAGTGGGCCGGATGGTATACCCGCGGTGGTACTGAAGCAGTGTGGTCCAGAGTTGTGTCCGGTACTTACACGTCTTTTCACGCTTTCATATTCCAAGCAACAAGTCCCGGCGTCGTGGAAGATCGCGTATGTGCATCCTGTGCCCAAGAAGGGTGACAGGACCGACCCGGCCAACTATAGGCTTATAGCCGTCACCTCCCTTTTATCTAAGGTGATGGAGCGTGTAATTAATACACAGCTCCTGAGGTACCTAGAGGAACACGACCTGCTCAGTGACCGGCAGTACGGTTTCCGTCACGGTCGCTCGACGGGCGATCTTCTGGTGTGCCTCACACACCGATGGGCGACGGCTATCGAGAGTAAGGGCGAGGCTCTAGCAGTAAGCCTTGACATCTCTAAGGCCTTTGACCGGGTCTAGCACCGTGGTCTTCTTACGAAATTGCCCTCATATGGACTGCCCGAGAGATTATGCGGATCGGTGTCTAGCTTCCTGGCCGGTAGAAGCATCAAGGCCGTCGTTGACGGCAGCTGTTCAGACTGCATGGCCATAAACGCTGGAGTTCCGCAAGGCTCAGTGTTGTCCCCTACTCTGTTTCTGCTGCATATCAATGACATGTTGTCTATTGACGGCATTCATTGTTATGCGGACGACAGTACGGGGGACACTTGTTACACTGGCCGCCCCGGTATCTCTCGGGACACTGTTAAGGAAAATCGTGAACAGCTTGTGTCTGAAATCGAGGCTACTCTTACTAGAGTGTCCGATTGGGGTGGACAAAATCTTGTCCAGTTCAACCCTTCCAAGACACAAGCGTGTTTTTTCACCGCTAAGCAAACCCCAATTACTGTAGCGCCGCAATTTCAGGGCACATCTCTTTCCATCTCCAAAAGTATAGGGATCCTTGGCGTTGACATCTCCAGTGACGTTCAGTTCCGTAGTCATTTGGAGGACAAGGCTACGCTGGCGTCCAAGAAGCTAGGTGTGCTCAACAGGGCGCGGCGGTACTTCACTGCTGCGCAAACACTGCTTCTGTATAAGTCGCAAGTGCGGCCGCACATGGAGTACTGCTGTCACCTTTGGGCGGGGGCACCTGAATATCAGCTTCGTCCAATTGACTCGGTGCAAAGACGTGCTATAAGAGTTGTCAACGATCCTATACTTACAAGTGGTGTGGAACCTCTTCGCGACAGGAGAGACTTTGCCTCCTTATGCGTGTTCTACCGACTGTACAATGGTGTGTGCTCTGGTGTTGCAAACGTTCATAGGCTGCGGTGACCACCGATCCTCCTGGTGGGCCGTATGCTTGTCTGCCACCTTAGTGGTATAAAAAAAAAAATGTTACTCACCAACTAGTGCGAGGAAGCTATGCAGAGAACTCTTTCCCAGGGCGCCTTACTATAGTGGAATTCAACAGACTTAAAAAATATAGTAAACAAAGAAATTGGATCTCGACTACTCCATAATTACTTACATTTAATTATCAATCCTGATCATAGTCGTTTCAAGGAACTCTAGTTAGATTTATGCGGACATTTCGACACTAATAAACCTTTAGATTATAGAATAATTTCATGAAAAATACTCGGATGGTAAAAATTTAAGACTGTCATTTTTGCTTGTCATTAAATTTTTTTTTCTCAGACTTGTTTGTCTTTGCCATAGTGTTGTAAAACTGTTGTACTGGCCAATTGATTTTAAAAGGAGGTCATTGTTTTATCAATCCGTCAGTTCGAAAAAATGTACTTCCTTTATATAATATAACTTATTGACCCAGAGAGCGAAGAGTGCTAGTCCACAGAGTATATTGAATATATGGAGATGCGAGTCTTTGCCCCTTTTCACAAGTACCGGTTGCCGGGTGCCGGGTAGGGTGGGTATATGGCCGTGTACTATAGCTTTCACACGTACCGGAGTGATTTGCCCGCCAACCGCTTGCATTCACCGCCGCCGCCGCGCCGGTTACCCGGCACCGGCTACCCGGCAACCGGTACGTGTGAAAAGGCACTTTGAGTTTGGGTCTTCGATTCCACAGTATAGACGATTTTGCTTTCGTCCGTATGTGTGTGTACATGTCAGTTTCGGTCTAGAAGACGCATTTGTTAACCAATTATCTCCAAACTTGGCACACATGTTCTTTGATTTAAAATCATTGATCTACGAAAAGATAAAAATACAACTTTTGTCGAAAGTTTTTTTAATAGGGCGGAAAATAAGGGAGAAAAAGGTCCCCGTTATATATGATGGGATCATAAGGGATATAATTCCTCACAAGTTGTTTTTTCCTGGGCGCTCGCGAGGCCTATTCTTCGCAGAAGTACTTTTAAAAAATTGGGACTAAATAAGTATTTGTGCGACCCAGAAATCGTCAGAAGGATCCGGTTAGGCTTAGTACCGTGTGGAGGAGTAAATTTAAAGAGGCTAACGTTCATCAGCGAGCTGCCAAAAAGATAATCTAATGTTTCGAACGCCATAAACATTTAAATATGAATAAAAAGAAAAAAAAATGATTCTTTAGGGTAGACTGGGTACGGTTGACGGTGGATGGTTAAAATATTCAGTCCTAAAGTAATATATTATTGTAAATAAATGATTATATGTACTATTAAATTTTCTAAAAGTTTCTGTTTTTAAAGATCCTTTAATTAAATTAATATAAAAAAATTATTGCACATAATATATATTGATATACCGAATTTCATGATTTGATGAATTTGGCGATTGATATACCGAAGTAAATGAATGTACGGTGAACTAGATATAACTCAATGATTATTTACATACATAGAATCAGTATAGTTACAACACTATGATCATAGACAACTTCTGTCAACACATGACATGTTTACATGATTGCTGAGCTGTCCAGAAAAAGACTTTACAGAGTTTCTAGTGTGTGTGCAAGGGTAGGCTAGGGCTCTGACGAAAACAGCCAAGCAGGGTGTTCACACATATATTTATCTAGTATACAGTACACTACAGAGACAGAGAAAAGTTATTCACTAAAAGACACACGTATTACAGAAATACGCAAGAGTACTACCGATTACTGCACCAATAATACGGAGGCGGTCTATAGATATTTTTTTATTTATTATTACAAATTGCTTAGGCTGTTACTTAGCGAGGTGTTAAAGGTAACGGGTACTGGCCTGCGGTGTGCGCTGAGAGCGACTCCGGATGTTGTTACTGCCTTGCTTGTGCAGTCCACTCTACTACGCCTTCGTACCACGTGCAGTCCACGTACTTGTGGGTGTGGCACCAAAGTTCCACGACTGGTCACTCTAGCCCAACTAAAGAACCATGTTCGAGAAAGAAATACGACTAATTCAGTTACTGACAGCGCGACAGACGAAGTTAGAACCGCTTTGCAAACAATAAAGTACAACTTACCAGTTTCCTGGGTATAAGTTAGAACAGAAACTTATTCTTTCTGAGGAAGGTAGAACCTAGGCTACATTCGTCAGCAAATCCTCAGGTCCGCACAGTGCCTGAGTGAAATTCTTCACTGCATTAAGGTAACCTCAAAGCTCAAAGTTATTTCTAAGACTTTAAAGGTGCTGACGAGATGGTAAAGAAACTTGGCACTTCAAAGCAGGGCTTTATATACCCTTTCTAACGTGGAATAGTCTAGAATCCTATCTAAAAACCTGTTTTTCCAGCAATATCTGGGTTGCGTTAGGTTCAACAAATCACCATAGACCCGCGTCACTCCCTAACAAAGACAACTAAAGTTGCCAGATACGAAAAACTATGAATTCATTAGGGCGCCCGCACATGCTCAATAATCATTGTCAAACCCACAACCAGACATTGCTGCACCTACAGAAAACAAATGCTACACTACTAGATACAAGTTAAAATATATTCGTAAGACAACTTCATAATTATAGCTCTGTTCCTCAAGCAGTTAAATATTTCTTTGGATGTAATTGTATTAAATCTTAAACTGCAAACTACAAAAACCGGCAAAGCGTAAGTTGGACTCGCACTTGGTCGTAAAGTGCCCAAATGCACGACATTTCAAAAACCACAACATCGCCACAAATAGTCCCAACCTCATATCATCTTATTCGATATCTACCAAAAATAATAAAGTCACTCTAAAGCTGACCCATACTTCCTGAAAAATAATTGTACTTACAAATAAACAAGAAGTGCGACATTTTGTATATTTGTAGTTGTTCTGTTTCCGATCTGATATGACTTAAAAAGCGTGGTACGGTCTGTTTGATTCAATTACTAGATAGCGTAATCTGCTCTGTGTGCACTAAACTTTAACACTATTGCAAAGAGTTATTACTGTATCACTTTAGTTTAGGACTCCGTACCTAAAAACGTTTGTCTGTCTGTCATCAGGCTGTATCTCATACATCGTTATAGCCAGAGAGTTGAAATTTTCACTGATGATATATTTCTATTGCCGCTTTATCAACAAAATACTAAATACTGGAAAATAAAATATTTAATAGGGGCTCTTCCGTACTTCAAACGCAATTTTTGCCGTGTTTGGTACGAAACCGTGCACGACTTTGACTCACACTTGGCTTGGAATTTCAAAATTCCGAATTTTATAATTGCGAATGATTCAAAATCCCGAAAGTCAAAAATTCGATGTTTCATAAATCCTTTTTATTGAAAGTCTGAATTTCAAAATTCCGAATGTTTATTATTCCGACTGTCAGAATGCCGAATTTCAAAAAACCAAACCGTATAATTCCGAATCATAAAAAATCCGACATATTGTAAATACGAACTCCGATTATCAAAAATCTGAAATATCAATATTATATCACATACCTATACAAACTCCAATCATCGAAAATTCGAAAATAAAACACATGTCCATAATTTAAGTCTTGTAAATCTCGCATTGGAGCGCTCATAGCCCCGCTTAAGTTTCTGTAAACGATCACGGTCAGTAAGCTACTTTTTTATTAATGCAACGTAGTCTACTAATTATAAATAACACGAGGCCTTAACCATGTGCAAGCAGGCAGACAGGCGGACAAGCATGCAGGCATTCATTAGCTTTCCAAAATTGCGTGACGAGTTGAGAGTGACGAGACAAGCTTGTTTCTGCATAAGGTATCTCAAAGCACTCGCCTTGTGCACAGAGGGTCACAGTCCTAACATAACCTAACCAACTACAATCTTTTTTTAACTGGTCACTCCGGGTAAAGCCCACATCGAGTCGGGTTTCGACTTAATTTTTATGTTATACGAATCCCCATTGAATTACAAAATCATTCAAAAAACTAGCTCTGGATAATATCAATTTTAACTTTAAACTATTTTTTGGAAAAAGTAATAACTTTAACAATGAATTTTCGTAAATTTGAAATAACAGTACGGACTTGTGATTATTCGTACTAATGAAATAAAGAAAAATTAAAATACGTACTTATGACTTTCGGATAAATGAATATCGTCCTTTTAAATATTCGGAGCTTTGTTTCTTAGGAATTATAATCTTCGGAATTTTGAACATCGGAATTATGAAATTCGGAATAACTTATTTCGGGATTTTTAGGTGTTCCCCTCATAAATAGGGTCCCGTTTTTAGGTGTCTTTAACAAGAAAACAAGATTCTCTAATCTTTTAAGTTATATAGGTATCTATATAAAACGTGTCAGAATAATACCGTGAACTTTATTCTCTTATTTCTCTCTTTAGTTGCTCGTCGATATTTTTGTCGCGTTGATAACATTGTCCAAAGGATCCTCTTTGCCCCGGAGGGTTTACCGAGATATGATGACAACAAACTTCAATAAAATATAATCTATTTTTGTGGGCGAGCGTTCTGTTGCCACTACGTTTTCTTTCGAATAGATAAAGACTTTTTGGGTATGTTATCTATACATTATTATAAAATATTTGAAAAGTCAAAAATGTATATTTAAATATGTATTATTTTTTTGAAAATTATTCCTGGGGGTTCTCATTAAAATACCAAGACCGAAAATGTAGTTATAAATTACTGCTGATTTGGCTACACCGATATTATACGAGTATCATCTTAAAATTGAAGATTATAATATTTTTAGTTCATCAGTTCGTATCTAGGTTCAAGTATTACTGAAAACACAGTGTTCCAAAAATTATAAACTTTTTCGTATTTGTGCATGCATCACTCTACTTACTCTTCACTACACGCCTCGAGCCAACTGAAACCACACAGTCTCTAGTAAATCAGCCAAGAACAGCTTTACGTTACTTTTAACATTGGTGTTCAACCTTTTTACATATAAATATATGTTGGGACCGTGTGGAAAGGAATGAATTTAAAATGAATGTAGGAAGGGTAAATGTTAAAAGCTTTTAACGGTATATCGATAATCAAGTTCTACTTAGTATGAAACAGTGATTTTGAAATCTATGAATCGAAAATTCTCTTGATACCTGATTTTTTGCCTACTTCAAAAAGAAGGAGGTTCTCATTTCAATCGGTACTTTGATGAACAAATTACAATTAGCATATATTCAGATTCGCTAATGAACGCTTATTGACCTAATTTTCTCGTGGAACTTTATATATTAAAGTATAATCAAACTCGCGTTCAATTGTAACTTTTCAACAATAAAACATAATAAACATTACAAGCACTTTCGAATCGATTGCAAAATGTTCTAAAACTTTGGAAAAAGTTCTGAAAATCTTCACAAATATGCTTGTGTCCTAAGAAAGAAATTGTTAGCAGTCCAAAAGACGCCAGACCGATAGCGTTAACACAATATCAAAAATTTTCTTCTTATGGCTTCAATTTAAAATGACTGATTTTATGACCAGCAATAAGTATTTTAGACCGAATCACCAGAAAGGGTTTCTGCCCGGAATTTCAGGATGTCTGGAACATAATTCTCTACTGGCGGAAAGTCTAAAAGATGCCAGATTAAATGAAAGGCAATTAACAGTTTGTTGGATAGATTTGGAAAACGCCTTTGGCTCAGTACAACATGAACTTATGTTGTTTGCATTAAAATGGTATAACTTTCCGTCAATAATCTGTGAAATAATAGCTTCTTATTATAACCAATTAAAATTTGTAATCAATACAAAAGAAGGACATACGCAACCCTTAAAGTATAGAGTAGGTTTGTTCCAGGGTTGCTGTTTATCACCAATAGTTTTCAATATAGTAATAAATATTTTAATTGACAGTGTTATTACTCATGAGAAGAAGTGGGGATATCGGTTTAAATTAAATGGCAAATATACAGAGTCCATCCTGGCGTTTGCAGGCGACCTCGCAATCCTGACTCGCAGCCCAAAGCAGTGCCAAGATCTACTGCGTAAAGTGAATGAATTCTGTACATGGACAGATGGAATGAGGACAAAACCTAGCAAATGCTACTGTCTATGTCTGGGTAGGCGGGGTACTAAGTTTACGTCATATGACCCCGGGCTTGCTATAGGCGGGGAAAAAGTTTCTATTATATCGGAAACCGTGCCTTTCAAATTTCTTGGCAGAAAGATAGATAACAGAGGTTGTACTCCAGCTTTGGACGACATAATTGAAAGTTTCATTGTTGACATAAAAAAGGTAGACCAACAACCAATAGGTAACGTCAGGAAAGCATGGATATACGACAACTATTTAACATCACGTCTAAACTGGCCGTTTTTTATGTACGATATGAGCCAAAACCTTCTCAGAAAATTGGATGCGAATGTTACGAAGATGTTGAAGTCGTGGCTAGGGCTAGCTCAATCGGCCGACCCGTCGGCATTATACAGAGCCTCTAATAACTTCGGAATGACGTTTAAGAAGCCGTCGGAACTCTATAAACATCTAAGAGTTACTAAAATGCACGTCTTGGCAAAATCAAGAGACAAAATCTTTCAAACTCTTTCAAAGGATAAAAATATAGCAGAACTTGAGTCACGCCTCCAATTCCACAAGAAATTCATAGTGGGTTCGCAGACTGGTCGAACGGGGTTGGGTAGTATCCGGAGACAAACAGATAAAGACATTACAAAATCTTTTCTGGAGCAGGATGAGAGCGATGCCTATAAGGTGCACGCGATAAACCTGGAGATGCAGAATGAATGGCTTACTCTGGGCGAATTTTGTATTCCCATGGCCTTGCAGTGGCGTACCTTATTGTACGACTGGTCGCCGGCTTTGCTTAAGTTCTACCTGAACGCATTTCAATTGACCCTCCCCGACCCAAGTAATCTGGTCAGGTGGGGGAAAGCCACAGATAAAACATGTAATGCATGTGGAGAAGCGATTGTAACTGCTAGGCACCTGCTGGTAGGTTGTAGGACGTTACTAGACCGGGGTCATTACTCACGCCGACACGATAGGGTATTGGAAATCATACGTGAGCACTGATCTGTATTATTACAACACTGGATAGGTGGCTGTCAAACTAAAGTTATGCCTTCTTAATTCTCGCCATTGTGGCGCTGAAATCAGCAGCGCTGGTTCAGAGAACTAAAATTAGTGATGTGCCAAACTTTCTTGAACTGACGCGTATCGATAGATTTAATTTTAAATGAAAACATTTTTAGTATATATATTTTAAAATTAATTTTGTTTATAATTTGTTTAATATAAGAATATTACCAACCGAAATTACGAATATTCCCTTTAACTTCTCCAACTAAGCTAAATTGCTTGTGCTAGGAGTGGCCAGGATTCGAACCCGGGTCTTCTCGATCGCAAGACAGTCAGTCTTCTTAACCACTAAGCTATCGACGCTTTAATGAATATTGCTCTTAATAAGGGTGGTTTAAGTTGGTGTCTAGTATACCTACCTAAATGAAATAATATTTACCTACAATTTGGCATACTCGTGACGCAAAATTGCAGGAAAATACTTTTGTTGAAGAGATTGAGAGAGGTATTAAGGCGCATCTCCACTTGAGCAGCCGCGGGGCGAGCTGCCTCAATCTGAGCGTGCCGCGTGCTGGGGAAATTTCATGCATCTCCACTTGGGCCAAATTGATCAGCAACTCGGCAGCGTACCTCAAGCTGAGCAACGAATTTCTATAGTTTCTTACTAGCTACCATGGGTGACGTATGCCAATTCGCTGCAGCTTTAGTAATAATGAATCCCTACAAAAAGAATAAAAGGCAGACAGACAAAGATCATTGTGCAGTGAACGTGGATCCCGTAAGTGTCTTTGGCTTTCATATACTTCAGTTAATTTGATGCATTTATCATTGTCCATTTTACCACGAAGTGAGCGTATATATATATCATGCGCCATAGAAATAGAACGAGAGTTATGTGTAGAAAAAAATAAAAATAAACGTGATTTTATTAATCATTTATTTATTTTACACTTTATTGTAAAACTATGGTACACTAGCGGACGGTATACTATTTATTAACCGGGAAGTTCTTGTGTAATGCTTATAATAACATTTAACATCAATATGATTAGAACACAGACGATCGCTTGAATTTGGGGTCCAGTTATGGGCTCCCATGTTGCCAAGCCATGCACTTCTGATTTTTGGATCAGTTGGAAATCTGCAATAAAATAAACATACATCAATAGAGTAAAAACATTATGTAGTAGATAAGTATTACCCACACAAGTTAATGTCAGAAAATAAGTTAAATAAATATTACTAATAAGATTTTGCTTGGTTGATACCATATTGAAGCGCTCGTGGCCCCGCGGACTCAGTGTTCTGTAAATAATCACTGCAGTAAGCAACTTTCACTATGGCCAGTCCTTGGATGGGTGACCATTCTGGTGACCACTTTGTCACATTTATTTGAGCGTTTCCGTTCTTCGGAAGGCACGTTAATCAGTTGGTCCCGGTTGTCAATAAAATGGCAAGGCCTTTTTGGGCGGCTTGAAAAATTTCAACAGCGGTCAGTCACAACCTGCGCCTGTCCATCTTAACACGGCAATACGGCTCACCAATTGTTACGTGGGACAAATTCTAAAATGGTGAAATGTGGGCATATAGTATGCCTCTGCCTACCCCTTCGGGGATGAAGGCGTGACCATATGTAATGTAAAATGATACCATTATTAGACATATTTCTTATAAACAAAAGTTTTCTAACACATCATACCGTGATCAAGTTTATCGATACGACAACATGGACATCACTAAACGAAATTAAAATCCTATTTTTGTGCTTAAAAATAATTTAATCTCACCTATATATTATTCTTAGACATATTTTGTAAATAATCAAGCATTTTACATGTAGGTCAGGCTGATTTAATGATAAAAATTAAAAAAATTCAACTTACCTGTGAAATCTAATGTTGCTCCCTTTTTTGAAGCTAATTTTGCAAAACACACATTTCACCATGTCTATTGCTTTTTTGTAACCACACAAATCCTCACTAAACTGCACAAAAGTCCTTAAATTACAAAATAATTCGTAATTCCCGGCGCGATACGGGAAGTCATTTGCATGATACGTCAGATTTAGTTCCTTGAACCAACTCTAGAGGCGTTTCAAATCGGCACAAATAATTCGCTGTCATTTGTATGAGACAGCCAATCCAGTGGTAATAATACAGATCAGTGTACGTGAGGCTGTCAGTTTGGCGGTAGCGAGAGCGAAAAGGGATTAACCACAAACAAAAGAAATGACATTGTGTTTGTAAAGGAAGGCTGTTCAAAGAAAGTACCTCAAAAGCCATACTCAATTTTGATGGCTGCCGCCGATTTGACTATACTCTCAGACACGTTTGAAAAACACTACAAAATCCCGGAGGATGTATGTGCCTCGTCATCCAGACCCGACATATTCCTGTTTTCGAGGATACACAGGCGTGCGGTTCTCGTGGAGCTGACGGTGCCGTGGGAGACCAACATACCGAAGGACCACGCCATGAAGACAAATAAATACTTTGACTTGACCAATGAGTTAACCAAAAATGGCTATGTGGTTAAACTCTGGAGAATTCCAGCTAAATCCCTGTATAATTTATTTAAGGACCTTGGATTGCCAAGAGCTTCAGTAAGCTCTTTACTAAAACGAGTATCCAAAGCGGCATTGATAGGATCTTACCAAATCTGGTTGGGCAGGGGGGGGAACATTGTTGACGGTGGAAGGTGATCGTTTATGCGCATAGTAAGGTGGCCACCCTAAACCTACTCGAAAGGGTCGCAAGTCCCAGACGCCGTCGGGGTGTTCCCCCCTGTGCCACGCTATGGACCCGGCGGCGCCCGCACGGAGAATCCATGGAATGCTAAGAATACGGTCTCTAAATTATTTTAAAGAAAAACTTTGATACAATTAACAAAGTGTTCTGATAATTTAAAAGAACATAAATCATGTTGTTCTTAAAAAAACCTTACCTTCAAGTGAGTATTAAAAAAAATTCACATGTCTGCTAAAGTTAGTATCATAAAGGTGGGATGGTACTTATTAGTACCAAAAGATGCTTTTTCTCAGAAGAGTTTAATAATCACTTAGTCACATCACTTTATTTATGTTAGACATGTAACGAGACAAGGTTTGTTAGCTTAATCAGTCACTCAATTACTTCATTACCGAATCCAGATATTTACAAAGTAGAGACGAGAAAATCTACTGTTGGAAAATTGACCTACAAATAAATCTCTTGTAAATTCAAATTAGTGACAAGAATACGTTTTGAAGGGTCCTCGATACCTTACCCGTTCTTTGTTATGTAAATATCTATTACTGATGAAAGTGTGCTAACAATATTCCTTTAGCACCAGTCCATTAGAAAATGAAAGAAAATTTGGTTGAAACGAAACAACAGCTCACGGAGGACACTCCGTTAATGATATTTGAAGTACCTGCACCCAAAACTCTTTGTTTGTGTAAAGGGTTAATATTAGTTTAGGACTAATGATTCATTTGCCGCTCGAATTCCTTTTGATTGAAGCTACAGGAAAAGCTTATACAATTTATCTTTCGATTTTAACAAACTCCATTAAACAGCGTCTTTTCCTTAAAATAGGTGAAGTTGTTTATCTATCCTACATTATCAAGATTAAATTTAAAGTACCTCTGTAAATATCAGTTATCTTTTGTAATTTGTTGATTTACGAGACATTATTAACGCTGTCATTTATAATATGAAGAATATGACAGCTCTGGGGTATACTTGCGAGGGCTTACCTGGGGCTTCCAAACGACGCGAGCGACGGTGAGGTTTTTTAGTCGGTAGAAGTGCCGCATAGCATAGGTACATGAGGATTTTCCTTCACGTAAAAAAAAGACTATGACAGCTACCTTGTTATTGCGTAGATTTTGCTACATTGTTTTGCAAAATTTTTGTTTACGTAAAGGAATAACACTATCGCCAGGGACATATAGAGTTTTGACGACTTCATCGGCCGTCTGAGCGCTAACTTGTTCACCCGCACTTTTCAATTATTTTGTCTTTTGAACTTCCGACACTGCCATCGTTCCACATTTATGTTTTGATGGGACAGTTTTTATCGGTAGCAAGTACATGTGCAACTGCCCAGGTTTATGAAACATTTGGCAACTATCTCAGTAGGTACTTTTAGTAGTAGGTAGTATGTAGTATCGAAGCGGCATGTCTCCTAGCTGGGACCCCTCCATGGGACCTGGAAGCGAGAGCCGTTGCGTCGCTTTATCAGTGGCGCAAGGAGGCGCTGGAGCGGGACCACAGGCCTGAGTCTCGAGAAATCGAGGCCCAGCAATCCCTGCTCCACCAGGAGCTCATGGAAACATGGAAGGTACGACTTGAGCAACCAAAATGGGGGCTCACCACTATTGAGGCGGTGAAGCCGGTCATGGATGAGTGGCTGGAGAGACGCCATGGTAGCCTCACTTATCGGGTGTCACAGATACTTACCGGACACGGGTGTTTCGGTAAGTATCTGTGGCGCATACATAGGGAGGTAACACCCGAGTGTCAGCACTGCGGTGACTGCAGCGAGGACATGGCGCTGCATACTCTGGTGGAGTGCTCAGCATGGGCGCTACAGCGCCAAAACCTCGTTGCAGGCCTGGGCGTCGACGTTCTCACACTGGAGACCATGGTAAAAGCTATGGTCTCTAGCGGAAGCAAGTGGGAGACCGCTGCATCTTTTTGCGAGCAAGTTATGCTTCAAAAAGAGGTGGCGGGGAGGGAACGGGAGAGAAATCTCCCTCCCGAGTTCCGCAGTCGGCGGCGAGGTCGTCGCAGGCTGCTATACGCCCAAGACTATCGACCTCCATGACCGGGGGCCTGAGAACGGTGAGCTGGCTGCTCGCCGTTCTTACAGAAGCAGGCCAAGACGATGGCGAATATCTCTTTGCCCCTCATAGTGTTGATAGTGGTGGGACAGTACCCAACTCCCCCCCCCCCCCCCCTTCCCCAAGTAGCCGGTTAACACCCGAACCGACTCTCCAGACGCGGGATAGCACCCGAAACCCATAGGCGAGGTTGAAGTGTTCGCCAAAGTCTGCCAAGAGCCCTGGGACATCCTTCCGAGGGCTTACCCGGGACTTCCGGCCGTAGACAGTTATAGGGCATCGTGTGGTTTTAGTCGGTAGGAGTCCGGCAGTAAAAAAAAAAGGTAGTATGTAGTACGATTATAATATATTATCTTTGGTAATGGTTTAGGTACGTGTATGAGTTTGTGTCTGTACGTGTGTGTAGTTTATTACATGCACAACTACAGTTATCATGGCAGCTACTGCTGAGGTCGCAAATATTTTAGTAAATGAAAATCAAATTAATGTTGCGTAAAATAAAATTATTACATTTATTTTTATGGGATTGACTTTCTGTAATATATAATTTAGTATGAGGTTTCCTTTCAAGATCATATCTACGTTTAAAATAACAAACCTACATTTATTTATTATGTAGATGGCTTAGAGATAGTAGGGAGCGTAAGTTTTCCAATATAACGCGAACAATACAAGTTGTTTAATAGTTTTGGAAACAACTTCAAAACTGACATCAGACTACTATATAGCCACAAACTCTTGGTTACACAGTTCACTGATGGCACTGAATATTATGTATGTATCGTATAATAGATTTAACCATATATTATAAAAGGTACTTACCTTTACAAGGAGTATGTATAGAACAGAGATAAAAACCGTTGCCGTTGTGTGTATACCAACCAAAGAGGACGGGGGCAACAATCCATTATTCAAACAAACGTTTATCTTAACTATCCCGCATTAAGGTTCCTACACAATGGCAGTGTGTTAAGACTAGAGGGTGCCGGCCGCAATTTTCATGTTACCACTTCTCATGGGAATTTTATCCCGGAATAAAGAAGCGAAAAATGTGTTATTCCAATCGATAATCTATCGTACCAAATTATATTCAAATCTGTTAAGCCGTTAGAGCGTGAAACATCCACACTCGCAAACTTTCGCATAATTATACACCGAGTACCTATTGCTAAAAAGTTTGATTTAGTAACTAATGTTTATGAAGAAATCGTCGGCGTTTAACATTGTAATTGACTTAATTAACATCCAACAATCCCTTTTACCTAATAAAAGATTTTTAGTAGCACTAAAAAGCTATGTATCGGTTTATCAATAAACCTATAAATATACGTGAATAGTGAATTACATATAACATTCTACGTAGATACATCAACACGCAACTAGAACTACTTCTAAATCCGTCACTCTACATACATAACGCTAGTGTGCATAAGACACACCCATTTGTCTGCTATCCAGGAAAATAAACATGAATGCGTTGTAAATAAACAGACAGGAGCACTTTATTCGGTTCTACAAATTTAATGTCAAAGCCCTTTTACATCAGAATCAACGGAGACGGCAACATTCCTAATATGTTAATTTCAAATCCTGGATAATCAACGCAGAGACTGAACGTCTTCGGGAATTCAAGATTACGACGTTTGTAAACTTATCTCGTCTCTCGTTAGTGGGTGGGGCAAGCCTTCTGAATACGTAAACGTGTCATTCATGATTAGGCAACCCTTCGGAGCGATGTTGTTGACAAAAACACGAACGGAGACAATCCTAAGCCTGATTGAGACCGAATACACAAACACACACAACATATCTACGTACAATACGTACATGCTGTAGTTACATTTTTCAACGCTCTTCTATTTAACTGGTGCGTGTTTATGGACTAAAGAGCTATGTAGACCGAAATTACGATTATTTATAGAAAAGTATTAAATTGAATTCTGAATATGTAAGGATTGTACAGATCCCCACAAAATCAAATCCTATCTCATTCCTAAACTCAGAGTTCATGAGTAATTATTTAGATAGAGCCTTTTTAAATTAAACTTGAATCGTAAATTTACGGGGTGAGAACCAAAATATTACTTAAGATTGCCATTATTACTTAATATATTTATTTATTTTGTTTAAGTCAATTTTTATTAGTGTTCCACTATAGTATGAAGCCATTTAATATAACTACTGGCTTCCTTGTGTAGTATAGCGTAATGAATTGCTACACACGCTGGTGGAGCGCACGACGTGGGCTCAACAGCGCCAGGTCCTCGTAGTGGGTCTGGGTGTGAACACTCTCTCGCTCGAGACATGGTGCGAGCCACGATCTCCAGCGGGAGTAAGTGGAACTGCGCCGCCTCTTTCTGCGAGCAGGTCATGCTCGTGAGAGAGGCGGCGGGGCGGGAACGGGAGAGTACTCTCCCACCCGAGTTCCGCAGTCGGCGGCTTGGGCGCCGCCCCGACGTGTCTTCGCCTAAGACACGTCCAGCCATAGGCTGCTGGGCGTTACGTGAGGTTTTTTAGTCGGTAGGAGTCCGGCATAGCTTTCATTAGGATATTCCCTCACGTAAAAAAAAAAGTACAGAGTAATGATAATGTTCAACACTTCTTTCAATAAATGGGTCATCTGATACAAAATAATTTTATCTTTTAAGTTTTGATATCACACGATATCAATATGAAGTTGAAAAGCGTATTATCAACCGACATCCTAGAGCTTAGCAAATGACGGCAAAAATTGCCAGCAATTTATTCGATTCGAAGATGACCCGAAATAAAAGAAATGGGACGTTTGTCACTTAATACATTATTTACACGCGAACATTGTGAACGTGAGCTGTAAAAAATTGTGCTCTTTCTATTGTCATAGTTCGAAGTTTTGACACATCTGCCACTATAAGCAATTCACTCGATTTCCCTTATGGCCCGTTTCAAAAGATTGTACTACACTTTGTAGCGAGATTAATTTTGTACAAGTTCTAAGTTAACGAAGTGCTTTAGAAACACGGGTTGCGCTCATTATTGCAGGTAGGTATGTACCAAGACTGAAAGTTATAAACAACATTAATGTCAGAGTTTCAATAAATCTTCACAACTTTGGTTCAAAAACTTTATTTTAAGTAAATCAATGATTTATTACCACAATAACATGAAAGACGTTGCCAGTAGTTCAACACATAGATGGTAAGTCTGTCCTGTAGGATGTTAGATATATTATATGTATAATGGGTGTCTCAGTAAGAGCGCACTTTTTCATTTTAATATAAAAAACATATTTTTTTGAGAGCGTTGTGATTTTTTTATTGAATTGTCAAAAAGACATGTTCCGATTAAGTATGGAACAAAATATCCGTCAAATGGCCTCCACGGCTCTGGAATTACTCTATTCATGAAAATTTTCATGACTTTTTCACACAGATGAGGCTGTTTCGCACCGATGACTCGTTGGATCTCGGATTTGAGCTTAGGCATTGTTTCTGGTTTATTCGCTTAAACCTGGGATTAGAGAAAACCCCAAAGATAAATCGCACGGCGTTAAATCTTGGTGGCCAGTTAACATCAGAATTTATTGAGATATTTTTCCGGCAATCGTTGCTGTAATGGATTGTTTCATGCGCGGTGTAGCAGGTGGCGCTGCGCCGTCTTGCTGAAACCACATGCCGTCCGTCACGCAACGGAAGCACAGGAGTCTTACTATCCATTAACGACCCAGTTTCGTCATTTTTTTGACAACTCTTCGAATGGTCCACACATTAGGTGCACTTTCTCGACTGAAAATTGTTCGTAGTTTGCGAGCGGTCTCAGCATAACTTTCCAAATTTTTGAAATAAGTTTTTACAATTATTACGCGTTCTTCTTTCGAAAAGCGCTCCATTTTTATTAATTGGAACAAATAAATGTGTAAGTGCGAGGCCGCATCTGCGTTTTTCCACGGCGGTTTCTAACCTCAAAATGTCATCAAACTGTTAAAATCAATGAAATCAAGTCAATGTTTTGACATTTTGAGGTTAGAAACCGCCGCGATAACCGCAAGTGCGGCCTCGGCCTAAGCTGTCAAATCGCAGAGTTGCCACTTGCACAACAAAAAAAATAGCACTAAATTAAAAAAGTGCACTCTTATTGAGACACCCTTTACAACCACATAGGTACATACAACCATTTTCTTTGGTGGTGGGTATAAAATCGGCCCAAGACAACGTCTGGTTTTCAAACCAATAGCACCTACATTAGACTCCTCAGTCAGAGTCATATCTATCGGTGCACTGGCAGACCAACGTAATTTTGGGAAAGACACCAAGCTTAAATCAGGCGAAACCAGTAAAAAGTCAAAAGAAGCAAATTGAAGCACTGAAGAAGGCAAGTGCTTCACAGAGGGTTATGGATGCAGCAGGAGGGCCTACAGATGGTCACGCCTTTTACCTATCCCCGAAGCCTAAACTTCACCTTGTCAGAATTTGTACCACGCAATAGTTGGTGAGCTGTATTGCTGTGTTGTAATAGACAGGCGCAGGTTGTGATTGACAGCAGCAAGGGCTTAACATAATAAAATTGCTGTCCACGAACCGGCAAGTTTGCGCTTTAGACACGGAATTAATTCATGCTTGGTGTAGGTCTGCTTGCATTAAATGCATATTGTTGCCAAAAGTCTACAGACTACTTTTGTACTTTTAAAAAGTGACATATGTGAAAAGTGTTTCTGAATGTATGTTTTTATCATAACTAATAACATATTGAAACAAAAAAACATGAATGAGAGTCGTTAGAAATTAAAATTACCGCGCAATTTGACATAACGAAAGCGAAGGGGGAAAAAGTTGATTGTGTGATAATTAGTGACATTTGAATTGAGATTTACTGAGAAGTAATTGCTGAAACGATTTAAACAAATAAGAAATACTTTAGACATAAGGTAAGAAACCACTATTATAACGGTTTTTTTTGGCTATTTATCCTGAATGTGTCTGTAGATTGATTTTTATGTATGTTGCCAAATGTCTAGATCATGCGTTTGTTTTATTTTTCCTATTTGGGTATAGTTGTGGTATTTTGGTAATTTCGCTTTTCTTTTTAGCATGTATAGCTCGCTTGCAGAAAAGGAAATTGAGACAGCTCTTGCTGCTTTACATGATGGTGAGGGCTCCGAAGATGGTGTAGATTTTGATGATGATAATATCGATTATTATCCAAATGTAGGGGACTTATTGCATGAACTGGAAGATCAACCATTGAACAATAAGGAAGACCCTCCCATATTCTATGAAGATGAGCTCTTGTCAGGTGGTGCATCCACGGTGGAACCTGTGGCGGGAACCTCATCTCAAATATACCATACTTTGCCCAAAAAGCATAAAGGACTGCAGTGCCTATATGGGCGGAGTAGACCTCATTGACAGTTTTTAGAAAGGTATAGAATATAAAAGTCAAAAATGGTATCTTTGGCTTTTTTATCACATGATGGACTATATATACTTCTACAACACCCAAGAATTTACGGTTATAAATTCTTAGGTGTTGTTGAAAACTCCTACCGGCTAAAACCACACAATGCCTTACAACAGTCTATGGCTGGGAGTCCCGGGTAAGCCCTCGGAAGGATGTCCCAGGGTTCCCGGCAGACTACCACTGCGGCCTCGCCTAGATGGTTCGGGTACTATCCCGCGTTTGCGGGGTCTGGGGGGTATAATTGGGTGCTATCCCACTACTATTAGTGGCGAAGAGACATGTCACCGTCTTGGCTTGCTTCTGTAAGAACGACGAGCAGCCGACTCGCCAGTCTTAGGCCCTCGGTCATGAAGGCCGGTAGTCCTGGGCGTAAAGCAGCCGGCGACGACCCCGTCGCCGACTGCGGAACTCGGGAAGGAGATTTCTCTCCCACGGCCTCTTTCTCGAGCATAACTTGCCCGCAGAAAGACCCAGCTGCGTCCCACTTTCCCCCGCTGGAGACCATGGCCCTCACCATGGTCTTCAGCGTGAGAATGCAGAATTTGATACTAAAAATCACTGAGGACATATGAAGCCTGTTCCACCTAAAGATGTTAGAACTGACGGGGTTGATCACAATAAGAGAAGGTGTGACACCAAAAATAGGCGCCAATTATCAGGATGTAAGGGATTTTCACGCACATAATGTATCAAGTGTCAGGGGGCCCTTTGTCATACTAAAGACAGAAATTGTTTTGCTGCGTTACATACATAAATATCCCCAAGGATTATACTTTATTAGATTCTGATCCCACCTACCGCATTGTTATTTGTTTTTCTCTAGACGCATAATGTAGCCAAATGTCTACATACTGTATTTTTTCAAAAATATACTTTTTAATCAAACCAAGATTTTTTTTATTATTTTTCCCTTTATTTGTGACTAAAAATCTATACTGAAATATTTATTTCATAACTAAATAAAAAATCATGCATTTAAGGGTTAAAACATTGTGATTTAAACTACAAGCAATTTCAATACCGGAAATATTTACTGGATTTTTACTACACAGCTGTATGATATAACTACCAAAGTTATTTGTTATCATCATTTTCTCTTTCGTTCTACTAAATGTAAGTAGTTACATTGAAACGGATCATCAGCATGTAATACTGTTGTCCTATTTTTCCTTTTCAGCTCAGATTATGTCGGACGGGGCAGCGAACCTTCCAAAACGAACAACTTCACAGTTTATTTCAGAAGTTGGGACCTTGGCACGCCTGGCACAAGGTAATCCTTTGTCCGCCCTACTTATCTCGGGACAGAAAGAGCAACTCACTAATTTATTAGTCAACTTATGCAATACGGACGGATGCCCTGCCGCTGGAGAGTCACATTTACATAAAACTTTCACGTTTATAGTCAAGGGTCACGTTTGAATGTCTAAACATTGTGTTGGCTAAACGATACACGAGAGACACAGAAACTGAGAGGTAAAAATGGTTAAATTGCATGCGGTAGAGCTACAGAAATTGTTCTCAGCGTTTGAGTTTCGCTTTATTGCTTTAGAATGGTTCGTGTTCCAGATTATGTAAACTCATGTACAAGTTACGTAGCTCTTATATCCGGCTCATAGAAACATAGCGTAGGAGCAGGTTTTGAGGCTTGAGGGTATTTTTTTTACCAGCAGGCTACACCTTGCCATTATACGTTTTCAAACAGCAATTAGGCAATAGGCTTTTTGTCACCACATTACGTGGGACTATTACACAGATGTGAAAGGTGGGCAGAATAAAATGCTTAGCTAGATTAGATGAATTCTAACTTTATAATAAAAATATGTAATTTTAATTATATTACAAAAAGTTTAGAGACTTTATATATGTCATCTTAAAACCGATATTATAATTTTGTTACCATAAGATTCTTTGACTTTAGTTACAAACTGTGAAATCGTTGAAGTGTTCAAAAATTGTGTTCAGTATTTTTTTATTGCCGTTTATTTATCCAAATCTTATAAACTTTCTCAGAAAATTCATTAATATTATTTTCTAACAAATAAAGCTCAGAGTTTAGTTTTACAATTCGCTGTAACAGCAACAGCAAAATAATGACCTCGTTCTCCCGAAACGTGAGGAGCCAACTGACGCAAGCGCAGTTGAGGGTTTTAATTTAAAATGTAACTTTCAACAAGCCAATTAATGCGGATCTGTGCAAGGAACTGTAAACCGTGATATCAAAGTGCTTCCATTTGTCACTTCTCATTATCATCGTGTTATTCCCGGTTTCATTCAAAGCCTTCTGACACTTTTTTCGTCTTTTATGCTTTTTATAGCGTTTTTATTAGTTTCACCTGTATGTTTGCTAGCTTGCTTGTTTGGTTGTTTGCTTGTCTGCTGATTTGCTTGTTTGCTTGTTTACTTGTTTGTTTGTTTGCTTGTTTGTAACCGACTCTTTTGGGCTCAATTTTGCCCTACTTTTAAGTTCAAAGTTTGAACGATCAGATTTAATTCAAACTATGCACACTTGTCAAAGACCTATGACAATGCAATAAATCGATTAAAAACGAAAATTAAAACATACAAATCAAACTAACAAAACATTTTTTTAAAAGTTTGAATTAAGAATTGTGTAATCTATAGGTACTTATAATAAATCTGTAGTAGTGAAAATTCTGTACATTCAAAAGGTAGGTTCGGTGTAGTTACTAGAACAACACCGAACCCAAAAATGTGAATTAAAATTTTTTTGTCTGTCTGTCTGTCTGTTTGTTCAGGCATCACGCAAAAACCACCAGTTCGATTACGATGAAACTTGGTATAATTATTATTATTTAATAGCCTGGGCACCACACTGCGTACTTTTTAACCCGGAAAAGTATATTATAGAATTCAAACCAAACTTAATTTTGCGGTTCGCTCCCTAGACCCAAAGTTATTATCAATTATTTAACGTTTAGTGGTACGATGATGAAACTAAGCATGAGCGTTGTTTGTTACAATTTGAAAAAAGTTATTTTAACATTTTAGCAAATTCCACCTCCAAAGGTATAGAAAAGGAGGGTAAAGTTTGTATGGGACAACGTAATTCCTTGGTCCGATCTACTTAAAATTTGGCATATAGCATTATTAACCCTTAGCCACCTACCATAACTTTTTGTCACACAACCACCTACCATACGTCTATGAGACCCCTGAGTAAAATGGTTCTTTAAAGTAATATCTTGTTTATTGAAGTATATTTTTTAGAAAAAAATCAACTTAGGAAAGTATTAAACTCTTTAGTTGTTTTACAAGAGAATCATTTTTATAGGCATTTTGTCTTAATTACTATTAATCAACAATATCTGCTTAAAAACTAAGTCATTTGCTAAATGAGATCTATAAAAAATAATCACATGGATATGAACTTCTTTTATAATTTTTTACTGATTCAATAATCAGCCATTGCAAAAAAAAGAAAATGGTGAAAATTAAATTAAATAGAAAAAAATTACAAGCCCTAAACTTATAGTTTTTCACGACAATTATTGCACAGCTTATTAGAAAATTCTCGGCAAATTGGTGATTTGCATTCGAAACTGATGTATTGTGGTTTGCACGGCACTGAGGGACACGGGGAAAAGGTACAGGAACGGACGAGTTTCCAAACGACTCGGTCGCCGATATATTTACGTTTTAAATATCTGCTGCGTCTGTGAGACGTATGGTAGGTGGTTAAGGGTTAACATAATTGATCGAAGACGTGTTTCGTATTTTATTGAAATTAATACTATAACGAGCGAAAAAGGGAATGTAATTTACTTTAGGGCTGATTTTCTCGGGAGTTGATATCAATACTCCTTAAATACCTTTATTAAAAGTACTTGACCGTAATTCGAAGCTTATATAATGAGATAGGCATATCCGTTACCCGTAGGCTTATCTTACTCATGTTTGATGACGTATTTCCGTCGACTCAGCAGGCACGGAGCGCCACCTGTGAACTTATAAATGCAGATGGCGTCCATTTTGTCCTCATTGACGTTTTGATTCCCGTAGCAAAAGGTTATAGCAGGAACACCTGCTAGTGCAATTATTTTTTCTAGTTACTAGTTATATACCTAGTAAAGTTATAAAAAGTGACTTGGGATGAAGTAAATGAATTTACAGAAATATATAATTAACGGCTTTGCCGTTCGTTTGAATATACAGTGAATCTAAAACAAGTGACTTGTGATTGAAGTAAGTGAACCTACAGACATATTTAACGGTTTGACCGTTCGTTTAAGTCTCAGGTATGTTTTTACTTCATATTTTTACGATCACATATGAGTGTGATACGTCATAACGTGAAATAACCTATTATTTTAAAATAGCACGTAAACCTTTCGAGGTTGCAGTTTCTTTTATTTAATATCTTTAGTTACAGCTAATATCAAACTGATTTTATAGATTGTATTCATAGGTACTAATACTTTTTTTTAGATATTATTTGCTTCGTGTATTTACAGCGTCAGTACCGCCGAATGTAGAAAATATTTTCAAAATATTTTTATACCTACCCACATAAAGGCACATTAATTACTAGATGTTCCTATACATGTAAAAATATGGCCTATTATGGGTAGAATCGTAATCATCCCAAGTTTTCTGAATACGTACGAGTGTGTCAAAGTAATAACTAAATGTTCACCATGAAAGTAGTAGTACTTAAATTTTAGAGACCTAACATAATACTATTTCTTTTAGTTTGGTTTCTTGATAGAAATGAATCCTCCATCCTTAGAAAGTGAGCTAATTCCAAGTGGAGTATATCAGAAGCGCGCTCTGAGCTCCAGTTACTGTATTAGGTACGTCAAATAGCTACAGTTCCAGCTCATTTAGCTCGAACTTCAAATAAGGGCGATCGCGACGCCACGTGCATTGTCGTAAGTGGAGTAAAAGAAGCCGACTTCCACTAAACCAGATAAGGATGATGGAAAAAGGTGAGTTATTTCTCATTTACCTAACACTGGTCCTGACCAAGTGTAAATTTCTTCACAGATTAGAGGTTAATTTACGAGGATGATAGAAACAGCCAATCATCCTTGCTTCGTATTTTATATAGGGACAGCATTAAAAGAGATTTCGGTTACCCAAGTTCCTAAGACACAGTATAACCTAAGAGGTTGATAAACACGTTTTGGCGACAAATTGCCTAGATAAGATAATATGCTGATACCCACTATTGTAAAATCATAGTCCTGGGTTCGTCAACCTAGACAAAAACGGGGAGATCCGACAATTCGAATCCCTGCTACATTTTGAAAAAGCTGACAAGGCTCTTTCTGCCAAAAGGCTTTTGCTGCCAAAACCTGTTGTATTTTAAACAAAGAGAATCTTTTGAAAAACTTAAGTTTCTTCGAAAATATTTATGACAAAATTGAGGAGTTTCTTTAATTATAGGATTTCCATAAATCTTTTATCAATTTATTGACCTGATTTCATATATTATTCTCAGAATTGTCAAAGACCCAATTCTTAAAATGAACCTTGATAAAATATCGCCTTCAAACACATACATTTTCGAGGCTGAAGCCTTTTCAACGGCACTCGGGAAGGCATGCATTTTGGTCTTCGATCTCCAAAAAGGATGACCCCGAAAAAAGTTCATCCAAATCATTACGCCAGCCTTCGAGAGGATCAGGCGTCAAGATCAGATCTCCATCGAATGGAGTCCAGATTCCATTGTACCAAGAGCTTTTTTAGGTCTGTATTACAGTTACCACTCTCGACGGGTGTGTACAATATCTATAATAATTGGGCATACGACAGTAAATGTCCCTTCAATTAAGAAATTTCTGAGCTCAAGGCTCTCAAAGAGACTGTGAAGTTTAACATCCTCCGCCCATACCAGCAAAGGAAACACTAACCAGTTACCACCCTCGAGGGGTATGTACAATATCTATAATAATTGGGTATATCGTAACCAGGCGTACGATAACATACTAAGTAACCATGCAAGGATGTCCCTTCAATTACGAAATTTCCGAGCTCGAGGCTCTCAAAGAGACGAGGAGAGGTCTAACATCCTCTGCCCACACCAGCAAAGGAAACACTAAATGATATGACCCTGTCATTCTATGTCGGTCAGTTAACTCTGTACAAAATACGTTGGTAAGGAACGAGAGTGCCAAAAAGTATTAAATTTCTAAAAGGGTACCACATTCCCTTTATCCAGAAACTCCAATCCGTCCTGCACGGTATTCGAGAGGACGCAGGTTCGAATGCTGCTTAAAACTGATAACCTTCCCAGATTTAAATTTACACCGAACTCTGTTCAAGTCCCGTCCTGACTAAGTTGTAAAATTTTCACTTTATGTTAAAATGCTATGGAAAACTTGACTAAGGTGGAATACTAATTGCTTTAAATACTTAAAAATCCATACAACGAACTCTTTTTAAAAAGGTTTCCTTTTTAACTGAAATGACCACATTGTGCAATGGTTCAAAAGATAAATGCTCAAGGCACTCTAAAACTAGTTCCTTTGTCACCAAGTTTGGTTTCTCCACTTTTCCTAACTTCAAATAGCGATGGGTCATCCGCCCACAATTCAGTTTTAGGACATTGTACGCCTTTGTGAAGCCAGAATAATTCTATCTTTCAGCATGTTCCGTTTACCAGATTTCCTCCAACCACGAGATTGGATGTGCAAAATACATCTCAGTCAAGCTTATTTTCATGGTAAAGCTGATGCAGTGTACATTATTCTTTCTCAGAGCACATTCTTGTCTTCCGCTCGGGTAAGCCGCACCCAAAACATTTTCGTTTCTCACCATCTGGGTGCCTCGATTTCTATAGAATAAGAGTATTCAAATTCTCGTCTACCTACACAAAATCTCATTTTGCGCATCAAAATCCTGTTACTCTTCACAAACACGTACAAATAGCCTTGAAAACTCTTCAAACCCAGGGATGGTTAGACAATTGGGAGAAAACAATAATAGGTTCCCAAAGAAACCTCTCATATCGTTATGCGATAGACATAGAACTGCCTGAAGTCCAATACCAAAAGAAAAGATATTAGACATAAAAGGAAGATTTATTTAATTCCAAATCAAAGAAACTTAGTTCTTTTAAAGAAAATTCAAACTTGGTGGGTCTTTTGAATTTTTAACACTTTCGCAGTGCCTAGAGGTAGCTTTACCTCAGCGCCACATTCGGTCAATCCCCTAACCGACAACCCACTGAAGAAAATAGTAGTGCACGGAGTGGTACAAGTGGAACTCCAATAGTGGGTCCGCAAGTACCGGTTCTCGACAATTTTACAAGCTTTCCATCCGAGATGCTTTCTTACCACGGACGCGTCAGATTTCGCTTGGGAGCCCAGCTAGAAAACATTTCTCTAACAGGCTCGAGGGCCCAGAATAACAAAGATTGCACTGCATCAAAGAGAGATGTTGACAATCTTACAATGATTCGAAATCATATACCGGTACTGTGTTACAGTCTGTACTCATTCAAAGCAGTTGTAGTCCACCCCCCCAGAGGGACGACACCAAATCAATTGCCTTGACGAACTTAACTCGTCAGCTTGCGTGTAATGGTCCGACATCAAATTGACTTCACCATACACTGCATTCCGAGCCGATACCATATGTATCAGCTCCTCCGGGTATTTTTTGTGAGCATCCTTCCTTCAAACACCACTAAGGCAAGATTGCCTACAAACAATATTCCTATTATGAAATGGAGAACACTACATGATAGGCCTGTTTGTAATGTGTGGATATTACTTCCACCACCATTTTTAATACCCAAGATGCTGTCACACCTTAATCGATCAACAGGATTGTTTGTATTTGTGGTGCCGCGATGGCACAAGGTATTAATAGAGGGCAGATCTCAAAGCGAGGGCTCTGTAAGTTCCATTCTTTCTGCAGAACCTGCAAAGAACCTAATAAACATTATTTCTTTCCTTCTAATAAACACCTCGACAGGTCTCCCACCACCTCACATAGAGAATCTGTGGAGTAGTGAAATGTGGGGGGGGGGGGCGAAGAGGTAAATAACAGATATATAATCAAAAGCTTCTACTATTGAGCTCCTGGAGACCTACCTTTTAAGATACTTATAAATTTTACAGTTTTAATCGACTTGCATTTTATTCATGATTATTATATAATACGATTCTGTTACATAAATCTGTTGTTGCTGTACTTGATAATACAGAAACCGCTAGTCACCCTTACATAGTTCGCATGTTTTGGTTAAACATATCTTGGTCGATCTCTTTGAAAAATGTAAAGAAAATTAAGTCACATATTGATTGATATTGGGATTGATGATTTAGTTAAATATTACCAAGTATTGATACACAGAGAATATTTTTCAAGTATCTCGTCATAGTGATTTTATTCTTAGGTCGCCGCATCCACGATCTAACTTTGCTCGATTGTTTTAACTCACGTCATAGGTACTACTTTAGGCCCGAATCAGAGTCCAAAACTGATCATTTTCATTTCAGACAGTCTGGTTGGAAAACTATTGTAAACAAAGATAATACCTACGACTAATCAATTGAATCCTTTATTCTAGATAGAAATTAGGTTAATCAGAGTAACCGATATAAGACTACACAGTCAAATAGTTTACTTATGACTGTGAGAGGTACTCCAACAATTCTAGCCCCGGCACTACCCGGTCAGCAGCAGCTTCTAAGAATTGGTGGTGGTGGTAAGATTAAATTAATTCTAACACGAAGTAATTGACGATGGGTTGGTAATAATGTCAGCAACTACCACCAATCAAATATAATAATAATACGCAATTATTTAATCCTGTAAATAGAAGGAAACTTACTACTCCTTATATAAGATTCCTTATTTAGTCTATTTAAGATAACATATTAAGTTGTTCAATGTGGTAAAGATTATAAATCTAGATACCATACATACAACATTCTGTAATATTATTTTCCTAAAAATAAATTAGAATCACATTGGCGTTTCCGTCACTCACCAGGCGAAAACAAACATTTCTCATTATATAAGCTTCGAATTACGGTCAAGTACTTTTAATAGCGGCGTTTTCCCTGAAAGAAAACGCATTATTAAAATACTTACCTAATTCGAAGCTTACTTTTTAAATCTGCCTGGTGAATAAAAGCCAATGAGGACAAAATGGACGCCATCTGCATTTATAAGTTCACAGGTGGCGCTCCGTGCCTGCTGAGTCGACGGAAATACGTCATCAAACATGAGTAAGATCGGGTAACGGATATGCCTATCTCATTATATAAGCTTCGAATTAGGTAAGTATTTTAATATGCGTTTTCTTTCAGGGAAAACGCCGCTATTTTATACTTTAATTACTTTTTATTTTGACACGTGATTTTTGAAAGTTCAATAGGTACAAGTGACGTTTTCATGTTTATGTTTTATTTCAAACTTCAAACAGATGATTTTACTACATAGGTAGCCATAAAGTTAAATATAAACGCTATTTTCGTATAATATAAACCAAATATGCTTTATGGAAGTATTATTGCTAATTTCTTCAAATTTTGTGTGACAAAATACATTTGTGAAAAGTAGAAGAAAATTCTAAGATAGCTAGCCAGAAAAAATGAAAGACCACGCTTCAGGTAGTATCCACTGGTCAATAAAATAACACCGCATGTTACCATCTACGCTCAATCCTTACGACAAAGATTGTCAGCAGCCCTAAGCGACTGGTTATGGAAGTCATGAACATTTTACATATAGTGCCGACTGCATTCTGTCAGGAAACAGACTCACAAATTCTTTGTAAAATACGGGAATGGCCTCTACGTAGGCACTACATTCGACAGGACTGAACAGAGCCATTACAATGAACATGAACGCTCACCTGATGAAATTTACGTTGTTATTACGTTCCCAGGCCTTGGTTGGACCATCTGTATTAGGAGGACAAAGCCTACAGTAGTTCGGTTTGTGTTGTGTGTTTTTTTAATCTTTTAATTATTTTGCATTAAATGATGAATGCAAAATTAAATGCAAAATAAATGTAAATGACAATGAAATGCAAAATAATGTAAACGTCAAAATAAATATAAATGACAAATTTGGTCATTTACATCATAATTTGATTCTTGTTGTTAGTTAGGTGTTTTTATGTTACTCCAAGTATAAGGTGCATCATTACTATTGTAGTTGATATTCTATAGCTGCATAGCCTGCATACATTTATATAGAAGGATTTCTTCAAACTCTATCGCATTCTCATACTGAACGTGCCTACGTTTGCCGGATATTTTGGCTTTATGTCAAGTTTTCTTTCTCTCTGTCTTTCTTTCTGTTTGACACGTGATTTTTGAAAGTTCAATAGGTACAAGTGACGTTTTCATGTTTATGTTTTATTTCAAACTTCAAACAGATGATTTTACTACATAGGTAGCCATAAAGTTAAATAAAAACGCTATTTTCGTATAATATAAACCAAATATGCTTTATGGAAGTATTATTGCTAATTTATTCAAATTTTGTGTGACAAAATACATTTGTGAAAAGTAGAAGAAAATAAGTTTCATTTAAAAAGGAGGGATGGCTCCTCAATCCATACTGACACTTGTAGTCAGCATGGCCGCCACTTGAAGGTGAGACTTGGTTCCTTGTGAAACCCCATAGTACCTCATTTATGAACAAAATGCCAATACGAGTGTTTTTCGATACCAATTTCCTTAAATATTGCGTGTCTAAAAAGGAGTGTATGTGTGAATAGTCCATAACCTGATCATGACGTTCATAAAACATAATTCCAAGTAGAGTAGGTATAAATTTTAGAAGTTGTCGGTATAAGTTAAAGAAAGATATTACATACTATATCGTAATATTCCAAGCGAGAAACCTTCATAAAGTACAAAGAGACCGCCTTCCGAACGCCGGAGACTGCGAATATTCTGTATTATATTTTTATAGTTGACAGAAAGGATAGAATCCGTGTATTCTATGTGTAGAGCTAAAAATATACGGTTAATTTACCAACGAGTTATCCAGTTAGTCCTGCAAATATATCCTCAACGTAAAAGGAAGTTGGAAATATTATATTTTTCCTGTTTATCTCAGTCGGAATGTCTCAAAGGAAATCGTCGCAAATACAGAAAGTGTGAAAAGTTCGTGACGAACACACATTATTGTGAGAACTATCTAAATTGTAGTATTGAAGTTGTTGGGTCCCACTGGTTTTTTGTAATATATTTCAATATTTGTGGGGATTTTTCTTTATATCATATTAACGGATGTCAGGGGCTTTATTTGTGTCAAACTTCACACAACTTTTATAGAAACTTTCAGTTCACTGGTAAACATTCATGCACTACTACAATAGGTATGGGGTTCTTCAAAAGGGGTCTTAGAAGGTTTTTACACGGTCGGCAGTGCGCTTCTGGTGTTGTAAACGTCCGTAGGCTACGATGACCACCATTGCACCTGGTGGGCCGTATACTCGTCTGCTTTAGTGGTATAAAATAAGTAATAAGTAAAAAAATAACTACCTAGTTTCAGAGCTTTTATAATATTCAGACAGGCTGAATAGCACGGTGATTATACTTTATATTAGAGGTTGTCGTAAAGGTACCTAATTAAAAAAGTATTGAGGTCTATAAATAATTAATTACGTTCAGTGATCGTTTGATACCGGACGCTTCGAATTATTTCGCCTCGAGACATTTTCGATTTATATTTTGCTTTATAAATGAAGATTTCTGGTAGCCTAATATAATAAAAGAACATACATACAGTAATACGCGTCTTATGTCCTCGAGAGAGTATACTAAGGCACATATTATGCACACATTTCCCCGTCACATGAAATGGAAATATTTTCATTACACGTAGAGTAAATAAACCGGTACATTACTCTCTAGGCACAATTATACCGTGTGGTTGCGACCTATTTGGCACCCATGAGGCTTTTATAATGGTACTATAAGTTACGAACTTCAGAGTGTACACACCCATTGTAAAATAAATATTCAGGAAGTAACGAGTCATGAACTAACCTTAATTTACTTGAGCAATGACCTCAGCGTTGTACCAGTTAGACTTTATACTCGTGCCAAATATCTAGTTAAAAGTTTTTATGATTTTCTTGTATCATGTTTTTGTATCTAAAGATAAACAGATATGTTTGTATTATATATTAATATACATATCTACAATCATACAAATAAACTTTTTGAGCGACTCTCAAATACGTTTTTGTTAGCTCTTAGTAACATTTTATACGGGACTTGAAAAAATAAGGCATTGGTAATTTTAGGACACTTTAATACTTATAAATGCCGTGAAATTTTTGGCGCTTCGTTTGAAGCAGTGATGTAGGAATAAATTTAATTTTTACCTATTACAAATTATGCACATAAATCATTACAATTAGATGGAATTAGAATATATTATATAATCTGTGATGGAACGATAGATCTGAAGAACCATAATACCACTTTGAACACCTCATCTTTTTCACCTAGTTTTTTTTTATTATTTTAGAGTTGTTAAGAACATTGGACTGTGGTCACCGTTTTCACTATGGTGACCACAGTTCATCAGGTGGGCCCGTAAGCTTGTCTGCGACATTAGTAGTTGGTATAAAATTATCAAAATAAAAAAACAATGGAGATAAGTCAGTGGTGGTCATCAAAACGTCAAATCTGGCTAAATCTTTCTTGAGCTAATTTTAAGCGATAATAAGGGAGTGAAGAGTAAAGAGGAACCAGCTCTTGACCGATCAAACCTAGAGCGCAAACATGGCGTATTACCTCAACTATTGTAACTAAATAATGTAACAATTCGGATTTCTCTAGAAAATAGCTTTAGAACAGGTAGTAGGCACCCTGTTCTCTCAGTTAGTAATATGCAACATTCTGCTTTACGACGTAAATAAGTCGAAAACGTGTTGTGTTTTAAACTGTAAACTAAACTAAAACCGCCGGTTCGTGGCGACACAAATCATTGAAACAAAAATATTTTGCAGGTACCTGTAATTGCTAAGTAGATATAAATCAAAAACGTTTCATCGGGCACGTACAAAACTATAGCACTTCCTACAAAAAAGTTACCTAACCCTAAAATACAGATTACGATGCCTTTTTATTAATTACCTACTAACAGATTTACATATCTATCTACTGTTACAGAGCGGTAACTAACTTAACCAATTTATAATGTGACCTTATTCTGCATATTTATCTTTTCTAAAGTACAATGTTAACAAAAAACAAACAACCCCGAATTTTGGCATTAGTAATTGGCTTCATGAATAAAATATGTCTTGTTATCTTCAAACTTTCCCTGTATATGCCTACATACTTATATCTATCATGATAATATTGGAAAATGGACGAATGGAAAAGAAAAATTATTAGTTCATGCAAACTATGAATTGTGGTATTCTGGCCTCCTTAACTGACACAGGAAAAAAACTGCGTGTTGTAGATGCTTACTCGGACTACGGATATTGTTATATTGGTAATTTGAAACATGAGCTGTTATACTTTTATTTCGGTATACAGACTGGTTTTATATTCATGAGTATAGCGCCCTGTGACTAAGAGCAATTACGAGGGCCTAACATAACAACTGACCCCCCGTGGATTGAAACGTAATGTATGAAGTCCCAAGTTTTCTAATAACATTAATACGAAAGAGCTACAAGAATATATATTTCAAACGTAAACTTAACCTTTTGTTGGATACCAGGTGTTTTGTTGACAGATAAGCGTGTGCCAAGCCGGGTCTGGCACGTAAGTAATTCAACGACTTTGCGCTGTAGGATATACGTGCCTACTGCTGGCTGATAAACCTTTGTTTCCAACTTATCTCTCACCGACGCTCCCCAGCCTCTGCGGACATCTCGCTGCTATTGTCTACTATATCTTTTACAAACTGAAGTATCAGAATTCAAGCTTTCATCTGCAGATTCAATTTATCCGATATTTTACGGATTTGTTATTGTTTTAATGAAAGTTGCTCATAATATAAATTTCGGCATATGGTCACCCAATTTATCTTGCCAATATTACTTACACTAATAAAGCTTGACAATGATAAACATACTTATATGTAATATATTTTAAAGACATGCATTTATTATATACTATAATAATTAGAAAACATTCAAACTCCGAAAAAAACACTCGGATCACACAAGTATTTGTACGGACTCGGGATTTGAACCTGACATCTTAACACGGCAGTCAGTTACACATACTACTGCACCAAGACACTACTCCGGTATAATTAGGATAAAACACTTGACAGATGATTGTATGTCGTCATAAAGACGACAAAGTTTTTCAAAAGGTTGGGCTTGTTCTGCTAACCTTTCTAGAGTAATTATTTCACGCGTACAAAGTGGATGGCATCAACTAATTAATATAGCATGAAACATTTAGCAATATTACTACGTACAATACCTAGTTAATTTGCGGCAAAGCTAATAAACTTATTTGATCAGCACAAACTTACCAGTTTCCAATTTAAATTAATTGTTGACATCCCATATCCAAACACTCGTATTTTATTAATCCCGCCGAAAAACGATGGGTTTTATAAGTATCACCTCTGTATTTGTGTATGTGTGTGCCTGTCTTCCTGTGTGATCGTAGCGGCCCAACGCATGAATCAATTTTGGATGTAGTCCCACTATGTCGAGTCCCGTTACGTCGAGTCTCCGCTACGTCGAGTCGCTCCTTGGGTCGGTGCAATAAAGCATAGTCGCCTCTACGTCGAGTCGCCGCTACGTCGAATCGTTCCGAGGGCAGGTGCAATAAAGCATAGTCGCCTCTACGTCGAGTCGCCGCTACGTCGATTCACCCTGAGTGTAAGCACCACCAAGTGGATGTGCCGACACGTCGAGTAGCCTCCACGTCTACTTTGCAAAGTTTATTTTGCGTTTATTCCTTTATTCCCGCTACGTCGAATCAATGAAAAATATCTCATTTATTACCGTCACGTCTACTAATTACTGAACGAAGTTCTAATAGTACAGTCGTGTATAAAAGTCATAGTTAGGTTAGGTTAGGGTTTATATTATGTTACGGCTAAAGGTAGGTGTGAACATAAACTTAAGATTAGCCAGCTAAACTAGGTTTATCTTCGAGAAGCAGCTAAAGTTCGATAACATGTTAGTTTGCGTCGGCATATTCCATCTTTAGCCGGTTAATGTGCACATTAACCGAAACAAAACGGCTAAAAATGTATTCGATGGTGTTGAATGGTTATAAAAAAAAATAAACACGAAGGCTAAGACGGGAGCTCCGCTACGCTTCGCTCCCGCCTTAGCCTTCTAACCTAACCTATCTGAGTCGAGTTGTTAACCATAATAAGTGAATGGTTAACACCCCGACTCAGAGTACCCCGACTCGAGTAGGTTAGGTTAGAAGGCTTAGGTGGGAGCGAAGCGGAGCGGAGCTCCCGCCTAAGCCTTCGTGGTTATTTTTTTTTGTTTTGTAGTTTGCCTTCCACTCTGTTCTACATTTTTTACATTTTTAGCCAAGGGCCTGCGGTTAGACTTAAGTTTAGCCCGCTAAAGATAGAAGAAACCAACATAAGTGGTCACTGTTGCAACCTAATCTAAATCTAACCTAACCTAATCTAATCATCCTTTATTGGCTATGAATGGAGTCAATTTAGCCATTATTTCTAATAATCCGCTATCACTTTTTACACGACTGTACAAATAAAATTTACTTAAGTAGGTTTTCAAGTTTTCATTGATTCGACGTAGCGGGAATAAATGGAATAAACGCAAAACAAACTTTGCAAAGTAGACGTGGAGGCTACTCGACGTGTCGGCACATCCACTTGGTGGTGCTTACACTCAAGGTTATTCGACGTAGCGGCGACTCGACGTAGAGGCGACTACGTTTTATTGGACCGTCCTTCGGGACAATTCGACGTAGCGGCGACTCGACGTAGAGGCGACTACGCTTTATTGCACCGACCGAAGGAACGACTCGACGTAGCGGAGACTCGACGTAACGGGACTCGACATAGTGGGACTACATCCAATTTTGATGTAGTCCCACTATGTCGAGTCCCGTTACGTCGAGTCTCCGCTACGTCGAGTCGCTCCTTGGGTCGGTGCAATAAAGCATAGTCGCCTCTACGTCGAGTCGCCGCTACGTCGAATCGTTCCGAGGGCAGGTGCAATAAAGCATAGTCGCCTCTACGTCGAGTCGCCGCTACGTCGATTCACCCTGAGTGTAAGCACCACCAAGTGGATGTGCCGACACGTCGAGTAGCCTCCACGTCTACTTTGCAAAGTTTATTTTGCGTTTATTCCTTTATTCCCGCTACGTCGAATCAATGAAAAATATCTCATTTATTACCGTCACGTCTACTAATTACTGAACGAAGTTCTAATAGTACAGTCGTGTATAAAAGTCATAGTTAGGTTAGGTTAGGGTTTATATTATGTTACGGCTAAAGGTAGGTGTGAACATAAACTTAAGATTAGCCAGCTAAACTAGGTTTATCTTCGAGAAGCAGCTAAAGTTCGATAACATGTTAGTTTGCGTCGGCATATTCCATCTTTAGCCGGTTAATGTGCACATTAACCGAAACAAAACGGCTAAAAATGTATTCGATGGTGTTGAATGGTTATAAAAAAAAATAACCACGAAGGCTAAGACGGGAGCTCCGCTACGCTTCGCTCCCGCCTTAGCCTTCTAACCTAACCTATCTGAGTCGAGTTGTTAACCATAATAAGTGAATGGTTAACACCCCGACTCAGAGTACCCCGACTCGAGTAGGTTAGGTTAGAAGGCTTAGGTGGGAGCGAAGCGGAGCGGAGCTCCCGCCTAAGCCTTCGTGGTTATTTTTTTTTGTTTTGTAGTTTGCCTTCCACTCTGTTCTACATTTTTTACATTTTTAGCCAAGGGCCTGCGGTTAGACTTAAGTTTAGCCCGCTAAAGATAGAAGAAACCAACATAAGTGGTCACTGTTGCAACCTAATCTAAATCTAACCTAACCTAATCTAATCATCCTTTATTGGCTATGAATGGAGTCAATTTAGCCATTATTTCTAATAATCCGCTATCACTTTTTACACGACTGTACAAATAAAATTTACTTAAGTAGGTTTTCAAGTTTTCATTGATTCGACGTAGCGGGAATAAATGGAATAAACGCAAAACAAACTTTGCAAAGTAGACGTGGAGGCTACTCGACGTGTCGGCACATCCACTTGGTGGTGCTTACACTCAAGGTTATTCGACGTAGCGGCGACTCGACGTAGAGGCGACTACGTTTTATTGGACCGTCCTTCGGGACAATTCGACGTAGCGGCGACTCGACGTAGAGGCGACTACGCTTTATTGCACCGACCGAAGGAACGACTCGACGTAGCGGAGACTCGACGTAACGGGACTCGACATAGTGGGACTACATCCAATTTTGATGTAGTCCCACTATGTCGAGTCCCGTTACGTCGAGTCTCCGCTACGTCGAGTCGCTCCTTGGGTCGGTGCAATAAAGCATAGTCGCCTCTACGTCGAGTCGCTGCTACGTCGAATCGTTCCGAGGGCAGGTGCAATAAAGCATAGTCGCCTCTACGTCGAGTCGCCGCTACGTCGATTCACCCTGAGTGTAAGCACCACCAAGTGGATGTGCCGACACGTCGAGTAGCCTCCACGTCTACTTTGCAAAGTTTATTTTGCGTTTATTCCTTTATTCCCGCTACGTCGAATCAATGAAAAATATCTCATTTATTACCGTCACGTCTACTAATTACTGAACGAAGTTCTAATAGTACAGTCGTGTATAAAAGTCATAGTTAGGTTAGGTTAGGGTTTATATTATGTTACGGCTAAAGGTAGGTGTGAACATAAACTTAAGATTAGCCAGCTAAACTAGGTTTATCTTCGAGAAGCAGCTAAAGTTCGATAACATGTTAGTTTGCGTCGGCATATTCCATCTTTAGCCGGTTAATGTGCACATTAACCGAAACAAAACGGCTAAAAATGTATTCGATGGTGTTGAATGGTTATAAAAAAAAATAACCACGAAGGCTAAGACGGGAGCTCCGCTACGCTTCGCTCCCGCCTTAGCCTTCTAACCTAACCTATCTGAGTCGAGTTGTTAACCATAATAAGTGAATGGTTAACACCCCGACTCAGAGTACCCCGACTCGAGTAGGTTAGGTTAGAAGGCTTAGGTGGGAGCGAAGCGGAGCGGAGCTCCCGCCTAAGCCTTCGTGGTTATTTTTTTTTGTTTTGTAGTTTGCCTTCCACTCTGTTCTACATTTTTTACATTTTTAGCCAAGGGCCTGCGGTTAGACTTAAGTTTAGCCCGCTAAAGATAGAAGAAACCAACATAAGTGGTCACTGTTGCAACCTAATCTAAATCTAACCTAACCTAATCTAATCATCCTTTATTGGCTATGAATGGAGTCAATTTAGCCATTATTTCTAATAATCCGCTATCACTTTTTACACGACTGTACAAATAAAATTTACTTAAGTAGGTTTTCAAGTTTTCATTGATTCGACGTAGCGGGAATAAATGGAATAAACGCAAAACAAACTTTGCAAAGTAGACGTGGAGGCTACTCGACGTGTCGGCACATCCACTTGGTGGTGCTTACACTCAAGGTTATTCGACGTAGCGGCGACTCGACGTAGAGGCGACTACGTTTTATTGGACCGTCCTTCGGGACAATTCGACGTAGCGGCGACTCGACGTAGAGGCGACTACGCTTTATTGCACCGACCGAAGGAACGACTCGACGTAGCGGAGACTCGACGTAACGGGACTCGACATAGTGGGACTACATCCAATTTTGATGTAGTCCCACTATGTCGAGTCCCGTTACGTCGAGTCTCCGCTACGTCGAGTCGCTCCTTGGGTCGGTGCAATAAAGCATAGTCGCCTCTACGTCGAGTCGCTGCTACGTCGAATCGTTCCGAGGGCAGGTGCAATAAAGCATAGTCGCCTCTACGTCGAGTCGCCACTACGTCGATTCACCCTGAGTGTAAGCACCACCAAGTGGATGTGCCGACACGTCGAGTAGCCTCCACGTCTACTTTGCAAAGTTTATTTTGCGTTTATTCCTTTATTCCCGCTACGTCGAATCAATGAAAAATATCTCATTTATTACCGTCACGTCTACTAATTACTGAACGAAGTTCTAATAGTACAGTCGTGTATAAAAGTCATAGTTAGGTTAGGTTAGGGTTTATATTATGTTACGGCTAAAGGTAGGTGTGAACATAAACTTAAGATTAGCCAGCTAAACTAGGTTTATCTTCGAGAAGCAGCTAAAGTTCGATAACATGTTAGTTTGCGTCGGCATATTCCATCTTTAGCCGGTTAATGTGCACATTAACCGAAACAAAACGGCTAAAAATGTATTCGATGGTGTTGAATGGTTATAAAAAAAAATAACCACGAAGGCTAAGACGGGAGCTCCGCTACGCTTCGCTCCCGCCTTAGCCTTCTAACCTAACCTATCTGAGTCGAGTTGTTAACCATAATAAGTGAATGGTTAACACCCCGACTCAGAGTACCCCGACTCGAGTAGGTTAGGTTAGAAGGCTTAGGTGGGAGCGAAGCGGAGCGGAGCTCCCGCCTAAGCCTTCGTGGTTATTTTTTTTTGTTTTGTAGTTTGCCTTCCACTCTGTTCTACATTTTTTACATTTTTAGCCAAGGGCCTGCGGTTAGACTTAAGTTTAGCCCGCTAAAGATAGAAGAAACCAACATAAGTGGTCACTGTTGCAACCTAATCTAAATCTAACCTAACCTAATCTAATCATCCTTTATTGGCTATGAATGGAGTCAATTTAGCCATTATTTCTAATAATCCGCTATCACTTTTTACACGACTGTACAAATAAAATTTACTTAAGTAGGTTTTCAAGTTTTCATTGATTCGACGTAGCGGGAATAAATGGAATAAACGCAAAACAAACTTTGCAAAGTAGACGTGGAGGCTACTCGACGTGTCGGCACATCCACTTGGTGGTGCTTACACTCAAGGTTATTCGACGTAGCGGCGACTCGACGTAGAGGCGACTACGTTTTATTGGACCGTCCTTCGGGACAATTCGACGTAGCGGCGACTCGACGTAGAGGCGACTACGCTTTATTGCACCGACCGAAGGAACGACTCGACGTAGCGGAGACTCGACGTAACGGGACTCGACATAGTGGGACTACATCCAATTTTGATGTAGTCCCACTATGTCGAGTCCCGTTACGTCGAGTCTCCGCTACGTCGAGTCGCTCCTTGGGTCGGTGCAATAAAGCATAGTCGCCTCTACGTCGAGTCGCCGCTACGTCGAATCGTTCCGAGGGCAGGTGCAATAAAGCATAGTCGCCTCTACGTCGAGTCGCCGCTACGTCGATTCACCCTGAGTGTAAGCACCACCAAGTGGATGTGCCGACACGTCGAGTAGCCTCCACGTCTACTTTGCAAAGTTTATTTTGCGTTTATTCCTTTATTCCCGCTACGTCGAATCAATGAAAAATATCTCATTTATTACCGTCACGTCTACTAATTACTGAACGAAGTTCTAATAGTACAGTCGTGTATAAAAGTCATAGTTAGGTTAGGTTAGGGTTTATATTATGTTACGGCTAAAGGTAGGTGTGAACATAAACTTAAGATTAGCCAGCTAAACTAGGTTTATCTTCGAGAAGCAGCTAAAGTTCGATAACATGTTAGTTTGCGTCGGCATATTCCATCTTTAGCCGGTTAATGTGCACATTAACCGAAACAAAACGGCTAAAAATGTATTCGATGGTGTTGAATGGTTATAAAAAAAAATAACCACGAAGGCTAAGACGGGAGCTCCGCTACGCTTCGCTCCCGCCTTAGCCTTCTAACCTAACCTATCTGAGTCGAGTTGTTAACCATAATAAGTGAATGGTTAACACCCCGACTCAGAGTACCCCGACTCGAGTAGGTTAGGTTAGAAGGCTTAGGTGGGAGCGAAGCGGAGCGGAGCTCCCGCCTAAGCCTTCGTGGTTATTTTTTTTTGTTTTGTAGTTTGCCTTCCACTCTGTTCTACATTTTTTACATTTTTAGCCAAGGGCCTGCGGTTAGACTTAAGTTTAGCCCGCTAAAGATAGAAGAAACCAACATAAGTGGTCACTGTTGCAACCTAATCTAAATCTAACCTAACCTAATCTAATCATCCTTTATTGGCTATGAATGGAGTCAATTTAGCCATTATTTCTAATAATCCGCTATCACTTTTTACACGACTGTACAAATAAAATTTACTTAAGTAGGTTTTCAAGTTTTCATTGATTCGACGTAGCGGGAATAAATGGAATAAACGCAAAACAAACTTTGCAAAGTAGACGTGGAGGCTACTCGACGTGTCGGCACATCCACTTGGTGGTGCTTACACTCAAGGTTATTCGACGTAGCGGCGACTCGACGTAGAGGCGACTACGTTTTATTGGACCGTCCTTCGGGACAATTCGACGTAGCGGCGACTCGACGTAGAGGCGACTACGCTTTATTGCACCGACCGAAGGAACGACTCGACGTAGCGGAGACTCGACGTAACGGGACTCGACATAGTGGGACTACATCCAATTTTGATGTAGTCCCACTATGTCGAGTCCCGTTACGTCGAGTCTCCGCTACGTCGAGTCGCTCCTTGGGTCGGTGCAATAAAGCATAGTCGCCTCTACGTCGAGTCGCCGCTACGTCGAATCGTTCCGAGGGCAGGTGCAATAAAGCATAGTCGCCTCTACGTCGAGTCGCCGCTACGTCGATTCACCCTGAGTGTAAGCACCACCAAGTGGATGTGCCGACACGTCGAGTAGCCTCCACGTCTACTTTGCAAAGTTTATTTTGCGTTTATTCCTTTATTCCCGCTACGTCGAATCAATGAAAAATATCTCATTTATTACCGTCACGTCTACTAATTACTGAACGAAGTTCTAATAGTACAGTCGTGTATAAAAGTCATAGTTAGGTTAGGTTAGGGTTTATATTATGTTACGGCTAAAGGTAGGTGTGAACATAAACTTAAGATTAGCCAGCTAAACTAGGTTTATCTTCGAGAAGCAGCTAAAGTTCGATAACATGTTAGTTTGCGTCGGCATATTCCATCTTTAGCCGGTTAATGTGCACATTAACCGAAACAAAACGGCTAAAAATGTATTCGATGGTGTTGAATGGTTATAAAAAAAAATAACCACGAAGGCTAAGACGGGAGCTCCGCTACGCTTCGCTCCCGCCTTAGCCTTCTAACCTAACCTATCTGAGTCGAGTTGTTAACCATAATAAGTGAATGGTTAACACCCCGACTCAGAGTACCCCGACTCGAGTAGGTTAGGTTAGAAGGCTTAGGTGGGAGCGAAGCGGAGCGGAGCTCCCGCCTAAGCCTTCGTGGTTATTTTTTTTTGTTTTGTAGTTTGCCTTCCACTCTGTTCTACATTTTTTACATTTTTAGCCAAGGGCCTGCGGTTAGACTTAAGTTTAGCCCGCTAAAGATAGAAGAAACCAACATAAGTGGTCACTGTTGCAACCTAATCTAAATCTAACCTAACCTAATCTAATCATCCTTTATTGGCTATGAATGGAGTCAATTTAGCCATTATTTCTAATAATCCGCTATCACTTTTTACACGACTGTACAAATAAAATTTACTTAAGTAGGTTTTCAAGTTTTCATTGATTCGACGTAGCGGGAATAAATGGAATAAACGCAAAACAAACTTTGCAAAGTAGACGTGGAGGCTACTCGACGTGTCGGCACATCCACTTGGTGGTGCTTACACTCAAGGTTATTCGACGTAGCGGCGACTCGACGTAGAGGCGACTACGTTTTATTGGACCGTCCTTCGGGACAATTCGACGTAGCGGCGACTCGACGTAGAGGCGACTACGCTTTATTGCACCGACCGAAGGAACGACTCGACGTAGCGGAGACTCGACGTAACGGGACTCGACATAGTGGGACTACATCCAATTTTGATGTAGTCCCACTATGTCGAGTCCCGTTACGTCGAGTCTCCGCTACGTCGAGTCGCTCCTTGGGTCGGTGCAATAAAGCATAGTCGCCTCTACGTCGAGTCGCCGCTACGTCGAATCGTTCCGAGGGCAGGTGCAATAAAGCATAGTCGCCTCTACGTCGAGTCGCCGCTACGTCGATTCACCCTGAGTGTAAGCACCACCAAGTGGATGTGCCGACACGTCGAGTAGCCTCCACGTCTACTTTGCAAAGTTTATTTTGCGTTTATTCCTTTATTCCCGCTACGTCGAATCAATGAAAAATATCTCATTTATTACCGTCACGTCTACTAATTACTGAACGAAGTTCTAATAGTACAGTCGTGTATAAAAGTCATAGTTAGGTTAGGTTAGGGTTTATATTATGTTACGGCTAAAGGTAGGTGTGAACATAAACTTAAGATTAGCCAGCTAAACTAGGTTTATCTTCGAGAAGCAGCTAAAGTTCGATAACATGTTAGTTTGCGTCGGCATATTCCATCTTTAGCCGGTTAATGTGCACATTAACCGAAACAAAACGGCTAAAAATGTATTCGATGGTGTTGAATGGTTATAAAAAAAAATAACCACGAAGGCTAAGACGGGAGCTCCGCTACGCTTCGCTCCCGCCTTAGCCTTCTAACCTAACCTATCTGAGTCGAGTTGTTAACCATAATAAGTGAATGGTTAACACCCCGACTCAGAGTACCCCGACTCGAGTAGGTTAGGTTAGAAGGCTTAGGTGGGAGCGAAGCGGAGCGGAGCTCCCGCCTAAGCCTTCGTGGTTATTTTTTTTTGTTTTGTAGTTTGCCTTCCACTCTGTTCTACATTTTTTACATTTTTAGCCAAGGGCCTGCGGTTAGACTTAAGTTTAGCCCGCTAAAGATAGAAGAAACCAACATAAGTGGTCACTGTTGCAACCTAATCTAAATCTAACCTAACCTAATCTAATCATCCTTTATTGGCTATGAATGGAGTCAATTTAGCCATTATTTCTAATAATCCGCTATCACTTTTTACACGACTGTACAAATAAAATTTACTTAAGTAGGTTTTCAAGTTTTCATTGATTCGACGTAGCGGGAATAAATGGAATAAACGCAAAACAAACTTTGCAAAGTAGACGTGGAGGCTACTCGACGTGTCGGCACATCCACTTGGTGGTGCTTACACTCAAGGTTATTCGACGTAGCGGCGACTCGACGTAGAGGCGACTACGTTTTATTGGACCGTCCTTCGGGACAATTCGACGTAGCGGCGACTCGACGTAGAGGCGACTACGCTTTATTGCACCGACCGAAGGAACGACTCGACGTAGCGGAGACTCGACGTAACGGGACTCGACATAGTGGGACTACATCCAATTTTGATGTAGTCCCACTATGTCGAGTCCCGTTACGTCGAGTCTCCGCTACGTCGAGTCGCTCCTTGGGTCGGTGCAATAAAGCATAGTCGCCTCTACGTCGAGTCGCCGCTACGTCGAATCGTTCCGAGGGCAGGTGCAATAAAGCATAGTCGCCTCTACGTCGAGTCGCCGCTACGTCGATTCACCCTGAGTGTAAGCACCACCAAGTGGATGTGCCGACACGTCGAGTAGCCTCCACGTCTACTTTGCAAAGTTTATTTTGCGTTTATTCCTTTATTCCCGCTACGTCGAATCAATGAAAAATATCTCATTTATTACCGTCACGTCTACTAATTACTGAACGAAGTTCTAATAGTACAGTCGTGTATAAAAGTCATAGTTAGGTTAGGTTAGGGTTTATATTATGTTACGGCTAAAGGTAGGTGTGAACATAAACTTAAGATTAGCCAGCTAAACTAGGTTTATCTTCGAGAAGCAGCTAAAGTTCGATAACATGTTAGTTTGCGTCGGCATATTCCATCTTTAGCCGGTTAATGTGCACATTAACCGAAACAAAACGGCTAAAAATGTATTCGATGGTGTTGAATGGTTATAAAAAAAAATAACCACGAAGGCTAAGACGGGAGCTCCGCTACGCTTCGCTCCCGCCTTAGCCTTCTAACCTAACCTATCTGAGTCGAGTTGTTAACCATAATAAGTGAATGGTTAACACCCCGACTCAGAGTACCCCGACTCGAGTAGGTTAGGTTAGAAGGCTTAGGTGGGAGCGAAGCGGAGCGGAGCTCCCGCCTAAGCCTTCGTGGTTATTTTTTTTTGTTTTGTAGTTTGCCTTCCACTCTGTTCTACATTTTTTACATTTTTAGCCAAGGGCCTGCGGTTAGACTTAAGTTTAGCCCGCTAAAGATAGAAGAAACCAACATAAGTGGTCACTGTTGCAACCTAATCTAAATCTAACCTAACCTAATCTAATCATCCTTTATTGGCTATGAATGGAGTCAATTTAGCCATTATTTCTAATAATCCGCTATCACTTTTTACACGACTGTACAAATAAAATTTACTTAAGTAGGTTTTCAAGTTTTCATTGATTCGACGTAGCGGGAATAAATGGAATAAACGCAAAACAAACTTTGCAAAGTAGACGTGGAGGCTACTCGACGTGTCGGCACATCCACTTGGTGGTGCTTACACTCAAGGTTATTCGACGTAGCGGCGACTCGACGTAGAGGCGACTACGTTTTATTGGACCGTCCTTCGGGACAATTCGACGTAGCGGCGACTCGACGTAGAGGCGACTACGCTTTATTGCACCGACCGAAGGAACGACTCGACGTAGCGGAGACTCGACGTAACGGGACTCGACATAGTGGGACTACATCCAATTTTGATGTAGTCCCACTATGTCGAGTCCCGTTACGTCGAGTCTCCGCTACGTCGAGTCGCTCCTTGGGTCGGTGCAATAAAGCATAGTCGCCTCTACGTCGAGTCGCCGCTACGTCGAATCGTTCCGAGGGCAGGTGCAATAAAGCATAGTCGCCTCTACGTCGAGTCGCCGCTACGTCGATTCACCCTGAGTGTAAGCACCACCAAGTGGATGTGCCGACACGTCGAGTAGCCTCCACGTCTACTTTGCAAAGTTTATTTTGCGTTTATTCCTTTATTCCCGCTACGTCGAATCAATGAAAAATATCTCATTTATTACCGTCACGTCTACTAATTACTGAACGAAGTTCTAATAGTACAGTCGTGTATAAAAGTCATAGTTAGGTTAGGTTAGGGTTTATATTATGTTACGGCTAAAGGTAGGTGTGAACATAAACTTAAGATTAGCCAGCTAAACTAGGTTTATCTTCGAGAAGCAGCTAAAGTTCGATAACATGTTAGTTTGCGTCGGCATATTCCATCTTTAGCCGGTTAATGTGCACATTAACCGAAACAAAACGGCTAAAAATGTATTCGATGGTGTTGAATGGTTATAAAAAAAAATAACCACGAAGGCTAAGACGGGAGCTCCGCTACGCTTCGCTCCCGCCTTAGCCTTCTAACCTAACCTATCTGAGTCGAGTTGTTAACCATAATAAGTGAATGGTTAACACCCCGACTCAGAGTACCCCGACTCGAGTAGGTTAGGTTAGAAGGCTTAGGTGGGAGCGAAGCGGAGCGGAGCTCCCGCCTAAGCCTTCGTGGTTATTTTTTTTTGTTTTGTAGTTTGCCTTCCACTCTGTTCTACATTTTTTACATTTTTAGCCAAGGGCCTGCGGTTAGACTTAAGTTTAGCCCGCTAAAGATAGAAGAAACCAACATAAGTGGTCACTGTTGCAACCTAATCTAAATCTAACCTAACCTAATCTAATCATCCTTTATTGGCTATGAATGGAGTCAATTTAGCCATTATTTCTAATAATCCGCTATCACTTTTTACACGACTGTACAAATAAAATTTACTTAAGTAGGTTTTCAAGTTTTCATTGATTCGACGTAGCGGGAATAAATGGAATAAACGCAAAACAAACTTTGCAAAGTAGACGTGGAGGCTACTCGACGTGTCGGCACATCCACTTGGTGGTGCTTACACTCAAGGTTATTCGACGTAGCGGCGACTCGACGTAGAGGCGACTACGTTTTATTGGACCGTCCTTCGGGACAATTCGACGTAGCGGCGACTCGACGTAGAGGCGACTACGCTTTATTGCACCGACCGAAGGAACGACTCGACGTAGCGGAGACTCGACGTAACGGGACTCGACATAGTGGGACTACATCCAATTTTGATGCGGTTTTTAACCCCGACGGAAACCCGGACGGGTTGTTATAAGTTTGACGTGTGTGTGTGTGTGTGTGTGTGTGTGTGTGTGTGTGTGTGTGTGTGTGTGTGTGTGTGTGTGTGTGTGTGTGTAGGTCTGTCTGTGGCATCGTAGCTCCCAAACGGATGAACTTGATTCTGTTTCTTTTGTTTGAAAGATGGGTTAGGGGAGAGTGTTCTTAGCTATGTTTTATAAAAATCGGTTAAGCCATTTCAAAGATATGAGGGGTGAAAGTGGGGATGAAAAATTAAATTTGTTCAAATATACCCGTGTTGGGTATCAAATGAAAGGTCATAATTTATACAGTTTTATGAAAATCGGTTTAGCCATTCGAAAGATATGAAGAGTGGAATGTATTTCTAATTCTGTCACCACACTCCGCGCAATTCGCATTAGTTCTGAATAATTGTTGATAGACTATACGTATGTTGATATTAAAAAACCCATATAAAAAGCATGAAATAAAAAATTAAATTAAAAATTTAAAATCCCCCGACTCACAAAAAAAGAACAATAAAAAAACCTGTAAAAAGTAAAAAAATAACTATTATATTATGACCTATCTACCCTAAGTATTGAACCTTTATTATTATTATAGGTAGCTATATTATTTACGTATTTATATTGTTAACTAACAGTTTGTCTCGTCGGGGACCGCTCACCTAATCATAACCTAATCGTGCGTCTGTCTCTATTTAGGTATAGAGCGGTCCCCACGACGAGACAAACTGTTAGTTAAAAATATGAATACGTAAATAATATACTTAATACTCAGGGTAGATAGGTCATAATATAATAGTTATTTTTTTAGTTATTACAGGTTTTTTATTGTTCTTTTTTTGTGAGTCGGGGGTTTCTAAATTTTTAATTTAATTTTTTTATTGTTCAAATGCCGATGTAACCAGGATGATTCATAACTAAAATATGAAAATAAAATACTAAATTTTGAAAATCATGAGCTCACTTCCTGAGTGATGAAGGAATTTTAATAAACTCATAGGTCTGATTCATGGTAAATCAGGTATATTGTTACTTTGTTGCTATTTCTATGACACGACTGGTATTATCTCAGGAGCAGGGTTTTCTTTTAACTTCCATATTAGCACTTATTTTTTACTCGTTCTGTCCAACCGTTTATTTAACTTTTGACAGCGGCCTGACTGAGAACGTAACTGTTCCATTTCGTAAAAGGAAACTTTGAAATGCGCGGTAAAAAAAATATAAGTATAAACTGCCTAATCATATTTATCTACTTTAATAAAATTAACATTACACCCAAAAGTAAAACATAATAAAATCAAAAGTAAAATAAACGGTTGAACAGACTGTAACAATAACATTACGCCGTTACAATATAACGCCATATTTATCTTATGTTACAGAATTTAATAATGTCTATAGTTGTAAAGTGTGGTTACAGATATAAAAATAACTTTGGTCAAGTTCCGGTGCCACAACTTTGAAACAAATTATGACAAACGTACATTCAATTAGACACAAAATTACAGTTGCACTTGTTAAAGTTATAAAGCTGAAGAGTTTGTTTGCTTGAACGCTAAGATCTCTGGATCTACTTACTGGAATTGATGGAGGACAGAATATATAACATCACGCTACAACAAATAGGAGTGGAGTAGTAATTATAAATGTTTTAAAAAGGGGAGAAAATTATCCCTTATGAGAGCTTTTGTTGCGTGTGCTGCGTGAATGTAAAAATGAAGTAGGTACAACAAAATTGTTTCTCTTAAAAAGTTTTAAAAAAAGTTTGCCACAGCTTGTATCTATCTTTTAGGGTTGGTTAACAATGACCATTTCAATGCTAATCAAATTTCTTTTACAATAATGCGATGGGAGTAAATGCGACGGCAACGGGTGATATACTCTCTCTTATGTGACGCAAACGAAGTTTCGCGGGTCAGCTAGGTCAAATAGACTTGCCATATCATATGGTTATGTTACATAACCATGCCTTAACTTATGTACCTATATCAACATATTGTGGTGAACGAAATTTTGTAAAATATATTTAAAACATTTCCTGAAGCTTTAGTGAACTTAAAGTTGATTTCCGTACATTTTCTTCTGTACGATTCAATTTTAATTTAGAAAGCAACTAGCAGTGCCGACGGTGCATTATTAAACACCATTAATGCATCTCCGTTAGGACTTTAATTAAAAACTGGTGATTAATTTACGATGGTAATGCTGTAGAATTCCCTCGCATGTAATGCAACGAGGTCAAACTCTGCATCAAAATATACCAAAAAAAAGCTCTGTAAAGTTCTGCATACTTTGAAAGCCTTTACGGATAAACTTCACAGGGGCATTCATGGCGACCTCTACACTTTTATGTTTGTTGTTATGAGAGTGAAACTCTTCTCACTCTCATAACAACGATAACGGTTGCGTCGACTAAAACTATAAAGGATGATCGATTGATTGAGTGTTGCTACTACATAGTGATAACCTTATACTGAATAATTAGAACTATGATGGGGGTCATCCAACTCGTATCGGGTTAGCATTGATCTTATCTTATATTAGACTCTCCGTTGCAGAACCCATGGAAAAGGGTTATGTATAACAATACGACCTAATTGAAGCTCTTTTGAGTTTAAGATCATGTCGGTCGTTCCACTGATGTACAAATATGTCTTGTTCATCGTTTCATTATGAAGTATTCATTAGTAGATTACAAATATCAACAGCTCAAGGCCAGATATGTTATACAAATCAGGTATTAAGCGTGACTACTATGTGCAAATAAATAATATTATTATTGTTCAAAAGATTTCCTACACGCCTAACAGGCAGTGATTGAGTAGACAGACTCTTTGACAGTGCCTCGCTACATTGAAAAACTAAATTGAGTACCTAGTTACCTAATTGTGCAAAAATAAATCACGAGTTTCTAAATCGTTTACAGACCTATCTTGACGAATAATATCATTATTTTAAATTACAGAATCAATAGAATAATTGTTGTTAAATATTTAGTTTTTTTGGAGTATTTAATAAGAGTAGATGAGTGAGTAATATGACAGAAAATTGGAGTAGACTTGTGTCGCATAGCGTCTGCCATTAAAATATCCTGCAAAAATGAAGAAAAGTTTCATAAGTCTCATAATATTTCATTCATTAATAATCATAGCACATACTGATATGTATCCTGATATTGGTATAGACCCAGGCAATGTAGATTATGAAGATTTTAATTATAATCCTTACGAGATAGCAAAAGAAGAACGAAAGCAAGCCCACTATCCTATTTATAACCTACAAAATGCACATCAATTGTTTGACAAGTTCATCACAAATTATGGCAAAAAATATAAAAATAAAAAAGATAGAGCGAAGCATTACCGCATTTTCGTGGAAACCTTAAAGGAGATTAATAGACTTGATAGTAAAACGGAATTTGGCTCAACGGCTGATATAAACATATTTGCGGATTTGCCGAAAAATGAAAGATATCTTTACCTCGGAATCCCTGAATCATTGGTATGTTTTATTTTACTCTTTTCTGTACACGTAGAAATGATATTTTCGAAGAATTTTACCGCATATTTATTTCTCACTGTGGACTCTCTGTAAACGATTTGTTATGACTGATTATCCTCAAATGGGTCCACTTTTTGACATTTCTATTTGCAAGCGTTTCCGTGCTTCGGAAGGCACGTTAAGTCGACCCCTGGTCGTCAGTAACATGGCAGTCGTTAAGCAAAATTTAAGGCAGCATAGGTGGCTTAAAATTTCAACAGTGCGTAGTAAAAACTTGCGCCTGGTTATTTAAACACAATTATTATAGACTCACCATTTACGTGGAAGCAAAACAAAATGATGAATAATATGGGTATAAAATGGTAAAACCTATCCCTTTGGGGATAAAGGCGTGAGTTTATGTATGTGTATGTACTCATGCAGTACTCTCTTTCTAGATACTGCCACTGGCAAAATAATTCTTCCTTGTCTTAGTTTTAGCGGATCTTGTGTCATTTCATCAAACTTTGTTCAGTGGTTTAACTGTGAATACCAGACAAAACCGCAAAGCTACTACTGCATTCATTATAAGTATGGAAAATATACCACGATTATACTAGTAAGCACTTTTTTAGGTAGTTCTAGAATATACCCATCCATCTTGTCAACGAAATGTCTTTGTAACTGATTAGTTCTATTTGTTTCAGGACGCAAAAAGCGGAAGGTTCATATAAGAAGCCAATTGAATTTGTAATAACTTATCTAATAATGACAATAATAAATCGTAATTTTTTTTTTCTAGTTGCTAGTCAGATTAGTGCCCCATGTGGCGACGGGGATGAGCACAAAATGTCGCCACCCAATTCATCCCAAGGGTGTCGTAAGAAGCGACTAAGGGAACACTATCGCAAAAAGATCCATTGCATAAAGAAGGAAAACTAGAAATGAAACCCGGTTGTCAGTAAAATATCGTTGAGCCATGTTGAAGGCCTTATGGGCAGCTTGACAATTTTCATCTCCGGGTTGTCGCAGTCTACGTCTGTCCATTTCAACACGGCGATAGGCTCTGCAACCTATTACATGGGACATAAATTTGTAATGTGAACTGTGGGCGCATTCTATGCCTCTGCCTACCCCTTCGTGGATTAAGGTGTGACTACATGTATGTGTGTGTCAACTTTTGTAACGTTTGAGGGACGAGTAACTCAATTGTTCAGTGTAGGTACGGATATTTTGTTGTCGTTGGCGAATTTCTATTGAAAGGAAAATGTGGGAAAAAGAGCGATGTTTTCCGTAATTTCGAATTAGGTAGATACATTCAAATAATTACTTAATGGAAATGAAGAAGTCATCACATAGGTACCAACATTTTTATCATAAGCTGAAAATGTGCAGCTTATCTTTTCTTGACATAGTACTGAAAAAAAAATTTCAAATACTATTTCCATCTTCAATTTCATGAAAACGAAAAATTACAATGATTCATATCAATGTCATTTCAGCGGGTGTCAAAATGTCAAATGCATTTTTAACAACAATATAATAACCTACCGACAGCAGATGATACTGTTTGTGCACAACAACAAAAAAACCTTGAGTTATCCATAAACCTGCTAACTCAGGATTCTGTGAACGATCCCTTCCATTTGCAAGCGTTTACATGATATCGAAAGGCACGTTAAGCCGTTGGTTCTGATTGTCTGTAGCATGACAGTCGTTAAGCCAAGTTGACAGCTTCATCGGCAACTACGCCTGTTCATTTCAACAAGGTTCACCTCCTATTACGTGAGACAAAAAAGAGGTGATATGAGGTTGTATAGGTATTATGCCTTTGGCTAATCCTTCCGGGATAAAGGCGTGCCTAAAATCTATTGTATGGTATCTAATATTACAATTGTTCTGTTCTTTATACTTAATTATGTTATTTCGTGTATTAAATTTAAAGTTTACCGTACTCCCAGAGGAGCATCACACCAATGTCAAAATACAAGGCCAACAAAATTAATTATGACAGTTTAGGCAGGTACATTACCCTTATTAATAGGTAAATCAGGCGTTCGTATATTATTGAATTTAGTTCTAATATAACAGACATTATTATTAAACGAAAATATATTTAGGTTTATGTTCCTTGACCCTAATGAATACATTTTAAGTCGTCCAAAATAAATTACTAATTTACAATTTTCAATGCCAAGCTTATTTAACACTTGCGAAGCTCTACACTTTATCTATCAATAGATACATAAATGTGATCATCTACAATATATAATAACAAGTTTTCGAGGTCAGACATCATACACTCGTGAGAGATCACAAACGTTCTGACGTTTTTATAATATAGTGTGTGTTATTGTATGCAGTGTTAAAATGAAATATTTTATTACAATTGCGATTGTGATTGCTACAATAACGTTAGCATATTGTGAGACCCCTCCGGAGGTTTATGATTACGAAGACGAAACCAATCTTGACCCGGCATTCGAAGAAGAAGAAGATGAGAAACCTAAACCAATGTACAAACTAGAAGAAGCTCCGAAACTATTCGAAAAGTTTATAAAGGATTTTTCAAAAAAGTATAAAAACAAAGAAGATAGGACGAAACATTATCAAACTTTTGTGAAAACTTTAAAGGAGATCAATACGATTAATAGTGACAAGGAATTTAGTTCAACAGCTGATATAACCTTATTTGCGGATTTGTCTTCAGAAGAACGAAAACTGTACCTTGGAATTCCTGGTTTATAAGTATGTTCTACTTCTATATAACGTTCATACTGGAGGTTAATTTTTTTTATAGTTTTATACACCTGTCTTTCCGGGGGATCTAATTTACAAATCTTATTAACACATCCGTCTCAAACCTCTTTGAATTATTGCTTTACGAATTCAAATAAGGTCCGTAACAGAATACCATGACTTTCCAATAGCAAAAAACCGGCCAAGTGCGAGTTGGACTCGCCCATGAAGGGTTTCGTAGCAGCAAGTAACATAATATAAAAGTTCCTATAGTTCGTTGTAACTTTGATTGATGTTTTAACACGTTCGCAGTGGTAGTGATTTTTCTAACCGAAAATTGCTGTTTATGACGTATTAAAATAAGAACTACCAGCTCTATCTCGTTCAAACCAATTTTCGTTGGTAGTTTTAACGGCAATGTATATCATATATTTTTTTTAGATGTATCATTCTCTTAGTTTAGAAGTTAGAGAGGGGGGGACACACATTTTTCCACTTTGGAAGTGTCTCTTGCGCAAACTATTCACTTTAGAAAAAAATGATTTTAGGAACCTCAACAGCATTTTTAAAGACCTATCGATAGATACCGCACACGTCTGGATTTGATGAAAAAAAAATTTTTGAGTTTCAGTTCTGAGTATGGGGACCCCCAAAATTTACTGCTTTTTTTCTAGTTTTATATAAGAATCTTAATGCGGTTTACAGAATACATCTAGTTACCAAGTTTCAATAGCACAGACCTTATAGTTTCGGAGAAAAGTGGCTGTGACACACGGACGGACAGACAGACGGACAGACCGACAGACATGACGAATCTATAAGGGTTCCGTTTTTGCCATTTGGCTACGAAACCCTAAAAAATGTAGAATTATTATTAAAATATGTACAAATATTGTGAGATTTCTTTTTTATAGCACCATCTAGCCCAAATTAAGCTTGTGTTAAATATCTAATAAACAAATTTATATTTCCAAGCCACAGCCTATTCCAGATCACTCCGAAATGTGACATTACTTTGGTTCTGTCACATTTCGGAGATAATATTAGGAATCCTACTATCCTACTTCCTACTAATATTATAAATGTGAAAGTTTGTAAGGATGTTTGGATGTTTGTTACTCAATCACGCTCTAACGGCTAAACGGATTGGGCTAAAATTTGATACAGAGATAGCTTATAGTCTGGAATAACACATAGGCTACTTTTTATCCCGGGAAAATGTTCCCACGAGATGCGGGAATGGGTACCAATTTTCACGCGGGCGAAGCCGCGACATTCATCTAGTATTATATAATTTATATTTTTTTTTATTGTTGAAGAAGGCTTACAGACTAGTACAGATATAGATATTTCTTGTGACATTTATGTTTATGACATTAATGCAGTCTATAAAATTGAACTCTGACATTTACCTAAATTTTTCAATTCTTTGTAAATCGCTATTCACAAACCACAGTGGTTACCGTCCTCGTGTTGTGTGGGGTTCATCAGTTTGAAATGTTTGATTGCTAAAAGCTTACTGTCCCTGTAAGATCTTGTTATAGGACATTGATCCCAATTGATATATCATACACCTGCGTCCTTTCTTATTGTGTGGCTAGGAGGGGCAAGTGACTCCTTGAAAAGCTAAAAAAAACATTTGCATCGACCATGATCGGTCACATCATGGTCAATGTATATCTTATAGATTTTATTGATATTATTATTTTGTAAAAAAAAATATGATTTTTGTTCGTTAGGATAATAATTCAAAATACACTCGAGAGCAATGAATCCGGGTCACTTAAAGAATGTTAAAAATCTCGGAAACTAAAAATGATAGGTTAATGCAATAAATTGTATTTAATAGACAATGTAATACTCCTTAAATGAAAGTAAAAAAAATATGAGTCACCATACATTTTATTAACACAAAATTACATAAAGAAAAAACTGCTGATCTCTCCTTAAAACAAAAATAGGAAACATGAAATTTTTGAACTTTATTACGATTTTCTTGAATTTTAATACTTCGTATTGCCTCCTCGTGCTTCCATTACTGCGTTTACGCGGTTTGGCATGCTGTACACCAAGTTCCTTATACGATTTTGGGGAATATTCTCCCATTCCTCTGTGAGAGCAATTTTGAGCTCACGAAGCGTGATTGGGGGAGGGTTTCGTTGTTTTACGCATCTGCCTAGCTCGTCCCAAGCATGCTCGATCGGGTTGATATCCGGGCTGCGCGCTGGCCACTCCATACGAGTAATGTTCATCTCTTGAAGGTAGTCATTCACAATCCTACCTGTATGAGGTCGGGCATTGTCATGCATAAATATAGCATCCTCACCTAAATTGACCATAAATGGACCAACGTGATCATTGAGGATTTCTTCCACATATCTTACGCTAGTTAAAGAGCCGTTTTCTATGATCACCAGCTCTGTGCGACTTTCAGAAGAAATTCCGGCCCACACAAGTACAGACCCACCACCGTAGGCTACTTTTTCTTCGATGCATGCTTGCTTGAATCTTTCCCCTGGTCTTCGATACACTCTGTGTCTTCCATCGTGCTTGTAGAGCATACATTTTGATTCGTCGGAGAACATAACTTTTGACCAATCTTCAATACTCCAATTTACGTGGCTCTGGGCATACCTTAGTCTCGAAATACGATGCCCACGCTCCAGTTTAGGGCCGTTTGCAGGTCTAAGGGGTTTTAAGTTAGATTCAGCAAGCCGACGTCTTACTGTCCATGCACTTGGGTTACTTCCTCCGAGGCGTCGAAACTGATTGGTGAGTTCAGTTCCTGTGAGAAAGCGATTTCGAAGCATGGTGTTCACCAAGTATCGGTCTTCTCGTGCTGTGGTACACCTGGTTCTGCCCGTTCCTGGTCTGCGTAGGTTAGAACCAGTTTCTTCGTAACGTCGGAGAACTCTTTGTACTGTTGACAGCGACACACCGACAGTCCTGGCTGTATCGCGCTGACTCCGGCCGGTTTCCAGCATTGTAAGTATTCTGGTGCATTCTTCAGGCGTAAGCGACATAATTTCAGCTTGATTAATGAATATAGAGCACTATCAACATGGTTTATGTACCCACATAAATGACAGATTACAAACAAAAGCAACACCAAATGCTGTAATTTCGTAGTTCCATCTTCGAAAGTGGCCCTTTTTCAAATTTGATTTTTTTATGATATAACTTTACAATAACTAAGAAGTTTTAATACCTTCATTTAAGGAGTATTACATTGTCTATTAAATACAATTTATTGCATTAACCTAGCATTTTTAGTTTCCGAGATTTTTAGGATTCTTTAAGTGACCCGGATTCATTGCTCTCGAGTGTAGTTTGTATAAATTCTATAAAATCAGCTCATTTACACAATTATAATTCATACGATACGTAAAGGCACTTGAACATACATAACATAAATGACGATAAAAAATTTCTTTACAAATTTCACCGGTGTCCCGTCGGTATTTTGGTTCGTTTCCCATAAATTCATTTAACGTGAACTCACATGAAATTAACTGCTGTTTAATTTGGGTACATGGGCTAAAGAGTTTTGCATCGAACCTTTTTGCCTTGTCGCGAAGGGACCGACACAAATCCGGTTTAATGAATTAAATTTGGTTCTACTGATAACCTATGCGCACAGCTTCGGAAGCACGGACTTTAGAGGTTAAAACAAAGATATATTCGAAAGAGAGAATTTGAATTTCGGTCGCTATTTATAAATTTCTGGGTTGTATATTGATAACTTTTCATATTTTTTTACATGATTCAAACAGTAGGTAGATTTCTTTGCCCCTAAATAGGTACCTTTATTATTCAGATGATAATATTTTCATAAGCCACGGTCTAAACTATGTGACATAGAATTTAACATCCGTTTGTTAATAAAGGAAGCAGTACATACGTAATGTATTTTTTTTCGACTTTGAAGTCTTTCCGGATCAAAGTGCGCCTGAAATTGTCATATCTATACTTTTTTTTTTTTTTTTTTAACGTGAGGGAAAATCCTCGTAGGATGTTATGCCGGACTCTTACCGACTAAAAAACCTCACGTAACGCCCAACAGCCTATGGTTGAGAGCCCCGGGTAAGCCCTCAGGAAGGATGTCCCGTGACTCCCAACAGTAAGTCATATCTATACTTATAATAAAACTGTGGAGGGTCGCGAGTCTGTACATGGAAGATATTTTGAAAATTTTAATTGGGGGGCATTCTCTAATCGATACTGAAGCCGAAAATGTAATTTAAACTTTTCATATCTGTCTGTCTGTCTGTCTGTATCCCGAATAAGTATCACGCCGAAACTACTGAATCGATTTGAATAAACTTGGTACAATCAGAGCTTATAATCCTAGGAAGGTTCTAGGATACTTTGGATTCCGATATTTTGCGCGGTTCCTTTGGGAGAGGGGATGAAAGAGAAAATGTTTTTTTCGTTGTAAGTTTCCAATGCGTGGTCCAATTCCAAAATATTTTCAGTGTCATCAAGAGAGTACTTTAAGGATTGTTTCACGCAAGTTTTAATATTGAGGGTTTTGTAGTTCAGAAATTAGAGACATCTCAACTTTCGCAAAACCTAGAATTCAAGGGTTCCGTTGAATGTGTGGCTAAATCTTAATGATTAAGGCTATTGTAAAACAATTCAGTCCGCGCCGAAGGCGGGGAATGAATTGTTTTAGAATAGACTTAATCTTTAAGCTCTTTTATGATTAAGAAAACAAGGCCGTTTCACACGCTGCTTGATGAGTTTGATAAAGAAGCATTAGCTCTATTAGCAAACCTTATGTGACGTAAACGAAGTTGCGAGGGTCAGCTAGTAGCTAATATTTGCTACGATTAATTCAAACGGCGTCGGTGCTGCAAGCTTTGCTATCGTGCTAAGTCCATTGTTTTTTAACTTGAAGCAGTTTTTCTGCCGTTATAAAAGCAAGGAAATTCAGGCATTCTGGTGTTGCAAACGTTCATAGGCTCCTGTGACCACTTTTAACCATCTACCATGTCAGTGGTATAAAAAACGTAAGCCTCTCCCAATTTATGCCATCTCATTCGTATAATTACATAACAATGTGAGGAATTGACGATAATTCTGTTCTTTATTTAAAATTTAATGATAACAGGTTCCAATTTCAATTACCAATGAAAGACTACTATAAATAAAACTGGCTAGACTTTTTTGTACGTCAATGAGTTGCAAATATTTTTCTGCACATATGGATGTATTTTATTATCAAAGAAACCAGTATAAAGGAACATAGAACTGGTACTAGGTATATATCAACCAGATAGTATAAAGCTCTAAAAAAAGTGTACATAAATATAACATCTATGTATAGATACATGTGTTTAAAAGAAACAGTTTAATTTAAATTACTGATGTAACTTGTCTCGTAACTTATGTTGCCTAAAACAACGCTACTCAGTGTAGAGATAGACATTTCGTTCACGTTAGAGCTGGGTATTATTATATTATCCAGTAGGTACTATAGTATATAATTATAGCACGCTATCTATTGCAGAAAACAGCATCAAAATCCGTTAAGTACGTAGTCTAAAAGATCTAAACGAACAGACGGCGCCGGCGATTCAATTTCATTTTATAACTAATATTAGAAAGAGGAAAGATTTGATTGTTTGTTTGCATCGAATACGCTCCGAAACTACTAAACCGATTTGAAAAATTCTTTCACTGATGGAAAGGAACACTATTCCCGGTGAACATATCATTTCATTTCCATATTCTCACGGAAACGCGGATAAAACCGGATGACATCCACTAGTAAGATATAAAGAAGCCGTTAATGAATAAAGACTGTATACACTGCATAATAAACATAGCCGCTTTAGGGCTGAAGAATGTTTCCAAATTCTTAAGTTTTAAACTAAAGGCCTTTAATGGAGTTGCTGTAGTGTTGCACCTCTACCAGCGAAAGCTTATTTCAATAACATCGACGCAAATTTTTTAAGACAATAACAATAGGTAGGTACCTACTAATAAAGGTCACCATGCCCTACAAAAAAACTATAACTTTTACCCACACGTATTGTAAAGAAACACAATATACGCAATTAAATTTTCATTATATCAAAAATGAAAACTTGATGAGAAGCATCTTCCTAATGCAATTTTATGACATAGCTCTTCTAGTTTTCAAGAGACTCTATAACTCTGTGGACAGAACCTTGCTAATGTCGAGTGGCTCAAAACCGAAGCCAAAAGCTGCGTAGGTAGGCATGTACAGACTACCTACTCTGTGATTATATATCGTTTGAACCGCGACATTCATCCATATGTACCTATAAGGATCACATTTTGTCCAGTTGTTTTCTACTACACTATTCTGAAATGCGTTTTTTTGAATCCTACAAAATACATGTTGTAATTTATTTCTTTTATTTCAGGACCCAATATTATAGCAGCTTTTAACGTTGAACATCCTTGCTACCTTCGACGGGGCGTATTATAAAGAACTAATTTCAAAAAAGGTGTTGCGTTTTATTTACATAACTAGCTGACCCTCGCAACTTCGTTTACGTCACATAAGGTGTATGAAAGGAGGGGTATTTCTTCATCAAACTCATAGGAGCAAGTGAAACTACCCTGTTGGCTTAATCATAAAAGAGTTTAAAATGATTAAGTATATTCTAAAACAATTCAGCCCACACTTTCGGCGTGGACTGAATTATTTTACAATACCCTTAATCATTTTAAACTCTTTTATGACTAAGCAAATGCGTCAGCTTGGAATGACACTAACATTCAAAGGAACCCTTGAATTCTAGATTAAGTGAAAGTTGAGATGTCTCTAACTTCTGAACTACAAAACCCTCAGTTTTGAAATTTGTGTTGAACAATCCATTATGGTACTCCTTTTCTAATGCTAAAATATTTGAAATCGATCCATGAGTTAATAAATAGTGTGCGTACTCCTGGCGGAAAAGTGTCGATTTTTTAAATTCTAGATATGCAGAAAATTAGCGTAAGAGTCCGTGTAAATGTGTATCGTAAATAGAAATTTGTGTATCCAGCCATTGTGAAGATATTCTTGAAAAACTGATTCCGCCAGGAGTACGTTCGAAACGTCAGCCCAGCGGAACTTTTTCTTTTTTTGCAAAATGAAAAGGCTCATTAGGTAGCTTGGTGCGAGCTGTAAATGTGTATGTATAAATGAAATTTGTGTATCATGATATCACGGAGTAATTCAAGTTTCCGCTGGGAGTACGTTTGACGATATCGTAATTATCATATACAGAGACTTGGTACAGTGTTGAGTTTACTCATGTACGTTGCTATGAATTTGCTTATAATCTGTGTAAAAGCAGAAATTGAAAATAATATCCCACTCAAAAGATATAGACATATAGGTAAAATCAGGTTATTAACCTCTAGTGCCTAAAATAGGAACCTTACAGCCAAACTTGTAACGTTAATTTGTATCTAATCAAAGTCTACACTCTTCAACAGAGTTTCATTAATATCTTCTTAGTAATTACAGAGTAATCACAAAATTTGTCGCAATCAGCCCATTGTTTTATATGACCTTTGTTGTCAATGTTCTTAGAAAATAAACACAACAAACTATATTGCAATATTTTGTGTATTTATTCAACTACTCAAATTTAAAAATTCAGCTCATTACAATCAGTATTTAACAAAATATAAGAAAAATACCATCCAGAGCCGGAATCGATGGAAAACACGGGTAAACCAACCAAATTGAAATGACGTCAAAAAGCGGCCGCGCAGTACATGAAGGTACATTTCTAAATTTGTAGCATAGCATCAGTTTTAATTTAGTACAGGTAGATACAAAAGTCTTGTAAAATATTAGTATTTTTTTATTAAGTAGGTACTAATGATTCTTACATAATATATACACATCTTCATCATCTCAGACTCTTGGACACTCGCTTGCTGACTAGGCCTGGCCTCCGCCATAGCTGCAATTTTACTGAAAACAGGACCAAACGGCTTAACCTGCTTTCCGAAGCACGGAGACTCACGTAAATGAAATAAATAACTTTACATGAGACAGACGGTGTCATTTTAAGTCAACTACAATTTGAAACGGTTATCTTTTATGCAATATACACGGGTACTGTATTTGAATTATACTATAGTCCGCGCCAGTTAGCGTGGCAATACAGGACATTAAACCCACCTCCTTCTCGAAAAAAGCGATAGATTACTATAGTATCGCTATAGTATCGCTCCCATTGATAAACTGGCGAAAACGGACATCGGTCGATTATCATAATACGGGGGAATGTAGTCTTAAGAAGCTACAGGAGAACGCACTAAAAATAAAGAATTAAGGATTTTTACATAATCACTTTTCTAGTAGTAAATGATAATTGCACATCAGAACTGATTATTATGAGTGGAAATTGTATAAGAGGTCGACGTTTTGACTGTTAAGTACTAATAAAATCGTTTATTGTAATGTTAAAACCTTAACAACTGTCACATAAATTAAAGAATATCATTATATTCAAATAAAAAACCGGAAACATTACAATTTCTGATAATTGAGTATCATTCAAATTTAAAAAATCGAAAATTTTAGACTAACGCGGCGCTTCTAGTAGATTACGAACACTGCACAGCCCTCGACTCGCCAGGGATGCGGCACCCTCGGGCTGCCGCCGTCCGCGCCCGCGCCGGTGCGGTGTGTCGGCACCGTGTCGCATGCGCCTGGTTTCGGAAACTTAAGATTTTTGTTAATTTTGTTCTTTGTGTGATAGTTGTGAAAAGTTTTCATTATTTCTATTGTTGTTAATGTTGTTGTTATTGTTGCTGTTATTATTATTATTGTGTTGTTGATTTTTATTGTGAAGAAATGGAACCATAGGCCGGACCATCTACTGGTGAACTTAGTAAACGCCGACGTCGACGTAATATTTTACAAGCAGAAGCCGGTTCTGGGCGTATAGCTTTTACTTCCCCGACACCGAAACGGTCATCAAAAGTTATCACCAGTGGCGAAAAACTTATGATAATTAACATATATAAATAAATATGTTAAAAAATCAACGCCGGAGCATGAACACGTCACTAATCATGATTTGGTGAAGAAAACAGCTGGAATCTGCCCTAGATCTTTCAGGCAGAATACGAAAAACTCTCGGCAACAGTTGTACCTATTTAATTTCAAAGAAAACTGATAGTAATGAATTATTATTATGCGTAGTATTTTTTTTGTGTTGTAAATAATAATTATTATTATGTAAAATAAATGACTGATTTTTAATTATGTGTTGCTTCAATAATGCATCCTACGGTTATCATCCCCTGCCTAACTCGGAGCTGTCTAGACGACTATACCACGATTCACTAACGACAGCATTTTCTGTCGTTATAAGAACATTAAATCTGTCGTATTTGCAAATCACGTAACAGTGGTAGGGGGGTGGGAATGACTTGTATTGCCACGCTAACTGGCGCGGACTATAGCTGACACAACTTCGTGTTAGAAAATACCAATACTGAGACTATTTATTTCCGTAATCAAAGCTTTGCTAGACGGGTCCTGTAGTTAAATGGTCTAAGGTTTTATGTTGAACCCTAACATTATTATTTGGAATTGTACATCATTGCTAAGTTACTTAGTTTTGAATAACATTGTGGAATTAAATGGTATTGTCTATTGAGCAGCTTTTGGGGGAGAATGTATAAATTGGCGTGTGAGATTATTGTGAGCTCTCTTCATTCATACTGATCGCTTAGCTAGGGTGTAACTCTGCTCAAATAAATGCAGATGTAAAAGTTATATTGCAAGTATTATTTTATTTTTAAAATGTAGGTACTACCTATTTAACAATTTGTTAGCGTCACATGAAAGCGAGAGAGGGGTTTGGTAGTTATATTTTAATATAATTTATTTCATAGCAAGTACATAAAACACAAACTCCAGAACATTTGGACAGACAAATATTTGTTCTGACCCAGGAATCGAACCTAGGACCGAGGACCGAGAGGAGGAATTATTTTATTCCATACCATTCGACTGCATAGCTTGAACTGATACTATGCGTCCAAACGGAAGGATCGTCAATGGTAGGTTCTGGGTCTTTCTAGGTGCGTTTTTATTTGGAATAAAACTGCAGTAACCGCAAGTGCGGCCTCAGCCTTAGTCTGTAAGACTTTTTTTAAGAAAGTCATTAAGTGTCTTCTAGATTACAAATCTTATTTATACTGTTGATTGATGGCTGTTGGTAAAACTGGCCACACAGTTTTTAGGGTTCCGAACCCAAATTATAAAAACGGGACCCTATTCATGAGACTTCGCCGTCCGCCTGTCTGTCTGTCTTTCCGACATGAGGCTTTCTCGGGAACCGTGACAACTAGAGAGCTGAAATTTTCACAGATGATGTATTTTGGTTGACGCTATAACAACAAATACTTAAATCCTATCTCGGGAACCGTGACAATTAAAGAGCTGAGATTTTAACAGATGATATATATTTTTGTTGACGCTATAACAACAAATAATCAAATCCTATCTCAGAAACCGTGACAACTAGAGAGCTGAAAATTTCACAGATGATGTATTTTGGTTGAAGCTATAACAACAAATACTTAAATTAGACAAAAGGGGGCTACCATAAAAAAAAACGTAATTTTTGCTGTTTTTTTTATATGTATGTATGTTTTAGTACGGATCCTCCAAGCGCGAGTTCGAGTCGTACTTGACCTGTTTTTATATAAGTAAATAAAAATTCTGGAACATGTTAATTTAAAAACCCGTTTATTTTAGTCCCTAGTCTCAATATGTCAAAATGTGGATTTGAATATATATCCGTATAGAATATATATCCTTAAGATGTCATTTTTGTTAAAAAGTTAAAATCCCAAGAAATGGCGATTACTGCAAGTACGAAGCAGGGCAGATGTGTGACTCGTAGGCCTAATTGTGTATTCAGTGCGTCCATTTTAAAACGTCGAAGAGTTTGTTTTCTTGCTCTTTCTTATTTAAATGTCGATTATTCATAAAGGTAATAATTGTAATAGAAAGTTATTATGGGAATTGTATATTCTTTAAGCTATTTTTTAGCGATAGTACATGATGTCAAACCAAATAAACGTACAATACTGGCAATTTAAAGACGTAGCTCTATGTACTACGCGGCCGCTTTTTGACGTCATTTCAATTTGGTTGGTTTACTCGTGTTTTTCATCAATTCCGGCTTTATATGGTATTTTTCTTATATTTTGTTAAATACTGAATGTAATGAGCTGAATTTTTAAATTTGAGTAGTTGAATAAATACACAGAATATTGCAATATAGTTTGTTGTGAGTATTTTCTAAGAACATTGACAACAAAGGTCATATAAAACAATGGGCTGATTGCGACAAATTTTGTGATTACTCTGTAATTACTAAGAAGATATTAATGAAACTCTGTTGAAGAGTGTAGACTTTGATTAGATACAAATTAACGTTACAAGTTTGGCTGTAAGGTTCCTATTTTAGGCACTAGAGGTTAATAACCTGATTTTACCTATATGTCTATATCTTTTGAGTGGGATATTATTTTCAATTTCTGCTTTTACGCAGATTATAAGCAAATTCATAGCAACGTACATGAGTAAACTCAACACTGTACCAAGTTTCTGTATATGATAATTACGATATCGTCAAACGTACTCCCAGCGGAAACCTGAATTACTCCGTGATATCATGATACACAAATTTCATTTATACATACACATTTACAGCTCGCACCAAGCTACCTAATGAGCCTTTTCTTTTTGCAAAAAAAGAGAAAGTTCCGCTGGGCTGACGTTTCAAACATACTCCTGGCGGAATCAGTTTTTCAAGAATATCTTCACAATGGCTGGATACACAAATTTCTATTTACGATACACATTTACACGGACTCTTACGCTAATTTTCTGCATATGTTGAATTTAAAAAATCGACACTTTTCCGCCAGGAGTACGCACACAATAAATAATTAGAAGGAACTGAAAAACCATTTTGTCTTTCATATTCTCTCCCAAAGGAACCGCGCAAAATATCGGTATCAAAGGCACCCTTGATCCTTCCTCGGATCATATGCCCAAATTGTGCCAAGTATTATTAAAATTAATTCAGTAGTTTCGGCGTGATGCCTATTTGGGATACAGACGGACAGACATCAATTTTTTCAATTATATTTTTGGCTTCAGTTTCGATTGGAGAACGCCCGCCCCGATAATTAAACAAACTCTCACGGAACCCATAAATTAGTCGGGAGGTACGTGGGAGTGGAAGGAATTCACCGAGTCCTTTAACTAAACTCCTACTCTCGCCTTTGGGTTAGTGAGTGACTCCACAAGGTACTTACTGGACGCGTTTGACGCTATGCTGAATCTTTGATTGTTCTGAATTATTGTTCTGAATTATTGATTGTTCTGACGTGATGGAAAGATTTCCATCACGTCAGAACAATCAATAATTCAGTTTCCATTCCACAATTATAATCAGAATAATTATTGAGCTATTCAAAAGATAGTGTCTGTATCTAACCATAAAGGGAACACCCAAAAATTCCGAAATATGTTTTTACGAATTTCAATATTACGATGTTCAAAATTCCTTTGATTTTAATTCCTAAGAAACACAGCTCCGAATATTCAGAAGGACGATATTCATTTATCCGAAAGTCATAAATACGAATTCAATTTTTCCTAATTTCATTAGTACGAATAATCAAAACTCCGTACTGTTATTTTCCCAAAAAAACATTATTCCGAATTTCTAATTTCCGAAAATTTATTGTTAAAGTTATAACTTTCTACAAAAAATAGGTTAAAGTTAATATTGATATTATCCAGAGTTATATAAATAAATAAGTATGTACAATTAGAAAAAGAAATTAATTATAATGATAATACTAATAAGAGCTACTCAAAATTCAAATTAGATTTAGAAAAAATAAGGTTTTTCTAAACCAATGTCAGCAAAAACCCCTATCTGTTGCAAGTCCCAAGATGGGATCCCACAGAATGGGCAAAAAAATAAAAGTAAGGGTTTGACAGATTCAACGTTCAAGGGGATAGTGTATTCGTGTAGGTAACATAAAATGAAGTAGAAACCCGACTCGCTGTTGTACTTTTCCGGAGTGACAAGAGTAAAAGAAGATTTAATCAGGTTAGGTTTAGTTAGAACTGTGATCCCCTGTGCACGAGCCGAGCGAGCGAAGCGAGTGTGTCACGGAAGCGGCCGGCGAGTGCTTTGAAATAGCAGTTAAAAGCGTGGAGGAAGGACATTCCTCGATTGCAGTAACAAGCTTGTCTCGTCGCTCTTAAGTCGTCATGCAATTTTGGAAAGCTAATGAATGCCTGCATGCATGTCCGCCTGTCTGCTTGCTTGCGCATAGTTAAGGTCTTGTGTAATTTATAATCAGTAGACTATGCTCAAGCCATAACAAAAGTAGCTTACTGACAGTGATCGTTTACAGAAACTCAAGCGGGGCTACGAGCGCTTCAATGCGAGTTTTACAAGGTTTTTAAATTACGGGCATGTGTTTTTTTTTCGAATTTTCGACAATTGGAGTTCGTATTTATGATATTTCGGATTTTTGATACCCGGAATTCGTATTTATAAAATGGCGGATTTTTAATGATTCGGAATTATACGGTTCGCTATCTTGAAATTCGGCATTCTCACTGTCGGAATTATAAACGTTTGGAATTTTGAAATTCTGTTCTGACTTTTAATAAAAAGGATTTAAGAAACATTGGATTTTTGACTTTCGGAATTTCGAATCATTCGGAATTGTGAAATTCGGAATTATGAAATTCGTATTAATGTAGTGTAGGTACCCAACCATAAAAGCATATAAAGACCTGTACGCATACTTGTTTCCTTCCTCTGATAACCGTGTACTCTTCGAGAGGAGTGTGATGAGGCACATAATAATGACCGCCAATTTGAAGTCTACTGTCAGAATTTTTATGGTCTGCAAAAGTGACCGTCAATCGCTAGGTGTCGTCATAACATTATATCCCCTCGTTCCCCAGCTCCCTCCATTGGGTTTCCCAAACTCCTACAGCTTGTTATTCTTCAAAAGGCGTCTTGGAAAGTTTTTACTGGGTTGCCAGCGCAAGTGTGCGCCTCTCGTGTGCCGATGCTGCGGTGGCCATCGCTATCCATCAGGTGGGCCGTATGCTTGTCTACCACCCTAGTGGAATATATAAAAAGATGCAGCAGGCTTTGTACCAAAAATCGTATCAATCTGTAAAGATATTTTTTGTTCATTTCGTTACCTAAATTTAGGAAAAACTAAGTCAATACATTAGTCAGGGCCCACAACTCCTACCCAACGACGTCTCTGGTACCTAGTGTGGTAAGATCAAAAGGTAAAATAAGCTAATAGGAAAAGATATTCGAAAGGAATGTGTTCTACTAAAGATAGTGTATTAACCAAATATACTACCAAAATATATATAGTTCAATAGTATCATCAAGGTACTATCAACAAGGTAAGTAGTTCTCCAATATCCACTTGGGCTACACTTATGACAAATACAGCTTGGCATCAAAGTCTCGAAACTAATATTTTGACTGTGACTACGAATAGTATCGAATCTACAAAAATGCGTTTTTTTTTCTTTTATTGCACTAATCGATAATGCTTATAAAGTATTAGAAACATTTGAAAGATTTTAAATAAAGTAAATATTTAAACAAGTTTTGAGTCGAACACAATCGATACTGCACACTATGAGCAACGAACATCATCGAAAGTCTCACATTCGATACTGTTCGTACGTGTCAACCAGCGTGCACACATCAAAACTGCCCGATTAAATAGTATTCGTATACATATTCAGGAGGAGATTACCAATTACACTAACGAATGTGGTAAATACGATAGTTTTCCATGTCCAACTATTGCTGACAAGTATCGAAAGTGGCGCTTTTGATATTGTACGTGTACGTAATAAGTACGATAAGTACCGAATGTGGTACTTTCGATAGTGTACGTGGTGGACTTAATAATTATGACAAGTATCGAATGTGATATTTTCAATATTGTACGTGGACGTGATAAGTACTTACGATTGTATTCCTCAAAAATTATTTATCGAATCGATATCAAATGTTTTTTTAATTGGAGTTTCGAATAGTAATACTTGGGACTCTATGATAAAGGAAAATAACAAGTACAACTGGTACTCAAGTAGATTTACAGATTTTAATGACCTTAATGACGGTCCGTTTTTACATACATACATACATACAGTGAAGTGGAACAACTCAATATGAGGCTGAAAAATTACTCAGACGACGTAATACTTGGCATTGAAGAAAATTATTTCACCTATATCATCACCTCCCATAGGACAAAACCTTAATTTTGGTTCACTAGTCATTAAAGACTCCGTAGAAGATATAAATGAAGATAGTACGCCAATGCAGCTGCTTCCCTACGGGCATCATCTGCTAGCTTTTGGGCCAGTTTAAGCATATAGGTCGTTATCGATGCCAGCTGTTCAGACTACATGGCCATACATGCCAGAGTCCCACTTTTGTGTAAAAAGCAACTGAAATCCCCACCCTGATATTGCTGCATATCATTTATGAAAGGACCTCAACACCGAATTTCTAGAAAGAAATGTTGTCTATTGACGACATCTATTGTTATGCCAAAAACTTCAATATCCTCCAGTCCGCAGTGAAATCAAGGCTTCTCTTGATAGAGTGTCACATTGGATTAGACTAAAATATTTTATGACTGCCTCTGTGGCGCGGTCGGTAGTGATACCGCCTGCGGCGCTGGAGGTCGTGGATTCGATTCCCACCGGAGACAAATATTTGTGTTACCCATAAATGTTTATCTTAAGAGTCTGGGTGTTTCTATGTTTAATATGTATTTAAAAAGTATATAAGTATGAATATCTGTGGTCTGATACCTATAACACAAGCAGGTTACTCCTAGCTTACTTTGGGATCAGATAGCGTTGTGTGAAGTAAAATAAAATAAAATAATAAAAACTTCGACCTAAAGTTCCTTTATTATTGAGTAGAAAAGGCCACACTGGAGTCCAAGAAACTTGAAAAGCTCAACTGATCAAAGTGGTACTTTACTGCGATTATTTTCACCCGTTCGACACCGTACAAAAGCGATTCCTTACTTACATGCGGTGTCGAGCCCCTTCGCAGTAGAAGATCTTTCGCCTCCTTATGCGTTATGCGTGTTCAACTGCCTGTACATTAGTTTGTGGTCTTAGTAATAATTTACTGTGATCCCGCAGTTTACCCCCACCGTCTATCATCGCACCACTTGCCACAGGCAGAGTGTTCCCCCCACACTTTGTGCAGAGCGCTCGTGCAGGCTAAGGTCCAAAAGTGGTTTTTCATGCACCTCTGGGAAAACTCCCTGCCGAAAGTTCAAAGTATGAGGTTCTTTAAAAAAAGGATCTTGGAATGTTTTCGCAGGGTCGGCAGTGTGATTGAAGGGCCTCTAATGTTACAAACGTTCATAGGCTACGATGACCACCTTTGATCAGGTGGGACGTAAGTATGTTTGTCTACAAATTTATTGGTATAAAGTGGTTTTAACTAATGAGATGGTAGATACCCCACCATGACCTGATGATGAGGTCTAGAGATACCTAGGCCTGATGTTATGCTATGTGCTATGCTATGCCAAAAATTCTTCGACTTTCTCGGCAAGCCTGCTCCCGTCGAACGAAAATTTCGCATCTACGAATGACGCGCCGCCACTCGTACCGGACTGGATCGCCTGGATTGTAGCAGTCGTGATGGAAGACACCATGACCCTCAATTGATCCGCTGTAATATTGACTGAGGTCATCTCGATGGGGTTCTCCGTCGTCCTGTGTTTTTTCGGCCTTAGCGTAGGTGTCCTCGGAACCGTAGCCACGATGTTGTGTGTTCAGGCCACTCGTTTAGCGCCACTTGTAAGGAAACTAGTTCAGTAGTACTAAACGACTTTATTTTTAATACTACAAAACTACATACAAGTGAGAAACAGAAAGAAAACGATCCCCGCAGGCGTATAATTACGTTCCGTACATCGGTTGTTTGTAAGTATATAGAGGCCTGGTATCGTGCGCACTATATAATTACCCTACCGAAGTGGATAGATTAGGTACCGAATACATAAATTCACCGATGTTTTAAGTGGCAGTCGGCAACAGAACCATAGCGTGATTTAGTTTTAGCGGTTAACGCCATCTATTGAGCCAAAACGTAAACTATTATAACTAGTTTATCAATTTTTTGTGATGCATTTTACTAAAAATAAGTTGATACTTCTATTTACTGGTAATATATTTCAATTTATGAAAGCTAAAGCTTGTTTTATCTTACTTATACAAAAGGTAGAAGTTTGCGAATATGTTTGAAACTCAAACATGGTATCGGCTAAACGGATCTGGCTAAAATTTGGTACAGGGATAGATTACAGCCTAGAATAACAGTTAAGTTCCTTTTATCCCTAGTAAATGTTCCTATTATGGCAGGAACGGGAACAGATATCACGAGTTCAGGGGCGATTATGAGCTAATATTTAATAAAAACACCTTCAACACACTAAAAAAATATATCGAAAATCGGTAATCGCACGGACATAGCTCCACCACCCTAAAAATGAAAAAAGATTTCCCATTTCCCAAAAAAAAATTTTTTTCTCACTTACCAGACCAAATTTTTCGATTCTGCAAACAGCAACCGCATCATTGATAAATTGTTTATTTTACTGTGTATAATAATAAACAATAATGAAAACACATTATTTATAATAAAAAAACAAAACACACACGCACACTCGCACTTGGTACACACGCACTCAACAAAAAAAACATTGATTACTCTAGCACCACACCATATTTTACGATCCTGTAAACACCAACCGGGTTATTGATATATTGTTTATTTTACTGTGTATAATAATAAATAATAATGCAAACACATTATTTATAATAAAAACACGAAACACACACTTACTACACAAACGCACGCCATCCATGCGCAATCGACTCTCAACTTCAACTGTTCGATTTTTGTAAAAAATTCTGGCCCATTGACGTCATTTTATAAGATTCCAAAAACAAGAAAATGTTATAAACTACACATGCAATAAACCTGTTCATAGAAAAGTAGAACGTAAGAAGGCTAAATTTAAGTTTAAAGTCGTCTGGGTAGGTGCGGCGACCGGTCGCCGCGCGGGGCTTTACGGAAAAGTTTGATTATTATGCGCGGCGACCGGTCGCCGCGAGGAGCTCTAAGGGTTACGAAATTTACTCAAAACTAGTGTTTGACTTTGGTACCCGTCTTCTTTTATCAGAAAGCAACTACGTATTGCTCAAAATACTTACTTGCTATCAAAATACTTTTAAGCAAAGTATCAAAATTCATTACAACTTTCAAAGAATAGTATCGAAACTGGTAGATTCGACACTTCCTATAATTTTATTAACCACAAACACTATAGAATCTACCACTTTCGATGAAACTGCCGTATTTTGACAAGGTACATCATCGAAAGTATATATATAATAAAATATAAATCAAATAATTTAATGGAGATATAGGGTCAAAAAGCTCATAAATTTTGTTACCTCATACATTGATTAGTTTCATTAAAATGTTTTTATTTATCATTACAGGTCAAAATATAACTTCTAACTGCTCTCCTGTAAAGTTCGTATTTTACAGATTCGATACTGTTCGTATTCACATTCGAATTTGTCAAAATGGTATTAAAGTAGTACCACTGGTACCACGCGCAAGAAAGGAAAATTTCCTTTCACTGTCTAAGTTTACCGTAAAATAAATTTATTTTATTAAGATTTTATTATTGTTTCTGTCTAGTGGGTTGCCATTGCCCACCTATTGCCACACACGAACAGCGTAGTGGCGCCTCCAATAATTTCTACTCTGTTCTCATTTGTAATCAATTTTAGTACTGAGCACTTACAAAACGTCGCGTAGCGTCAGTTGTAAACGTCAAAATTGACAAAAGCCGTCAAACGCGTATTTGTCAACACCGCCGTCGCACGGCACGGGTTTGAGATGGTGTTTCGTAATTCAGTTTTCACTTTATAATTTATTTTTCAATGTATACAGACACAATTGTAGTTAATATCGATTTAAAAGTTTAATTAGTTATTATTAAAGACATTTAAGTTGTTGGAATTGGATTTATAACATTTATTATTCCAGTAAGTGTGTTAAAACTACTTAGATCGTAATGCATTGCGTTCTGTTACCTTTCTTGCACATTGGTAAATGAAAAAGTATTACTAAAGAGCCGAAGAAAGCGATCATATATCATGAATGGCTATATTTGTGTTTTGCGTATGTTTATTATATTTATTGCTTTGCTTACTTTGACTTTTTCTGATATTAATGTTACCTGCAGTTTTGCATGTAAGTGTCGTTAAAAGATTACAAATGTATTTATTTATGAGATCCATATTCTATATTTTTGTAGCAATGTTATGAGACATAGACTTAACGAAACTGAAGGCAGAAGTAAGGATAGACACATAGATATTTTAGGATTATTATGACTGCTGCTGAAACCATTAACTATTATGAAAAAAATAATATTGTTATAAAATTTATTCCGACCTGATACATAAATCCACTGCACAACTGTTATATGAACTTACTCCTCGTATCTACTGTGTTATTTTTTATTCACTTCCGTCTCTCATCAATGACAATTATTCTATGATGTGAGTAAGGGAAACTTTTGAGTACCTATTTTATTCTATTCAAATATCATGAAACCTAATATTTGTCTGTCGGTCAACCTCATCACCTGACACTTAGCTAGGTAGGTTTTTCTTTTTATTTGGTTTTTTCAAATACATCCATTACTTTACAGTACTTAAACAGTTCCATGTCGCAGTCTTTATATTTGGCTTTGATATTTTTGGGTACAATTTGTTTCAATAATCTTAGTTGCAAGTTATATATTTCATTCAGGTACGTTCTATAGGTTCTACCGTAGCTGCTAAGCCCGTAACCGACAATCGAATCCGCCAAAGCCATGTATAGCATTCTAAGTACTTTAAATGGTAGTTGATATTTTAACACATAAAACTTTCCCAATATAGATCGAAGCTTATTGCACACATAGTCTATATGTTGGCGCCAGCAGAACCGACTGTCAATTATCAGGCCTATATACATAATGTTTGTCTACCACCTCTAACGCTGAACACTTGCATCCGTCGGTCGGCGCATGCAAGCAGTCGTGCTCATGGGCCACTATAATTGGTCTACTGGCTTTATTGTTCTGTGATGAATGAATGTGAACTACTTTAGTTTTTTCGACATTTATTACCAGACCAACATCATGTGCCCATTTACACAACCGGTCAAAATTAAGCTGAAGACATTTTTCTGCCTCACGAATGTCCCTATCTGCCGCTATCAAGCATGTATCATCTGCAAATTGGTATACGGAACCCGACTGGATGACGTTGGCCATATCGTTGACGTATAGAAGGTACCCAGTAGGTCCTAATATTGAACCCTGAGCCGTGCCTTTAGAAGTGATTGTTGGTGTACTAAGTTCATTCTGTACCTTTACAGAGGTGTATCTATTGCTATGATAATTTTTGAGAAGTTCCAGTAATAGGCCCTGTACACCACTTCGCGATATCCTGTCAAATAGTGTATTATAAAGAAGCATATCGAATGCTTTGCTAAAATCAATAAATAATACAAGTACATGCTTTTTGACGTTTAAATAAGTTTAAATAAGACGTTTAATAATAATTTAAATTAGTAAAATTACGAAGAAGTTGGCTTGTACTTTTATGTTTCTGAAAACCAAATTGATTTTTGTTAATAATATCATTATTTTGCAAATAATTATTTAATTCATTACTGAAGTATCTTTCTATGATTTTGTCAATACAGGACAATATAGTTATGGGTCGATAGTTGTTGAATTCATTTTGTTTCCCTTTTTTATAAATTGGTCTAATAACTCCCACTTTAAGAATATCGGATATGTACCCGTTTTTAAAATACAATTAATGAGATGGGTGATGACCGGTACAATTTTTTCTGTTAAGTATTTAATGTCTTTGGCACGTATACCGTCATATCCCGGGCTCTTTTTACAATTTATTTGTTTAATAATTGATTTAATATACTAGATTTAGGTACTTTAGTTATTTAGACAAAATTATTTAGAACTGAAGTTTTATACTTTTGTATGATATATAAATATACCTACTGCCTAATAATAAATACCTAATCTTCTATTTATTATATGGCTATACTGTAGCATTCTGAGTGAGAACCTTCTCTGGTGACATATCTTATGCCAGAAGACCTTGTGTCTCCAATCCAAAGAAAAGATAAGATTTTTACCAGTAAAAGATGGTTTACATCTCAAAATATGTAAGTTATCTAATCAATCAATCAATATCAATATCAATATCAATACATATAATAAAATCGTAACAGGTCGCTGTCTGTACATGGAAGATAAATAAGAAAAAATATTATAGGGGGGCTTTATGAACGCAATAGAACCCAAAACAATGATTTTTAGAATTTTTGTATGTTTGTCTGTATGTCTGTATGTCTGTATGTCTGTATATCTGTTTGTCTGTACGGTTGTGCACGCTAATCTCAGTAACCGCTCAACCGATTGCAATGCGGTTTTTTTTATTGTGTTGAGGTTTGCTCCAGTTAATATTTAGCGTTTGTTTTATGTAAATCGGTTTAGAAATAAAAGAGTTATAACACTTTTAAGAATCTGATATTTTGAAAATTTTAATTGTAGGGGTTTCTTTGAATGTGAGTGAACCTAAACTGGCGTGTTGGCTTAATCATAAAAGAGCTTAATGATTAAGACAAGAATTGTTTTAAAATAGACTTAATCATTAAGCTCTTTTATGATTAAGCAAACAGGGCAGTTTCAGACGCTGCTTGATGACTCTGATGAAGAAATACCTTTCCTTTCATACACCTTATGTGACGTAAACGAAGTTGCGGGCTCAGCTAGTAATTTAAATAAGAATGCTACCTACACATATACTAGGGTGTCCCAAAAAAATCAAAATTACTTTTTTTTAACGCATACCCTCTTTTTATATTTCAATCGTATAAATAAAATTGCATGTACCTAGAACCACAGCAACCCGTGCCGACTTGCATTGATACATTTCAGTACTTGTTAACTTCGTCGCGTCGTATATATCGTATCGTTGTTTAGTCATTACTTGTTTGTTTTCCTAGTGATCGCAATATTTTCGTTTGATCAAGATTTCAGTGGAATTTCGCAGTTTTAGAAAAGGCATATTTTTAATAGGCGATGTAAAATATCAAATTACCTGTTAAAAACTACCCTCTAAAGGCCAGTATTGGCGATTCTGTTAAGTAATATTTGAGAAGTGGATTTAAGTGGTAATGAAAGCTTAAAACTAACTATAAGAGAGTATTTTATTTAATGGAAAAAGGCCCGTGTAAGGCTTAAGCTTTACTTAACTGTGTTAAGAAATTAGTTGCCTTATACCAAGACTGGCTGATGTTGAGACTGGAGACATTTGCAAAAAAATACGAACAAACATAGCAAACCCATATTCAAACAATGTCGCCAAGAGATGATTACAAGCTTGGAAGACTAGTTTGACATTGCACATGTTGATGCCCTTCAATTAATAAAAATAAAAGAAGATAGAATATTCTTGGAGCGGCTGAAAGAGCCAGGCAGACCTGCCCCCTTAGACAAGTGGCTTTTACGTCAGTAGAATAGAAATCACAATGTATGTGCCTCACACTCGGTAATGAGACAACTCGACAACGAGTGTCAGTCTCATACATTGTGAATTCTATTCTACTGATGTAAAAGCCACTTGTGTAAGGGAGCTGGTCACTTAGCTGTAGTGGATAAAAAGTTGACAAACGAAGAGAGAGCCTATCTGCAGAAATATTATCACACCTGAATGTTTCAGAAAATGAGAAACTGTCAGAATTTTAGCGGACTGAATTGGCGAAGGAATTGTTAGGGATGATTATATTATAGAAAGTTAATAGAATTATCGATCTTATTTCTGGGCGGAGATACGGAAAGGAAGTATAAAATTTGGCGTCGAAGTGCTATGCACCAGGAATAATGAATGGCGAAAGCAATTTATTCATAAAAATTATCATTACTTAGTTCTCAATTTAAAATTAGTAATATATTTTAGCAGTGAAAGCACCTTACTAAGATTTGTGTTTTTTTATGAAACAGTCGATATTACGATCTCCAAAACAGCTTTATAGAAGTTCTGTCAGCATTTATGATATTTGGTTGATAAAGTAGCTGCTTTGTCTCTATTTGGCGATGATGTAGACCAAGAAACAAAATTAAAGATAGTTAAAAGTTTATCTAAGGAAAATCCACCAGCTTACAGTAAACGCTACATTCCTTCTAAAGAATATGTGGTTTATTTTACGAGAAAGACATCGACGACTTCATTTCTGACAGAAGCAAGACCTTGTTTCATCGTATTAAAATTGATGGCAGTTTTCTCAAAGATTGTAATTTTTCATGGCCTAATAATGCTTCTTTTCTGCAAGTTAAGAAGCAAATAATGACATTGAGAGCCGTTAATGATACAGCAGAGAGAGCAGTTAAATTGATGCAGGATTTCCATGAAAAAGTCACCGTTGAAGAGGAACAAAAGCAAATTTTTACTGCGTTGCTTACAGGGACATAAGACTCATATTGGTGTATGAGTCTTATGTACCTGTAAAACTGACTGACTGTAAAACTTTAAAAAGAAAATATAAGAAATAATATACCTTTAATAATGAATAATGTTCTTTTAATAATAAAATAATAATTACAAGTGAAAAAGTGTTTGATTTAATAACAAAAAAATAGTGTTAAAATTTTCTCCTAAAATCTCCATACAATTTTATTTCTTAAAAGTTTGGCATCAAGTCGGCACGGGTTATCGTTATCCGATTTCGATAATATTTTATATTTTAGTTATTAGGGTCAATTAGAAAAAATATAAAGGGTATGCGTATTCAAATTCGAAAAAAATAATTTCGCCCTTATAGGCTGGGACACTCTAACATATACCTACAGGAAACGGTACCTACTCTATGAAAAATTCATCCTTGTATTTTGCTGCTTTTTTCTTGGGCTTTATAAAAATGGAAGAACACAATTGTCTGATTTGGATTCATTTGTGAAAGTTTAAAAGGTGATAAAAATTACTTATCACATGATTCTGAGGCAACACAAAGTTCAATAATAATTATTGAAGTGTGACATTGCTGCATGTTAGATCACCTAGCTAAAGGTTGCCTGGAAGAAACAGCTTTAAGCGATCAGGCCGTCCATTGCATGTTTGATTATTTTCTTATACATTGTGCTTCTAATAGATAATTCCTTTTGTAACAATTTCGGTGTACAATATATATATTTTTTAAAATTATCTATCTATCAATCTAATTGTTCCTATGTTCTAGCTGTGAAAATTTATATGTTATCTGTGGATGTTTGTTATTTGTTAACACTCTAACTGCTGAAATTTTGTTCAGTGATAGATTCTCTAGTGATTAATAAACTAACGGTCATAGATTTAAGCGAAAGAGGATTTAACCGAAACATAATCACCTGATAAAAATCCCTGTAGATCCTAGACTGCCATATCTAGATAATAAAACAAAAATATTATCATAGTACATGATCCAATTAGTTATCTGTATTGGTAATAATTGGAATGGAATGTTTACTAATATGAATTTCTTGTCTTTTGATGGACAAGATATTTAATCAGATTTGGTTTTGGAAAGTCAACTCAAGATTAGTTTTTTTTTAAAAGAGTAGAGTACTTTTTCTTTTGACTAACCTCATAGTCCAGTGTGTAATTCCCACCCAGTACAAATCTCTTTGTGTGATGAGCAGTGGCGGATACAGAAAAATCTCAAGGGGGGGGGCGCAAAAGATATTTTGAGTTTTAAGCTACCTTTACTATTAGCGCAATAAAAATTAATCAAGTCACATGTGAAGTTTATGAAAATTTTATTTGAAATGGGGTAATGGTAAGACAGTAGATAAAAATACAATGTTCAAGTTTAAAGGACCTAAAGAAAAACACGTCTTATGCGGGCGTTCCATGGATGCACCGTGCGGGCACCGCGCCGGGTCCATAGCGTGGTACAGAGGGAAATACTGTGAGGGTGTCTGGGACTTGCGACCCATTTGAGTAGGTTTAGGGTGCCCACCTTTCTGTACGCATAAACGTTTACAATGTTCCTAGCCTAACCAGATTTGATAAAATCCTCACAAAGTCGCTTTGGATATTCGTTTTAATGAAGAGTTTACTGAAGCTCTTGACAATCCTAAGTCTTTAAATATGTTATACAAGAGATTTAGCTGGTATTCCCCTTGCTCCTCCTTCTACGTTTCATTATAACGTAAGAGTTGACTGCTCTAGGTGCTAGATGACGCTGTAACTTTTAACGCCAATAACTCTTTCACGGTCACACAGCCGCAGAGGTTCCTGCATTGGCTGCTTGGTAGTGCTGGTATCCTCAATACGTTAACTGCCCTTTATTTTTAAACTCAAAACGGGACTTAAGTTTTTATAAATACCCCAGTTATAAGGTTAATGAAAATCGACAGAAATTCTTTATTTAGATAAACTATATTGAATGCAAATTTCAAGGGTGGAAATCCATCAAAGATGCTGTGCCGGACTCTTACAGACAAACCACACGGTGACCTACCATGGCTATCACTGCCTACGAATGGGAGCCCCGGTAAAGTCCTCGGAAGGATGTCCCAGGATTTCCGACAGACTTTGGCTACCACCGCATCCTCTTCTAGGAGTTCGTTTTTTATCCCGTTTATTGAGGGGTGAGGCGTGCGCCATACTCTCTCATCACGCTGCCGTCTTTGGCCTGGTTCTGTAAGGACGGCGAGCAGCTCGGGTGGGAGAGTACTCTCCCGTTCCCTCCTCGCTGCCTCTTTCACGAGCATTACCAGCTCGCAGGAAAAGGTAGCGGCGACCGGCGCACTTACTCCCACCGGAGATCATGGCTCGCACCACGGTTTCCAGCGCGAAAATTTCTATGTCCAGACCGGTTGTGCTGTGAAGCACAAGGCGCTGTTGCGCCCACGCTGAGCACTACACAATTGTGTGGAGCGCTGTGCCCGATACTTATCTGTGACAACCGGTAGGAGAAAGCGCCGTGGTTCCGCTCCAGCCACTCGTCCATGACGGTCTGATCGCCCCGGTTGTGCCGTTTTCCCATATTAGTTGCTCAAGTCGCACCTTCCAAATCTCCATATCCTTTTTCCCTCCATGATTAAAAATTGTCTTTTAAAGACTGGTACATTTTTAAAACCTCTTCAAGGCACGCATTAATACAAGTCGCCTTGTTTTACTATTGCCGAGCATTTAGCAATGTATAGAACATTGCTAATTCTATTCTTACTATACAGAATGAATTTTTCAAAAGGGATTGGATGGCCAAGTCCGAAACTATAAGGAATAGCGAAAAATGCTCAAAGGAGTCACGAGCCCGATTTTGATAAAACTTAAAACCTCATCATTAGATTTTTTAAAAACCAATAATCCTAGGCGGGAATCGAACGCATTGATTTTGAAAAAAAAAACACATCCTATATTATTACACCATACGATAGTGTTGCTATTAAGGACTTTATTCTGGGAAGTAATGACATACGGCAAACTAAAGGAAAGTGCTCATCTTTAACAAAATACAATTTATTTTTCTTACGTTAACTGATTAATTGTTCATTGTTTTCAATACATAGCTGGATTCGAGACCTAAAGGATCGTACTGCATTCAAAATTATTGATTCCGTTTAGAATATTCTCCAAAAAATCATTCTGAGCGAGATTTAAAACATGGAATAGTTACGATCTATTCTGGGATTTTGAACAAAACAAATTTTGATACAAAATGAAGGTACATGAAATATGAATTCTATTAAAATTTCAAACTTTCCTTAAATTTGCCGTATATCATTACTTCGCAGAATTTGATCCTTATCAGCGACACTATCGTATGGTGTAATAATAAAGGGTATGTTTTTTTTTTCAAAATCAATGGGTTCGATTCCCAGCTAGGATTATTGGTTTTTCAAAAATCTAATGATGAGGTTTTAAGTTTTATCAAAATCGGGTTCGTGACTCCTTTGACCAATTTTAGCTATTCCTTATAGTTGCGGATTTGGCCATCCAAGCCCTTTTCAAAAATTCACCCTGTATACTTCAGCTTCAGCGCTAAACTCCTTTAGATCTTCAACTCGAACCGTGTAAATATAAAATGAAAAATATATCTGCAGCAGATTTTATTACATTGTGAATCAAATGACACAGCGAGCTATGAAACGAGCTATGTTTGGAGAATCTTTGAGGGATAGACTCCGAAATGAGGTTATCCGGCAGAGAACCAAAGTTATCGAAAATAAGCACATCAAAGTAGCAGTGGGCTCGTCACGTCTGCAGGAGACTGACGGCCGATGGAGAAAACGGGTGGTAGAACGCCGACCCGCTGTGCCAGATGGACCGACGACTTGGAAAAGGTCGCAGGCTGGGACTGTGGCGTAATTGTAGGGTTAATTGAGGGAGGTCTGAGTCCAGTAGTAGACTGCCATTGGCCGATTTGGTTGATTGAATCAAATGGGCACCACATCCAATAACGTTCAATGTTTTTTTCAGAGATGATTGTAACTTTGCTAATACATTATAGTTCCTCTCCTCGCCTATCTACCTAAGCCCCCAAAACTTAATGTTAATAATCGACAATGATAGATCTGAGGTTTCACCAGAATATCTTCTTCTTAGTTGTCGCAGGGAATGCAGTTGGGCACCGTCAATACAGCCACGAGGGCAGCAGGAACGGCGTGTGGGGCACCCGGTCGAGAAGAGGGACCGTCCTACCCACTAAACCTCGCGGTGTTCCTTCCGCCTCCCGAGTCGCCCGAGGCAAAGAAAAATTTTGACGAAGTGCCCCTCTACACTATCGTATTTGTCCAACTTCGCGAGTAATGTAGAGGAAGACCAAAATTTTAGGTGGCCTGGCGCGGCGCGCACGAACGACGCGTGTTTGCCGCACCCAAAGGGGGGGCGCGCGCCCCCCGCGCCCCTACCCTGTATCCGCCACTGGTGATGAGAACATTGATTTGTTCTGTGTCTGGGTCATAGATATGGTGTAATATGTATGTCTATAATATTTATGTATTTAAAATATGTTTATCAATCGTCTAGATCTCATAGCAAAAGTTTATATTAGCTTAATTTGGGCTAGATGATTTTGTGTGAGGATGACTACAAATATTTATTTATTTTACTTTATTTACATACCTGTGTCATAAAATCCTGTAATCAAAATACATACATATATACTTACATACCCTTAGATTTTTAATATTTAAAGCAATTAGTATGCTAACTTTTTCATAATATTTGAATCAATCAAATCAATGTATAAAAATGATTGCAATATCGTTCATTGATATCAGAGTTGCTAAGTAGCTCGATAGATGGCTCTGTGCCATACTCTTAAATGGCGGTTACAATAAGGTGAAGAATTTCAACTTGTATCAGTACGGCTCCCGTAGCTCAATTGGTTAGAGCATTGCCCTGGATTAGGCAAAGGTGCGGGTTCAAGTCCCGTCTGGGCCAAGTTGTCTTTTTCACTTTATAATAAAATATTATGAAAAAGTTAGCATACTAATTGCTTTAAATATTAAAAATCTATAGATTGAGTCGGAGACATCAAATCAATGTATAAAAATGATTGCAATATCGTTCATTGATATCAGAGTTGCTAAGTAGCTCGATAGATGGCTCTGTGCCATACTCTTAAATGGCGGTTACAATAAGGTGAAGAATTTCAACTTGTATCAGTACGGCTCCCGTAGCTCAATTGGTTAGAGCATTGCCCTGGATTAGGCAAAGGTTGCGGGTTCAAGTCCCGTCTGGGCCAAGTTGTCTTTTTCACTTTATAATAAAATATTATAATAACCCTTCCCGGGGATATAGGCGCGACTATAATATAGTCGCGCCTTTATCCCCGAGAAGGGGTAGGCAGAGAGAGTATATTACGCCCACATTTCACCTTGTAGTTTTTGCCCCACATAGGTAATAAATAAGTGGTGAGCCATGCCATTTACCGCTGCCGGCCGTGTTGCATTTTCAAGCCGCCCATAAGTCCTTACACTTCATGCCTGCCTTGTTACTAACAGCTGGGACTAACAGGCCAACGACTTAGTTTGCCTTACTAAGAACGGAAACGCGAATGAAATGTCACAGTTAGATCACGTCGTCGTCGTCAACCATCCAAAGACCAAAGTCATGAAAACCTAATGAAAGTTGCTTACTGCAGTTTTCGTTTTCAGTACACTGTGTCAATGGGTTTTAATACAATTGGTGGTATGTAAATGTTTAATTAAAAATGATATCCAGCTACCAATTTCTGATTTTTTTAGGGTTCCTTGCTAGCAAACCATCTTCGCCTAAATATGAATGGGGATGGGTGACCTTTAATGGCATTTCCATTTAAACCAGTGCGCTGGTCTCGTGTGCCATTAACAAGGCTGAAGGCCTGCCCTGTTTTAATCCGTTTCAAATGTCCATGTCCAATGGTAAATAAGTACTGTTACCAGATGGTTTTTGTTTATCAATGAACAATTTCAATAACAAATAGGTACCTACCTACATTTGTTACACTCTTGAAAATGTGACAACTACCGCGGCGGGACATCGAACAGTCATGTACGTTACGAAAATGAAAGTTGTTACGTCTTACTACGGAACCCTTTAGTGCGCGTGGCTTGATTCGCATTTGACCAGTATTTTCTTTCTTGCATGCGATGTCAAGGAAAGCATTAATGAGTTTCGAAGAAACAGTAATAACTTTTTGCAATAGATAGGTAGGTACCTAAGTATCTACTTGAAATTAATTGCTTTAGTAGTGTTTATCGACTTCGAGTTTATAGTTATTGTAATAGCGTGAATTTTGTGGACACTGCTGTAACTAATCGTTTGCATAGTTACTACACTCGACATTATCGAATCACTCACTTTGACGTCACTTGAGCACCGTATCAAACATACCTATACGCCCTATTCTCTCATTCTATGACCGTGTGGCAACGTATCCGCTGGACCTCAAAGTTTGGACCCCATCCATTTTTATGATATGATATGATATGACCCATTGGACCTCTTTGTACTGTTTGGACCTTCAAAAAGTATTATTCTGCCTGTAACCTAGAGGTTCAATTAGACCCTCTTTCAAACCCCTCCAGCCGTTTTCGCAAGTGCGATATGTAACCAGTTGCGAATAAGGAATTATAAACCACGGGGTTTATAATTCCATTATAGTTCCATTGGACTTCATTTATGAATTTTTGTATAAAAAGCTGAAATACAATCGTGCACGATAGTGACATACTTTATCAAAAAGAAAACATAATACAATAAATCAATATTTTTACCCGACGCGACTGCCGAATAAAGGAGGGTAACGTTTTTTCTACCCGTTCGCTCTAAGTTTGCCGGTCGCCTCCCATACATCGCCTCTAGACCAGCCTCTACCACAGATTAAATAATAGTTACTATATAACAACATCAGTAACAGATACATCACTCCCATACTTAACCTCAAAAATATTAGCTAAAACATATCGGTACAGTGAAAACATTCTCTGAGACGTATTCCGAGAGTCGAGTTTCGTGCGCACACCGTATGATTGCGTCATCGAGTGACAACTATTGTCAACATTAGGGTTGTAAGCACGGAACTAAAATACATCTAACTACAAAAACAATAAACACAGTGTTATAGTCCGCGCCAGTTAGCGTGGCAATACAAGTCATTCCCACCCCCCTACCACTGTTACGTGATTTGCAAATACGACAGATTCAATGTTCTTATAACGATAGAAAATGCTGTCGTTAGTGAATCGTGGTATAGTCGTCTAGACAGCTCCGAGTTAGGCAGGGGATGATAACCGTAGGATGCATTATTGAAGCAAAACATAATGAAATATCAGTCATTTATTTTACATAATAATAATAATTATTTACAACACAAAAAAAAATACTACGCATAATTATAATTCATTACTATCAGTTTTCTTTGAAATTAAATAAAACTGTTGCCGAGAGTTTTTCGTATTCTGCCTTAAAGATGTAGGGCAGCTTTCAGCTGTTTCTTCACTAAATCGTGATTAGTGACGTGTTCATGCTCCGGCGTTAATTTTTTCACATATTTATATATGTTAATTATCAGAAGTATTTCGCCACTGGTGATAACTTTTGATGGCCGTTTCTGTGTCGGGGCAGTAAAAGGTATACGCCCGGAACCGGCTTCTGCTTGTAAAATATTACGTCGACGGCGGCGTTTACCGAGTTCACCATCTACTGGTGAACTCAGTAAACGCCGCCGTCGACGTCCGGGTCCGGCCTATGGTTCTATTTCTTAACAATAAAAATCAACAACTCAATAACAATAATAACAGCAACAATAACAACAACATTAACAACAATAGAAATAACAAAAACTTATCACAACTATCACACAAAGAACAAAATTTTAAGTTTCCGAAACCAGGCGCATGCGATACGGTGCCGACACACCGGCGCGGACGCGGACGGCGGCAGGCCGAGGGTGCCGCATCCCTGGCGAGTCGAGGGCTGTGCAGTGTTCGTAATCTACTAGACGCGCCGCGTTTGTCTAAAATTTTCGATTTTTTAAATTTCAATTATACTCAATTATCAGAAATTGTAATGTTTCCGGTTTTTTATTTGAATATAATAATATTCTTTAATTTATGTGACAGTTGTTAAGGTTTTAACATTACGATAATTGGTCGTATGTCAATTTCAAATCTATAAAATGTCGTATTTCATAACGTATGACTTTATTTCATAACAATAAGTAATCGGACTGATGTAATGATAAACGATTTTATTACTACTTAACAGTCAAAATGTCGACCTCTTATACAATTTCCACTCATAATAATCAGTACTGATGCGACACATTTTTGCAATTATCATTTACTACTAGAAAAGTGATTATGTAAAAATCCTTAATTCTTTATTTTTAGTGCGTTCTCTTGTAGCTTCGTAAGACTACATTCCCCCGTATTATGATAATCGACCGATGTCCGTTTTCGGCAGTTTATCCACAGTATAAATATAATATGTTGTTTAACCAGTATTGTAGCTCCCTACAAACGGACGAAGCGACAGCTATACCTACGATTCTCGTTTTCGGCAGGCCTTTCAGCACGCAAGCAGCGTCCGCAGTCGCAATTGTGCCCAGTAGAAGAATGGACGGTGTGTCGTTTTTTAAATAGTAACCGCGCGTGTTTTATTTACTAAAAATATTTAATATGACAACTAGAGTCTATTGTGCTTGTTTTGGTTGCATGAATTCGTCAATAACGCACCCAGAGATAACGTTTTTTAGATTACCTGGAAACTCCGAAAGGTAAGACTATAAATTGATTTTACTTAAGTACCTACTAATTGGTACTATACTACTAGTTGACTAAAGTTAAACAAAGTGATTGACACGAGTGAACTAGGTAGTTACATGAAGTAGGTATGTTTGTGTTTAAAACTAGACTTGTGCTTGCTCAGTCAGTGAACGGTGCGATCCAATATAGTACAATAGCGCTGGAGGTCGTGGGTTCGATTCCCACCCGAGACAAATATTTGTGTGACCCATAAATGTTTCAAGAGTCTGGTTGTTTCTATGTATAATATGTATGTATTTAAAAAGTATATTAGTATTAATATCCGTGGTCTGATACCCATAACACAAGCAGGTTATTCCTAGCTTACTTTGGGATCAGATAGCGTTGTGTGAAATGTCCGTAAATAAAAAAAAATTGACAGCATTTTTGTTACCTTTGATTTTAATTACACGCATAGAGACAAATATGAACTTCCAAAGTTTAACACAACTTGACAATGTACGAAAAGTACTAGTGTACTAGAGACTGACTAGTACTTTCAAATCGAAAAATAGTTTTAATTTGTAAATCAAAAATTTAACGCAATGATTATAAAGACTAGAATTCCGTGATTCTATCACTGACGAAACATGTGATGAGCCGATTATTATTGTCTACGCCGCTTACTCGTTTTCAAATTTCTACACCCGTCTCACTCAATCGTTAGTAGATAACGGGCGCTGCGCCGCCACGCCGCCGCCCCGCGCCGCCAGCCGTTGCGGGGATATTATATTATTACTCACAAAGTATTTTTTTGTTTAAATAAAAAAGGTACATATTTACTCGAAATGAAAGCCGGTTGTCAGTAAAACAACAATCCTTAATACAAATTGAAGGCCTTGTGGGCGGATTGAAAAAAATCAACTGCATTAGGCTCACTATCTATTACGCGTACGTAAAACTATAAGGTAAAATGTGGGCGTATACTATGCCTCTGCCTACACCTTCAGAGATAAAGGCGTGACTATATGAATGTATGTATGTACATATTTACAATCGCAATACTAAATAGAAAGTCAAAGTAGGCACATATTATTAAAATGCTGTAGGTGGGCAGCCCTATCGCATGCTTACGTACCGCGCGGCTGTAGGCATTTATTTCTAAAATCCGGCCGAGTCAAACTACAGTATACAGTGGTTTATCAATGGGAGCGATACTATAGCGATACTATAGTAATCTATCGCTTTTTTCGAGAAGAAGGTGGGTTTAATGTCCTGTATTGCCACGCTAACTGGCGCGGACTATAGTAAAAAACTTTATTATATTTTATGACTTCTTCTTTACATAAGAATTATATTATAACTAGCTGATGCTCGCAGCTTAGCCCGCGTAAAAGTTTGTTCCTTTTACCGCTTCCAATGGGAACTTACTCCCGGGATAGAAAGTAACTTATGTGTTATTCCAAACTACAATCTATCCCAGTATTAAATTTCAGCTAGATCCGTTGAGCCGTTAGAGCGTGAAAGAGTAACAAACATCCACACATCTACACATCCGCACTCAAACACTTTCACATTTAATTTAAGAATATTAGTAAGAAGTAAGATGAAAAAAAAACACTAAATAAAGCGAAATATTATTTTACGCGGGTAATGTACATTGGCTGTGCGCACTTCGCTCGGTCTGGCGTGTGGCAGCCCTCTGCCGGTCGGCCACGTTAGTTCTGCTACGTTATACTTAGGAGTAGGTGCTTATAACACGACTTGTAGCGAGTGACGGAGGCCTGCCTCTACGCCAGCGGCAAACTTAGAGCCTGAACAGCTTGACAGATTTTGACGTGTTAGGTGTCATTTGATTCGTCGTTATTGTGTGAGTGACACACTATTTAAATTTCAAGAATATCAAAATGGTGGATTTTTTCGCCAAAATGAAAACCTTGAAATTTCTTTTGTATAAAAGTCAACAATGTTTTATTAGAGAAATACGGCTTAAAGTAGGTAAATACTTTAACATTATTCATTAGTAGGCCTAGGTAAGTAGGTGTACCTAATCGTGGACGACTTTTTCGGTATCCCCATCCCCCCTCCTCCCGCCGCCTTCGCAGTTATGTAAAGGGGTTAATGAGAATTTATTCAAGTCGGCAAACCGAAGGTGCAAGATACGCACACCGTTGATGGTTACATCCAACCCAATACAGCGTCTTGATACATAAACTGGTGAAGAGCTTCGGCGATATAACATCGCCTCGCCTCTACGCAGTTCTATGGAGTTGGTTTTATAGTTTTTCAGCTGGATGGTCATGGTAGCGGTGTCGTACAAAATTCTCAGTACCTCCATTTATATCGCAAGTCGACACGACAACGCTGCAGAGCGTCTAGGACTGCCCAGGTTTCGACTGAGTCTAAGTACGTAGAAACTATTTATTAATCTGTGGTCGAAGGCCTTCTCATAGTCCACAAAAGCCATACACATCGGCTGATTGTATGCATTGGTCTTCTGTACAACCTACCGAACAATATGGATGTGGTCAACGGCACTGAAGCCTTTTCGAAACTTGGCTTGCTCCTTTGGCTGAAACTTGTCGAGTTTTCCGGCGAGGCGGTTTGTGAGTACTCTTGAGAAACTTGTAAACATGGCTCAGGAGTGAGATAGATAGGTCTGTAGTTTTTCAGCAAGGTCTTATCACCTTTCTTGAAAAACAGAGCCACCGCACTCCGGCGCCATGCTTTAGGTGTTTGTCCTTTAGATGTTTATTTTCTGTAGATAGGTTTAGGAAGCCCTGGTCTAGTCATTGTTAATTGTATTTGGTTAAACGAATTTCAATATAAATTTAGGTACCTATCTAGTTTATGATATCTATCGTCCGTTCCTTTATTTTTTCAGTTTCATAATTTCCGTTGGGATGTAATCGAATAGGAGACACTAAATTATTTTATCTCTTCGTTAATGAACGATGACATACAAATTCGTAAATACTAAAGTTTCATCATCATCAATCACTGATATTCTATGTGGTATGTATGATATACCTACCAAATTTCATTGATAACAATATTACATAGTATTGCACTTCAACAGGGTTCGACAGTTGTACTTCTTAATCAGGTGAATCACCGTTAATCAGCGACATACTTCCGTATCAACAAAGATACCAATAATAGTACTACAGTATTGATTGATGAGTAGGTAATTTCCCAGATAAGATTAAGTGAATGACCTTGACAATCGGAATCTCGATTTTTATTTAGCAGTCATCACTTGACGCGATATAGTCTCTCGTGGCTTCCAAACACTGCCTACCTGGATTTTAGCCTGGTGTTGACTTTTATATGACGGATAGGAGCAGCTATCGTTTGAATTATGATTTGCGGCATTGTTGGAAGTGACTGCGTTGGCGGCCTCCGTTAGTCAGCAGTGCAACGCTAGCTACCCTACCCCTGTTAATACCCATTAACCTCGTAGTAACCAAAATACACATATATGCTGAACATAACTTGGTTGGTGTACCTATAGGTGTCAATTTATGATTAAAAGCAATTACGCAATCGAAGTTACGCGGATCAGCTAGGTATCATAAAAATGCATTTCCGGTACATAAGTAGGTACATGGTTATTATTACTCTGTCTCGTTAATAGTTAGTCTAATAATCTCTTGATTTGTCATACAGCTCCACTTACTTAATTATAAAAAAAAGTCTGTTACATAAAAATAATTTATTCGACACAATTACTAACCACCATTAATGTTGATTGTGTGATTGGTGTCAGTTCTTGCTTCAAGTAGAAAGAACAAGCTACGATTACCGCTCAATAGAGGTTATAGAGCAGAGACATTCCAGCAAAGTATTATTAGTGAATTAGATAATGCTGAATTACACAATTCTATTGTCAACTACGTTCGCTTAAACTTAGATAATGTTATCTAAGAGTACCTGCTAACCAAACGAAAAAAAAAAAAGCTAGCTAATCAGGATGACGGTCTGTTGGTCCGGAAATGGGTCCAGCTCTAATCTTGTAGGTTCTCCTTACAGTGACATTCTAAGGGTACCTATCCTAGAAAATTGGCACTAAACACTTGAAGGTTAACACTTGTCCTCCACTAGATCATGTGAGGGCTTCTTGGGTGCACTTGTCCTGTTGGATTCCGACGGAATCGGCATGTTCACGCTCTGGCCATCTGGGTCACATGTTTCACAGTATCCGCAAAACATGACCGATACTGAGAAGGCCAATTATTCTGGTTCATTTTTTATTAGTTGTTGATATCTTTTTCAAATAATTTATTAGGGTTTCGTAGCCAAATGGCAAAAACGGAACCCTTATGGATTCGTCATGGCTGTCTGTCTGTCTGTCTGTCTGTCTGTCTGTCCGTCCGTGTGTCACAGCCACTTTTCTCCGAAACTATAAGGCCTATGCTATTGAAACTTGGTAACTAGATGTATTCCGTGAACCGCATTAAGATTCTTATATAAAACTAGAAAAAAAGTAATAAATTTTGGGGGTCCCCATACTCAGAACTGAAACTCGAAATTTTTTTTTTTCATTACATCCATACGTGTGGGCGTATCTATAGATAGGTCTTCAAAAATGCTATTGAGGTTCCTAAAATCATTATTTTCTAAAGTGAATAGTTTGCGCAAGAGACACTTCCAAAGTGGAAAAATGTGTCCCCCCCCCCCCCCCTCTAACTTCTAAACTAAGATAATGATAAGTCTAAAAAGAATATGTGATGTACATTGCCATAAAAACTACCAACGAAAATTGGTTTGAACGAGATAAAGCTAGTAGTTTTTTTTTAATACGTCATAAACCGCAATTTTCGGTTAGAAAAATCACTACCACTGTGAATGTGTTAAAACATCAATCAAAGTTACAATGAACTATAAGAACTTTTATATTAAGTTACTTGCTGCTACGAAACCCTTCATGGGCGAGTCCAACTCGCACTTGGCCGGTTTTTTTTAGCTTGAACGTATGGTCACACAATTGGAACTTTATAGGTACCGAAGGCTATAAAGATTTTTGTAGAAAATGACAAGCAATAAATGCTGATAACGGTAAATCGTGACACGACTTTGGAAGTGACACTTTATCTGTGTCGTAATCGAACTATTTCACCAGAAAATTGAAGAATATTTCGCTATTAATAATCTACTCTAGTCTTCCATTATCATTTAAATTCGTTTTTATTTAATTCATACTTACCCAAAACTACCTCTACAGCTTACCCTAATAAATATATGGTGCGAAACTGAAAAAATCGCTCCTAAAATGGAAGTATACTTCTTGACTCGGTATTTTAACTTTAAATAAAAGCCAACGAACTTATTCTACTCTCTTATGTAGTACATAATGTATCTCGCCACTAAACCTTCTCCACAAAACACTTTCTTAAATTTCTAAAAAAAGGCTTTTTACAGCTTCTACTTTACGAAGTCGATGTGAAGGAATAAAACAAAGTTGTCAGCGAGGTGCTACGCCCACACACACACTGCAGTAGTTGTAACGTAATATCGTTGTAGTAATTTGAGTTCTCATAATGTGAAATAGCGTACAGTAGCAAAGTACAACTCCTTAACTTCAGAAATTTTGTAAAATATTTCATACCTACTTAAATTATTTTTTTGCTTATTGAAGCCAGTCGGAGCGCTGTCGTTCCGGAGTCCCGATAACGTTGACTGATCGGATGCTAGACGGATGGAATAGATGAGGGAAATACGTGCTACGTCCAAAATTCAGGGTGATGAATCGGCGCCTTGTAATCGTTGGAGTAACACGGGTCTTGTAATTTGTTAAAGGAAAGTTCATTGGGTCTTGGGACCCTTGCAGATGTGCACCATCATCTATTGTAAACGAATACGCGTCACGATTATTTATGACCTACGTATTGAGTTTACTTTTATAAAGTAAAATATTATGCTATTAAATAATGGGTTGCGATAGAGGATTATTGAGAGTCTGTCTCACCTGCCTATGGTGCACCTGTTGATTAACTGCTGCGCGGAAAAAGAAACCTCGAAACAAACGTTGTACAAATCTCCAGTTTAGAAAATTTTCAGTTTTTAGATGGTTTAGGTACTTTGTATATCTATTATGCCTATTAGTCTTTCTTGATGCCGAATACCAAGTTTCTAGGTCAACTGGAAGTGGGTAACGTTTTGATCTATAAGTCAGTAATTTATAAATGCCGTACTTTGAAGTTCATTAGGTATATTAATAATTATTTGAGAAAAAAAGTATTGTAATTTTGGTTTTAGACCTTGTGATTTTAACACCAAAAAATTGTGCAAAATTTTATAAGATTGCAATAGAGTTGCGAATAGGTCAAAAGAAGCTCAACCTATCTGTTCTTAGAAGTCAGAAACAATTAAAAATAAACAAAGCTATGCGGGACAAGATATTAAGACTGAAACTCAGACTCAAAGATGTTATTCTTTTAGTCTGGGGACTGAAATGAATTGAATGACGAAATATTTTAGTTAGGTATATAAATGTAGGAGTGTGTAATTTGTTTTTTTTTATCAAAGTTTAGTTCGCAATTTTAAGCGGAACAAAAACCAATTAAATGTTTTTGCATATAAATGTAGGTACCTACTCAAAGTGATGTTTTTAACGCCATGTGTCTACATTTATACTAGTGACCGACCGAAGTTTCGGTTTCGGTTTCGGTTTCGGCCAGTTTCGGCCAAAAAATCGAGAATCGGCCGCAGTTTCGGTTTCGGCCAAAATGGGCCGAAACTTTCGGCCGGGCCGAAATTCACGTGTTCATGAATTTTGAGTGCCTGGCTTTGCTTGAGACGTGATTAGGGTCAGCCTAACCAGTTAATATGTTACTAACCGAAGATTTAGAGATTTACAAAGGACTTCTTATCAATAGTTATAATAATACAATTTTTACGGAATCCTAAAAAGGTGATCTAGGACATTACATGACCCTAACCCTTTGTTGTAGGTTCCGTTGACTTCGTTGGTCGTCTATCTGTCTGTCAGCAGACTCATGCACCGTGATAGTTAAACAGTTAAAATTTTTACAGATAATGGATTTCTGTTGCCGCTATAGCACAAATAATAAAAATAGACAAATTAATAATATTAAAGGGGGCCTCCCAAACAACATACTTGATTTTTGCTGCTTTCCTTGTACGGAACCCAACGCGCGCTAGTCCGGTTCACTGTTGTCCAGTTTTATTTATATACTTCTACTTCTAGAATGTAACTAAAACCAGCCAAGAGCTCCGTCTGTCTATTAGTCACGAGTTTGTATCGCTGAAACCGAGCCAGATATAGGCCTAACATTTTCATTTTACAGTAGTCCTACCGAATAAAAACCACGCGTATCCTACTTAACAGCCTACGGTTGGGAGCCTCAAGTATGCCCTCGGAATGATGCATACTGCGGCCGCGTCTTTGGGGGTTGTTCAGTTGTTATCCCGCTTCTTGAGCTGGGCGTGGATGAATCTCTCACGTCATGCTATCGTCTAAGGCCTGTTTCTGTAAAGACGGTAAGCAGCCCCGTCACCGTCCTAAGGCCGCCGGTCACGGAGGCTGATAGTATGGGGCGCCGCCGCAGACTGTGGAACTCGGGTGGCAGAGTTCTCTCCCGCTTCCTTCCCGCCGTCTCTTTTACGAGCATGACCTGCTTACCGGAAGAGGCCTATGGCCCCGCTCCAGCGCCTGCTTGCGCCATTTTAAACAATGATGCAAGGGCCCTTTCTTCCAGGTCCCATAGAGGGGTCCCGGCTAGAAGACATGCCGCCTCAACTGAAATCGTGAGGAATCCCCTTATCACCCTGACAGCCGTCGCCTTCTGCGGGCTAAGCAATCTAGCCGCATTGCTGGCCATCAGAATCTCCGCCCATATGGGGGCCCCGTATAGGGCCATGCTCCGCACGATTCAAGGTACAGTCTCCTGCAGGGAGCATTGGGTCTCCTGATATTGGGCAACAACCGCAAGAGTGCGGCTGATGCCCCCTCCCTCAGCTATGTTCCACCGGCTATCGAGTACGAGCCCCAGATACGTCATGGAGAGCTCGATGCCGATGCTGACGCCCCCTATATGTAAGCTGGATCCCGCAGGTGGTCTCAGGGCTGCGTCTCGGTGCGTTGCTCCTCGCGCTGTAATGAGGGTGTTGTCGTAACACGTTACGCACGTAACACGTTACGCCGACACCTCTGAGCAACGGACTACGCAGCGCCCAGTCGTAACTGATGTTCCATAAGCAGTCCTAAGACTGATCCCTATGGAACACCGAACGACACATCTCGCGAACCCAGCTCGGGTAAGTTATGACCCTCTCGGAAAGATAGGCCCTGACAATTCAATGGAGGTATGGAGGCATTCTATGGTAAATAAGCGCCTCTCAAACGCAGCTTCAGGGCAAGGTGCTGAAAGCGTTGGCGATGTCAAGAGACACTGCCACCACCACCTCATCCTGTTCCGATGCCGATAATAAAAAATACCTAATAAAATCAGAAAAAAGCATCCACAGAACAAACGTAATTTTTGTGCCCAATTTTTGTAACGGAACCCTCTGTGCCGAATCCGACTCGCACTTGGCTGGTTTTTTTTTATTATCAATATGAACACGTGAGTTTCGGTTTCGGTTTCGGTTTCGGCCGAAACTGACCCTGGGGCCGAAAGTTCGGTTTCGGTTTCGGTTTCGGCCGGAAAACCAGTTTCGGTCGGACACTAATTTATACTGATAAGGTAAGCGCTGTTTATGCAAATGAAGCTGGTTAGTGTCGAAAAACTACTCTGTGCGATTCACATAACGGCAATGCATTTATAATAACAGATATACGTAAACAAATACTCAGAGTTGACTCAACAGCGTGGTCTCACTATCGGAAATGCTGAAGACAACATGCTGAAAATACATAGTGAAACTACGTCTCTAAACTATAAGATCGTGTTGTGTTAACCGATGTAGAAGATGTAAGATATCATAGTACCTATATGTAAATTTCGTTGCTTTCGCTGTTTAGGCAGTCAGTTTTTATTATAATTAGATACTGACTGTGTCTATGACTGCATTTGCGAGAGCATAATTCAAGTGAGCATAAATGTGCAAAAATCTCTGCGAGGAGGAAATAGATATTTTAGCATCCAGATTTTATGAAAAATACAAAGATTCTTCTAAAGGCATTATTCAGGAATAAAATAGGGGAACACGTTTGTATGGAAAATGTGCTGCGAGCTTTTTCCTCTTAAGTCGAGCTGAGCGGGCCCTTCCGCTTAAACCAAGCAAACTGCGGTGCGGTATCGCTAAAGCAAGCAGGTAGAGATGCAGTTTACTGCTGCGAGCTAAACGGATTCATTATGGGCTCGCTCAGATAGGTAATTAAATAATATTAGCCAATTAAGTTAATTTAAATCAATATTTTTTTACGTGTGGATGTACCTACTCATGCATGTTATGCCGGACTTCTACTGCCTATGGCCTAGAGTCCCGGTTATGCCCTCGGAAGGATAACCCAGGGCTTCCGACAGGTTTAGTCTAGCATCGCAGACTTTCCCCTAGGGTTTGGGTTTTATCTCATTTCTTTTCGGCAGCTATCCTGCTTCTTTGGGCGGGGGGGGGGTACCATTCCACTTCGTCACACGACACCGTCTTGGCCTGCCTCGCTCAGATAGCGGTGGAAACTCGCTTTAGACCTTATAAAGAAAAACCTTACTTAAAAATAAGAAATCCCTCCGGTTGTCTTTTTAGAATACATCATGACTTAGCTGCAGAGCTCCTTCGAATTTCAAATAAAAGTTGCATCAAAGTGCTTTGTAATTTCGACTGTGAAACGATGTTATTCCGCCGAGAAACTTCTCCGCTGGCAGGACTAAGATTGGAATACCTACCTCATGTGCATTTCAATCGTACACTCTCCGAAATATACACACAAATAATCACGGATTCATACCCGAAAAGGGGTATATTGGAGGGTGACACACGTCCACACTTTGCCAGTTGTATTTGGTTCTCTGTAATAAGTGTGATGTCTATTTTCATGATAAAAATATATGTAGAAGTAAACATATCTGATTCTCTAAATAAGTATCTTATATTTAGCACAGCCATTTCGAAATGCTTCATTAATTTGGTGTTGTTTTGTATATACCCACGTATAAGAAAGTAAGTGGGTGAGACTGAGGGAAGCTAAGGAGAGCTTAGAGCATCCAAATAAAAATCCTTTGGTCCATACTCCCTCCCTCCATCGCCACGTAGGTAAAGCACACTGAATAGGCTTGTGTCGACTAAGAATAAATCTGGTTGATGTGTGTTTCTAAAGACTATGTCCAATATATAAATAACAAAAAGTAATATAAATTGGTATACAAACTAAGGATTACTATTATTTCTAGAAAATAATATTGGAAAATTAGGCATTCAGTCACGTGACATCAAACACCATCAGAAAGTGTGACGTCACACAAGGCGCCATGACAGTTTGGAGCGTTTTTGCTATACATTTAAATTATTTTTTTAAATCACCAAATAAACTATGTAGGCAAATGATTGTTCTAAATCAAAGTAATATATTTTTGTGATCATATTAATATAAAGCTACAGAATTAAACAATTTTTGAAATTTAGGACACAAGCCTGTTATTTTCGCGTTTATCTCATGTTCAAAGTTGGGTTTTTTTTAACCGACTTCCAAAAAAGGAGGAGGTTCTCAATTCGTCTGTATTTTTTTTTCGTTATATAATAACCGTGTATAGAAGACAATACATACTATTGCAGTAACTAGATACCTATATCGGTATTTACAGAGCTTCGTTACACCGCACCGTAAGGTTGAGTAGTACCTAAATACATTTATATATATAAAAATGTTGTGTGCGTTTAAGTATCTATTAAAAACTCAAAATTTACTGAATCGATTGAGCTCAAAATTGGACACGGTATACAATAGGATTCAGAGATGGTTTTAGGCTACTTTATACACTTTTATCGTAACAGCAATAAGAATAAATTAGCTTTAAATAGTGATTTTACCAATAGATGGCGCTGGTCGGTTTTTTTATTATTATATTCTGCCAGCTTCAAAACAAAATATTATAAACAACCTATTTAGAAGGTACCTACCAGATTGATGTTTTTTAAGAGAAGTTTAATTGCGGCCTCCTTGCATTCAGAATAATAAAAGAGGGTACTTACCTAATAAAGAGGTCAGATATGTTTTGCATGTTACTTTTGAACATTTTGGACTTTTGAACTTTGGACTTTTGGACTTTGAACTTTTGGACTATTGGACTATTAGACTTTTGGACTTTTGGACTTTTGGACTTTTGGATTTTTGTACTTTTGGACTTTTGGGCTTTTGGACTTTTGGAGTTTTGGGCTTTTGACCTTTTGACCTTTTTGAGTTGGAGTTTTGGACTTTGGACTCTTGGAGCTTGGAACTTTTGGACTTTGGAGTTTTGGACTTTTATACGTATGTAGTTTTGGACTTTTGGAATTTTGGCGTTTTGGACTATAGACTTTGGACTTTTGAAATTTTGGAGTGTTGGAGATTCGGAGTTTTGGAATTTTGTACTTTTGGAGTTAAGGAGTTTTGGACTTTTGGACTTTTAGAATTTTAGACTTTTAGACTTTGGAGTTTTGAACTTTTGAACTTTGGACTTTTGGACTATCGGACTTTTGGACTTTTGGACTTTCGAACTTTTGGAGTTTTGGAGTTTTGGGCTTTTGGACTTTTGGACTTTTGGAGTTTTGGAGTTTTGGAGTTTTGGAGTTTTGGAGTATTGGAGTTTTGGAGTTTTATAGTTTTGGAATTATGGACTTTTGGAATTTTGGAGTTTTGGAGTTTTGGAGTTTTGGAGTTTTGGAGTTTAGGACTTTTGTACTTTTGGCCTTTTGGACTTTCGGACTTTTGGATTCTTAGAATTTTAGACTTTTAGACTTCGTAGTTTTGGACTTTGGACTTTTGGACTATTGGACTTTGGACTTTTTGACTTTTTGACTTTTGGAATTCTGAAGTTTGAGTTTTGGAATTATGGACTTTTGGAATTTTGGAGTTTTGGAGTTTTGGAGTTTTGGAGTTTTGGAGTTTTAGAGTTTTGGACTTTTGGAGTTTTGGAGTTTTGGAGTTTTGGAGTTTTGGAGTTTTGGAGTTTTATAGTTTTGGAATTATGGACTTTTGGAATTTTGGAGTTTTGGAGTTTTGGAGTTTTGGAGTTTTGGAGTTTTGGAGTTTAGGACTTTTGTACTTTTGGACTTTCGGACTTTTGGATTCTTAGAATTTTAGACTTTTAGACTTCGTAGTTTTGGACTTTGGACTTTTGGACTATTGAACTTTGGACTTTTTGACTTTTTGACTTTGGACTTTTGAACTTTTGAACTTTTGGACTTTTGGACTACTAACTCCTATGTATATTTCATGATATTTCTTTCGAAAAATAAGGTCATGAAGAAGTTTCACTTCTTACGTGTGTGCAATAGTACACGCACACATTATTTTTTAAATGTACCCATTATTTAGTTTGTTACTCATTTCTCATAGGTACATAAAACTACCATAAAAAGTCACAGCGAAGCGTGGCAGGGTACCGCTAGTTATGTATAACTCAATGGTTGGAAATGAGCTTTTTCCTCATACTCTGACTACCAGAGCTGTGCCAGAGCATAATTTGGGCGGGCTTAAATTTTGTAACCAAATTATTTAGATTTCTTCAGTCTTCTTGGGCTCCCATTTTCCGCACTTAGGTCCGCCAGTGGACCCATTGTACTTGAGTGTTGGCTGTCACTCCAGCCAACCCAGCTCCGACCAGAAGCGCAGGATCCTCTTCGGGTCCTCACACGCTTCCCGGAGTGTTGTGGGGCTGCCAAGTATGTTGACTCTGTATTTAGATTTGTAAGACCTTGAAAATATATAACTCAACTTTACCTGTCTATAAAGCAGCGAATAAACTACGGTTATAGATCGTAAAGTATATACGATAGTTACCGGTTTCATTAGTGCCACATTAAGGACTGTAATAAACCTGCAGTAGGTAGTCCGAAACAGTAAACTTCGCATGAAAGTGTTCTATTATCAAATTATGACTCTTGAGTAGGGTTTAAAAATTATTTTTATATTAAACTAGTTGACCCACGCAACTTCTTTTGCGTTACTGTTCGGCTTTTCTTTATAAAAATATGTATCTACCAGATGTACCTACTTATCTATATATATAAAAATATATAAATATGTTGTGTGCGTTGTGTGCTTAAGTAAGTGTTTAAGTACTCGCGTTTAAGACTGAGCTCCAAATTGGACACGATATACAACAGGATTCAGAGATGGTTTTAAGCTACTCTATACACTTTTATCATAACAGCAATAAGAATAAAACAGCTTTAGAAAGTGATTTTACCAATAGATGGCGCTGGTTGTTTTTTTTTTTAAATTATATTCTGACAGCTTCAGAATAAAATATTATAAACAACCTATTAAGAAGGTGCCCACCAGATTGCTGTTTTTAAGAGAAGTTTGATTGCGGCCTCCTTGCATTCAGAATAAAAGAAGAGAGTACCTATACTCTGTTAAAATTAGGTTGATAATTTTGATAGCTCTGAATAGTGCACCCCATAGTGTATGATCGTTAATGAATCTATTCGATTATCATTCCAGTAAAATTTGAAATCGATAGTAACAAAAACGTTTTTATTATCTATATATATAAAAACAAGAACTGACTGACTGACGACGTCCATATTAATTCAGGAGCCACCTTACACCTTTTTAAATTAAATTCACGTAAGGACGTGACGTGAAATGAAAAAAAAATAAAAGCCCTCTCACGACTACGATCTCGGGCATATTTTTTCAGTACATAGTGAACTTGTTCAGTAGAATATACGCAAGCGCCAAATCGTTGTTGAGGAAGAGCCTCTTTTTAAGTGTGGAATCTAACATGGATGCTATGGAATCCTAATTACTAAGACCACAGGATGCCTTACAACTGTCTCGGAAGGATGTCCCGGGGCTCCCGGCAGACTTTGGCGACCACTTAGGCCTGCCTAGGGGGTTCAGGTGCTATCCCACGTCTGGGGAGTTATCTCGGTACTTGGGGAAGAGGAGGAGAGTTGGGTACCTACTATCCGCCACTAAGAGGGGCAAAGAAACACGGCACCGTTATGGCCTGCTTCAGCAAGAACGGCGAGCAGCCAACTCGCCTTTCTCAGGCCGCCGAGTATCCGACTGCGGAACTACGGAAGGATATTTCTCCCCGCTCCCTTCCCGCTGCCGAGGAAGGGCCTTAGGTGAAATGAAACGAGAAATAAATCTAAATTACTATTTTAATTCTTTCAGGGGTTCACAACCTAAATCCTCATCCTCTTCATCACTACCGAACCATCACCAAGGCAAATAATAATTTCTTGCTGTTCACAGATGTTATCAAAGTGAACATCGCGCTCCCTGTCCTCTTCAATAATTTTTTTCGTATGTTCTATGACTTTCCTCCAGTCCTCCGCAGTAACATTATCACACGCATTTTGTAAAAGTGTGAGCATTTTCTTGGCAGTAAATGGTGGAGAAGTATTGTGTTTGGCTGCATGACCTATAAAACATAAATAAATAATATAAATAATAACGTAAATTATCTGTTTTTGTTTTACCAATTGAGGTGCTAGGATAAAGAAAAAAAATACCTTTGATATTAGCGCAAATCAGTTCGATGGCATTGTAGTGGCAGTGATACGGTGGCAATGGCAATCTGAGAACTGTATGGCCACGTTGCTCAGCAATCTCGTCCAAAATGAATATTGGCTTTTTTGGTCTATTTTCTTTAACTAAACAGAGCAGTCTTGTTTTAACATTGTTTCCTTTGCTTCTACTCCTTTGCTTTGGAGCCACGATATCAATTCCAGTTTGTTATTGGCTGATGTTGGAGCTTTGTCTTTTTGCACGGAGTGGTATGGCGCGTTATCCATTATTATAATATGTGGTTCATGTAAATTTTCTAGTAACACCAAAAACCACTCTTTGAATTTCTCAAAATTAATTTCTTCGTGATACTCATTTGTTTTCGTTGATTTGAAGGCTAACAAACAATTAGGTACAAAACCAGTTGCCGATCCTGCATGTGTAATTATAAATCGCTGTCCTTTGCCTTTGGGTACTTTTGAAACAGACAGTGCTGTGTCATCGGTCCATGCTTTCGGCACGATGTGATTGGCATTAAGCCACGTCTCATCGAGAAAAATAACGGAGTCACAATTTGTAATTTTTTTTAGCTTTTCTTAAAAAATCTATGCGTGACAGCATAATATCTGTACGCTCCATAACAATCTTTCTTTTATTCTATTTTTTGAACGAAAATCCAATATTACGCATAATATGGCGCCTATAATATTTATATTTTTTAATAACGTGCTTAATATTTAGGTTAATATTAAAAAACATGCTTTATATTACAAAAAAAACTAGTTGATTCCCACGTAATCATTTTACTTTCATTTAAAATAATATAGTTTAATTCGATTTATTCGATTCATTTGTCTATGGTCAATTGTGCGGTATTCTTGGAAGACGCTTCACTACGATAAGTGGGCGGTACTCCTCTATGTGCTACGGTAATTTTTTGAGGTATTCTTGACATAAACAAATACGGTACTTCATAGGCGTGAGCTATCAAAATTATCATCCTAGTTTTAACAGAGTATAGCTACCTTAATTTATAAATTTTTCATCATATTTATCACACATTTATTTAAAATAATACCTATAACATATCCTGAGCGGAATCTAAATGTTTTATTTGTTATTACCTCTGTTCCAAAGGCCAGTGTGGGCGGTGAAAATGGCTGGCATGCTGCAGCATGACTTTGAGATGGTCCCTGTATGTTTTTTATGTTTTTGTCACAGTATGGGTGGTTTCTTTTCTTTGCCTGAAATTAATAATTAATAATTAAATGCATGAGAATTAGGAATGATACCTAGATTTTTAATTAAATTTTGTTTACTGTGTGAAAGGAAAAATATACACATTGTGCACAGAAAGTTTAATAACCCATGCTACCTGCTTAGTGCTTTGTTTACGTCACGTAAGAAAATGAACGATGGAAATGTATAGGTACATAGATGTTAGTTTTGGCTTCAGTACATACCTAACTATGATACAATGCCGTACAGTTGAAATTTATAAAATGTCTTCCATGTACAGACTCTTGACCCTTTCGCATTTTTATTACATGTAAAACTTGTCAGTTTGGTAAAAATTAAAGGGTTTACAAGATAGATAAAATGTGTAACTGTAAGCTAACATTAAACAATAATTATGTATAATATTCGAGTACAAGGAGAAGGTTACAATGATAAAAAGTTCATCCTTACCGTCTGCAGCATTTTCTGTCATATTGTTATGGGGGCAGCTTGCTTGTTACTCGGCTTCGGCGCGACGCCGGGATGCCTCTGTTTTTCTTTAGAATGGACGCTAAATGGCGGCTGACAGAGGTTATTACTTGTTTGCACGGTGATTTTGAGACATTGATGGTCAGCACGAACACAGCATGATATATAAAACAGGCGTAAAACACATTTATCATTTAAAATTTCACGAAATGCTAACTCAGTGTTCAAAAGTGTGATGTCTGTGTTTTCCATCACTTCACTTGTCAAAACAAATAATACAAAATACAACAAGCAGAGCTGCTCGGCCTGGCGTCGCGTCTAGGAGACGGAAGTGAGTTGGGGTTGCCATCTCTAAAAAAATTAGATTAGTGTTTGGCTACATGCCTTTTTGTGTTTGTTTTTTTTTTCTTTTTTCTCATTATTTATATTTAATTTTATTTATACATTACGTGACGGCAATTTTATTAAATACTTACTATTATTATGAAAACCGTCAGGCCGTCTCTGAAAATCAGCGTTGTATGCGTGCACCACACGCATACAGCATTAAGCTGAGAGACGGCCATTGTTCCACATTAAGCTTAAATTTTGTAAGTTTATTTTTATAATGTTATTTTTTATGTATTAATGTGGAATAAAAACTTTTTCTTTCTTTCTTTCTTCTTTCTTTACCTAATAAAAAGGTCAGATATGTTTTGCATGTTTGAGTTTTGGCGCGTTAAGGAAAATATTATCAGAGTGAATTTATTTTTCTGAAGCGTGCGCACGATGTTTTAAAAACTGAACATTGATCACAGAATAGATTTTTTTTTTCATGTGAAGTTTCTATTGATTTGGATGTTAATTGGATTTTCTGTAAGATTTATAATTTTGGTTACGGCTCAACATTAAACTTTTTTGAAATGTACCCATTCTTTGGGTTGTTATTCATTTCTCATAGGTACATGAAACCACCATAAAAATGTCACAGCGAAGCGTGGCAGGGAACCGCTAGTTATACCTACATATAAACTGTCCTCTTGAATCACTCAATCTACTTCTTAAAATTGCATTAAAATCCGTTGAGTATTTGAAAACATCTAAGGGCTCAAACAAAAAAAGCGTTTTCAGTTTATACTATGTACAGAAAATGTAGGTATCTCTATTTCCCTTGATCACGACATCACGCTTAGCTGGAGCATTTCGCTTTTTTAGGGTTCCGTACCCAAAAGGTAAAAACGGTACACACGGCACAAATGTACAACAAACGTGTTTTTTGCCGATTTTTGTTACGGAACCCTCTCTGCTCAAGTCCAACTGGCTGGCACTTAGCCGGTTTTTTAGGGTTCTGTACTCAAAGGGTAAAGAACGGGTAAAATGTAAGTAGATGTGTTTCGCGTGAAGTCCCGAGTTCTATAAGTATGAGTAATAAGGTATCTATCTCAACTAAAATACGTTAGTTGGCTTGAACGTAACATCAAGATCATTTGTTCCGTTGACACTGTGCAAATTAAATGAATACTTTAGAAGGTATAGCACAATCAAATATTAAGCAACGAAAGTAATTTTTGTCGCCATGATTGAACATTACACGTGTCACATACTGACTTATTTTTCGACTTTCATCGTAAATATTTTTTCTTTAAAAAGTGAACAACGCTTTCATCAGATTTCTTTAGATAGGTGTAATATTTCAAAGATAGCAATTTCATAGGAAATAGTAAAGAAAGAGCCCGTATTTTAGATTTTTCTCCAGTATAAACAATTTACGTACGAACACACAATTCAATTACATGCACCGATGTTGTAAACTTATCGTGTTTATAATGTCATGTCATCATTCTAATGCACTGATCTGTATTATTACCACTATTGTATTATTGTATTATTGTATTATTATTAGTATTGATCTGTATTATTACATTGTGTGGTAATTATACAGATCAGTGTTCTAATGTCATCCATATTCTGAAAAAGAAATTAGACATAGAGTTCTCAAACTCTTGAAAATACATACTGTACCTACCGTAGAGAATCTACATAGAGCAACGCGAACCGTCTAAAGGCGCGCGTTGCTCTATGGTTAACAAACACCATAGAGCAATACTTGTTTTATAATAAATATCTACTGTTATTAGGTAACAAGGGCAACCAGAAGACGCTTGAAATACTCACAGAATATCGAGCAGTTTATTTTCATAGAAAATAAATAATTAAGACAAAATGGACATTTACTGGGACATCTTTCCGAGGGCTCCCAACCGTAGGCTGTTGGGCGTCATGTGAGGTTTAAGGTAGGAGTTCGGCATAGCATCCATGAAAGATTTTCTCTCACGTTAAATAAAAAAAAATAGGAGGGCCCCATGCAACAATCCCTTCGTGCGCGAGTTCGACACGCACTTGGCCGGTTTTTTTTTATATTTGTTCAGTAGGTACGAAATTTTCCAGGACAATCAGTTTGACTTTGGGGTAGGTACGTTGAGAGTCCTCTCTTTGAGGAATAAACTCCATCAAAGAGCCAATGTAGACTAGCTCGCAGACCATTTCTTGCCAGTCGTAAAGTACCAGTATAGATGCCTTCGGGCCATAGACCATTTAGCTACTACCTAAACTCCATAAAGATGAATCAATTCGAAAAATCGTTGTAACAAAAGTGGTCGTCGAATGGCGGGATTTCATGCTGAGAAATTTGAGAGACCCAGCAGTGGTCTGCGATAGAACGAGGTTCTTAAAATATGGAATAATACAGATGTATAAGTAGCACAGTTTTGTGTTGATGTAAAACACTAGGAAGTATGTTCCAAGGCTGAATCAATGATTTGCTGTTTGCAAATTGACTGGTAATAAACTTATTTATTTTTTTGCATGTTTCATGTGCTCAAAATATTATGTTAAAACTACTCATAAGTGACCATCATCTTCTAGGTACTACTCGCATGGCGTGCGGTAAATCATGTTATTATGACAATTTCATCAATGATACAATATTAATGTGTCTCGACATCCAATATTTTTCAAAATTGCCTGTTTCACGAACAAATTATAGTATCATTCAACCGTAGTCAAAAAGAATGAGAATGTCAAAGATACACAGTACAAAAAAAAAGATCTGGGATCCTTATTTCAATTAAGCCCAAATGATTGTTTATTTCTACCTGTTTTGAAGCAACTAGCTCGGAGCTATCTTATTTCACGGAGGTTATTACACAACTGACCCTAATATTATTGAGCCCCATACTCCTATTCTTAATCATTTGTTAGACCACACACTAATAGGTAATTTTCTTCCAGTACCTACTTATTGCTAGGGAGCTAGGGAGGTGCCTAAATTACCTATAGGTAATAACAGTATCATCTTTGTTACTTGTGAAATATTCATAGACTATGATTCTTTGGGGATTTGGTCTTTTTATTTCTTACAACTAACTGTTCCCCGCGGCTTCGTCCACGTAGAAGTCGTTATCGCGTTAAATCATTACCTTCTTTTTGCGTACCTAGTCGGTTAAAAAGTCAGGGACTCAAACTATCTCTATACGAAATTTCAAATAATAGAGAGAAAAGACAGACAGAGATACTTTCGCATTTATAATATTAGTAGGGAGTAGGGATGAACATTTCGTGTCATGTTGTTGGTCCGCATTAACCTCGTAAACAACTGAATCTATTTTAATACTACAGAGTTTGCACACTGTGAGCAGTTTATCCGACTTGAGAGATTTCAAAAAATCTTAATGACGCAAATGAAGTTGCATGGTTCAGTTAGTAAGAGTAAATTATTTCCCTTCTGTACCTGTACTTAATATTACTTTTTTCGTTCTAAATTGATCCAATTTTCTCGAACAAAACCTAAGTTGAAATTACTTCCATATTCCTAGCACAACAGAAACTGAATTCCTTCAGCTCACCTCTGACCTTTTCTTTATTCGAAACGTCGATCATACTAATTAGCCAGCGAGCTCTTGTATTCTTGTTTGGTAATTCAATGTTAATGAGCGGAATATTGATTTTGTACTTAACTCTACCTTTTCGTGCAAATTGTGGTCTGTGTGTTTTGGTTATTATGTTGGGAGGCCAGTCTTTATCATGAGATTCGAAGCGTGGAATGCATAGGGTCTTAATTCAATTAAGTTCCATATTATCCGCTGCAAGAGGGTTTTGTACCTAGATTGAAAGAGTAAAAGGTAATTTAACCACCTTACTCGCCCAACCCAAGATTTACCTTGAATCCGGATCGCGGTGGTTGATAGCTGAATCTGAGAACTATTATTTTTTTATTGGCATAATTGTAACACTTATCTCTATGTTGCACAGATATTAAATATACATACATAGGTACTATCGAGCTCATAATTGCAATAGCACAACAACGCTCACTATGGTGTGGCGTGCGTTCGGGCTGGTTTTGCGTTTACATATATGTGTGTGTGTGTGTAATTACAAATAGTGTTTTCAATGCTACCATACAGAAAAATATGATTAGTTCGTGCTAGACAAAGATAACGATATAATAATGTATTCGTTTTAATAACTGTATTATTCTTTACAACTGCTGTGAGTCATTAATACTAATACGGTAATTTAACCCTTTATTCGGTTTAAGTCAGACAACCTAGTAAATTAACTGATAGCTAAGTGGCTGAAGCAAGATACTATTAATACACAGTGATTAGAGATATTCGTGGTTTGATTCTAGCTTATAACGATTTTTTTTATATTTAAAACAAAAATATAATTTTAAATATTGATAAAGTAATTTTGCCTGAAGTTTGTGTTATTCTACATAATAAACATATTTTATTAATCAACCTGATCATTATTTATAAATGAAACACAAAAAGTGTTTTTGCAAGATCGTAGGATTCGAACCATCAACCTTTGCATTTCCATTCCATACTAGAACCCCCCGGCCAGGAGTTGCTTAAGTAGTAACAAACGAAATTATCGATAATATTCCTATGGAAGAACAATTTATATACGAGTCTGTGTGTGTAAATTGTCTTAAAAGAAAAAGGTGACAAGTAGCGCTAGAATGTTGACGCCATAGTTACGTAGGATTGCTACTGCACTTATGAGCTCGATAGCACATTAAAAGATCTACTAAATAATCACTTATTACTTGCTTAACACCATAGAGCAGATTGTAATGCAGAAAGGATGGAGCAGATTCTTAGCGTCTTGCTAGCGCAGGGCCTGCCCAGAAGCTATTGCATCAAGTTCGTGTCTTGTTGCACCTTTGATATCTACTCGTAGACAATGTTTAATATGTACTACTTGTTTGTATTTGTCAACAGATAAGGGTACCAAAATGTCATCACCATCCAAACTACGGTCCAGAAGACAAACCAAGTGTCTGCGAATTTTACACAAGCGATTGCCCATAGTAACATGGCTACCGGAGTACAATTCAGAGAAGGCGGTTGCAGATTTGATAGCGGGAATCACTGTAGGACTTACTGTTATACCACAAGCCTTAGCATACGCCACTTTAGCAGGATTAAGTCCTCAGGTAATTTATGTATTAATGTTGATTTAAAATTTAAAAAAAAGTTAGTTAGCGTCAATTGCTACTGAACAGAGAACATAAGAAATATTTTTGTGAACCTGGAACAAGGTTAAATGACTGTTTGAAAATGATCAGAGGGGCAAGTGCGAGTTTCGGTGAGCACCTGTCGACATTCACGAACGAGCGCGTTATCACCGATTTGTATGGGATCGAGACAAGTTCCCGCGTTTACAGCTAGATGGCGGGGTCTCGATTCCAAACGAATTGGTGAGCCGTGAATGTCGACAAGCTCACGCAAAAACTCGCACTTGCCCCTCAGCTCCTTTGTAGTTTACGACGAGTATTTGTGCCCTTTTTGTTCTATTCCAAAACTATACAATTTGCATTTACCTATCGAACTCTGACACAGGTCTGTGATGAGAGAAAAAAGAGATCGAGAAATAAGGCTGTATAAGATAATTAGACAGTATTTTTTTTTTTAAATTTCAATCACTCGGACGGAAGTCAGAAAAAAAATTGTTATGCCCGGTTTTAACATCCATAATACTAACCTACGTAAAATATTCATACAGACTTTTTTTTTTTAAGGATGGTCTATACTCTTCTTTTATGGGATGTTTCGTCTACATAGTGTTTGGCTCCTGTAAAGACATTACCTTGGGCCCAACAGCGCTGTTGGCCCTTATGACATATCAACAAATACAAGGAAGAAATGCTGACTATGCTGTGTTACTATGCTTTTTGTCAGGCGTAGTCCAACTTGTTATGGGAATTTTGCATTTAGGTAAGCTTCTCTTTTTAATAGCCCTTTTAGCTAATATTCTCTGCTACCGAGTTACTATGCCAAGCATTTGGCTTAATGATTCATCTAGGGATCTGACTTCAAAAGTTATTCTTTCTGTGATAATGCAGCCGAATATTGGATGCATCAACACTATGGTTTATATTAAACTAGAGACGCGTTGTCTCTCGACATTCGACAGTACCTAATTCATTGAAGAAAGCCATCTACTTCTTTATAAACCGTTTACTAAGTAACCAAATTTCAGAATTGTAACATTAGTTCGATATCAACCTACAGTACAAACAGGCAGTACTCTGTCTGCGTACGACTTATCATAGATAGGTTCATTAGACAACTGAAAGATGACTGACTTAAAGATTTCCTGAAATATGGGGTCCGTATGACGCTAAATTGATCTAGATCTCAGGAGGACTCATGAGGTCTAATGAATTAACGTTATGAACAAAAGTAACTTCAGTTACTGAACTAAAAATGCTTTAGACCAAAAACACGATTACTGATAAAATGAACGCAATGGTTTTTTTTTGTTTAATTCAATTTCGTGAAATTTTAAGCTGGGTCTCATGAGTTTGGAGTTAGTTTTATAATATACTAATTTATCAGAAAGACAGTAGTACAATCTTAATTTGCACTGGACCACTTTTTTCCTATTGATTATAGCTATTTAATAGTTAATTTATTTCGTTAGAAACGCACCAAAACCGATCGCATCTCTCCCTTTCCTGCACGCTAAAGTGTATAATCTTCTATCTTGTTTCAACCGATTGGAGTCATACGGACTCTTAATAGCGAACCAACCTAAACCAACTGAGTACTGCTAGTGTGTCAATATTGTCAATGTGACTGAATTTTCTTGGGTAGTAATTCAAAGTATCCAATTAATTACCTATCAATAAAACTGCAGATCGGTAGTTATGTTTACGTTTTAATTCGAACCAATAATTTCCTGCAATAAGTAACAAAGACCTTGACTATTGCGTTTAAAAGTGAGAGCATGCTGTTAAATAAGAACTGGTATTCATAGGTCTCGTCAAATACGTCTGTAATACATTACGAAATATATCAATCAATCAATCAAATCAGACTATAACAGTCCACTGCAAGATGTAGGCAACGGTTTTGCCTTGATAAATCAACTGCAAATAGCGATCATTACCGAAATTATTAAAAATGCGAATCGGTTGAGTACGTTCAACCTACATTTTTTTTGCAAACATCAGTATGCAGTGCATACTGATATGCACGTATGCTACCTTAGTAGTAAACCGGCCGAATGCGAGTAGGGCTCGGGCACGAAAGGTTCCGTACCTAAAAATGGCAAAGAAAAAGTAAGTTGTATGGGGGCCCCTTGAATAATATTTTTTTTTAAATTTGATGTTTTCTATCATGGTTCATGTGATACAGCCTCCTGACACACAGACAGACTGACAGTGGAATCTCAGTGAAAAGGTCCCGTTTTTAGGGTTCCTTAGCCAAATGGCAAAAACGGAACTCATATAGATTCGTCATATCTGTCTGTCTGTCCGTCCGTAAGTCGCAGCCACTTTTCTTCGACACTATAGGGTCTATGCTGTTGAAACTTGGTAAGTACATGTTTTCTGTAAACCGCATTATGAACTAATAATTATATAGTAATAATAAAAAAACATTAAATTTCATAAACATAAACCTTATGCTGCTACGGAACCCTTCATGGGTGAGTCCGACTCGCACTTGGCCGGATTTTATCGTTTGGGTGTGGAACCCTAAAAAGGACATGAAATTTTAATCGCACATCCACTGTGGTCTCTGCGACTGACAGCAACGGAAACACCTACACGCTCCACGGCCGCCGCATGAATTCCAGCTGATACGACAAATTATATTAAAATTACATAAAATCGTTTCTATAATTGATGAATATTTTTGTGTGTTGTGCATTGCTTCAAAAATAGCTTGCCAGTATTATGAGTAAAGGATTGATGCAACACCTCAATTTCTTTAGGCTGATCTTTCCTTTCGTTTCGAAAATTTGCCCCATTAGGTATCGATCATGCTCACAAGCAATAGCATTCGAATCACTGACAATAATTATTTTACTCCCATAAGTATATCACTTTATTTTGTCAATCAAGCAAATCAGCTTATCTTCCGAGAGCTGGCACGAATTTTTGGGTAGGTATTTGAGGCAAGCTGAAAACTTGTCAAATACCTCTCCTATTATATCCCAACTCGGAATTGCAGACCTGGCTGGTGAGTACCGGGGCTAAATCAACCCCTAAATTTTTAAAAATATTATTTTTTTTTCCCAAAAAATATATTTGAGGCACTACGCAATTTGTATATGTCGTAGTGTAATACTTAATGAATACGAAAAAAAATAAGCCAGATAATTTAATCGGGGTTTTAACATTGCCAGACGCGTGCAAAAATATTTTGCAAACAATTATAAAAAATGTTTTTGAGGCAGCTTGAAATTTTAATTGAGCGTTATTTATAAGTAAAAAATAAGATTACCAAAAAGACAGATCATTTCGGTGGGGCTTTCTACCTGCCAGGTGATCAAACAAATAATGAATGGGTACGAGCCTGTAGTGCTATAGACAAGCTGGAGTGTGAGAGAGCGCATATTGCCGCGTTACTATTAGCTCTGGCGAAGCCACGTGCGACCCATGAGGTTTCTAGTTAAAATTTCGGAGTTAAAAATATTAAATTATCTGAATTTCTACTAAAAACATTTTGCATAAAAGAGATTGTATTGATTTATGGACGTTACGTATTAAAAAAAGCAATAATTAAAATAAAAAATCGCAAAACCAGGTTTATAAAAATATAATAACTCTCCAGTAGTACAATTATTTCAAGTATAAAATAAAATTGAAATAAATTCTATTCATTTATTAATATTTTAGAGATATTGAGTTAATATAAATGTAGGAACCTACTTATAATTTGGTCAAACTAATTTTATTCTATATTTTATACAACCCGTTCTATTTTATTCATCTTTTAATTTTTTAAATGTTTAAAATTACATAATTAAACATATTTCGGAATAGGAATAATAATAAATCATATATTATATATTACTAGTATATATTATTATTATATATTATTAGTATTATAATGTGCTCTCTTGTTTGCTTAGTCAGGTGAACGTCTGAGACACAGGATTAACATCCTAGTTCAGACAAGGATCTGATAATACACTGTAACAACTTCTTGCCGTAGCTGATAGGTATTCCATTACTTTAGTCAAGTGTAAGTTAAACCATGAATTGTAAGATATTAACGATTGTACTGCTTTTATTACTTTGATATAGAAAAAGAAAATATTATATGTGCCTACAATGACTGAATAACTGTAATCCTAATATTTTAAGTGATATCTGTATTGTTTTTGATGAAATAAATTTAAACCTGATGGGTTATTGTAAGTCACGTGGCCTCGCCAGAGCCAATAGTAACGCGGCAAGCAAGAACGAAGACAGCTGTCGTTATGCGCTCTCTCTCTCACACTACAGCTTGTCTATAGCACTACAGGCCATTATACCCATTCATTATTTGTTTGATCACCTGGCAGGTAGAAAGCCCCACCGAAAAGATCTGTCTTTTTGGGAATCTTATTTTTTACTTATAAATAACGCTCCATTAAAATTTCAAGCTGCCTCAAAAACATTTTTTATAATTTTTTGCAAAATATTTTTGCACGCGTCTGGCAATGTTAAAACCCCGATTAAATTATCTGGCTTATTTTTTTTCGTATTCATTAAGTATAACACTGCAACATATATAAATTGCGTAGTGCCTCAAATATATTTTTTGGAAAAAAAAAATAATATTTTTAAAAATTTAGGGGTTGATTTAGCCCCGCTACTCACCAGCCAGGTCTGCAATTCCCAGTTGGGATATAGTAGGAGAGGTATCTGACAAGTTTTCAGCTTGCCTCAAATACCTACCCAAAAATTCGTGCCAGCTCTCGGACTATTATTGCACAAATCACGCCAAAATACACGGTCCTACGCCTTTCGCGTTCAGTCCTTCCCTGCGACCTTTTCCAGTTTGTCAGTCCATCTAGTATCATCTTGAATAATTATAACTACTTATTTTATACTACCCTCAACTTTGCGTGCATCAACTCTAATTAAAAACCTGTGTTACTATGTTACCCTAGAGTCTAGCTAGAGGAGTTGCAAAATTAATGAAGTCTATAGATAAAATATTTAAAGCAATAAGTATGCTGACTTTTTATTTTATTTATTGGTTTTGTACACACAATTAAGAACAAAAGAAATCATATGGAATATTGTACAAGGCACTACTTATTTCTAATGAAATCTCTTCCAGTAGGCCTGAGAGAGGAGATGTGAATGAGAGACAAAGTAAATAAGTGTGTGCAGAATAATAAACATACATAAACCTTAAATAGCATACATACAGACTTTTTCATATTTTATTATAAAGTGTAAAAAGACAGCTTATCCTGTCTGAGCCAAGTTGTCTTTTTTCACTTTATAATAAACGATTATAATGAATTCTGTTGAAAACTAGTTTCAGCGGTAACAAAATTTTAATAATAACACAAATCCTCTGTAGACTGTTATCATAGATCGGTCACATTGTTTAATTAAGTTACGTAGAAACCAAAATATCCCAGTACACGGTTTTATTCATATTTACATTGTCCTTCGCACATTACACAATACAAACGATAAATTGTTTTCGACGGGCGAATGGCTGGTGTGCCGGCAGCCGGCTCTCAATAATATTCCCTTTGTTATCTCTAAATTGAAACTGCTTCAATTTTGTATTAAGCATTATTATATTTACCATACGTTCATAAATTTATACAGTTTGTTCTTGCTACGAATTTTATTCAAGTTCTAACTGAAGTTTTTTTTAAGTAGATAGCTGATTCTACCGCACTCCGTCGTTCTAAATCAAATTACACACACGCTACTTAGTAGTATTTTGAATTATGAAAGCGATCAAATATCTAGTAAAATATAACTTTGTAATGTGTGAACATTTCTAAAGAAATAAACATAGGTACCTACATGTGCAAAACAAGGAGCATTGAGTTTCATCACGGATAATTAATAACTGAAAAGAAAAGTGCACATTTAATAGTAGATTGTTAACCGAGGGTGGAAAGAATCAATTCCCGAGGTATTTAGACGCCCGAGTGCAGCGAGGGCGGCTATAGTCCGAGTCGGAATTGATTCTTTTACCCGAGTTAAACACTCTACTTTTCATTTCAAATACGAGGAAAATAAAACTAATAATAAGATTCAAATCTTACCATAAAAGATTATTACCAATTGTTTTGAATTCCGTTACAGATAAATAACAACTACATTATGTCGACTTTTTAAATTTTAAATATGGAACTCACCGCGTACCTAATTGTTGCAGAGATTCCGGCCCCATACCGTACAATATTATTGACTCAATAATATTGCCAAAATATTTATTTCCATCCGAATATAGTCTGTTCAAACCTCAATATTACCCATACACGGTCAATTTATTGCTATATTGATGGCCGAAAGAAATTTTCGCTAAGTTCACACTGGCTGTTTGGAAAGTCGCCTGGCCGCAGCATTTTTTTATTTTTTTTTTTCACACAAATCTCTTCACTATCACAGCTGACCTGTCAGCAGTTCTATTTTTAAAGTTCATTCCGGCCCTTGGGTGGGAAGTAATTTGTATGAGTTTTTCCCTCCCTAGGGAGGGAAACAGCATTTTCCACCCAATAGTCAGATCAAGAAAACACTATTTTCCGAGTATGAGAAATGAAAAATAATTTGCATAGATTCTGTAATATGAAATGAAGTCCATTTTAGATGTTTTAAAAAACGTCTCTATTTTATAATGGGGTAAGAACACAAAAAAGGTACTATAATAATAGATATTAAATACATAATTACCTATCTCACTTTTGTAATTGCTGTTGCATGTTACTGTAACTGAGGACTTTAATTGGCTGTCTGATTCTACAAAAATAACACTAAGTAATAAAGTAAGTTGGGATTTCCCACAAAGCAACGTTTATGTGTGTAGTAATTGGAAAATTATATTTGTTCACAAACAGTAAATTTGTCAGCGGCAACACAAATTCTTACAAAAAAATTCGAGACTACTCCTCTACTGTGAAATCTATTGATATGAGTATTACCGTGCATTCTAAAGTCAATGAACCATTTCATTTACTATAATACCAATAAAGAACTTCTTACAGTGTGAACATGCCCTAAGCATGTTCAAAACTTATCTAACAATCATTATCCAATTTCTATTCAGATCTGAATACGGGGTCCGTTTCATTATTCAGTAGGTACCGTTCGGTTAATTTAATCGCTTTCTAATCCCAACGCACCAGAGTTCCCTTTTGATATTAAAATTTTAACATGATATTGTCCTGAGTCTGACATTCTAATTTATTTTATGTTCTAGTTATAAAATGAGCAAATATTTTTTTATAAAATGGGAAGTGTCTCCATTTCCAGGCCCCTTTTTTATTGTGTACTAGCGGACGTCACGCGGTTTCACCCGCGTAGTTCCCGTCCCCGTGGGAATACAGAAATAAAATATAGCCTATGTTCACCGCAAAGAGTGTAGCTTCCCAACAGTGAAAGAATTTTTTAAATCGGTCCAGTAGTTCCGGAGCCTATTCGTTACAAACAAACAAACAAACAAACAAAAAAACAAATCTTTCCTCTTTATAATATTAGTATAGAGTATAGACTAGCTGAAACTTATTGTGTACTAAATTCGCTCGCGTGAGATTTTGTTCCCATTCGTGTTTTGATTGTTTGTTTGTATCAAATAGGCTCTGTAACTTACTGGACCGATTTGAAAAATACTTTCACTGTTGAGAAACTACACTCTTTGCAGTGAACAAAGGATATACATATTTAATTCCCGTATTCCCACCGGAACGGGAACTATGCGCAGGGCCTGATTTAGGGTTCCGCGCGCCCTAAGCTAGCTATGAATATGCGCCCCCAGCTGCAACTAATTCAAGTGCTACCTACAAAAGAGATTACGTAAGCTGATCCTACGATTCTAATCGTTATTCTTTGTTAATTTGAAAATAAAAATATAAAACTCGATCCTGAGACTTCTTATGAAGTTATGACTTGCTGCATCAGCCAGTAAAAATGACACGATACCTCGGTACATCCAGTTTCCGATAAATCGAACCAGTGAATCTTAGTGAAATCCCTTCATAACTCAGGAAGTGAGCTGATGAATGCAAAATTTATAGCTAAGAACGGCTCGAAAGCCGATGTGCTGGGGATGGCCCCGGTACATGGGCTTTCGAGCATAGTAAACCGCAAAATTGGAGATCATCTCATCATCTGTTGGGTTGCTACGAAGCTACGATGCCACAGACAGACACACATACACAGGTCAAACTTAAAACACTTCTCGTTTTTCGGCGGGGTTAATTAAATCGTCAGTAATATTGTTGCGATGGTGCCTTTCCAGCCACTCCTCCATGACCGGTTTCACCGTCTCAAAAGTACCGTCTCACACTTTTTGTATACCACCAAAGTGGCAGTCATGCATACGACCCACCAGATGTACCGGTGGTCACGCACAAAGAGGCAAAGTCTCTCCTGTCGCGAAGAGGTTCCACACCACCTGCAAGCATGGGATCGTTGACCACTTCATGGCTCGCCTCTGCACCGAAGAATTCAGTCAATTCATTCTGATATTCTGGTGCCCCCGCCCAGCAGTGGCAGCTGTACTCCATGTGCGGCCGCATTTGCGACTTAAACAGAAGCAGTGTTTGTGCCGCAGTAAGTACCGCCGCGCCCTGTTGAGCACACCGAGCGGCTTGGACGCCAGCATGGCCTTATTCTCCAAATCACTTCGGAACTGAACGTCACTGGATATGTCAACACCAAGGATTATTATTATTATTCGAAGGAGAGTGGCTTTTCTAGCCCTTAAAGCTAGTCTCACTGCGACCATTACTGATCTATTGTGATCGCCACTGCTTACAGTTCTTGGCTGAGTCCTGCAAATTCCAGGAATTGCAGTGTCTTCATAGCCCCGATTCGTTTGATCTCACTTGGATCCAATATGTGGCCTCCAAGTAGAAAATTGCGACTGCGCATCAAAGCTGGGCATTCTGTCAGGATGTGCACAGGTGTTTCATCGGCCTCTAAACACAGCCTACACTGTCGTGTGTCACTAATCCCCAGATTGTGCATGTGTTTGTTCAACCCACAATGCCCAGTAAGTGCCCTAACCAGGATGCGCAAGTTATTCCTGCTCAACGCCAAGATTTCCGAGGAAGTCTTTTTGCGAAAGGCAGGAATTAGTTTCTTTGAGTGTTCCATTCCTGGGGTATTCCTCCAGAGTTGGATAGCTGCAAAGAGACAGTAGGTGTCCAGGGTGAGCTTAACAAGACCCTTTGGTATGCCGCAGATCGGTTCTGGACCAAAGCTCTTCTGCTCGGCTCCTGCTTTTGCGAGTTCGTCGGCAATCTCATTGCCTTCGTGCCCCGCATGACCTGGCACCCATCTTAAAATCACCCTGTTCTTCTCTCCCAGGGTGTTTAGTAATTGCATGCAATTTTCGGCCAGTCTCGAGGTGAGAACATCCGAGGCTTGATCCTTGACTATCTGAATGTATATAGATAGTTTTGTTAAGGTAGTTGCTTTGCAGATTCATTGCTGCACATTCAATGATGGCGCAAACCTCTGCCTGGAATATGGAGGAGTACCTTCCAAGATTGACACTCAGTCTTCTTTTTGGTTCCTCCCCATAAACTCCGCATCCTACCTTAGAACCGGATTTTGATCCATCTGTGTACCATCTGAGACTGCCTGGTTTCCAGGTAATATTACCCTCGTTCCAGTCTTCTCTAGATGGAATTTCCACTGAATATAGTTTCTGTGTATGAATTTTTGGGTGCATTGTGTCCATTGGCATGCCCAAAACTGGGATATCATTAACAGCGTCCTGTAAAGATCTCACGTTTTGTGAGAGCCATGCCACCTTCTCCGAGCTGCAGACCCTGTGCATGCTGGCCTTTGCCTCTCTCTCCAAATAGATATGTAATGGAGGAAGGTTTAGCAGTGCCTCTAGTGCCCTGATCGGCGATGTTGACATGACCCCTGTTGTGATAATGCAAGCCGCCCTTTGTAGGCTGCTAAGCTTTGTGATTATTGTTTTCTGCTCCAGTTTTCTCCACCATACCACTGAGGCGTAGGACACCATCGGCCTCACAATGGCCTTATAGAGCCAGAGGATTATATGGGGTTTTAGTCTCCATCTCCCTCCTGCTAGCCTGTTGCAGATCATCAGGGCAGATTTCGCCTTCTGTACGATACCGTCCACATGCGTGTTCCAAGTTAGTTTGTGGTCGAGCGTGACCCCTAGGTATTTGACTTCACATGTGAACGGAATAATTTTTCCATTTAGTGCCAAGGGCTTTAGGTTTTCTAGCCTTGTCTTCCTTGTAAATGGAATTATGTTGGTTTTATCAGCATTGATACTGAGTTCATTGTCCTTACACCACTGGTTAATTGTGTTGAGGGCCCTCTGCACTTGATATGATAACATATCTTGGCAGGTTCCCCGCACCGTTACCACAAGGTCATCAGCGTATCCTTGGGCATCGATGCGTAGTCCTGCCAGTTTATACAGAAGGCCGTCCACCGCCAGAGTCCACAGCAGAGGAGACAAAACACCTCCCTGTGGGCATCCTCTGACAGTTGCCAATTCCAGTGTGTAATTGTGTAGTTCAAGATGAACTATTCTTTTAGAGAGCATTTCATTTACCCATCTAACCGTTGTAGAGTCTACTTCTTTTTCACGCAGTCCTCTAATCAATGTACCAGTGGGCGTATTATCAAACGCACCCTGTATGTCAAGAAATGCTGCAACAGCAATTTCTTTATCATCCAGCGCCTTTTCCAGTCTATCTACTAGACATAGCAGGGCTGTTTCCGTAGATCTGCCTCTGCGATAGGCATGCTGGCTATAGTGGATGGGCTTGTCCTTAAGATAGCCCTCCCTGATGTGATTGTCTAATACCTTCTCCATAGTTTTCAGTAGAAACGAGGATAGGCTAATGGGTCTGTAGGATTTCACCTCAGTGTAGTCCTTCTTCCCAGCCTTAGGTATAAATTGAACTTTTACGTAGTTCCATGGTTCTGGCAGATATCCCCAGGCAAAGCTAGCTCTGAAGATCCTGACCAGATGAGGAATTAGGATATTTGCACCACGCTGCAGTAAGAGCGGTGTTATCCCATCTAATCCACCTGTTTTATTAGGTTTAAATGAGTTGATGGCCCATCTCACCTTACCAGGTCTGATCACAGTAGCTGCCCTTCTCCAGTCCTCATTATGGGGTCTGGAGAGATTGGGCGCGTCTGAGGGCAGTTGCACCTCGTGAGCTCCTGGAAAGTGAGTAAGGGCCAGCAATTCTAGTGTTTCCTTTTCATCTACCGTAAAGGATCCGCTTGGCTTTTTCAAAAGACCAATTTGGTTAGTTCTGGCTTTGGCAATTAACTTGTGGAGTCTTGCACTTTGAGGCGTGTTGTTAATTTCCCCACAGAACTTTCTCCATGATGCCCTTTTAGCCTTCCTAATTTCCTTGCTGTAGTCATTTAGAGCTTGTCTGTATGAGTCCCATTCTCCGGTCCTCTTAGCCCTATTGAAAAGCTTCCGTGTTTTGGTTCGGAGTTTCATCAGCTCAGAGTTCCACCACGGCACTTGTCGTTTTGAAGTTTTTGTTTTTAGTGGACAATTACTTTCAAAGGCCCTTGTTATGCCCCTGGAGAAAATGTTCGCAGCTACTTCAATACATTCTTTGGATCTGATACTTTTTGGCATTGATTCTAGTTCTCGATCTAGAGAGCTGCAATAGCCCTCCCAGTCAGTGCACCTAGGATCCCTAAAAGTTTGTGTTACATTGCGTAATTCTGTTGTCAGTCCGAAGATTATGTGCCTATGATCTGACAAAGAGGTTTCCCTACTAACTTCCCAGTTTACAATTAGTCTAGCTAGGTTTTTAGTAGCGAATGTTAAATCTAATACTTCCTGTCTTGTCCTGGTCACAAAGGTTGGCTCACATCCTTTGTTCAGGATTTCAAGACAGTTAGTAAGAAAAAATCAAAAAGTAACTCACCTCTTTCGTTGATGTCCGTGCTTCCCCAGCTTGAGTGGTGGGCATTGGCGTCACAGCCCACCAGTAGCTCCGCCTTGTGCTTCCGGGCATATTCCACTACTGCTCTTAGTTCTTCTGAGGGGTCCTTCTTCTCCCCAGGGAGGTAAGCCGAGCAAACGATTACATTCGCTCTCTGCCATCCCTGAAGGTTTACATACGCTGCCACCAGGTCATCCGTGCACAACTCTGGGACAGGTAGAAATTCAACATCCTTGTTGAAAACGATACATGATCTAGGCCTTGTTCCGCCAGTGTTGTATAAAACATTACCGGCTGAGTCCAGGCCTTGTATAGTACCTTCGCGGATCCAAGGCTCCTGTAAAAGGGCGAGGTCAGCCCTTTGGTTTGCCAGTTGGGCTTCCAAAACGCCTGTAGCTGCGGTCGCGTGATGTAGGTTGGCCTGCAGTATCCTCGCCCGTGCGCCTGTGGTGTCCGCCATTTATTTGGCGCGCTTAACCGGTGGGGCCGTCACCTTCCTCTCCGGTGCCAGTGACATCTGACTGCCATCTGCAACCGTTGATGAGCTTTCGGCCCTACCGCCCGCCAATCCACCTCTGCTACCTCCGCCCCTGCCTCCCCGGCCGCGCACTCCCCTCCCTCCACGAACTTTCGCTCCTTGAGGTCTAGGGAATGCTGCAACCAGCGGGACAACGGCCTCCTCTCTAGAGGTAGAGGGTACTGGTTCAGGAGTCGGGGCGGTTATACCTTCCCCTTTTACCTTAATAAGGATCCTCCTGAAACCTATGTTGGCCTCAAAACCTTCAGCCCTTAGGTACTCAACAGAGGGGTCGTCGATGGCTATGGTTACCAACCTGCCACCACTTTCCTCTCTTTGGTTGAGCACCCTCCAAGCTGAGGTGTTGAGCCCGTTGTTTTGCCTCTTGAGTAAAGCAAAGGCTTCCTCTATCGAGGCCGCCTCTGTAAGAGGAATGTAAATGAAGGCCGTGGCTTGCTTGGGCAAATCCGCCTCCGGAATTATGGAGAGGTTCACCTGCGGCCACGGCTTCAGTTTTGGTACTTCCCTCACAAGCCAGTCTTGACTGTACTGGTCCTTGCAGGTTACCAGTACCCAGCCTGTCTTGTGGGAGAAGTTTGTAAAACTTGGTGCTTTGCCGTCCGACTCCTCTGGCGCTAATAAAGCAAGGATCAGATGTCGGTGCACCAAGTTCATCTGATCTTCACTCATGGGTTCCGAATTCCGGATTCCCACTCGTGAAGATCCTACCACTTCTCTGAAACTGGGGGGTCTTCCGACGCCCACAGTCCCAGATAGTTTGGGGGCCTTCTTCGGATTTCCCCCGGGGGATTCACCCTCGGATCGCCCCCTTTTGAGGGAGGGCTTTACCGAGGCCGGCGGCTCCATGGGAAGTTCGTTCCAGGGCTTGACACACAATTCGCGGGCCTGCTCTTTGGCCAGCCCCGATTCTGCGACAAGCTTCCGGTACCTCTTCTTGGCAGCCCCCGAAATTCGTCTTCTTTTCGCAGTCTTGGAAGTTACATTGGGTACTACGGAGCTGCTCGAGGCACCTCCGTCGGCCACAATCTCCTCCCTCGACTGCGAGCTCTGCTCTGGTTCGGAGTCCTTTTCAGGCCTTCTCACCAGCGCAACATCCTCGTTCTGGATTTCGTCCAGAGCCTTTTTTAATGTTTTTAAGTTTGTTTGGTCCATTCAGGTCCCACGAGAAGCTAGGGAAAAAACGGTCACAGTCAACAGAGCCCCGCTTGCTGCCTAAAGGGCTTAAATACATCGTGATTCGCCCCGGTTTCACGAGACACCGTTCATGGCTGGGCACGCCCCCAGTCACGCATCCATCGGCACGGTTGTACACACCATATGTGGGTTGGCTTGTTGGGGATAGGAGAGGATATGGGATTTGGATAGGTACAGGGATTGAGAGAGTCGACCGAAGGTTTTTGCTACGTCTGTATCAGACCTATACAGGCCAAAAGTAGGCGACAACCTCGAACAGGCTAGTCCTTCAGTCTTGCCATAGGGATCATCACGACCTGCGCTACCCCTATGACCAATCGTCAGACAGATCATCGGACAGATGATCTGAATAGGTGTAGCCCCATCCCACTGCTGATTACTTAGCCTAGGAGGGTTTTCACCTTTCCTAGAGTGGAATGGCCCTACCCCCGCCCAACACCAAGGATACCTAGACTATCAGAGATGGCGAGAGTTGTGCCCTGAAATTGTGACGGTACAGTAAATTGGGTTTTCTTTGCGATGAATACACAAACTTGTGTCTTAGTAGGGTTAAATTGAACAAGATTTTGTTTTCCCCAATCGGACACTCTAGTGAGAGTAGTCTCGATTTCAAACACAAGCTTGTTCAAAGCTTTCTTCCACTGCAGCCCGAGAGATACCGGTGCGGCCCGTGTAACAAGTGTCGCCCGTACTATCGTCCGCATAACAATGAATGCCGTCAATAGACAACATCTCATTGATATGCAGCAGAAACAGAGTGGGGGACAACACTGAGCCTTGTGGTACTCCAGCGTTTATGGCCATGCATTCAGAACCTATGGTTCTACCGGCCAAAAAGCTGGACACCCATTCACTTTGGTTCCTGGGTGCCTTGAACGCGACACGGTTGGAGCTGTCGTATTTACTACCACGCTGCCAGGGAGATGGGCGCAGGAATTTAATTTTAACGCACGTATTTCCATTTTCACTAAATTACCAAATATTATTATGTACTTTGGTGTAACAAAATGTTCGTGAATATTTATTTATTTAATTTTAAACATGTTGTTAGGAGTTGTTACAATCTGTTAAAAATTGCTAGATGTTTTGTGTGCTCCTTTTTGGGAGCACCGTAAGTCACAGCCCAGCGCCGAGCCCAACGCCAGGCGCCCCCTTGATCCTGGCGCCCTAAGCTTCAGCTTAGTTAGCTTATGGGTAAATCAGGCCCTGACTATGCGAGTGAAACCACGTGGCGTCCGCTAGTATAGTAGGTATAATAGTCGACTGCCCTGGCGCGGTCGGCAGTGATACCGGCTGTGGCGCTGGAGGTCTTGGGTTCGATTCCTGGATCGGTCCAAATATCTAGCCTTCAGTATAGATTGTGTGTTTGTCTCTTCTACAGGTTGAATGCGTTTTTTATGTTTTTAGTTGTCAAAAATTTTTACTTGAGGGCAAAGTTGTGGCCTTAAGAGGACCAAAGACTAGAAGTTTGCTGCCGCGTTGATTTTGATGTCGGATTTGGCCGATTTTGGTTTTCATGTCTTTGTGGAAACCCATGGAAGGTTTAAAAGATCTATTACTCATAGAGTAGAGACGAAATAAAGTTTTGTGGGTCATCTAGTAAAAAAATAAATAGGTAGATACTTCATCAAGACCATGTATCTGCTCTCGAATTCCAATACCAGAAAGAGAGGGTGCCAGCCACCATTTCACTATCGGTTTGCTGCGAGACCTGATGAAAATTATACAACGCTAGAATTGCTTGCCTCTAATTTGGCTTTTTGAATACAGGTGTTCTAATAGACTTCATATCAGTACCTGTGACCGTTGGTTTCACGTCGGCCACTTCAGTGATCATTGCCGTGTCTCAGCTCAAGGGGCTACTAGGCCTACAGTTTGAATCTGGAGGATTCATCGATACTGTTAAAAAGGTAAGTAATGAACATGACTTTATCGTCTTATAATAATTTTATTATTTTCCCCAAAAGATGAGGTCTGGTACCTACTGGTGTAATTATCAAATCCCATAAAGAAATAGTTCAAAAGGAAGTCTCTTTCATACTGTTACGCATACCCGCCTAAACAATTGAACCGATTCTGAAGAAATTTGGTGCAGAATACAGAGATTGAGTAGAGCTTGGGAAAGGACATGAGCTACTCTTTATCCCAGGGTCAAGCTCTTGTGGGAAACGGGCTTTAGAAAGTATATAAGTACTAGAGTATGCTCATATAATATTGTAATAAATTGTATTGACTTACCCTGGCAATCACTTTCATGTATTCTATAACTGGTTATTTATTACACTACTCTAGAACAAATCATCTGTGACTATCACATAAACTGTGCGTCATATTTTATTTTAAAAGTGCGTTTTGGTTTCAGGTGATAACAAACATACCGAACGCAAAGCTGGCAGATAGCACTTTAGGAATATCGTGTGTAGTCATTCTTCTATTATTACGTGTGAGTATGTATTTGCATATAGGACTAATTCTACATATTAAATAGCTGTAATGGCTTGGTCACGCATGACTGAATCTCTGATAACGGTTTTGGACATAATTAATGTTGCATCATCGCCAGTAATGTAACATTTAGTCATTTGACTTTTCAACATACATTTTAGTCGTTTTAATGAAAATTAAAAGACTCAATATGACATTAACATCGCATCAATTGAAGTAATTTTAACGTATATAAACTTAGTGTATCTTTTCTTTATACTATTTGTATAAGACGATGTATTTATGTCCTTCTATGCGGGGATCGATTTATATAATCATGACACTGCTGTCAGCCAAATGTATCGTCAATCATCATAGTACCTAATAACGTCACGACTTTTATACGACACTAGCTGGCCCGCGCAACTTCGTTTGCGCCACATAAGAGAGAGTATTACCTGGTTCCGTCGCATTCACTCCCGTCGCGTTGCGTTTACTCCCAAATATTTACGCAGCACACGCAACGAAGCTCTCAGAAGAAATAACTTTTCCCCCGTTTTTGAAACATTTACTATTACTGCTCCTCCTCCTGTTTGTTGTAGCGTGATGCAATATAGCCTATGACACTCCACAATAACGTAGTTTTCTATTGGTGAAAGAATTTATAAAATCGGTTCAGTAGATCCCGAGATTACCCCTTACAATTTAACAAATATACAAACACACAAACTTTACTTCTTTATAATATTAGTATAGATTAGTATAGATAGATTAAAATTGAGACCTACGTTTACGTGACGATGGCGAAGGCACGGTAAATTACAATGTATTTACCTCGGCAAAAGGTTTATAAATTGCATTCTTACACTATTTTAGCGAATTTGCACTCTGTAATAGATAAGTATGTAATATAGTTTATGACACTGTTGCATAATAAGGGTTCTTATAACACGAGTGTGTTTTAAAAAAACGAGCCGTAGGCGAGTTTTTTTATAGTATCACACGAGTGTTATAAGACCAAGTTATGTACAGTGTCATACACTACTTTTATCTACTCTCATACTATAATACCTGATTTCATTTTGTGATATATAGTTGCTCCTTGATTTTGCCGGTAACAGGTTCATGGTCATGTTTGACGCAGTTTCCAGAATGTCTGGTGGTGTACAATTACCACCATCCTCGCTTTAAGACATGTTTTTACACAAAAACTAATTTATTTTACAAACAAAACCAAACTTTGTTTAATTTAAATGTAAAATGTTGGCGCTAAGGCGCAAACATCGATTGCGCATGCGTGTTTCTTTTTTTTTTCAGGCTGCGGAGGCACAATTTTTTTTTAAAGTAGAGGTTCAATCTTCTTTTTCCAGCTGGAGATTGTTTATGGTGTATCATAATGATTAAGAGTTTTATTATGATATAGGTGTGCATACAAGACCTGATCGTAATAAAACTTTTTTTTTGGCCTGTGCGTAATGATTGTCTTAAGAGTATTGATTTCAATTTTATAATCTTTGTATTATAGTATCAGAGTAGATAAATACTATTATTGATTGACTGAATTAGCTACAGATGTACAGTGTAGTCTATAAACATTACAAAACAGCCATTTTTGTAGCCTTGAAAATATTGTTTTTAAATTATCATGAATAGCTGGGAAAATGTTAAGTTGTTATTTAAACCCGAGACCTATTCACAGCAGTCACATACACTTACCACTGCTCTACCGAAGTAGTAAATATATTATCGGACCTACTTCATATTCATTACAATATTATAGAAGCAATATTTTTTCTAAAATTCAATCGTAATGTTTTCATGATTGCGTCTAGCACACAGTGAGTTTATTTTTCAAGCTCTATACCTATCTAAATACTTAGTACACCTGTATAAATACAGCGTTACACCTTGTTTTTGTAACTTGATCATTTCGATTTGAATTACAAAGCACTTCTCATACAATGCATTCCATTCATAAGTAGTAGGAGACGCGAGAAATCATTGAATAACCCTATGGAGTCGAATCAGTCGATTACATAACAATAGATTTTTATAACGTATGGCACACTCTACCTGGTGCCATCTTGAATTCTTTGAACTATTAAATATTGATCATGGAGTCAACCAAACAAACAAGAAGATTTTTTTAGATAAGTAATACTTGTTATGTATACAAACTCCGAAACAAACATTTGCTGATCACATAAATACTAGGTCAGACCCGGGGTACAAAAACTTTTTAGACACAGCTATGACTAGAACGATAATAAAGGAGGGGTGGGAGAGGAAACCGCCTCACACCCTCGATTCGTCAATCCTAACGTACAACAGTTTAGGATAACCACAACTAATTGTAAGGGAGGAATGACGAACCGAAGTCCAAAGGAAAGGAATTTTGGATGTTGGAAAAAAAATATCTGTACCTTCCATATTGTTAGTAACGAGCACTACTCCGCATAGCACCGTGACCACCGATATTAGAAAAGCTATGCTATGACTGATACTTACGCTACCGCTGTGCCACCGAGGCAGTTTAGACAAGAAGCCGTGAGACGGTCTCACCCGACTGCCCTCTTTATAACGTTTACTGTGAAAGTGAAAGTTCAATACGATTGACGTTGTCATTTTTATTTTATTTCAAACTTTGAACAGATGATCCACGTGACCTAGTGACGTAGTTTAATGCAACAGAGTCACAGACTACAGACACAAGTCTCGCCATAAGCCTCTCTGCAATCTATTTTATAGAGAGGGGCTAAAAAGTAATATTATTATCTTCCTGTTATCCTAGACTTTTTATTACGAATATGAAAACATTTTTCTACGTAAAAAGAATATTTTCTTTTCTGATACTGTAGCTCTGTCTGTATGTTGCTCTTTTAATTAAACAAATAAAAGGATACGTCTTTTATATCAGCAACCTCTCTACTAATGATACAGCTGTGTTGATGCTGTTGACTTAGAACAATGTAATTGGTTGAATAAGTATCTAGACGTTGTAGACTATTATTCATTGTACCAAGCAACACCTAGATAATTTATCATTAATTGTACAAATCGAAAACATCACACATCATTGTTCGACTTCAAAATCTCATAATTTTAAAGCAATTGGCTTTCACACTATTAATAGGGAGTCGTAAAATTGTGGATGTACCCAAGCCATTACATTGTGTTCATAACTGTTGCATAAATTATGCAAAACAAATTATCAAACAATCGAGAGAGCCACCGGTGTAGAAATATTAAATGCCCTTGTGAACTAACTACACATTAACTAACCAGCTCCTGAAATCTTTAAGTTTAAAGTAGAGGTACAGTTTTCAGAGACGTGAAAGAAAGAGAAATAGGTAACATAACCGTCATTCATTTTATATTCTCCATCATCGGGCACTTTCACTGCTAAATGACTAAAAGATTGGCAAATAAACTGACACATTATATACAGAAAGTTAGATTTTGTCCCAAAAAATAATTTTGACTGGGTTGTTAGAGGATTCGTAAGTTTGTACGGGCTAAATACCAAAGTTTAATATGCGTTAGGTAGGTACTCAATAATGCAAAAACAAATGGATCTTTTGGGAGATATACCTACTAAAATGTTGACTAGGAAGGGTACGTTATTATTTCAAAGTAGTTGACCCGGCGAACTTTGTTCCGCCATATCAATTTCTTTTTATTTTGGCCAATTTTTTTTTGGATACAAACCTTGCCCTGGCTACAACTAATACAAAAAAAAGAATAAAAGAAATCTGTTCAGCCGTTCTAAAGTTATGCGCGTATATACATTAAGCAGATCCATTATCCACAGATAAAGGGACGTTCATTCTAGGTAGGGTATGGACAAGCTATTATGGCTCTTTTGAAAATCGAAATCCATTATAGGTACTTTCACTAAAGATACAAATGTCAGAATACTAAATAATTACCACCAAATGATACATTGAGCCCTACGCTACAAACAAATGTACCTATTATGTGTCTGAAATGACGACTGTTTTGTTTTAAGAGTCCGTCGGGCGCCAAATACACTATTACCTTGATCTAGATCTCAGGACTCGTGAGATCTAATGACTTAAAGTTTGAACAGAGACAACTTCAGTTCATGAACTAAAAAGTTAAAAACGCTCTAAGCTAACTGAACACTATTACTAATCAAATCCTCGATAGATTTTTGTGTTGAAAATACCTCGATTTCGTGAAATTTTAAGCTAGATCTCATAAGTTTTAAGTTGTTTTATAAGCGATATTTTTAAATGCACATCTGTTTAATTTTTCAGCACACTAGGTAACTCCACTAATTAACTGAATGCATATCAGGAAAATGAGTGCTGTGCAAAAAAAAAACAATTTAATAACTAAACATGTCCCACTTAAAAAACTAATATATTGCACAAAACGAGATGTCCTTTTTTTATCCAATTAACACCAAAAATGTGGTTCGTACATCGCTACATCGTACATGATTATTTTGGTAAACAAAAATATTCATTGTTTATCAAAAATACTAACTTCTTTTCTTTTTTTAACTTGCACTCTAAATTGTACAATCTTTAATGGGAATAGGTTAGGTTAGTTTAGTTTTTACATAAACGATGTTCCTAAAAGTAAAATAAGCGATGGTTTTCCTTAAAAAAGCTTTAGTATGTTTGTTGAACTAAGGAATTTTTAGATATACTATTTTCATAATAGTTATTCGTTCAGTAAACAGTTCTGCAAATACCATTTAACAGAAGGTATATTTATAATTCGTGTGCATTAAATACTATGTGAACTAGATTGCTTTCATATTATGTATTAGTTTAAGTATATTAAGTTTGTTTTTGTGTTTTTTTTATTTATTTTTATGGGCCTTGTTGCTTGAATTAAATGATTTTTATTATTATTATTAAGTATATTTAATTTCATTTATTTGGTGTGCATAATTAGAGTGCAAGTGAGTATTTTTTGGTTTAACTTTGAAATATTTTGATTGGAAAAAAGGAAAATACAGATATTGATTTCAATACATGCCTTTTGTATTTAAATCGTTATCTGTATATTCCCTTTTTCTGAACTAAATATTTCAAAATTAAACCAAAAGTACTGACTTGCACACTAAATAAATCAAATTCATTATACTGAAATGGTATTTGCATAACTGTTTTACTGAACGAATAACTATTATCAAAATAGTATCTATATCTTACAATTCCTTAGCTCAACACAAATGTTCAAACTTTTTTAGGAAAACCGTCGTCTAATTTACTTTTAGGAACATCGTTTATTCTAAGTAAAACCCCAATTTAGTCACCTCTACAAAATTAAATTTTATTGTTCAAAAAAATAAAAGTCTAACCTAACCTAGCCTATTCCATTATAAGATTGTACAATTTAGAGTGCAAGTTAGTATTTTTATTTACAATTCGTATTTCTGTTTTACAAATCATATATTCGATGTACGAACTCATTTTTGGTGTGAATTTGATTAAAAAGTTCATCTCGTTCTGAGTACCTAATATTTAAGTTTTTTAAGTAGGACATGTTTAGTTTATCAATTGATTTTTTGAACTGCATTTAATTCTCTGGTTTGCGTTTAGTAAATTAGTGGAGTTACCTAGTGTGCAGAAAAATTAAACAGATGTGCATTTAAAAATATCCCAAAAAATATTAACAAAAATAAAACTGACTTCAACCAAAAGCTGAAAAATTCAATTTACTTAGCACAAAGTAATACTGTATTTATATTGTATTTTGATTTATCAGATTTTATTAAATATTGAAAACGATGCCATTAATAGTAGGCAAAAACTATGGGTTTACTTGGCGCCGACTTCAATATGATATTTAATAACATTTGATAAATGAAAATAAATATTACTTTGTGCTAAGTAAATTTCAGTTTTTGTTTGAAGTCGGTTTTTTAGGGTTCCGTAGCCAAATGGCAAAAAACGGAACCCTTATAGATTCGTCATGTCTGTCTGTCTGTCCGTCCGTATGTCACAGCCACTTTTCTCCGTAACTATAAGACCTATGCTGTTGAAACTTGGTAAGTAGATGTATCCTGTGAACCGCATTAAGATTTTTACATAAAACTTGAAAAAACGCATTAAGTTTTGGGGGTCCCCATACTCAGAACTGAAACTAATTTTTTTTTTCATTAAACCCATACGTGTGGCGTATCTACAGATAGGTCTTCATAAATGCTATTGAGGTTTCTAACATCATTTTTTTTCTGAAGTGAATAGTTTGCGCAAGAGATACTTCCAAAGTGGAAAAATGTGTGCCCCCCACACATTTTTCCACAGGGAATGATAAATCTAAAAAAATATATGATGTACATTGTCATAAAATCTACCAACGAAAATTGGTTTGAATGAGATCGAGTTGGTAGTTTTTTTTAATACGTCATAAACCGCAATTTTCGCCTAGAAAAATCACTACCACTGCGAACGTGTTAAAACATCAATGAAAGTTTCAATGAACTACAAGAACTTTCATATTATGTTACTTGCTGCTACGGAACCCTTCATGGGCGAGTCCAACTCGCACTTGGCCGGTTTTTTTGTTAATATTTTTTAACAATATGACGTCTGGTAGGCTTGGTTTGTGTAAGTTCCGTAGTGACATTTGTAGTGGTGTATATGAATACAGTTTTCCCCGCAACATTATGATAGACAGTTATTTATCGGGTAAAAATATAAAGACGTCTCCCTTTAATGGAGGTCGTGTTGCTCTCCAAAACTGTACTTGACTCTTTTGTTTATTACTTTCAACCGTTTCAACCGCATTCAAATGTCGCATGTAATATTCATGAGCATGTCATCGCCGCCGTTCACAAGAACTTTCATTAAATTTTTGCGGTTTATTATCTACAAAAGATGATGTAAATATCTTTTGTTTGAATGCTGTGTGAATTTCTTGCTTTATAAAAATGTATCCAAAAGAATTGTAAGACTTTTTAAACTGGTTTTGTAAATGGTTCTATTTTTGTCACAAAATGCTCTCACAGCCCCATTTTTATTTACGTAATTTATTTTTCATTGCAATTCATGCTTGATTTGAAAAATTCAACCAAGTTTAAGTAGATAAATATATATTTTATATTAATTTAATCAGTTTATTTGGTTTTTAAAATCAAAATTACATACTTACAGTCTTATTTCTAATTAATTTATGATTAAAACTAATAAATGAAGCCGTCCCTCACAGTATCCGGTACAAAGGTGTCCATTACACTGGCTGCATTGCCACGCTGGATAGCAATGGCCAACCTTTGTACCAGATACGAGCCGGAGCGGGGAGTCACCCGTCTTGTCCATTAACCGCCTGCCCAATTCTTTGATCAAAACCTTGGCGTCTGCACCTCAACTGCCCATCGTTTCGACAGCGAAGGGATCAAAAGTATTGGTCTGTCAAGGCCGCATATTTACTTTCATTTGAGCAGCAGCTGCTGGAGAGCGGAAGGTACGACTGAGGTGACTAGGGGCGACGGTACTAACACACGTGGCAGCTCACAAGAGGCACCTACCGTTTTTCCATGGCACCAAAGGCATGCCGTCCGGTCTCTTGCCGTCTGATCTACTAAGGCCATAAAGCTCCAAAAGGCACGGGACATCTGCCGAAACAAAGGCTCTCCGAACAATGTCATTCAAAGCATGGTGACGCGGAAACCTACCTCTGCTTTTACGACAGCTCAATGCGTGGTTACCGTCCTCCCCTACCGTGGAACATGTATAGGAGCAGGTGCATATTTGGAATTCACACTCCTTGCAGCCTAGGCAGAGAGCCATGGCCATGCCAAAGAACTGTCGTCCATCAGGGTGCCCAGGTGAGGTGAAGGCAGCGCGTGTATTCATATCCCCCGATTCCGGCTGCGAGACAGCCAGTAGCCTGGCCCGATCAGCCCCCGAGGCAACCTCCATTAACCGCTCCCTAACACTCTGGATGATACCGTCATCCCAAGCGCGTTGCACGTGAGGGACAACAGGGCCGGGTGCCGCAGAAATGAGAGCAAACCAAGCTGCCCCGGCATCGGCTGCAAAGGTCAGGCTTACCCGGTCACCATTACAGTGGAGGACTAAAGCCTACATTTAATCTAAGGATTAAAACTACATTTAAACAGTCATTTAGTAATCGTGATGGCCTTTTTTTAGGGTTTCGTAGCCAAATGGCAAAAACGGAACCCTTATAGATTCGTCATGTCTGTCTGTCTGTCTGTCTGTCCGTCCGTGTGTCACAGCCATTATTCTCCGAAACTATAAGGCCTATGCTATTGAAACTTAGTAACTAGATGTATTCTGTGAACCGCATTAAGATTCTTATATAAAACTAGAAAAAAAGTAGTAAATTTTGGGGGTCCCCATACTCAGAACTGAAACTCAAAAATGTTTTTTTCATCAAACCCCTACGTGTGGGGTATCTATAGATAGGTCTTTAATAATGCTATTGAGGTTCCTAATATCATTTTTTTCTAAAATGAATAGTTTGTACAAGAGACACTTCCAAAGTGGAAAAATGTGTGTCCCCCCCCTCTAACTTTTAAACTAAGAGAATGATAAATCTAAAAAAAATATATGATGTACATTGCCATAAAAACTACCAACGAAAATTAGTTGGAATGAGATAGAGCTGGTAGTTTTTTTTTAATACGTCATAAACCGCAATTTTCGGTTAGAAAAATCACTACAACTGCGAACGTGTTAAGACATCAATCAAATTTACAACGAACTATAAGAACTTTTATATTATGTTACTAGCTGCTACGAAACCCTTCATGGGCGAGTCCAACTCGCACTTGGCCGGTTTATTTATTAATGTGAGGAAAATTCGATATGGATGCTACGCCGGACTCTAACCGACTAAAAACCACACTTATCCCTCCTAACAGCCTACGGTTGGGTGCCCCGGGTAAGCCCTCGGAAGGATACCCCAGGACTAATCGTGATGACCTAAAACTGAAATGGACAGACGTGGGCGCTGTTGAAATTTCAATAACCGCCCGCGCCCTTATGGCCTTGTCCCCTTCTCTTAACGAGTAGGTACCACGTTACTGGCAGCCGCAGCCGGGACCGTTAGGGCTAATTATAGTGCAAGAGCTTAAAGCTGTGATCGTTTACAGTGCATAGAGTAAGCATGGCTAGCCGAGAAATTTCTTCTTTAACTTATAAAGTTTTGGATGCCGAGACGCCACATACACACAAAATCTAAGGTACCTATCACTTGAACCAAACCATGCTTAATCTCTTTCTTTAAGCTACAGAGATGACTAGGAGATTTTTGCCAACTCTAACATTAGTCATTATAAAGTCAGTTAATGCTGATGTCGAATTATGTATCAAAGGGTAACCTTTTGGATTAAACGACCTGTGAGCCGATCTAGTTTTATTTTCAGCTTGCATAATCAAAATAAAACTTTAGATGGGTAATGACAATTCACTTCTTCTCATAAGAACCGTTTTGGAAGCCATGGCTCCCCAACGTGCTTAGTGTAATAAAGTAGGAGAGCTTTATTTCAATGCAATTTTAAGCGACGAGATCTGATCTCTCTGTGCCGTAATGTGTGAGCGGGCGCTAAAAGCACACAAATATCGGAATACCTTAGTATCTATTACTAATTATAAACAAGGTATAAATTTATGTGGGTTTGGATATTACGAATAATCTCCAGAACTACTAACACGATCTAAGCAAAATCTATTCCAAGAAATCGAGCTGACTTCGTACGTAGGTATATAAAATCGAATTGAGGGGCGTTGGTTAAGGTCTGAGGTGTAATTGTACTTGAAAGTATATCATGGGCAAAGCAGGGCGGGCGCGTCTGTTATAAATGGGTGTTTCTGTAACTTTGGACCTTTTTCAGAAAGTAAAAGACGTCAAGTTGTCGCCGTGCCGGAAGGGGTTAAAGAAAGCGCTTTGGCTGTTGTCTACATCGAGGAATGCGATAATTGTAATCACCTGCTCATTAATAGCATTCTTCTGCGAAAAATATTCTGTTCTACCTTTCAAGCTCACTGGAACTGTCAAGTAAGAACATTTTTTGTAATTTTGAACTAGTGAAGTTAATTTCGCTGGAGGCCTCGCGGACTGAGTGTTATGTAAACGATCACTGTAGTAAGCAACATTTACTTTGGCCGGTTATGGATTGGTGACCATTTCGTGACCACTTTATGATGTTTATTTGCGAGCGTTTCCTTGCTTCCGAAGGCACGTGGGTCCCGTTGGTCTCGGTTGCCAGTAAAATGGCAGACGTGAAGCCAAGTTGAAGGCATTTATAAGCGGCTTGAAAAATTTCAACAGCGGGCAGTCACAACCTGCACCTTTCCAAATTAACACGGCAATACGGTTTACCACGAAAGAAAAATCTAAAAAGTTGAAATGTGGGCATATTTTAATTTGCCTCTGCCTACCCCTTCGGGGGTGAAAGGCGTGATCATATGTATGTTTGTATGTAAAATTAAGTTATAGGGTCCTGAACATACCCTTGTAGTACCTTTGATTATTCTTTTATTTTTAAGTACTAAATAAGTCAGTACTTTTGACCACGTTGCACGTTATAATGGAACCAACAAAAGTTTTATAGGCACGCATCACAGAAATCAGTACGCAGAAAAGATATTTATCCGGGCAATATAGGTAATCACTTACTCAAAAATAGACACCAGTATCAAACTAGTAACATTTATCCGCATAATTTCATGACTTCCCTCTATCCGAGTTGTAATGAAATTCTCTAATTTCGCACTGAAAGGACCATATAACAGTTATAATATAACCGCGAGTGAGGAGGCTAATTCTAGCAGCGTATTCTAGTTTCAAGTAAAATGGAGCCATTACACCTCTAGCGGAACGAGGGTATCAAGTTATACGAGTATGTTTAACTACCCTAAACGCTTTTGTATTCAAATTCATAGAACTTACTCACTGACATAAACGTATCTTAGAATTCTATCCCGAAATATTATCACGATTAGGTAGTGTTCGACTACGTAGTAGTGGTTTAAACATAGTCGAACGTTACCTTTATGTTGCACCTGTAAACATTAGATTTGTTTATTACACCGGCCCAAACATCACTAATCCTGCTTCCTACTAATATTATAAATGTGAAAGTTTGTGAAGATGTTTGGATGTTTGTTACTCTTTCAGGCTCGAACGACTGAACGAATCTGTCTGAAACTTGGTACAGGGATAGATTATGGTCTGGAATAACACATAGGCCACTTTTTATCCCGGGAATAAGTTCCTACGGGGATCGGGAGCGGGAACAAATTTAACGCGGGCATCAGCTGGTTAATCTTACTAATATTATAAATGCGAAAGTTTGTGAGTGTGGATGTTTGTTACTCTTTCACGCTCAAACAGCTGAACGGATCTGACTGAAATTTGGTACATATATACATAATAGTCTGGAATAACACATAGGCTACTTTTTATCCCGGGAATAAGTTCCCACGGGAACAAATTTACCGCGGGCGAAGCTGCGGGCATCAGCTAGTATTATAAATGCGAAAGTTTGTGAGTGTAGATGTGTGGATGTTTGTTACTCTTTCACGCTCGAACGGCTGGACGGATCTGGCTGAAATTTGGTACCGGGAGACATTATAGTCAGGAATGACACATAGGCAACTTTTTATCCCGGGAATAGATTCCTGCGGGAAGCGGGAATGGAAACAAATTTTACGTGGGCGAAGCGGCGGGCGCCAGCTAGTAAGAAATAATTTATAAAGGGATATAATAAACCGAGCCTCAAAAGTTTTTATCGGCCACGGCATTTAGCTTCTGATTTAATAACTAAGCCACGCGAAAATGAAATAGCCTCTAATATGCTAATTCGTCCTCTTTACAACGTCACCTAAAAAAATCCACAATAAGCATCAAATAAAGATCAACAATTATTTTAACTTGTCCTGCGTATTAATATATTAACACCTAATTTACAAATTCAGCCACATATTTTATATGTAATTACCATTTTTTATTTTACAGCTTCGAATCGAGAGCCTCAAAAAATTATAATTTAAGCCTCTACAGACAACATCAGTTTTTATAACTTAGCGTGTAAAATAAATATATAACATTCTTTTTTCGTGAAAATAGCCACTGCAAGGTTTAATCTAAATGCAAAGGACGACAGCGACCGGCCATTTACATCAATCAGAGACCGCTATTTGATGTCACTTTGTAACTAAAAACAGATTACGCTTACCGAACAAAAAAATGAGGACAAGAAGGCAAATACTAAACTTAAAAGTGTATATTACATACATACACATTAAGTGAACATGTGGATAATGTCGTCATAAATTTCACGATTAATGAGAAATTACTCGTTACGTGTAAACAGTGTTTAGCACTGCCACGTTATAGTACTCACTTTTGAGTTTAGTATTTGCTTGCTTGGTCTTACATTTTTGTTTGGTGAGCGTTATCTGTCTTTAGTTCTATAATCAGTATTACATGCATACACAACGTCACCTACCGAAATCTGTATAATGTCTGGGCATTCTATAGAATACCTGAAGCTTGCAGGTAAGGCAATGTATGAAATAATTATGGACGAGAGTATGGAAGGTTAGTGGCTGCTTGCGAAGGTTAGGTTAGGTTGGAACAGTTACCACTAACGCGCGAAGGCGAGCGAGTGAAGCGAGCATGCTGCGACAGCGGCCGCCGAGCACCAGATGTCAAAAATTTCATATTTAGCATTGTCCATACTAATATTATAAAGCTGAAGAGTTTGTTTGTTTGTTTGTTTGTTTGTTTGTTTGTTTGAACGCTAGGATCTCAGGAACTACTGGTTGGATTTCCAAAATTCTTTTACAGTTTGATAGTCCATTTATCGAGGATGGCTATAGGCTATATAACATCACGCTAAGACGAAAAGGAGCGGAGCAGCAATCAAGAATGTTTTGAAAACGGGGAATATTTTTTACCGTCTGAGAGCTTCCGAGGCGTACGCTGCGTAAATGGTTACAGTTAGGTAAAAGTTGAGTACTACAAAATTGTTTCTCTTAAAAAGTTCTACAAAAAATTCCGCGACAGCATATGTCTATCTTTTAAGGTTCGCTCAGAATAACTTAATTTGTCTATCTCTTAAGGTTCGCTTACGATATAATGAACGTAAAGAGTTTGTTTGTGCTAGGATCTCAGAAACTACTGGTTGCATTTTAAAAAATATTTTACAGTTTAATAGTCCATTTAATGAGGCTGGCTAATGGCGATATAACATCACGCTAAGACGAACAGGAGCGGAGCAGCCATGAATAATGTTTCGAGAACGGGGATTATTTCTTTCTTTTGAGGCTCCCATTGCGGACGCTGTTATAAAATATATATAATAAATAGTTAAAGTTACGTAAAAATTGTGTATTACAAAATTGTTCCTCTTAAAAAGTAATAAAAATAAATCCTCTACAGCTTATGCCTATCTTTTAAGGTTCACTTACAATAACCTTCTTATTAAGTTTTAAAGTAGGTATGAGCGACGCGACGGAAGTAAACTTGGTCTGCAGTGGCAGCCAGTCAACTGAACGATAAAAACCGGCCAAGTACGAGTCGGACTCGCACGCGATGAGTTTCATACCGAAAAACGGATGGCTGGAAGTAAAAGCGACGGGAAACATTATATCACTTTAACTCTTTTCTTCTCACTCTCATGTGACGCAAACGAAGATATGCGGTTCAGCTCTAATGAATTCAAGCGACGCGATGCGACGGAGGTAAATGCAAAGACTTCTATACAAACTGAGGTAGACATGCCCTACCCACCGATTTTTGAAACCTATAAACTGAGCTAATTAGCAGCGTTGCTCGCAAAACTTCAAGAGTAGGTACTTGGCTTGCAATCGGAGTCCATACGCCTTCTCTTTTACCTACTCTTGTTCTATTCGTATATTGCTATTGTGGTGACAATTACGTAAATATTATTTATAAGTGAGTGTAGTCTTAGCGATGTGTGTGTTTGAGGATTGCTTTTGAAATCTCGTTTGTTAGAGTACGGCGCGTCTATCTCAGTTTAAATAGAAGTCTTTGGGTAAATGCGACGGGAAACATTATAATACTCGAAATATTAATACCATACCTTTCTCTTTCTCACTCTCATGTGACGCAAACGAAGTTGCGCGGGTCAGCTAGTGTGTCGCATAATGCTAAATAATAATTTTGTTTAATTTCTAATTTCTCGATAGTTTATAATTTTGCGGTATTTACAATTTTATGGTGATCCCAGACCACCAGATCCCAGACCCAGACAGATTATTTTACACATTGCCGGTGTACCTGCAGGTATTCTATGCAATTCCGAGGAATTTTGTACAATACCTAGACAAAGTATGAACAATTATATACTTATTCAAAACATTTCATACATTGTCTGGAGTCTGAGGCAGGTATTCCTTAGATTGCAGGTATTTTAAAGAATATCTGAATTATAAAGACTGCAGGTAACATCATAATAAATAAAAGTATTTATGCCCGAAAGTCTGTCCCACGTTCCCGTGTTGAAACGAACTCGCTTGTCCGTTTCCACCAGCAGATTGTGACACCCCATACAGTCATCTTAACGTGCCTTTCAAAGCAAGGAAACTCTCGCAAATAAAATGTTACAAAGTGGTCACCCATCCGAGCACCAGCAATAGCGGTAGTTGCTTACTGCCGTGATCGTTTACAAAAGACTGAGTTAGTGGCTACAAGTGGTTCTAGCTATTTAGGTAATATCAGTGGCCATAATTTGTTTTTTGATGGCAATTTTACTTGACTTTGATGATCTATTAATGTGGGATGAGTTACATTTTAAACATGCTGAATTAGGAAATTAGAAGCTAAGATATTAATAAATAATATCTACTTTGATGCCAACTTTTAGTAATTTAGAAGTTCACTGTTTGAATGCATGTTACAAAATTAGATGCTATAAAATAATCACGATGCTGAATTATATTAACAGGGGCTAAAAAAGAAGTTAAATGGTGGCTAGAATCTATAAATACTGACGCTCATTAATTGTGGCTGACTTATTAATTTCGGGGGCAAAGTATTTTTTCGGAGGCCAATAATGCTATTAAAAAGAAGTTCGTTTAATTAGCACCCATTTATAAATTGGGAATAGATAGAATCTCGACTTGGGAATAGACGCAGGTTCAAATCCCGCTGGAGCGTGAAATTTTTTTCACATTTAATTATACGTAGTTTCATTTTAAAGCGTGATGAGTTCTAAATGACTTCCAACTTGTAATAAGACGCCTTACGGTTTATAAAGGACGAATCACTGAAAATTAAAAAAAGCGTTGTAAAACACCGCTGTGCCTCTGTAATATCTGCCTGTAGCCTACGTGAGATTTATTTACCTTCGGAATACGACGGATGTCGGCGAACATTTTTTTTAATATACGTCAGGCGGGACGGAGTTCTCAATTACTGTTTTGTGTACATACCTTCCTCAAATGTAAAGCAATTTCTTTTTCACTGATTTGAAATAAAAAAAGGTTTTTTATATGGATGTTTGTTGTTACATATGGGTGCCTTGGTTCCATTAGTGTAGTTCTATTTTTTGTTGTTTTACCAAAGTGTATTTTACCCTTTTAACGTGTGAATATCCGTGCCGGTCTCGAACCTTCTTATCTACTTTATATTTCTCCAAAGTACGCTTTTTTATACTGAGGTGTTTTATGAGCTAGCCTGCGGACCGACAGACAGACGGACGGACATGGCCAAACGTAAAGGGCTCTTTGTTTACTACGGAATCTAAAAACGGGTTTCTTGCTTAAACTTGAACTACATCCCTATTTCCGTTCTATATGATATTGAACAAAGACAAACAAACATCTTTGTGTTTGTTGGTCTTTCAAAGAATCCTCTTCACCATCATCATTCGAACGTTAGTCCCGGTTGCATCCGATACTTACGATACCTACGAATCCCAGGCTCTGATTACTGACGTACTATTACCTGCACTTCACAAGGCATCACCATCCTAGGTAGTGAGACTCAGTTTAGTATGTCGTTAAGCCAAGTTGATGGCCTTATGTACGGCTTGAAAAATTTCAACACTGGGTCGTCAACTCGTCACAACCTGCGCCTAGATCGGCAGCGTGTATGTGGCGCCTCTGCGGAGCTCATGCGGAGCCTGGGGCACAGTAGGTATAACTCTGGGGTCGACTTACTAAAGTACAATTCCGTCTTCACGAGGCATCGGTATCCAGCAGTGAGACTCAGTTTTAGTATACGGGAACCTTGACTACAAAAGCCTTTTCTTTTTAATTTCAGAGATGGACTACCAGCTCTTCGCTTGCCACCATTCTCGACTACTCTGCCCGATGGCCGACACGTGGGCTTCATAGAAATGTGTTCTGATCTCGGCTCCTCAATCTTCATGGTGCCTGTCATAGCTGTACTGGGAAATGTCGCCATTGCTAAAGCTTTTGGTGAGTTTATAAGTTTTAATGTATGTATATAGTACTTCTGTATACCAAATTTCAGCAAAATTTGTTCACGGGTTAGAAAATTATTGAGTAACAAATATCACATGCCATGAACATTGAAAATATCATCATCATCGTGATATTTTCAATGTTTTTTTCGTTTGGACATATTCACGAGTGCCATGCCGGAATCGAACCGACTACATAATTATGTGTTAATTCAAGATAACGTGATTTTCTATGCTAAACAAACATATTTCCACCTTATGGTAGTATAGATATAGTAATTAAATTATTTTAAGCCAAAACTGGTTTATATGTTAATTTTATACACTGGCATCAATTAATTTGTGCTTATATGGAAAAAAAAAGGATTGATCCATATGATTAATCACTGCACAAAGTCAATTTATTTATAAACAAAACCAATATCAAGTAGCGGAATGCTTGTACTCAAATTACATGTTGCTTAGTACCGCTGTATGAAGTATAAGTATATGAAACCAATATTTGTTAAATAATAAATTGTGATTTAAAGTTAAAAGACATAACTTCATGCACACAACCACAACAATTATACCCTATTTCCGAATTTGTAACCTGACATGATGGACTTATTTGTCTGTAAGAGAAATTTAAAAGCTAAAATGTGGGCTTGTACCTTTGCAATTTGTACCTGAAGCGAAGCGCTCCTGGCCCCGCGGACTCAGTGTTCTGTAAACGATCACTGTAGTAAGCAACATTAACTATGACCGGTCATCGATGAGTGACCACCGCATGACCACTTTGTAACATTTCTTTTCGAGCGTTTCCGTGCTTCGCAAGGCACGTTAAGTTGGTCCCGGATGCCAGTAAAATGAGAGTAGTTAAGGGGGCTATCTACCTAATCCCAAACCTATCATTGAGAAAATTAAATTAAGACGAGATTGCATTTCTAAAGTGAATACCCTGCCTTACAATCGGACATTAAAAACCTAACGACATAAATTCAAATCAAAATATCACTGCACTGCAAATAAATATAGACAGAGAAGTAGTTTCATTGTTTTATGCGATATCAAAGCTTTACTTACCTTTATTTAATTAGTTCGGAAGGCTTCCAATATTTACTCAGCAACTCAACACAATAAAATGTTTTTTGACGACAATCCTCGCGTCGACACACGTTCACAATTTTCACTCCAGACCACTCATCTGTATTATTGTGCTCCAAACAAACATGGCCATTTTAGTATGGGCGGCTTGAACAATTTCAACAGCGGGCAGTCACAACCTGCGCCTGCGCATTGGACAAAATCAAAAATGTAATCTTATAATCCTCTGCCTACCCCCTCGGGGATAAAAGGCGTGATCAGAATATGTCATGTCAATTTGTGCCTCGTAATAGGCGACGAGCATATTGCCGTGTCGAAATGAACAGGCGCCAGTAATGGCTGCCTTCTGTTAAAATTTTCGAGTTGTCGTCCATAAGGTCTTCCTATTGGATAACGACCATCAGTTTACCGGCAATTGGCAAGTTTAAAACTCAAAATACATTCCTGTTCGTATAAATCATCTGCCGGGAGTCCTGGAACAACCTTTTGAGGACTTACCCGGGACTCCAGGCCATAGGCAGTGGTAGGACACCTTGTGGTTATTGCCGGTAGGAGTCCGGTATAGCATTTATTAAGATATTCACACTTGAATTTTTTTTACTTATTTGTGCATGTGAATGTCGAGGCAATCCAGCTCCTTGACACTGCGGGCATAGTAAGCAGACTGAAAAGGACTAAGCCTTTTGAGTTAGTTTAGTGAAATTAGTGTAAAGTGCAGTGCGTGAGTGCTACCCCTGAAAAACACAAGAACAAAATGACTTTCTTTTATGACAAGAAAAGTGCCGATGGACACATTCTTAACCTTTAAGTTTTAGCCAGTTAGGATAAATTTAATTACTTATTAGTCTCACAGCTAGATTGTAATTTTTATGAGGTGACTAATAAGTCACATCATAAATAAAACTTATTTGTGAAAAAAATCCTATCAATTTTGATTACAGCTAGTGGAGATTCGGTAGATGCGACTCAAGAGCTGATAACAATGTCTCTGGCCAATATATTCGGTTCATTCGTTGGAGCTATGCCCATCACAGGATCTTTCTCAAGAAGTGCTGTCAACCACGCCAGCGGAGTTGCCACCCAATTTGGCAGTATATATACAGGTATGTCTGATATTCTAGTAAGTAAGAAAACTCGGCGATTAAAAAAAAAGGTCTTTGAATACTGCTATATGTATAAACTATTAGTTGGAGATTGGTGATGAATGATCATGAAATTCTTAGTAATATATCCATTAGCTCTGATAAAAAGATAGAATAAAGCTAGGGATACGACATCGACATTAGGCTCTTACTAGGTACTTTTAGCTTGGACTTAAAGTTAATACTTTTTCTTTCTTTCTTTATCGTGGGTAATCGCGCTTGAAGGGGTAAAAATTCAACTATTACCTGCGGCGGTTGATTAGTCTACTAATAATATAAAACTGTAAATAGTTTATTATATAATAGTTTAATTACAGGTGTTTTAGTGCTGTTGGCTCTAAGTTTGCTGACTCCATACTTCTACTTCATCCCGAAGGCGTCGCTCGCCGCCGTCGTCATTTGTGCTGTGATATTTATGATAGAATACGAGGTAAGACATACATGAGCCGGTTTATTCTTAATATATGAGTCACGTCTTTATCTCCAAAGGGGTAGACAGAACCATACTATGTGCCCGCATTTCAATATTCGTTTTATCTCACGTAATAAGCTAGTGAGTCAATTGCCGTGTTGAAATGGATAGGCGCAAGTTGTGTCTGCTCGCTATTGAAATCTTTCAATCCGCTCATAAGGCCTTTAGCTGGTTTTGACGAATGCCATGTTACTGACAACCTTCTGAATCTAAACGTGCCTTGTGAAGCACGAAATCGCTCATAAATGGAAGTGTTAAAGCCTCTGGTGCAGCAGTGACTTTTTACAGAACACCAAGTCCGTAGGGCTACGAGCACTTCACAAATATTTTTATCACACGCAATATTATCTACCAATGAGATTCTCGCCATTGAATGAAATCTCGTTAGCTGATTACGGAATCTGCCAATGAGAGTGGTGCTTTCTCAAACATCACAATGACAACGTCTTATACATCGATAAGCACCGGCTGCATGCACAAAAAAGTGTCACGTTCCGACTGAACTGAGCTTGCAAGCGAGAGCGCGGAACAAGCGATAGAGATGCACGAGTGGCCTACGCGTTTCGCTTGAGACCAATAATCTCTCTTTCATTCCATCGGCTGATAACGTTTATGTTTTTTATATCGTTATCACGTAAAATAACCGTCAGTTAAACGACGTTATAAACAATCCCGTTTTTTTTCAGAAGTTATTTCTTACATCTCTTCTTCTACATTTTCAGGTAGTAAAACCGATGTGGCGATCTCGTCGAGCGGACCTAGTGCCCGCGTTTGCAACATTCGCACTGTGTCTGGGAGTGGGCGTAGAGTTAGGCATTCTCGCCGGAGTAGCGGTGAACGTGATGTTACTGCTATATCCCAGTGCGAGGCCGCAGCTAGAAGCAGAAATTGTCACAGTAAGTATTATACATCTCCAAGAAGCAGTATTACATACAAACCCAAACACGCGGGAAGGTACCCAAACCCCTAGGTGTGGCCGCTGTGGGGGCCAGTCTGTCGGGAATCTTGGAACGTCCCTCCGAGGGCTTGTCCTGGGCTTCTCACCGTAGGCAGTGGGAGAGCACCGTGTTGTTTTAGTCGGTAGGAGTCCGGTAGATACGTCGCTGCATCGCTGCATCTTTCTGTGAGCAGGTTATTCTCGTGAAAGGGCTTTTGGGTGTACCGTAGCCTGTGTGGCTAGCATTTATTATGAAGGGGCTACATTAGCGGGCGATGTATCGTGTCGCGTTGGGCATACACGATGTCCCTGTCTACATTATCGCGCACAGATTTATGTCGCGTTGACGCGATGTCGATACATCGGCACGATTGCCGGGGTGTGTTGCAGAGTTGCTCTGTAGTATGACATCAGAGAATCTTTCTTCTTCTTTATTTCTTCTACTATGCTAGTCTAATTGAGCTTATTTCTTATTCTAACCCACACATCATGTACCAAATTTTTTTTTTTTGTGTACGAGGTGTCTAGGATCCCATTAAAATACTCTCCGTTTCGCACTTCCAACACGTTTTCGTTACTAATTAAAAAAAATAAACACGTCCGTCCCGCATCAAAGTCTGGACGACAGTGAAAGAGCGTAGGTGTAGCCACCCAAGCGAAAATTGTCGCGACAAATCCCTTTGATGCGGGGCAGTTTACCGACAGTGCCCCGATAATACCTCGTCTACGCCCGAATACTACGCGTTGCGACGATCTACCCGGCCACACCAGCGTGTTAACACGAATATTCGCCGTAGCCCGCTAATGTAGCTCCAGCATTACAGTAGCAGGCTGCACGCCTCAGGTTCCAAAATGCGGGACACGAGCCGTCCTCTCAAGAAGCGGGATCACATCTAAAACTTTAAGCAGGCCACGGTGGTAGTCAATAGTCTGCATTCTCCAGTAACCTTTATTCCTTAATCATCTAAATATTCTCTTTACTCAAGAGCTTATATACAATATACAAGGTCATCAGCGCGAGAATAACGTCTTTTGTGTTACAAACATCCATAGGCAAAATAGTGACCAAATTCCTCAGGTGGGTCCGTTATCTCTGCCATCTTAGGGGTTTAAAAAAATAACATTTTTATTTGAATTTCTTTTTTAATTTGTCAGAATTCTATGGGCTTCAGCTACGTGATGGTGACAGTCGGCAACAGCCTATACTTCCCCGGAGTGGAATACATTAGACAGTACATAGAGCGGGCGGCGAAGAAACAAGGCGGTTGCAGTATGCCTGTGGTGATTGACTGTCGATATGTGCTGGGTATGTATTAGTTTATTGGCTGTTCATTGTTTTGACTTTGTATGGAGTCAATACTCTACCTCTTTCTTTCCTCTTCTCCCCCCCCCCCCCCGGTCTAGGGGAGCCTATAGATGCAGCTCAGACGACAGACTATCCATGACGCACAGTCTGTCAATAATCTGCCAAGGACCAGGATATTATGCTCACCAGGCAGTCTGGTTGTGCGCCGCAGACTCGATCGCACAAAAAGTATATGTCGCCTGTGTTGCACCTCTAAGAGAATGAGAGAGAGAGATGGATAGCTAGTGTGTTACTTGGATAACGTATTATTCGAGACCAGGATATATTGTATTTTTCCAGAATGATTTTGATTTCCATTAAAATCTTTGTTATGAGCCAGCCATTACAGACAGAAATTTTATATCTACTGTCACAAATCTTTTTTAGAATTTATTGAAAATAATAGTTTCGTCGTACAAGATTGTTACTTTATTTTATTCTTATTTATACTAAACTAACTTACACACAAAAAGAATAAATTTCCCCGTTTTTATTGCTACTCCGCTAATATTATTGTAGTGGTGTGGCTGATAACTGTCATCTAGCCTTTTTCAATTTATGGACAGTAGTTCCTGAGGTGATCGCTTTCAGACATTCATTTATTTTATATATTAGTATAGATTAAAGAAAGAAGTAAGAAAAATTATTTAGATAACAAATATATTCCATTCACAGGCGCAGACTTCACAGCAGCCAAAGGTATATGTGCACTATCCAGTACATTGGCTGCCCGCGGTCAACCGCTAGTGCTGTTGTCGCCTAGAGCCACTGTGACGTCAGTCTTCAGCGGCGCTGGGTCCAATGTTATTGTGGTACTTACTCAAGCTGAGTTGGACTCTACATTGCACGGTAAGATAATTTATTTTGAATCCTTTGGATATCCTTACTTACTAGAACTAGAAGCGATCGTGGCCCTAAGGACAGTGTTCTGTTATCGATCACTGCAGTAAGCAACTTTCACTATGGCCAGTCCTTGGATGGGTCCATGTGACCACTTTGTGACGTTTATTTGAGCGTTTCCGTGCTTCGGAAAGCACGTTAAGCCGTTGGTCCCGGTCAATGATATTTAAGTAAAGATATGCTACCTTCATACAAAACAGCGTTCAGTTATTGTTGAGTTATAATTTCACGTGCTTACCTATCGGTACCTAATAGATTTCATCTATGAATGCGATAGAGAATACAAAACATTTAAAACAGAGATGGATAGCTATCTGTGTCGTTTTGCACACAGCAGCAGACCACAACACGACTTGTTTCGCTCGCAACTATTAGCCGACTAAATGGAATTACAACAATTGTGTGACTTTGTCCTCAACAGTTTTTGAGCGCTTATGCGATATCTACCTCTTTTTTACTATAACATCATTGGTCCCGGTTGCCAATAAAATGGCAGTCGTTAAGTCAAGTTGAAGGCCTTTTAAGGCGGCTTAAATTTCAACAACAGGCAGTCACAACCTGCACCTGTCCATCTCAACACGGCAAAACGGCTCACCACTTATTACGTGAGACAAATTCTAAAAAGCTGAAATGTGGGCGTAGAATATGCCTCTGTCTACCCCTTCGGGAATATAGGCGTGACCATAATTATTTGCATGTAATGATTTTTAATATGGATGTTTGTTACAATTTCATGGTCGAACCTCTCAACGTATCTAACTTAAATATGGTATAGGGAAAAGCTCGTGGCCCCTTCGTGGATTCACTGTGGCTGATCCTTGGATGGGTGACCATCACGTCACCACTTTGTGACATTTATTTGGGAGCGTTTTCGTACTTAGTAGTTAAGCCGTTGGTCCCGGTTGTCAGTAACATGAGCCAAGTTGAAAGCCTCATGGGCGGCTTTAAAATTGTTATAGTTACCATAAAGGGGTGTTCGCTATGATTTCCCAAATCTTACTAATATTATAAATGCGAAAGTTTGTGAGTGTGGATGTTTGTTACTCTTTTACGCTAAAACGGCTGGACGTATCTGACTGAAATTTGGTACAGAGATACATTATAGTCTGGAATAACACATAGGCTACTTTTTATCCCCGTAATAAGTTACCACGGGAACAAATTTTACGCGAGTGAAGCTGCGGGCATCAGCTAGTATACTATAATATACTACTCTTTAAACACTAACATACCAGTACCTAGCTATGTTACTTGTAGTACTTTCTACTAAGAATGACCTTAATCACCACAATTTTGTTCTTCTTTTACAGGTTTAACAGGTCAAATTCCTATGATGATACTCCAAAAGGAGCATACCCCGCCGCCTACCTATCACTCGTTGAAGGAAAACGACGAAGAAATCACAGAAATCGTAATAAGCGATGATCAAAATAGCATGCCCCTTCTTTATAAGAACGGGGTTAGAACAAATTGTAATGATACGTGATATTGTTTATTGAAATAGTTTTGTAAATAGTATTGTTAATGTAAGTTTAGTTGATAAGAATAGTTCTTAATTTAGGCTGTTTTTAAGGAAATGGGACATATGATGCCAACATTAAAATAGTACATTTAAATTCATTTCATCACCCAAAGATCTTATTTAATAAAATAATAATACGTGTAGCTCAAAACCCGGGGCCCCGGAGCTAGATGGATGGGTTAGGACGGATCGTCTAGGTTTACGGCAATACGGGTTACCACCTATTACGTGGGACAAAACCTTAAAGGAAAAATGTGGGCATACAACATGCCTCCGCCTACCCCTTCGGGGATAAAAGGCGTGATCATATGTACGTTTAGTTTTATTTGGTTCAAATCCGGCATGACATCAGTGGAGATTTCTACAAGAATTTTATACAGATTAAAAATTCATAAATCTTCTTTAGGGTTCCGTAGCCAAATGGCAAAAAACGGAACCCTTATCGATTCGTCATGTCTGTCTGTCTGTCTGTTTGTCCGTCTATATGTTACAGCCATTTTTATGATTTACCTACTGACGAATTTTGTCGGCCATCGGGTCTCTATTAGGTAGTTAAAAGTGGTTTGATATTTATCACAAAATTCTGTGAAAACAAATAATATTGTACAGGATTGGACTATACGCATTGGCGGAAAATATTGATAGAGGGAATAAAATCCACGCTGTGAAGAATCGCAATGCAGGCTGTTCCTGCGTCCTGGAGACGATCAAGTGAGTTGACAAGTGTCATGTGGTTGAGACAAGTCATTGATCGTTTATCGCGTACACTTACGCTACTTTCTTAAGATCTGAAATCGTCAAAACGTCAGACTTATCAAGTCACCTAAATCGTCTTTGGGACGCTTTACTCTGAGCACAGTAGGTTCAAAAGGTGCTAAAATCTTAGGCATGAACAAAAGATGATGCTTGTAAAGTCGCTTTCCTGACTTACTAGATGGCAGTATTATAAACGTATTTCGAATGGTTACATTGTTCATTATATCAGCTTTTCTAGAGCTTCGATATCTGGTTCAAAAGCTTTGGAGTGGATTCCTACATATATTTATTTTTAAAAGGTGCTCCACTGCAGAATTTTACTTAATGTAATATTAAGCTCAAGTTAAGAAGTGCGACTGCAGCGCTGCGAACTAGCAGTGGCAGATTTACTGCTTATTATATTAGCAGTATAAATCCTTTATTTCCCGTGGTCCACCTCGTAGTCCACCCAGGTGAACCACGGGATTTTTTTTTTACCCGTAGTCCACCTGGTGTACCACGGGAATTTTTTTATTACCCGTAGTTCACCTAGGTGTACCACGGGAAATAATTTTTACCCGTGGTCCACCTGACACTTAGCGCTCTTCTATCAACACTTACAGCTATGGTAACCTTTTATGCAAGTGCCCTTTATCCACTAAAATCCATTAAAAAGATTCATCATGGATCTTTGTGGACATATCAAGTCCACTTTAATACCTTAAAGTATTTTTTATGAAAAATGGATCTTTTAGGACATGTCAGTGGAAAAAGATCCATTATAATAGGTTGTGGTATACGAAGAACATCTAAAAGGTAAAATGTATAAAGTAATGAAATAATTTTCAAAACAAATGAAGATCAACAAAACAAAAGAAGATCGACGAAACAAATGAAGTCAATGAAACAAATGAAGATCAACGAAACAAATGAAGATCGGAAAAATAAATGAAGTTTGAAAAAACAAATGAAGATCGACAAAAACAAATGAAGATCGGCGAAACAAATGAAAATCGGCGAAACAAATGAAGATCAGCGAAACCAATTATGATCTACAAACAAATGAAGATCGGCAAAACAAATGAAGATCGAAAAAACAAATGAAGACCGATAAAACATATGCAGATCAATAAAACAAAAGACTTTAAGCAAGTTTATAAGGTCAAAAACTACTCGCAGCCATATTTTGTAATCGAGATGCGATTGCCATTCAAAGACATAGGTGCAAGCAACTCTCGACCTTAATGACACATCTCAAAAATGTGCTCTGTGGCGTTTATAGACATCACTGATTAAGAAAGAACATGTAAAAAATCAATAAATATTATGCATGTTTATAAGGTCGAGAATTGCTTGCACCTATTTTTTTGAATGTTTATCGCATCTAGATTACAAAAATGGGTCCAAGCGAATTTCGACCTTAGGAGCATGCATAATATTTATTTATTTTTTATATATTCGTGATCAGTGATGTCTATAAACGCCTAAAAGCACATTTTTAAATAAGTGTCGTTAAGGTCGAGAATTACTTGCCCCTATTTTTTTGAATGGCAATCGCATCTAGATTACAAAATATAGCTGCGAATAGTTTTTGACCTTATGAACTTGCTTATAGACGTTTGTTTTATTGATCTGCATGTTTTGCCGATCTTCATTTATTTTGTCGATCTTCATTTGTTTCGCCGATCTTCATTTGTTTTTGTTGATCTTCATTTGTTTTTTCAAAGTCATTTGTTTTTCCAATCTTCATTTGTTTTTTCGATCGTCATTTGTTTTGTCGATCTTCATTTGTTTCGCCGATCTTCATTTGTTTTTGTTGATCTTCATTTGTTTTTTCAAACTTCATTTGTTTTTCCGATCTTCATTTGTTTTGTCGATCTTCATTTGTTTCGCCGATCTTCATTTGTTTTTTCGATCTTCATTTGTTTTGTCGATCTTCATTTGTTTCGCCGATCTTCATTTGTTTTTTCAAACTTCATTTGTTTTTCCGATCTTCATTTGTTTTTTCGATCTTCATTTGTTTTTTCGATCTTCATTTGTTTTTACCGATCTTCATTTATTTTTGATCCAGTAGTACCATGGGTAAAATTTAAGTACCAGTGGTACTACTGGGACCACTTAGTACTACTGGTAATTTTTTACTTTTTTGATCATAAGTATATCCATAATTTTATTATATAATTTACTGTTACAAACATATGGCTATGCAGGTGGACCATGGGTAAAAAAAAATTCCCGTGGTTCACCTGGGTGGACTACGAGGTGGACCACGGGAAATAAAGGGTATAAATATCAGTCGGCTTACAAACGCATATATGTGTAGAAACTTGCCAGTTATCTATTTGATACTGAACATTCATTTAATTAACAGCCATCGGCATCCATACTCAAAATGAACTCTAACTTCGGGATTGCAACTTCTGTAATGTGTATGTATATTCTTAGCTGTCACTATTCTTCTAATTTTAATGATTTTGCCATTGTCTTGCCGCTCTTGTTGAAAGTACTTAATGAAGCCCAAGTAAAGTTTTTCGACATAACCAAGTACGTAGTATACGTATTAGGTACTTCCATACACTATTTATTATTTTGTAATTTGTACACTACTTATAGATGACGAAGTATGGTAAGGTTCGGAAGGTCTGATTTGTAAAACAACGGGTTCTGAAACATGCACGCCTATGAAATTTGAAAACTTTCATATATCTGTCATAATTTACTTCAGAAACGGATACTATCTTTTTGTGATAAGTCTCGCAAGTTGGGAAAATGATTTCGTAATCCAATTTCACTTTGTGTATCTAAAGATATACATATATACGAGTACCATAATGGCTGAAATTGTTTGAACAGTGTTTGTTTCGGAGTTTGGGTGTTTTCTATATATAATAATGTGTCAGAACTATTGTTGTCTAGATACTTAGTCCACAATCAATCTATGTTATCCTAATTTGGGCAAATAGTGCTGTGAAAAAATTTTCTAGAATATACTTTAACATTTATTTTGTATAGCTCTACAAATAGTTGCAAATACGGGTGTGGTTTACATATTTTAAAACGTAAGCCTCGGTCAAGGGCTTAGCAACCCCAGTGAAACGATTTCGTTCCTAGCGTGGCCTGCACTTTGTGAACTAAGGAGGCGAAAGGTACTATTTATAAAGAATTTTCTACAAAGTAAATAAAGATACAAAAGTTGATAACTGTTTTTTATTTGCAAATATTTCTAAATACGTAGCCCCTACTTTAGTATTTTTATGTTTTATTACTATAATAAAATTGACTATTTTTCTGGACATCAAACCCCCACCAAAATTTGTAAATGAACTCGGCAATGTCCTAGAAGCACATCAAGGAATAAAAGCAAGGAGTATCCGAAGGATATGTTGGGGGAATTGAAAAGAAAGGAAATGCATTTCCCTTCAGAACAGAAAAGTAACTTAACTGCTCTCAGTACTGCTGTAAAGAGCCTACATCAGACTTCTGGGTATTTACTTAGTGCTGTTTTCCTGCCATACGATTTTGCAGTTGAAATATACTAGCACGTTCGCGTTCCTGATCAGATCACACACAATACCAATATTTCACCCGCAGCCTATCGTGCCATGCGTCTCACCAGTGAGTATCTAAATACCTTGCATGTCACCCCTGTGACAGTGAAATACATTGTCGGTTGATGAACGCAGCCCTCAATCGGGTGGCACGCACGCGGGTTACCTATATCCTAAATGCAATGTAATCGCATTTTGGTTGCCTGCGTTATAGGAAATACAATACCTACGTGTATGAAATTTGCAGAATGCGAGCGGCGCGCACGCGTGATCGAACCCTTACGACAAGAAAACTTACGAAAGAAGTTACTAACCGCACTTAGCGTAATTTCAGTAGTAACCTCAACCAGAAGTACCTACCTATGTATCTATTAGTAATTAGTATCTATTAGTAATTTAAAATGTAAAGAGAAAGAAAGAGTAAAGATGCGCTGACGAGGTGTAATAAAACCGGAAAATAATACAAACCATGTTTTGTATTTCAAAATAAATAACATACAAAATAATTAAGTACCAACTTAAGTATAGAATATTCTTAGCACCATTAAGTTATAAAATAGTAAATGCATCTCTGACTATCTAAAAATAATGAGTATCATAAATCTTATTAATGTGGGATAGTATTGCAGTCTGCAGAATTTATGTTCAATGTGTAATAGACACTTCAACCGCACACGAAATAAATTATAGCCTTATAGCACTTGAAAACTAAAAAGTTTTAGACATTTTATAGACATATCTAAGAGGCGGCAGACTAAATGCAAGTTATTGAAATCCTTTTCACCTAAATCCTTGTATTTATCTGAAAAATAACTTAATTTAAAGCTATATTGACCGTAAGATCTTGTTTAGTTTAAGGTAGTCTGTGGCTAGCTGAAAGAAGTTTTTGGGACACAACGTGTGCTATTCTTGCGCTACGTCTCCAGACTAGCTCCCGAGTGTGTTCGTTATTGCTGTCCACACGAACCTGAGAAAAAATACATAATGTTACTTTCAGATCAAAAGAAATCAATGATTAGTAAAGTTAGTCAGCTATTTGAAAGAATATTACTTGTTTAGGCTGAAGAACTTTGATTTGATGCAATGAAGCGACGCCTTGGTTATTGATTCTTAATGTAATTTTGCCTAGCATCTCTGCTGTTGTTGCTGTCGCTGATCTGATGTCTTTCTTAGCTCCACGACCAACCTGTTGCAAATAAGAGCACACACATGTATTAGTAATCATCATGCATAATATATCGCACTATTAATGAATTTTTGATTAAAAGACTTTGGTACATACCTCTTTTTCAACTCTCAAGATCAGTGGACCCACAGCAAAGTTACTCTTAACAGTAGTATGTTCGGGCTCAACGCTAACGGCTACATCTCCCATCCTTCTTAAACTAGAAAGGCCATACAGCGTTCCTTTCGCTCTAGGTTTACTTTTCTGTGTAGTCTTTATTTTATTCTTATTGGCAGGGGGTTTCTTTGTCGTGGTTTTTGTTTTTGAAGGCTTCGGTTTACCTCCCTTGGTTGGTTGCTTTGTAACCTTTGTTGGCGGTTTAGTAACTTTCGTTGGTGGTTTACTAGTAACCTTTGCTGGTGGTTTACCTTTTATTGTTGTTGGTTTAGCTTTTTCAGCACCATCTTTATTGACCCTGGACTCAACGGCTTCGTTTTCTACAGCTTGGTCATTAGATTTGATTTCGTTTGTGTTGATGTTACCTTCATTGACTGATTGCGAGACTTCAGATACTGGTTTTTCTTCAACTTTTTCTTCAATTTTGATAGCTTCATCACTCAAATTCTTTTTCGTGGACGAAGATTTCCTAAAAGTTAAATCTAATAAGTTTTTTTTTTTTTTTTTTTTATTGAAGGGCTTTGTCGCTTTGCGACCACATCGCCCCATCTAATAAGTTGCTAGAAACTTAATGTCTTGGAGTGAAATAAACAAATTACTGCTACTTATAGTAAAGAAAACAAAAAAGTCGCATTGAGGTTTAAAGAGCTTTCGAGGCTTTATACATTAATTTCGGAACAAACTCATTATCCTCAACTAGCTATAGTGCTACAAATATTTTACTTCTACCGGGATAAAATCATACCTTTTTGGTTTCTTCTTGTTGGTGCTCTTGCGTTTAGTAGTTTTCTTGGTGACGTCAATGGGCTGCAATTTCACACTGACAGGGTCGTATGATGTTCTCAGTATGTCGTTCATATTTTCAAGAATATTGTCAACGAAACGGTTGTATTTGACTACGACGATGGCAGGCACTGCTGCTGGTTTTACGGTTGTTTCATCCTTAAGAGCACCTGTTTTAAACAAAGTAGAATATGTACCTACATATTTAATGTTTCCTAATTTTTTATCTTATGTAAGTATTTATTATAATATTTTTGATAATGGCTATGATAAAGGATACCTACACTTTTAACTTCATTTACATGACTCTGTCTTTTTATTTCAGTTACTCAGACTATATACTTTTCCATTTGCTCTCTGTGTGTGTAGCAAATGCTATAAGCTATAAACCTAACTTTCTAAATATATCTATAGGTATAATGAATCGATGCTCAATGTGTACTGGCAAAGATACAATCTTTTCAGAATAAAGCTTTTTAAAACCTTATGATATCATCAGCCATACCAAAAAGGTTATATTGCCTGCAAGGGTTTTGTCCTTAATGATTTCACTTAATAACAACTAAGCAAGTCATGTCATATGTTGCATCATAAATGCCTATAAGTAATTTCATTGCAGTAAAGAAATTGTATCAGTTGTATTCGACTTGTGTGTGAGTGATTTCAAAGTATCTATAAGAATTGGTTTCATAAACTCTACTTTTGGTAGTGACTTTCTCTTTAATATTTCAACATACTGGCATACGATGCGGCCACCCATTTCACCCGTTGTATTTTGTACTATGTCTCTTACTGTTATTTTTTTTTTCCATCAAGCCATATTTTCTTCGCTCAGCGTCTAATATTTGTTCAGATTACATTACATACTTTGATTATTTTTGATACTTTGAACAGGCTTTTACCCCTTTGCGCTCGGTAAGCCTGTTTCGCAGTACGCCTAACTCGCGTTAGACTAGTCAAAAGGAGAAGTAGGCACAACGCTTATTAGACCTACTGCGATGTAGGCCAAGAGCTATATATTTCAAATAAGAACTAGACCTTATTTATATTCCTAAATATATTTAACATGTGAATAGGATGGATACTTGATCAAAATTGTATTGTTTCAAACCATAGAACTCACAGAAGTTACTTCTACTTTTGTTATTCCTAACTGTTGCCTAATCCCAAATCTCTAATTCGCGTTTTTAATTATATTGCCCTATTCCGATTCGATTCCACTATGAATGGACTTATACATTGTCATCCGGATTGTCTTTAACTTTGGAACTGCTTCAGACCACAGTGACCATCAAAATATCAAACGTGGCAAGCTGCCTAAATACTTTCTGCATGTATACGACACACGGAAAACGCGTAAGTAGGTATGTATTCGCCCTGTTTCATAAGCGTCCTCAAAGTGGCATCAGGGCAGCAAATCGGTCGATACTGCTTACCTTTTTTCACTAGAACTATGTAGAGTAATGACACTCAAACTATATTGGTCCGGGGAGTCATATAGGACGTATTTAATCTTGTAAGGATAACCAAACCTCAAGACCCAATTTAGACTTCAGGGCTTTTATTAACAACCAGCTGACCAGCGCAACTTCGTTTGCGCCACATAAGAGAGAGTAGATATTACCAACAGGTAATACTCTCTCTTATGTGGCGCAAACGACGGGAAAAGTAAATGCAACGGGAACATCCGTCGCATTTACTCCCGTCGCGTTGCGTTTACTCCCGTAGCGTCTCGTCGTTAGTATTCAATACTACGTGAGAGAGAGAGAGAGAGAGAAAGGTTTGTCGTCGCGAGTATTCCCGTCGCCTTATTTTTAAGAACAATTTCGTTTATGAAAGAGGTATCCCGTGGCATTATTGTAGAAAAAAAATTAGCCATTAAAATGGTTATTGTGCACCAACCCAAAAATAGACACATGCTATCGCGCAATTTTTTTAGAACTTTTTTAAGAGAAACAATTTCGTAGTAGGTACATATTTTTTTACATAACTATTAATATTTACGCAGCACACGCAACGAACTCTCAAAAGGAATAACGTTTCCCCCGTTTTTGAAACATTTACTATGACTGCTCCGCCCCTATTCGTTGTAGCGTGATGCTATATAGCCTATGACACTCCACAATAACGTAGCTTTCTATTGGTGAAAGAATTTTTAAAATCGGTTCAGTAGATCCCGAGATTACCCCTTACAATTTAACAAATATACAAACACACAAACTTTACTTCTTTATAATATTAGTATAGATACTGATACTATTGTAATGTTGTCGATCGAAGTTTAAGAGTCAACAGCCTTTCGATTCTATATAAATTGATTTACAACCAATAAGTAATCTTACATTACCGAAATGTGTCCAGCTTTAATTCTTCCGATAAATTGCTAATACAAATAAACCATGAAGGAAATAAGCCACTCATTCAATTATGCAGACTTAACATGATAGTAAAAGTTAAATGATTCCGCGAAGTTTAATTTGCTGTAGATAATGTAGGTAATCACGAAAATTATTAAACGCATTTTTCTACAGTCATGCACCACGCATTGGCTTAACAGGAGCTTAATAACATTTACACACGCCTCACCACTTAGGCACCTCATAAAATTATATAAGTATAAAACTTACCAAGTACTTTATTTAGATTCATACTTACTTAGTTACATTTTATTACATTTGTAGAGATTGTAACCAATTACTGTTTCAAAATCGACAACTAAATATTTCCTTTGGGAAATAGAACGCTGTTTTAAGATTGTAGGTATTTTTATTGAATTTAAACACCTCAAATTTAATTAGAGAATAATATAGAAAATGAGTCTCACGGTCGTGGTGTCATCGACATGATATAAGGAGACTGCAGATAATACTAATGGCACATGACATTCAGAAAAGCTCATTGTTTTCCTTGAGTTTTAATGATAACGATTTAAATTTGTCTTTAAATTTTGTTTTAATTTTTCATGACCTTACTTCTTTGACCCCATTAAAATAGGTATACTCGGTAATCAGTACCTAGATTCTCTACCTCTAATGAATCTATACTTGATGGATTATAGTTCGAAATCCTAAATGAACATACATGATAAACACTAGCGTAAAAATCGATATACATTTCGATATTTTCTTAAACTCACTCAACTGTTTATCTCATTATAATTTTTGGGGTCTGTTTCACGTCTAAGTTATATTCTTCTGTTAACAATATTATTAGTACCTAATTTATTTTAATTTAACCACCATACACCATAAACTAACCATGTTAGGCTGGCACGCGGACTAAATGTATCGGTCTATCGGAGCCTCTCTTGAATGCTAATCATCGCTCACAATTAATATGTCCAGTCAACGGTGGATTTTCTATTTTCTACACGTAAAAGAAACTGCGTGCCGCACCATGCACATTGAAGGAAATCTAATTACAACTTACCTAGATACCGCTTTGCGAGGTGTACTGCATTTTAATAGAATTCATGACTACTATTAAAGTGTGGTGTTTAAGTAGCGTTTGATACGGTTACTAATGATATAAAATTATAAATAAACAGATTTGATACTGTTATGACAGATTACTTAGACTTACTTCCGTGAAAGGAAAAAAATATACGAAATGATCATAAAAGTACGGATGTGGAGCATATAATGAATTGTATATGTTCTGAATCATCCAAGCCTCACAACACTTTTAGGCGTTTCACGGCAGCAAATATTTAAAGTTTCTCTTTTTGCATTTCATTATGTCGTTTTCACTAAACCGGACATAAATTAAGCGATTTCGTCATCTAGTGAGAGTAAACGTCAAGTTCGATGTGCTTTCTATCTGTTATTTTCAGATAATAGGTACTCGATTATTCGTCAAGGTCGCTCCTGGGTACAGGTAAAGCAAGGTCAAAGAAAGTGTCAAGGTTGTAGAAGAAATCGGGCGGGTTCATTGCTCGAGCCTCGGTTGAGAAAGTAAGCGGGAAGTAGGTGCATGGCCGACCTGGTAACATACATAGTCCCGACCAGTTCCTTGTTGAGCGACACGGCGCAATATACCCGCACAGCCTGCATCTCAGCGGAGTTTCTACGGCTTTATAATGTGACGGAACCCTTGTCTTAAATGGTTCACTGGTGAAAGAGATGTTTATGTATATTTATTCGGTCGTCAGTTAGATAATAAGGACAGAGGGTTAAATTCAGGTGGAAGCATAATTTGTACATTAAACTACATAGATAATTCGGTCAAAATACTAGTTACTTCTATGATTCAATTTCTACATACAATACTGTTATTCGGATGAACTACTGGGATAATTATGAAGAATAAACTAAATATATGTGTATACTTTTGAAAGGATCAAATAATCATATTAATTATATATTTTAGATATTGATTAGGGTTCAAAGGATATAAATGGCTGACTAGTATATACTTTTATTATTACAATAATAATTAAATTAATATAGCTAGATAATGTCACTCTCTTAGCTGAGACCGAGATAGATAAGTCAACTAGTTTTCTGACCGATGCATTTACAACTTATGTAGTTAATAATGTACAACTTTGTATATCTTATGATGTGTACAATTATTTCGTACAAATCATCAGAAAGGTGAGAAAAAAATTGCACACATATTATTACAACAGATTTATTTCAAATAATTTGCCACGAGACCAATGTGACATGATCTAGACATTAATTTAACTTTTTACTTTCTCGGTACCATACTTACACTTTCACACATCAGACACACATCACTTAATAAATAAAATAAATAGAATATAAATAAATAGTCAATAAATAACTAAGCTAAAGGATGGGACCGCAGAGGTCTCTCAGGTGGATGAAGGGCTGGCTCACCCGGGGCTCGGCGCCGTCTACTCACTATCTGAACTTTTTGTGTTCAGGCGCGACTGCCGCGGCGGATGTCGCTTTGGTTTTCTTTATTTTACCAAGGTGATTGGCTTTTTTCGCTGCCTTTTTCACATACGCCGCGACGCTCGCTTTCAGCTTTTTGGACTCACGTGCGTTCTTGTTGGAGATGTTCCTGCTGAATGTGTCGCCCAGGACATCTTCTTCATCATCGTCGTCATCATCATCGGCTTCATCTTCATCATCTTCGTCGTCATCATCGGATTCGGAGTCTAGTCCCGCATCAAAGTCATCATCGTCCTCTTCATCATCGTCAGCCGCGGTATCAGCAGCTGCCTCAGCACTAGTTGTGAGTGTCTCTGCTTCAGCACTGGCTGGTTCTTTCTGTGCTCCATCAACCTCTTCGCCATCGGCGGCTACTTCATTTTCCCCATCAGCGGCATCATCGGCAGCCGCGGCGACATCTTCAGATGATGCCGCTGCAGCAGCGGGTGCGGCCGCTACTGTGTCACTGGGCGCAACTACAGCCTGTACGGGCGCTGCAGGCTCATCATCATCGTCGTCTTCTTCTGTGAAATTAAATAAAAGTTTTAGTTACGTGCATAGTTAAGTTGCATATTTCATGGTTAAACATCGATTAAAGATTTTCTTACCTCCTCCTCCTAAGATGTCATCGAAGAATCTTTCGAGATAATCATCATCTTCATCATCATCTTCAGCTTCTTCTTCGTCATCATCGTCGTCATCGTCATCGTCGTCATCGGCTAAAAAAAATGTATAGTTAGAACCAAGATTGTTTTTTGTTTTGTCACCCGATACCACTATTATTATTGAATTGTCACCCAATACCAATATTATTATTGAATAATGATTGAAGTCAAGACACCGTTCGTTGACACAGTATTCTTGCTTAGCTGTTAAGTGGTGTTATATTTGTTTTGCATATGCCCCACTCTATATATTCTACACATACTTATTTGTAATGCTAATGAAATTAAGATAACTATAAAGCCCAATCAACTCTAAAACATGTACTGTCAAATAATAAGAGCTATCAACATACGACTCAAGCATATCGACGAATAAACGTCAGTTAAAAACAATTAGTTTATACCGCATGATATTATCTCGAGATGCGTGACTTCCTAAATGAGGTTTTCATAGCGCACTCTAGAAAGCAGAGGAACGTCAATTTCTCTGATTGAGTCTTTCTGTTTGAATTAATTAACGATTGAGAGCGCCTGTCACGCTGCTTGCATTCCACGCTGGCCCCACACCGTTCTGATTCTAAGGAATTTTTATCGATGAAATGTGATACTTTTACTACAGTGTGTCTGTTTTACACTATAAATTTCTTTTTATTAACATTTGAAAAATTATACAAAATTAAATATATGGAAACAGGCCAAGCATCACTTAATCCAAATATGCTGAATTCATACATAAATATCTTAATATTTATGTGTAAATTTATAACGCATTATCTCTTATGATATTAGCAATAGAAAATACATAAAGGTGAACTGATGGAATGTCATAAATCATATCAAAATAAATAATTTTCCAAGTAAATATTGCCATTCTAAGTTTAATAGATCATTGCATTCTCAAGTCGTAAATTTTATATCTGTGCGATAGAATTCAACTATGTTTGAATGCTTTAAGAAGCTATTACTTATTTAATTACGAAACAATTATGCAGGTGTATCATAAAACATTTTCTTCACATAATTTACTATCTAAGCTTGATGCACCGCAGCTTAATTGCTGTCAGCAGTGAAGCATTTAAGCGTTCACATAGCAAGATATATGTATAATGCTCATACCGTTATGGCTCCTGTTCGTTTAAACGGTAAAAATTGTAAAGAAGTTGCATAAATTCATTAGTTCTACATTTTCTCCTAATCTTTATTAATTTTTGGTTTGTTTCTATTTTACTGCTATGCACTTAACATTTATAGATAAGCAACTTTTTCTTTCTTTGTATTACGATTTTCGGGAGAAATTTATTTCTTAAAATAGTTACATTATTTCTCAATTCAAAAAAACTTACGTTATTAGCATATTTTTGATTTGAGAAAATAATTTAATTTAGTTTAATGATATGAATTCCTTACCTGCTAATCCGTCCAACCCTAGGCCTCCTTCGTCGTCATCATCATCGTCGTCGTCGTCATCGTCTTCATCATCGTCCGAGGATGCGGCTGGCGCAGCTGCTGCTGCCGCGGCTTGTCTCGAAACTTCCTTCACTTCTGTGTCATCATCTAGCCGTGTTATTGGGCTACCACAAACGGATAATACTAAGCAGCATACAGCCGCTAACAAGAACAACGACCTCATCTTGAATCTGAAACAAACACACACTTTTAATTATATCACCGGGAGCATCGCGACTGCGACAGTGCCGAATCGACCCACCACCAGACCACTGTTGCTATCACGATATCACAACACTATCACACAAACACAAACACATGCACTGTTTTGGTTGACACTTCACCTTTTGATGAATTGTCTATCACTGTTGAGTCCTCAAGTCCGTGTGGGCTCTAGCGGAAGAGGTTCCGCTCGCGTCCTTCAATGTCGGTGTTTGGGACGCTATGTCCGAGCGTGGCGAGCGGAAACGGTATAGCGGCGGCGTCTTCACCGCACACTCTTTTATAGAGTTACGTCACACACTCAGTGAAGGAAAGTAGTGATGGTAGTCGTCGACACAGATCAATGAGTACACAGAAGCAAACAACGAAAGTTGTCTTTGTACCTATCGACTGCAATTGCTTCGAGCTTTGGATTTGGACTAGACTGAAAGATGATTTTAAAGAATAATCCTGTAATGTGAGTGTAACATCAACGTGTAAAGAAATTTACTTACAATATAATTGTAACATATAAACGTGAAAATTATGCTTACGACTAAAATATCTTCGTAATTACAATTAAAACCTAACAAATTTTCATTGTCTGGGTGACTGCTGCCTGACTTCAAGCTCTGAAAAGATAAACAGCCCTTAACTCTTATCCGGTACACAAGAGTTGTACCTAACATAATCTGTGAACTTTTTGCATTATAGGTACTTCCATGAGTTTTCCTTTCAAATAAGTACTCATACACTGTGGGCATTAAGTAAAGCGTAAAATTTGGTAACTTTTACGACAATCATGTAAAACATGACTTGCATTTTGGCACACCAATATCATTAGTCACCAAAGCTTTCACTTATGCATTCTGTATTCTGAATTTAATGAAGTCGTAACCAGAATTGTTTACATTTTCATAATTAAGTACGAAATTGAACTTGTTTAACAACTTTATAGAAACCTCTGATAGTGCTTAATCTATGGCATGCGAAGAGGGGTTGGTTAGATCCGATTGATTAATATATTCAGTTTATTTACAGAGTCGCTGTGCCTCATTGGAGAAATGTTCGAGCGACCTGTATTGTGTCAGAATCTTAAAGCATTTTGTACATTAGTATGAGGGGGCCGGCCCCATACTTTCACTTAAGGTTATGTATGTAAACGCGCTTTAAGTGCTATTGATAACGTGATGTAAAAACGAAAACGTGGACGTTAGGTATTACCATAAATAAGTTTTGTAACTCTGCTTAAAAGGAATTATTGAATCATTTATTTGACATTTTTATGAAAAGAAATTTCACTTTCATAACGGAAGAATGTAATTTTGAGTAAATTGAGGAACTATAACCTAAAACTGAAGTAGAATATAACGATGTTTGAGCAAATTTGCAGAAAACGTTATTATTATCTACTTCCTAAAAATTGTGAACTAAATTTCTTTTTATTTTTGTTTCTTTAATTATTATTTAATATAAAAAATTAATGCATTTCATCATTTTAAAATAATACCGTTCTTTCTTAACCGCGAGTTATTAGGTGTAGTGATTCGTCTCACTTATTTTAACTAGATAATATTATGTTATAGATTAATTAACCTAAAATTTACCTTATTTAATTCTTTGTTTAAATTAAGGATATTTTTGTGAGCTTTAAGAGGTTTCTACATCCTATAATAAGTTCTGCTACCAGCATTATGAAAAGCTTATTTAAAGATTTTTTTAAATATAAAGGCATATAATTATATAATTTTACTTCAATGCTTGGGTTCATAATAATGAACAAGTCTGCCATTTGATATTTTGTACAATTAGGACAGGTACAAAAGAGTTCAATATGTAAAATATAAGAATCCTGGAGTGAGATGGTATAGTTAATAATCCATCACGTGACTTTAAGAAGAAAGGAAATAGTGCAGTGTTGAGGTTTAATTCAGATTTGGATTCTAAATTATTGTGAAAAATAAAAACAGTTTTGCTTTATTTTTTCAAAAGCGCCGAGAGCTGTTACAAAAAATGTATTTTTCTATTTTCCAAAATCATTAGGTTTGTTTTCTGGCTAGGAATTTATTTTTCCGAAATTCAATGATGAAGTTTTAGTAGTCAACAAAATCGAACTCGTTACACTTTTTCCACAGCCACTTCAAAAAATTCAACTGTATTTATATTTTTTGACTTTGGCGTCCAGAAACTCAACGAACAACGAAGAAGCCCTTTTTTTTAACGCGAGGAACATCCTACATGGATGCTATGCCGTACTCCTACCAACTAAAAACCACACGTATCCTACCTAACAGCCTACGGTTGGGAGCCTCGGGTAAGCCCTCGGAAGGATACCCCAGGACTCCCAATAGACCTACGGCTACACACCATGAATAAGTCTTTACGACACCTACGAGAATAATATTAGGTTTTCCATATTTTCCGCGGTATACATCAGACTCTCTATTAGATAGAGATTCTACTATATTGAATAACGGCACTTGTACTGTTCCACAACATTGTGGATTGAATGTTGTGGAACAGTACAAGTGCCGTTATTCAATATGTGCAGCAGGTTCCACCAAGTGCCATCAATCAACAGTATAAATAAGATTCTACTATAATAAGGCCTATTCTGACACGCGTATTCCGAGATGCAGTCAGAGATTATTTCTGTGAAGAGGAAAGGTAAACTGCTCTCAGGAAAGAGAAATGAGAGCCTTGTTTTTTTTTTATCCACTGAGGAGGCAGACAAACTTACGGTCTACCACCGTTACCGCAGCCTATGAACGTTTGCAATACTAAAGGTGCTACACTCGCGCTGCCGACCCTGCAAGAACCTTCTAAGACCTCTTTTTAAGCACTCCATACTGTGTAGTACTGTTTGGCAAAACCGAAATCAAAAGTCATTCAAGGATGATGATGAACTTTACTTCAATTCTGTGGTACCTTAAAAGAAAGAGCTTACGCAAACGTTTGCTTACAACACCTGTTTAGTTATAGATGCTTAATTTCTTTTCGTTCTGAGAACTTCCTGAACTTTCTAGTGTAGATAAAACTCGCATAGTTTCGTCGTGACTTGCCGCTTCCACTAGAAGTGACAATGTTTACCTTAGTTCGTAGATTTCTAGTTATAGAAAACATGATTCGGAAAGACTTATACAATTTCTTTTGGTAAGAGCATTCATATATATGGCCACGCCTTTAGCCCCGAAGAGGTAGGCAAAGGCATATTAGATGCACACATTTCACCTATTTATAAATTATCCCACGTAATAATTGGTGAGCCGTATTGCCGTATTGATATGGATAGGCGCAGGTTGTGACTGCCCACTGTTGAACCTTTTCAAGCCACCCCAAAGGTCTTCAACTTGGCTTAACGGCTGCTATTTTACTGGCAACCGGGACCAACTGCTTAACGTGCCTTTCAAAGCACGGACACGCTCGCAAATAAATGTCACGATTTGGTCATGTGATGGTCACCCATCCGAGGACTGACCACAGTGAAAGTTGCTTACTGCAGCGATCGATTACAGAACACTGAGTCCGCGGGCTCACTGGCGCTTCCTGGGAAGAGCAGACACATACGATCACGCCTATATCCCAGAGGAAGAAGGCAGGGTTCCAATACACATTAGAAAGTAGTTACGTTGGTCCCACTTAATAGACAGCAAGTCTAATCCCGTCACCAGGCTTAAAAAAAAATCTACAGTTGGTCGTAATATGTTAAACATTCACACATACAGATGAGGAAACTAGAGGTCGCTCTTTCAATTCCCAATCGGAACAAGTTTAGATAAATATGATTTAAAACAATTATTTTGTTTTGCATTCGTTAACGTTCATTTAAAATATGTTTTAAAGTTAAAAAGAAAATTTACTTTAGAAGGGACTTAAACCCATAACATTTGCCTAAACCAGAACTATTTATAAGTTGTAGTTTTTCATTTAAAACAAAAAAAAACTTTCGATTAATTACTTTTGTCGCCAACTGTTAGCAAAAAAATCATTCTTTATTTAGGCGCAAAGAATGATTGCTCGGGCCACGGACTCAGTGTTCTGTAAACGATCACTGCATTAAGGAACATTTACTAATGCCGGTAATTGATGTGTAACCACCACGTGACTACTTTGCGACATTTATTTACGAGCGTTTCTGAGCTTCGAATGGCACGTTAAGTAGTTGGTCCCGGTTGTCAGTAATATGACAGTCGTTAAGCCAAGTTGAAGCCGTTAAAGGCCATATGGGCGGCTTGAATATTTCAACTGTAGGTCGTCTCAACCTGCGCCCGGGTTGGCAGCGCGTGTGTAGCAAACGTCCACAGCAAGTATAGGGCCGTAAGCTTGTCTGCCACCTTAGTACCAACGAGGTAGTCGAAATCATCTAAAGAAGTGACATAGTCACTTTTTATATACCACTGAGGTGGCAGACATGCATACGGCCGATCTGATGAAAAGTGGTCACCTTCGCCTATGGATGTTTGCAACACCAGAGGCGCTAAATTTGTCCCATGACGTTGGTTGGAAAGCCCAAGCTTGCCCTTTTTTGCCGTGGCCATAATATTTCAGCCTTAGTAGTTAGAACCTATTTTGTAACTATTTTTGCTACAAGGAAATGGAATTCTTCGTAGCCAAATCAGTTCATTTAGGGAAACAGTTTGATCACAAGAAAAAAGGTATTTGCCTTTCCGGCCATCCCACAGAGTCGCAATTCATTGCCTGTACCTGTGGCCTATCCTGCGACTCGGTCGAAGTGAGGCGAAGTACTGTGTTCTTTAGCGAGCTACATGCGTTTCGCCATTTAAAAAAAGTGCTCATGATACAAACAGGTCGCACTGCGTTCGAGTCCAGAATTGCTGCGAAAGCAAAGCCAGATTGAGTTGAATGGCTCATTTCACTATTTTTTTTTAAATTTTTATTAACAGGTAGTAAATCTTGGTTAATTTAATATTAATGACAAAACGGCACGAAATATAAATTGCTATTCAAAGGGGGAATGCTGCTAGTATTTTGGGCACAATGCCACGGGGGCCTTATTTAGGTTTAGTTTAGATAGTAATAATGTAAATATAGATATGTAATAATTATGTTTCTCTGTAATTTTTAACAATAAATGTATAAATTTCCAAAAATGAAAATTATTTATATTATCGTCGTTTTACATTTTAAATCATGCAGATTTAAAATGTAAAAAGACGATAATATAAATAATTTATACACTCACAAAAAGATAGTTGTGTAAATCTTAATAAAAATAAACAACATCTTATTATGATGGAGAAGAGTCCCCTAGTCCAAGACCAGAACCAAATTCTTGGTTTTCATTAATAAAACGTAAATTAAAATCTAACGTCACTCTAAAAAAATTACCCAAGACGATTAAATATAAAAGTAAAGTGGAACATTTGTACCCGATTTAAAATGCTATCCAAGTTTAACAGAAATTTGTATTAGATATGATAATTTTACAACTTTTAATAAATTTGTGTCATTATCAGAAACACTATTTCTTATGAACGTCATGTCGATATCATGACACAGGTAGCCACTGAAGGTAGAAAGGTCGAAACTCGTTTTTGGTATTGTAGGCGTCCATAAATATTTGTATGCGTGTTGTGAATGGACCCTGAGGACTTTCTCTCGCCTCGAGCCAGTCTCTAATACTGGCGCACGCAGGTTGTGTATGCACACGCTGCTTGCTCATGTTACTGTCACTACGAACGCATTATCATTATAGCAATACTTCTATTTATTATACAGAACTTTTATGTAGAAAATTTTAATATTTATAGTACCAAGTTCACTGTCAAAGTATCTCATAATATTAAGGCTGTCGATATAGGTTAATGTACCTTTGTATTTTATCAACTCGATAAAACTTAACAAGTCCTAACTAAAACCTTCGTTAAAAAAGCATACTATTTGCATTCAAATAGTAGGATAAAAAGCTGGTAATTAAACTTGAGGTGCAAAAATCAGAGATTTCTTTTTTGGTACCTACAGAACCCTCAGTGTGCGAGTCCGACTTGATATGGATGAATGGGTGAAGAAAAAAAGTGTATATTTATTTCCTAAAACACCACTTAAAAATTTGTGTTGACGACCCAGGTCACGTTATATAAATAAAACATTTTTAATGCATCGACTAATGCCAACTTTTTCTTATGAATGCAAATAAGAAAAAGTTAGTGTATAAATTCTTCAAGAAATTATTTTTATAAGAAGTATTTTATACAAAAATAGTTTTAGTGCGTCTAAATTGTAGTTTGTAATTAATTCTCAATTGGGTAATTAAATATTATGTAATCATGAGTAATATTATAACGACGAAATATTAATTTTATTTGCTTATTTATAGTCAGTATCTATGTAACCACTGAAACTGTTTGTAAATTCGTTCACTTTTGGAAAGTATATAACGTAAATTATATTTTTAATTTAATTATCTAAAGTATCAATCAAATAAGCAATTTACGGCCTACGTCCAGCAGTGGACAGCCAGCCATAGGCCTTCCATAGGCAATCCTGAAATACTGCCAATGCTATATAAACATTGGTAAATTAAAGTTGTGTCATTTTAATAGGTAACATTTGACAATTCAATTTCACAAACATTTGACAGACAAATTAGGTATGTACTGGTCTTATTTTGCTTCTTAAATTTACGAAAGAAAAATTAATAATGGGACAGGGTTCGACTGATGATTTTTAAAATTCACATATCTTTAAAGTCCGAACCGATTCATTCACTTTCTCATTCATCATTCTCATTATAAAGATAAAACTGACAGACGGCAAATGTAAACCTATTAAATTGACGCCACTTTAAAAGCTATATCTATATCGCGAATAAATTCGCAGTACACATTGATCACAATAATGTTCCGTACAGTAACTGTAACATAATGCAAATATTATAGTCACCGGCTACTGGAGTTCTAAAATCGCGATGCTTGTAAGGTCAACGTATTCGCACAGTGTGACACAGTTCCCCTGATATTAGTGTCAGTCGTCCCTGGTTTCTTTTCTGACTCTCGTTATACATATATTGATAGCTATTATTGACTGATATTAAATCCTCTCCAATATGCTTATAACCACCTATATTAAAATATCCAGCACAAGCGGGATTCGAACCCATTCAGTATACTAAAGCGTATTCCTATTCAGTCAGTGTTTTAAAGACCTATTCAATTCAACGCCTCTTTTACCTTTTCCATCTCAAACAAAGAGTGATAAGAATCTTTTTATCTTTTTTTTTTTGATGTGAGGGAAAATCCTCGTAGGATGCTATGCCGGACTCTTACCGACTAAAAAACCTCACGTAACGCCCAACAGCCTATGGTTGAGAGCCCCGGGTAAGCCCTCAGGAAGGATGTCCCGTGATGAATCTTTTGATCTTGGCCAGATCGTGAATGTTTAACTATAAAAACTTGGAATGCTCTAGCTGAGTCCAGCCTTAGTTCTTCAACAAGAGCGTAGGCACGTCTGTGGGACGTCTACTTAGAAGTCACAGCCCAGTTCTGTAGACTGACCCTCAGTTTTGTAGATAATGGTTATGATTAAGTAAGTATAAGTACGTCTGTAACAATACTTCCCTCCTTATCGGGAGAAAGGCGTTGATGGCTGCGCCACAGTGTATACTATTGCAGCTGTCATCGTTCCAATCAAGTATTAAGTTTTCAAATTGTTTTTATGTTCCAAATAAATAAACAAAACTGTTATCTGGTAATGTAGAAATATGCTTTACTATACGCTGTTAAAATTAGGATGATAATTTTGACAGCTCTTAGTAGGGAACCCCATAGTGTCTAATCGTTAATGAATCTATTCGATTATCGATGGCGTGAAACTTTAAATCGATAGTTACAAAAAAACGGTTTTTATTATTTTAGGTAATTAGGTAAATATAACTGCATTAATATTGTTTGTATTATACTTAGCTTATCATATTACAAATAAATATTGTAGATACCTACTTTTTTACTTTACTAGCATTTAAATAAATATACTTAAAAGGAATAAAGGAAGAGAAAAATACCAAAAATTCAAAAAAATCTAATTAATAAATATGACGAAAACCGTCTTCTTTTACCCGATGATTCAAATGATAGTGAGAAATCGGAAATTCCCAGTTTGCTGCCGAATCCTGCTGGAGGTCCGAACACATCACAAATGCAGGAAAAAGACGATGAGGGTCAAATCGTTGCATGTAACAGTAGACCTATCGGAAAGGTATGCAATCTATCTCCCAAAGCCCACAATACAGAGGCACTAAGGTCGGAAGGTAAGAAAACAAAGAAGAAAATCATTATTCTCGCAGATGATCAAGGGCGCAGACAATAAGTGGTACTGCAGAACCTAGTAGGAAACGATTACGATGTGGTATGTTATTGGAAGCCAGGTGCCACACTTGGAAGTGTGTTGAACTCGTTTACGCGTGAGTCTCACTGTGATTTGACCTCCAAAGACTTTATTATTGTGATGGGGGGCACTAATGATACAAATCCATATAAATTCAAGGCAAGCATCGCGTGTTTTTTGGAATCAGTGACCTTGCCAAATATTTTTATAAGCGAAATAGCACATAACAAAAGTCTTAATGTTAAAAAATTGAATTACGAGCTACGTTATATTTGCAATAACTATAACAATGTTACTTTTATTGATATGAACTATAGTAATTTTATTCCATTCGCCAGATTTAGAGCCTCATACATACGACGTTACATTTTGAAAGATGTACTAAGAACAAATTATACTGATGTATGTAAAGATTATAAACTTAAGAATCCCGCGGTAGGGTTAGTTCAGTCTCAAAGAAACAAATGCTACAAGTCGGCAGGCACTCAAACCGGCACAGAAATAGACTCATGTAGTGGTGAAGGGGAAGATGGTTTTTTTCGCCACCAACTAGGCGACTAATACTCTGAATGAGTCCAAAAGCACTTGTGTCAATATGGTTAGCTTAAACTTATTTCACCAAAACGTGTGTGGTTTAAATAACAAGACTAGCGAGATTGAAATATATATGCGAGGGATTCCAATGGTTTTGGACTACTTATGTATCAGCGAGCACTTTCTCAATTCTTCATTGGCTCCACTGCTCAACTTTACCAACTATAGGCTAGCATCATACAACACTCGCATTAATAAGAAGAGAGGTGGTACTCTAATTTTGGCATCTATAGACAGAGTGTGTGACGAAATTACATTTTGTAAGACCTTATATAAAAGAGACGCTTTTGAAATTTGTGGTGTTAGAGATTTGAGTACGGGTATATCTGTTTGTTGTTGCTATCGTAGTCCATATGACAGTAATCTTGACACATTTATGACTAACCTTGACAAACTGCTGACGTATTTTTTTGACAAAAAATGTTTTATCTGTGGTGACTTCAATGTTGATCCTCGCGTGGACATACTTAAGACAACGAATTTCTTAAACATTTTAAAATCTTATAATTTCAGACATATGATCAATTCAATCACATTCATACGTAATGAAACATCTTCTTGTTTGGACAATATTCTAACAAACGTTACTAACGACTGCATCATTGACTGTAGGGTTGATCACAATGGGATAGGAGATGGGCATGCTGCCTTATTGTGTAATACGGTTCATAGGAATAATAATCAGAATAGTATGCATATTAAACCCTCCTTTTTTTTTTTTTTTTTTTTTTTTTAACGTGAGGGTAAATCCTCGTAGGATGCTATGCCGGACTCTTACCGACTAAAAAACCTCACGTAACGCCCAACAGCCTATGGTTGAGAGCCCCGGGTAAGCCCTCAGGAAGGATGTCCCGTGACTCCCAACAGACCTACGGCCGCCAATGCGGCCTCGCCCAGGGGGTGGTTCGGGTGCAATCCCGCGTCTATGGGGGGTTTCGGGTGTGACCCCGCTTCTAAGGGGGGGGGCGTGCGTGAGTGCTCACGTCACGCTGCCGTCATGGGCCTGCTTCTGTAAGGACGGTGAGCGGCTCTCTCACCGTCCTCAGACCCCCGGTCATGGAGGCCGATAGTCCTCGGCGAAGACACGTCGGCGGCGCCCAGGGCGCCGACTGCGGAACTCGGGTGGGAGAGTTCTCTCCCGCACCCGGCCCGCCGCCTCCTTTGCGAGCATGACCTGCTCGCAGAAAGAGGCGGCGCAGTCCCACTTACTCCCGCCGGAGAGCATGGCTCGCACCATTGCCTCAAGCGAGAGAGTGTCCACGCCCAGACCCACTACGAGGACCTGTCGCTGTTGTGCCCACGCCGTGCACTCCACCAGCGTGTGGAGCGCCGTGTCATCGCTGCGGTCCTCGCAGTGCTGACATTCGGCCGTGGTTTCCCGGTGTTTTCGCCACAGATACCTACCGAAGCTACCGTGCCCGGCAAGCATCTGCGTCAACCGGTAGGAGAGAGCACCGTGTCTTCTCTCCAGCCACTCGTCCATGACCGGTCTGACGGCCGCGATTGTGGCGAATCCCCCCTTTGGTTGCTCAAGTCGCATCTTCCATGTCTCCAGGGTTTCCTGGTGGAGCAGGGTCCGCTGGGCCCCGATTTCTCGAGACGCAGGCCTTTGGCCCCGCTCCAGCGCCTCCTTGCGCCATCTGAACAGTGACGCAAGGGCTCTCGCTTCCAGGTCCCATGGAGGGGTCCCGGCTAGGAGACATGCCGCCTCACCGGAGATCGTGCGGTATCCTCTTATCACCCTGACGGCCATCACTCTCTGCGGGCTCATCAGTCTAGCCTCATTGCTGGCCGTCAGGGTCTCCGCCCATACGGGAGCCCCGTACAGGGCCATGCTTCGCACGATCCCAAGGTACAGCCTCCTGTAGGGAGCGTTGGGTCCCCTGATGTTGGGCATCAGCCGCGCGTGTGCGGCCGATGCTCCCTTCAGTTTTGGGACCAAACTTCGGAAATGATGTCCGAAGTTCCGCCGGCCATCGAGTACGAGCCCCAGATACTTCATCGAGGGCTCGATGCCGATGCTGACGCCCCCCACCTGTAGGCTGGATCCCGCAGGTGGCCCCATCCGAGGTCCGTGGAAGCACAGAGCCTCGGATTTGTGAAGGGCGACCTCAAGACCCAGCCGCCGAATCCGACCCACGACCTGAGCAACCCCTGCCGTGGCCTTAAGTGCTGCGGCACGGTGCGTTGCTCCCCGCGCCGTAACGAGGGTGTCGTCGGCGTAACATGTTACGCCGACCCCTCTGAGCAACGGACCACGCAGCACCCAGTCGTAACCGATGTTCCACAGGAGCGGCCCTAAAACCGATCCCTGTGGAACACCGCACGACACATCTCGCCGACCCGGCCCTAGCCAGCTCGGGTAAGTTATGGCTCTCTCGGAAAGATAAGCCCCGACAATTCGACGGAGGTAGGGAGGCACTCCATGATAGATAAGCGCCTCCCTGACGCAGTTCCAGGGCAAGGTGTTGAATGCGTTGGCGATGTCGAGAGACACCGCCACCACCACCTCACCCTGTGAGACTGCTTCCTCCGTCAGGCCTCTAATGCGCATGATCGCGTCCACGGTGGAGCGTCCCTGACGGAAGCCAAACTGGCTATCCGCCAGATCAGGCCCCACGCGTGTGAGGTGCCCGACGAGGCGTTGTGCAATAATGCGCTCAAAGAGCTTGCACACCTCGTCGAGCAACACGATCGGCCGGTACCCTGATGGGGAATTTGCCGGCCGCCCCGCCTTTCGAATCAAGACCAGTTTCCCTGTCTTCCAGACCTTGGGAAACTGGCCTTTTTCGAGGCATGCGCTATAAAGACCCATAAGTCGAGGCCCAAGCTCCTCGAGAGCCAGGACCCACGCACGGCCTGGAATGCCGTCGGGTCCAGGGGCGGTGTTTCTGCGGGATTTAAGCCGCAGGACAGCCGCCCCTAACTCACCCTCGGTGACTACGGGCACGTCGTTCTCGCTGCCTTCCGCGTTGGGCGCCTGAGACGGAGCCATGCGCGGAGGAACGTGTTCCTCCGCTCTCGACGGGAACAAGGAGTCCAGGACCCCCTCCAGCCGCTCCGGCTGGAGACTCTGGGTTAGTGGGGGCGCCTTAGGGCGTAATTTGCCTCTTACCATGAGGTACGGGCGCCCCCACGGGTTCCGCTCCAGAGTCTCCATCAGCTCTTCGCGGCCCAATTTTTTGGACCGCTTGATGGCGGTCTGGAGGGCCCTCTTGGCCTCCTTGTACCCATCGTAGAGCTCCGTCTCTCGGGCTGCCGCATCGTCTGGGCGGCGACGCCTTCGGCGAAACCTGGTGTACCGGCGGCGCGCGGTAACGCAATCCACGCGCAACTGCGCGATTTCCGGCGTCCACCAGTACACCTGTTTCCTCGCCGGTCTGGGCCTAGCCCTGGGCATCGCCGCATCGCAGATGTGCGACATGGCTCTCCCGAACCACTCCACCTCGGTATCAACATCGGCAGGCCTGTCCGCTGTCGGAATCCAGGACTGCACGATGGCCGCCTCCAGGAGAGCCTCCCGATCCAGGCGATGGAGTGCCCAACGCGGTTCCGGGGGATTCGCGATTGTTGGCGGCAGGTTAGGTGGAGGGGAAACGTCGAACCGAATATATCGGTGATCTGACGACGTCTCCTCCTCCTCCACCACGCGCCATCCCTGGACACGGCGGGCGAGCTCAGGGGTCGCAAACGAAACGTCTATGACCGAGCTGAGCCCCCGCCGCGTCCAGGTTGCGACATTCCCCCGGTTCAGGATGACTAGGCCACGTGTAGTGACCCAGTCCTCCAGTATCCTCCCCCTGCCTCTGGTTTCCCGGGAGCCCCAAGCCTGCGACCAGGCATTGAAGTCTCCCAGGACCAGGACAGGGCGAGGCCGGCATGCAGCGAGAACGACGTCCAGCTCAGGGAGCCATAGCTCAAACTGATGCTGGTCGAGGCTCGGCGAGACGTAAACGGCCACGACAGCCACACCCTCATATTCCGCCGCGACGCAACCCGGGCCCCTAGCAATAAGCGCTAGGCGCGAGTCGTCCGCGCCGGTCCCCCCAAAGATGGTCGCCATGCCGTCCAGACTCACCGGGCTTCCCGGGTGAACCCAGTACGGCTCAGCGACGACGACAATATTAATGGACCACTGCCTGATGCTCTGGTACAGAAGGTCCTGAGCACCAGTGCAGTGGTTCAGATTCACCTGCAGGATGCGGATATGGGTGTCCATTAATGGACGTCCATATCCGCACCCTGCCGCGAACGTGCACCCACACCCTCACCCCTCCGTGCGGACGGACGGGGCTTCGGCCTTGAGGCAGCGCAGGTCTTACTGCCCGCCCGGTGGTTTGCCTCCTTGCCCTCCGCCACGCATTTAAAACAGTGTGGCGGAGCGTCACAGGCAAGGGCCGTGTGACTGGGCTGACTACAGCGGAAGCACCGATCGCCCACGGTGACTTCCGCCGTACACTGCACTCCTACATGCCCCACGACCAGGCACCTATAGCACCTGTCTTCGCGGGGCTGCAGGAGATGCACCTGCGCCCTCAGGAAGCCTCCAATAAGGAGGCTCCGTCCGTCCGCCACTTTCTGGGCCGCCGCGACGGGACAGCTCACGACCGCCGACCCGTGACCAGTGGACAGTTGCACCGGAGCCCCCCCTCAATCTCGAGGGCCTTGAGGTCTACTGAGGCTTTCGCCTGCCTCAGTATCTCGGCGTACCCCACGCCCTTCGCCTTGCCTTCTGTCGTCACCGTAATGACGACGGCAGTGGAGCGAGGAGCGCGGAGCCTCTTCGGCGCCTTCGCCGCGGCGGCCTTTGCCGCTTTTGCGGCGACCTTTGCCGCCTTCTTGGCGGCCTTCGCCGCCTTTTTGGCGGCCTTAGCCGCCTTCTTCTTTGCTCCTGCCACCTCCCAGATCCCCTCTCTAGAGGGAGTCTGGGGTGCGGCGGGAGCGCTGACTGTGCTGGTGGAGGCGGGGTTGCCACCTCCACCAGGTGCCGTCTTCTTGGGGGCGGAGGCCTTCCGCTGGAGACCGGGAGCCCCACTGGGTGCAGCCGTCGTCGCGTACGACGTGACGGCGGGTGCCGCCAGCGGCGGGCGGTATGCCCGGTCCTCGAGAACGCCGAGGCGGCGTTCGATGGTCTCCAGCAGTTGGACCATCGTCGGGGTCGCCTTAGGTGCACTGGGAGCGGGGTTTTAACACCCCGAGCCTCCCCGGCCCCCTGGACGAGCTGCGTAAGCTTGCCGATTTCCTCCCGCATCAGCTCTTGCTGCTTGCGGGAGTCGGCAAGCTCCTTCTCCAGGCTCGCAACCCGAGCCCGGAGCTTCCCCTCCTCGCTGGAGACGCTCCTCTCAAGGAGCTCCTCCAGCGCCTTCGTCGCCCCTGTGACTGCTTCCGTCACAACCTTCTTTTTGCCCGCAACATTCTTGGCGCCCTTTACGGCGCCAGTAATGCGGGCAAAAGCCGCCAATATTTCCTTCGCCGCCGGCACCTCCGTGACCCTCCCGCTTGGCAGCGGGGGCACAATCGCCGGCGGCTCTGCCACCCTCCCTCTCGCTCTGTAGAGGTCGGCTTTCCGACCTCTACCCGCGGTGGTAGCAGCTACCTTCCTAGGAAGGCTGCCTTCCTCATCGCTGCTGGAAGATTCGGACCCAGGCCGACGGAACAGGCCTTTGCCTGGTCCGCTTGACCTAGGTCGCTTCCGCCTCGCTTCTTCGGCATGGAGACCGAGGGTATCCTCGGTCTCGGTACCCATATCAACTGCCGACTCCATCTCGGAGCCGGCACGGGTTGACGCGACCTCCGCGTCACTGGGGGTGGTTTTGAGGCACACCCCTGGGCCTGAACTATGGTGACCCCTCCCATATACCACCAGGGATGAACCCTGGCGGGGGTCGACATGCCGAGACATGCCAAGCGATTCCCCGGACACTGTCCGGGTGCGCTCCTGGGTAATAACTTTCGTTGTAATTTGCTCCATAGTTTAGATTGTGCGTTTCGCGTCCGCCGACGTAAAGTTTGGGAATGAGGAGGTGGGAGTGGATATGAGTATGGGAAGGGTGGAAAGGTGGGAGTGACGCCCTAGACACTGAGTTCCCCCCAGCGATACATCAAATTGCCGGGCGTCAGAGCGTGAGATTTAGGGTAATTTTTTATAGAGGTTTTCTTCCTCGCAACTCCAAAGAGCCACCGTGCCCGTCTGTTGCCAGACGGGGTTACGGCTCGGCCGAACGATGGTCCCTATGGAACCGTGTACTTCACCACTGATCGCTCAGTGGCGAAGTACTCGTCGCCCTGAGAGTTCTCCACTAAGTACGCTCTGCATAACAGAGCGCATGCGGAGAACTCCAAACCGGCCATAAAGGCCCCCCCTCCTTGGTGGACTATTGGCCGTGGGCGACGACGTGCGCCTCAGGCGAAGTCCACATCGTCGTCCACGTTACCAGGATGCACCACGTGGAGGTTGTCCTACCCAGCACCCCTATTAAACCCTCCTATATTGAAAAGAGGGTCTTCAATGGAGCTTGTAAACAACGATTTAGAAACCTACTTTTGTTTCAAGATTGGAATGCCCTAAATACTAACATGTTTATAACAAAATTTAATAAAGTTTTTAAAGAAAGTTTTAAAAAGAAAAAAGTTAGAGTCCAACGTCGACCCAGGAATAATTTAAACTGGATATCAAAAGGAATTAGAGTATCTATCTAGCAAAATGAAGCGCTTTTTATGTGTAGGAAATCCATCCACTCGCGATTCGTCGTTAACAAGCTATAAAAATAAATATCTTAAAATATATCGCAGAGTCATTATTAAAGCGAAAAAGTTAGCCGTCCAATCGGCCTTAAACAAGTCTAAAAATGTTTCTAAAGATATATGGAAAATTATAAACAAATATAGAAACGTAGAAAATACTGAGAGGAAAAACATAACTCTAAAACATAAAAATCATTTGATATCTAACCCTGAGGACATTGTGAGGATATTTGCGTCGCAATTTGACACGGGCGCCAAGTCTTTACAGGTAAATTTCGAGCAGGCACTGAAATGTCTCACAAATGGTACACCTCAGGTGGACCAAATCATGGTTATTGACAAAGTTACACCTAAAGAAGTTACTGAAGTTGTTAAGAAAATGCCGAACAAGATATCATGCGGGTATGATGATGTACCTGTAACAATTATCAAGGAAAATATAGACATTTTGGCTGCACCATTAAGCGACCTTTATAACAACTGTATTCATGATGGTATATTCCCTGATCAATTTAAAATAGCAAAATTCATACCTGTGCACAAGAAAGGCTCCAGGGATGATCCGGGAAGGTACAGACCAATATCTTTAATACCTACGAAAGCTAAGATATTTGAGAAAATTCTTAAAAGTAGATTATTCAGACATTTTAACTCAAACAGAATAATAAATAGACGCCAATTTGGATATCTTAGGCAGGTAGGTACTCTGGATGCAATCGAGACTTTGGTGAGAGACATTTTAACTAAACTTAATGAAGGAAAAAAGGTTGCTGGAATATTTTTAGACCTTAGCACCGCATTTGACACTGTAAATCATGAACTATGAATAGAAAAACTAGACTACTATGGAGTGAGAGGAATGACAAGAAAATTGTTTGCTTCATATTTGCAAAATAGAAAAATGTTTGTTGAAATCAATTCAAATATAGAAGTCAAAGGTGCGAACAAGGTACATAATAAACGCAATACATATAATTCAAAGTTCTATGCTATTAACACAGGAGTTCCTCAAGGGTCTATTCTGGGACCGATATTTTTTGTAATATTTATAAATGACTTAATTAATTATATAACATATAAAATACCTGACCATATAAAATTGACAGTTTTTGCAGACGACACTAACGCTATAGTTTCTAATGATGATTTGGATAGTCTCAAGTTGGGGGTTAGCAAAGCACTCGAACTTTTTCATGACTGGTTCACATTTAATAACCTAAATATAAATGCAGATAAGACAAACCTCATATTATTTAAAACGACTTCGAGAAATACGGACAAGTTAAGCAGCGCAATAAATAAGACTCCTTTAAATACTGTAGATGTTGTTAAGTTTTTAGGGGTACGAGTAGATTCCTTACTTGACTGGACTATGAACTTACAGCAATAGAGAGTTCCATTAGTGGTGCTTGTTATGTTCTTCGAACCCTAAGAGATGTAGTTACTTTTGACCAACTTAGGTCTGTTTACTATGCTTTGGTAGAATCTAGACTGAGATATAGCATACTTTTTTGGGGTGGAAGCTATGAATACAATACTAACAAAGCTTTTGTTGTTCAAAAACGAGCAATTAGAACAATGGTACGTATCCAGCAACAGGAATCATGTCGACAACATTTCAAAAATCTTAAAATTTTGACTGTGCCCAGCTTGTATGTGATGGTCCTACTAATGAATCTTAAAAAAAAGAGACTGAAAATGAAAGACAGTGACGGGAAAAAAACAAGAAGGCTGGATATGCATTCGGCTGTGGCACCTACTCTGGACATTGTTAAGCATAGTTCATTTTTTAATGCTATTAAACTTTATAACAGACTACCAGTAGCTCTAAAAAGGTCCATGTATACGCATGGCTTCAAAGCAGAATTAAAAGCGTTTCTTTTAGATAAAACTCTATATTCATTGGGGGAGCTATAATTTAAGTATGATGGTTGAGTACATTTTTGACTACTTTTAAGATTAGGATGACTTATTTAATGAACATTCTTCATAGTTGGTATTCTATTATATGGACAGATTGAACATTACCTATGTAGTTAAATAATTGTAATTTGATTCTCTGAGACAAAGTTGGTGATGTGTGTGACACAAGTAAGCTAATTTACTTGTTGTAATAATTGACATGAAATATGTAATTGACATTTAATTCTCAGATACTACTTTTATTTTATTTGATTTATTGACAATTTTTTTTATAATGTTATTTTAATATTTACTTACAATGTTAGTGTTAAACACATGTACCTAGTTAAGTTTATTTGTCCATTGTTATTTATTTTATGTTTAATTTCTACACAATGAATGTTGTTTTGAAATAAATTAAATTGAAAATTGAAAAATTGAAACTTAATTTCGATTTATTCGAATTATTTGTCTATGATCGATTCTGCTGTATTGTTGGCAGACGCTTCACTACGATAAGTGGGCGGTACTCGTCTATGTGCTATGATAATTTTTTGAAGTATACTTGACATTAACAAATCCGATACTTCATAGGCGTGAGCTGTCAAAATTATCAACCTAATTTTAACAGAGTTATAAGCAATCGTGGACTGTCAAGTATTTGGGATTACTCATTTTAATGATCTTTCTTACTTCACAGAGTATACTGGTAACTGAAAATGTCAGTATAACTATTACCTGTTCATTTAGGAGACTTCTTCACTACACTAAACTACGGTTTACAGTCTAATGCCAAGGAACTGAACCAAGAACTAATTCCATTTCCAACGTCATCACCAACTACAAAACGGTTTCTACGGACAATTGCCGTATTTATTTCATAGTTGAAAGATTGATAAAAGTATTAGTAATAGGCCTACAATCAGTGAACGGAACAATACTTATAATGATTCTGTCAATCATGGCGATATGTTGTATGAAATAACTAATCTCTGTAGCAAGTTCACGGTTACTTGTTACGTCTTCACGGTTCGAGTGTTCCGTTTACTCGCAGTACACGCATACTTATAGTATTTATTATTATTGTACAGTCATATCATGGTTTAATAATGGCATAACCGCATAACGATAATAGGTAAATTGCAGTTTCGATACGTCTTGCGGTTGCGAAATACCTATTATCAAGTTTGTCCGAAATGAAAATTCAATTTTTGCAATTGCAATTATTGAATTGATACTGCAATTTACTAAGGCACATTGATTTATTTTTTGCAAATGACTAACTTGACTCTGGAGCTCTTTTGCGCCAGCCTTTGAGCCCCCACCACACCTCTACAAAGGTAGAATAAAAAACCATATTAGTTATGGATCGACGACCTGAAGAAGGTCGCAAGGAGTGACCGTGTATTGGTGCGTAGTTTGGGGGATGCCTACGTCCAGCAAAGGACTGTTAAAGGCTGATTTGATTTGATTGATTTTAGTTATTTGATGCAAATATTTAAACTGTGCGTTGATGATCCGTCAGGATAAATCCATACTCATAATGATAAATAGGAAAGGTTGCTTTTTTGTCCGACGTAAATATGATTTAGATTGTTTCCGTATATGTACTCGTCTGGAGAAAGCCATAGATAACTTTTATTCATATTTTAAATCATCTTACTTCCCACAGGAAACAAATTTGAACTCACGCCAGTGGAGCCGCAGAGTTGCTCTAATATTTTTATATCTATAGAGTAACTGAAAAATAACCGTACATCTTAGTCACTTTGTACAATGCCCATAAGCAAAAAAATGAAGCTAGTCGTATTTCTTTGTCCTAGAATACCCGATGCAATGCTCTCTAACAAAAATCACATGTTGATTAGAGGAAGGCAATTTATTGTAAGCTTTCTGAAGTTCTATTGATAAAATCGAATTTTCAACCAGGATTATTTATACAGGATATATGGGAATCAAATTTAAAGAAGAAGAATTTATGAAATCAATGTAGATATATTCAATTTCTCTTCTCTTTAGGTATATCTTAAAATAATATTTATTTTATTCTAATATTATGGATTATTTTTATTAAGTAGGTATGTATATCCGTTTCCGAAACTTTCTTTTGAAATGTCAACAACTACACACATATAAGTAATATACCTATATTTTATGCTGAATTATATGCTGCTAAATTATAATTAAAATTAATGTAAAAACTCGATAAAACCTAGTAAAATTCCATAAAATCAAATTATTACTGATCAGAAAGTGTTAATCTATATAATTCCAGACAAATTTTGTGTGATTGTGTGAAATTTTTGTTTTGAAAAAGTTATGAGTCATCTAACCGTTATAGTGAAATTTATTTTGAAGTAAATATCTATTTCCTCGGTGATAATTCATTAATATTGCTTATAAAGTGCGTGTTTGATCAACTTTGTTTACGAATAACATATTAACTACTTCAAATACAGTTAGGAGATAATAAATTGCCGGTAACCTAACCTACAATCTACCTGTCTGTCTCCCTTAGTAGCTAAACTAAGCTAAGCTAAGCTTTTTACGAACTGTCTGCCAAAATCAAATAAATAACATTGGCGTATAGCTAGTGATAGACACATAGTGAAATAGATTCGAAAAAGTAGTGTTAAAGTTTTCTAAAAGATATTCTCAGTGGATAGGCCAGCTGGGTGAGTTTGTTTATCTGTTGTTCACTTGTATATATGCCATAATATATTCAATGCTGATATTAGACAGGTAATTGAACAAAATCCCGTTATTAAATACTAAATATAGTGAGTGTGTCTGCCTGTTTTTCACTTGTATATATTTATTAGTATATTCTATGTTGAAAGCTTACAGGTAGTACACTCAAGATAAACTCCTGATATTTAAATACTGTATTGCATTAAATATATCAAAAGCTTAAATATAGCTATCCATTGCTTTGCAAGCTGCTCCTTGTATTATCCTTGTGTTGTTAATTTGGATTTTTCAAGTACCTACTTATTACTATTTAAACTATAAAATGATGACTCGAAGAGGTCTGGCTCGTCAGGAACAATCTAAACTTCAACTGGTTTTAGAGGAACTGAAATCCACCAAGGAGCAGGTTGTCCAGCTTAACAATGAGCGCGAGGACAATGAAACAGAGCTTATCTCTGTTGTAAAACAGAACGGCCAATTAAAGCAACAGTTGTCCGTGCTAAACTTGCGGTTAGATGAAATGACTGGGGAACGTGATGAACTCCTAATAGTAGTAAGTAGTTTTGATAAATGCAGTGCAGAGTATGAGCGAGCATTAAACCGTATATCTGATCTGGAACATGAGTTAAGGGACTCCCAACAACAAATAACACAACTAGAAGAAGCCTCTCTGCAAGTCAGTATACAACAAAACCAAACCTTGTTCAACGAACTCATAGATAGGTCCCCACGGCTGGTTACTGCTGCAAAACCGATACACACAGATATTATAGACCTTACCAATAATACCCCCAAACACTCTGCAGTATCAGCTAAAATGGGTTTAGGTCATTGTAGTAATAAAAAAATTAAAAAGTATATAAAAATAAATAAGTTGATTAGAAAAAAACAAAATGTGATCAATAACAATAAAAAAATTATCAAAAATATTAAAAATTGCAGAAATAGACTGAATATATTAAATGAATTAAGTCTATGCACTGCAAAATTAGAACATAGCCAAAAACAGCATGCTGCTGACACTCAAGGCTTCAATTTTAAAATACAACAACTTCAAGAGTCCCTGGAGTCTGTAAAGTCCATGTATGATAAATCACAGCTAATTATCAAAGAATATTCTTTGGCGATGGATACACTCTTAAATTCAACATCTCATTATGCTGATCGTTTCAACTCGTTAGCAGATAAAACCCAATGTAACTGCAGCCAACCTGAGCCAGGGAATATACAAACCCTACCTAGTGACCAGCAAGGTAGTAGTCTTAATAAATTACAGGGCAATCTTAGTTTAAAAAGTTATAATGAAACAAAGAATCAATGGATTATGTTCAGTGATGAAATTGGGAGAGATATGGGGTCGAAATTAAGCTTTTGTACACCAGGGCAGTGTTTTATAAATCACTGCATGCCTTCTGCATCTTATGCCCAAATAATGAAGTCCATATTTAGTTATAAATTCCAAAGGCAAGATAATCTGGTTATTTTCATAGGAAACAGGGCAGGTATAACCAAACAAAAACTCATTGAATACTATAGTAAATTAAGCTCATTAGAGTTAACTAATCATAAAAATTATGGTTTACACCTGGTGCACCAAAATGTAGAGGGCCTTATTAATGGGAAAGAACTGGTGTTGGAGTTGTACATGAACTTGAATGACATTGATATTTTTTGTGTCACAGAACATTGGTTAAGGCGTCATGAAGTCATGTTCAACTTTAAAAATCACCAGGTTGCTAGCTCGTTCTGTAGGACAAAATGTATACGAGGAGGCTCATTAATTCTTATTAACAAGTCTATAAAATTTAAAGAACGTAAAGATATAGTAAGCCTCTCTCTTGAACGAGTTATTGAAATAGCTAGTATTGAGTTCGAGCAGTTCATTGTATTAAGCGTTTACAGTCCCCCGGATGCTCCATACATACAGTTTGAAGAGAAGCTGGAAGAAGCTTTGTTTAAATGCCAGTGCTCTAAAAAATCAGTAGTAGTTTGTGGAGATTTCAATGTAGATATTTTAGATTCTTCGCTGGAACCAACAAAGAGACGGAAAATGTTAAATTTATTGAAATCCTTTGGTTTATATAACGTATTTCTAGAACCTACTCGTATAACTGCCACTAGTGCTACTTGTATTGATAACATTTTTAGTAATATACAACCTGTTAGGAATTGTATTGTGGATCCTGTAAAATCTGATCATCGAGGACAATCGGCTCTGTACTCTAAAAAAATTACCAGAAATAAGAATGTAATCAGTTTTGTACCAGTCAACTCAAAACGCTTAGAAATTTTCCGAGAAAATATAGTAAATAAGATAACAGAATTGCCCGATTACACTACTGTGGATAAATCTTATGCTGATTTATTCAACTTAATCCATGATGTGTTTGGGAAAATCTTTACACCAAAAACAGTATCGTTCGGAAGCAGTTTTGTTTTCAGTGACTGGGCAACACCCGGTATTTATAAAAGTCGTAAGAGACTTTATGAACTTTATTCGGAAAAATCATTTAATTTCAACCCTGACTTTCAGGAATATGTTAAAAAATATTCAAAGACATTTAGACAGGTCTGTTCCTTGGCAAAGTCAAATTTCATTAGAAATAAAATTACAGCTTCGACAAATGTAATTAAAACTACCTGGAACATTATAAATTCTGAATGCGGTAGGTCTAAAACGAGTGAACGAAGCTTTCATTTAAAGATAAACGGTCGCCACGTTACAGGGGATCTGGAAGTAGCGACTGAGTTCGAAAATTTTTTCAGTAATATACCTGTTGGTATAACGAATACTCTTCGGTCGTCTTCCACTTCTGCTGAGCAATTATTATCAGAATGTGTAGATAGCTGTCAAGACGCGTTCGAATTCACGGCTGTCAACTGTAATGGCATTTTGAAAGCTTTTAAGGCTATTAATGTTAAAAAAACTGCAGACCTATGGGGGCTATCAGTAAAATCTGTGTCTAGTGTCATTGATGTCATTGCCCCCCACTTGGCAGCTGTGTTTAACGATTGCGTTTCAGGGGGTGTATTTCCTGATTTAATGAAACATAGTAAAGTTATACCCTTGTTCAAGGCTGGCAGTGCTTCTGATCCAGGTAATTTCAGACCTGTCTCGGTATTGCCGACTTTGAGCAAGATATTTGAAAAATTAATACTTGAGCAGATGCTGACCTATTTTAACAATCACAAATTATTTCATGTTAAACAGTTTGGCTTCACTAAAGGACGGTCGACTACCGATGCTGGTGTAGATTTGATGAAGAGTATTTATGAGGCCTGGGAAGATAAACATGATGCGCTTGGTGTGTTCTGCGATTTGTCAAAGGCTTTTGATTGTGTTCAACATGAAACATTGATCAGGAAACTGCATCACTATGGGATAAGGAATAAGGCTCTCGATCTTCTGACTTCATATTTGAGCAATAGAACTCAGAGGGTCGATGTTGGTGGCACACGTTCAGAGGGATCGGTGGTTACTATGGGCGTTCCACAGGGTTCGATACTCGGACCATTTTTATTTTTAATTTATATAAATGACCTACCCTATTACGTAGGGGACACCAACGGGATTGTTTTGTTTGCAGATGACACTTCCTTAATTTTTAAAATTAAAAGACAATTAGATAACTACGACGATGTCAACAATGCAATCCTGAAAGTAGTACATTGGTTTAATACTAATAATCTTAGCCTGAACGATAACAAAACTAAATGTATTAAATTTACCTTGCCCAATGTAACACAGGCAGAAACCAATGTTCAACTTAATGGCCGAGAGTTGGAACTTGTGAAATCTACGGCGTTCCTAGGGTTGACGGTCGATGCTGGATTGCAGTGGGGTCCACATATTGAAAAGCTAGCTGGCAGGTTAAGTTCAGCAGCATTTGCGGTACAAAAGATTAGGCATTTGACTGATGTAGATACAGCTAGAATAGTTTATTTCAGTTACTTCCACAGTGTTATGTCTTACGGTATTCTACTGTGGGGTAATGCCGCAGATATAAATTCAATTTTTGTTTTACAAAAACGAGCCGTAAGAGCCATATATAGATTAGGTCCAAGGGTCTCTCTGCGCGAAAAATTCAAAGAGGTAAATATTCTGACTGTAGCATCACAATATATTTTTGAAAATCTTATGTATGTGCAAAAGAATCTATCTAGTTTCGTTAAGTTAAGCGATATACACAGTGTAAATACCCGACATAAAGATAACCTTGCTTGTCATCAGTGTAGACTGAAAAAAGTCAGTAATTCCTTCCTGGGTAACTGTATACGTTTTTACAACAGGCTTCCAAATGAAATAAAAAGTATGCCCTTAAATAAGTTTAAAAAGTGTATAAAAAGTAAATTGTACCGCAGGGGCTACTATTCAGTTGACGATTATTTGCTTGACAGGGAAGCCTGGAAATGATCTGCTTGCTCTACTGCATTCTCAAGCAATAGTTTGTGATTTTTAGTTTAAATTTTTGTAAATAGAGCACAAAAAGAAAAGCCCGTCGAGTTTCTTGCCAGTTCTTCTCAAGCGGGCCGCGTTCCGAACTGGTGGTACTATTTGCATTGTATTCATTGACGTGTCGCAAGTGCCTATGTATTAGGATTATGCGAAATAAATGTTTCTTTGAGTTTGAGTTTGAGTTTGAGTTTATTCTAAGAGCTTGAATTTTTTTGTATGACCGAGAAAAAGTACGTGGAGACACTCTACAGCTATTTCCCAATGAACGAATTTCAGTAAATAATCGCTGGGCACTTTTACTTGGTTATAAAAGTTAGATACTCAAAACTGGATTTAAAAGCTAGTATGTAAGAATTTAGTCTCAGGTTTTTAAAGTGAAATTATGCCTAAGGCTATAGAATCAAGTCGATAGATTCACGGATAACCATTACTGGTATTATGTGGTCAAGTCGTAATTCGTCTCAAGTGTAACTTCTCAACAGCGAAAAAAATGTTACCTCACTTATAAATCAAAGTAACAAACGGGTGTAACCACAACCAGTACTTTTTAAAAGTGTTTAGCTTTCTCCGAACATACAAGTGGTAATTAGCTGCATCCGTCTCTTAATATCCATCAGCAAAGGAGGTAAAACTAAGCCACAGATTCTTTTTTTTTAAACTTACAACTAAGAAGGAAGGCTTTCAAATAATAACAACTTTAGAATAATGAAGCATAGAACACAATCCGTCTTGCCATTACTCCACCTGAGCAAGGAAAACTACGGTTTAATATCGCACTGAGTTCAAGGTTGCAAGGTACTCTGACAGGTTGCGACATCCCTGCATTGGAATATTATCTACTATTATGGGGGAAATCCAATTGCAAGATGCCTGCAAGATCTCTAGCTGATCAGCTGATTTACGACCAGTTAATAACACCTATCTAATTTTATTAAACGGTAAAACTTTTACTCAATGACGGTATCAACTGTCAGGACATACTTATAAAAATATATTGCATGCCCAGTTTTTTGAGTAAATGACGCCATGACGGTATCGTAATTGATATTTATTCGACGTTCGACAGGATATAGAAATCGACTGTTAACCTAACATGACCAAGGTAGTAGGTACTAACAATCAATTTACTTACATTATTTTCAACTTATGCACAATTTGGCAGATATCATGAGGTCACTAGTATTGTCTCGAAAGAGTAAATATGAGCGATTTTAACATTAGCTTAGCAGAAGATGTTCTTTCACCCTAAATGAAGAACTTTCTCTTGACTCCTTACATCCTCTACTCATATATATTTTAAGACAACTCTAGTTACTAGCCTACCTCGCCCGGGATCACACACCCGCTACGCTAACGGGATAATCATCATAGTATGTCAGTCAATAGTTTGGACGGCAATAGAAATGAGCGGCTATGTGTACGGGCCGCGCCATGAACTCTAGTGGCCTACAAACACGACCGGTTGCCGGCGAGTACTTTCTTTCTGGCATTCTCACTTCCGTCAGCGACTGCGCGCCTCCACGCAACCGGCACAGGACTTGTCTCGCCCGTGTAGGTACTGCCCCACATACATCACTGGTCAACACTGACAATTATCATTCGACGTCAATAAGGAAGGTTCTCGGTTCATACGCTGCTATACGATATCATCGTATAAAGCAAAACAATTTGTGATACTTGTTTAGTTCATATTCTCAATATTGCTTTCTTTTTTTGTGACGTCGCCTGTCTTATACAATGCTATGATTGCGTCCAGTTATTGAGTACGAGTACCACTATCTCAGCAGAAAACGTCTGATAAGAAATATGTACCTATGTTTGAAGAACTCAGGTATTTTCATAAATCATAGAAACATCATTTACCTGATAAAAACACTTAATAAGTTTCCGAGATTCTCTGACTGGCTACAAGTCAAGATTAATTGGTATCCACCCCATACCGAATCTTTTTGAAACATTATTGCATATCTTGAAATATATAGGTATGTAATGCTAAACGCAACGAACAGTTAAAACTAATTGACATTAGAATTTTCATCACTGACATGAACAGGTGTGTGAAACCTTTGTTTTACCTTTTCTTCTACACCAGAAACGATACTGACAGTAATAATCACATGAATATTACAGTAATTTCTCCTTTTCCTTCCTAACTATATAAAGAGTTGGGTCCGCTTGTAATAGTTATATGGTTGTGAGACGTGGCTGGTTCGGGAACAACAGACGTCGGAGCTGTCTCCATAAGGCCGCCTCCATAGAAGTATTGCCACGAACTGTAGGGGAGGCAGTTGATTATCCAAGAGGATTTTTTTTGAATCTGTGGTAATTCTCACACAACATCATCAACCCCAAATTAAGCTAATATAAGCTTGTGCTATGATATCTAGACGACTGATAAACATTCTTATATATTTTAAATACATAAATAAGTACATATTATAGATAAATTACACCCAAACAAAGAACAAATCAATGTGCTCATCGCAGAAAAAGATTTGTCGGGGAATCGAAAAATAACCTTCGAACCCGTAGTCAGGCACACTGGACCACGAGGCCAGTCAAGTCAATTGACTTGAACTGGTATAGGATGACCCGGACCTCACAGCAGCCATATGGATAACTCAGGCACCGGCTTCCTTATGGGGTTGAGATAGGCAACAATGCCAAATTAAAAACTCAAACCATATCTACTACCAGGCTTTCTAACAGGGTTCAGAAGCTACGGGGAAGGCGCTAAGATGAAGAATAAGATGATAATCAATTTAGAGAATAGTGAATGTAAATTAATTTCTACTAAAAATGACGTAAATAATTTTGGTTTTAAACTTTCGAACATAAAAGTGAAACTGTTATTCATATTGCCGAACATTAATTTCGCATTCCATGGATGTGTTCGTTTCACAATTTCACGTCGCGTTGACGATAAATATTCAATTAATTATATTAAAATAATTATGTAAGTGTATGTTTGTATAGCAGAATGTTGGCAGTGCTGGCTGCAAACATGATACAATAATAATTAACTGAGTACTTCAAATGTGTAAAAATAATCATATTGAACGTTTTTAAAATATTCTGATTTGTCAAAATTATCGCGACTCTACCGAGGGTTTTAAAATGCATCGAGACCGAAAAAAACGACACTCGTCAAGAATAAGTATACAGGCTGAATTATTGAAAAGGGCTTGGATGGCCTATATATATTGATACATTTTGTATCATAGTTTGTTTTGTTCGAAATCCCATATAGAGCGTAACTATTCCGTGTTTTAAATCATGCTCAGAATGATTCTTTGGAGAATATTCTAAATGGAATCAATAATATTGAAATCAGTACGATCCTTGAGGTCTCGAATCCAGCTCTGTATTGAAAACAATGGTCTACATTTTGAACAATTATTCAGTTAACGTAAGCATAATAAATTTTATTTTGTTAAAGATGAGCACTTTCCTTTAGATTGCCGTATGTCATTACTTCCCAGAATAAGATCCTTAATAGCAACGCTATCGTATGGTGTAATAATTTAGGGTCTGTTTTTTTTCATAATCAATGGGTTCGATTCCCAGCTAGGATTATTGGTTTTTCTAAAATCTAATGATGAGGTTTTAAGTTTCATCAAAATCGGGCTCGTGACTCCTTTAAGCATTTTTCGCTATTCCTTGTAGTTTCGGATTTGGCCATCTAATTCCTTTTGAAAAAATCACCTGTATAAAGTAAGAATTCAAGAAAAGGAAATTGTCCATATGGGCAGGAACTCCTTTAACTTTTGAATATGAAAAAAGGTCAGTAACATAGACTATGTAACAATATATTTTAGTAAACATTCTCACAAAATATTGTTTTTGTAAATATTCTCACACAAAATTAATAAATGTCACCAAAACAGTGTTTTATACATACATACAATCACGTCTTTATCCCCGAAGGGGTAGGCAGAGGCATAGTATACGCCCACATTTCACCTTTTGATGCATTATTGTAAATACAGGAATTAGATTATATGATTGCTTCGGGGTTCGGACAGGCGAAACCGTGGGGCACAGCTAGTATAAAGTCGTATTCAATTTCTATTATTTATTTAGCTTAATTTATCTAACGAATACTGAATATTTTTTTTTGTTTTTTTTATACCACTAAGGTGGCAGACACGCGTACGGCCTACCAGTTTGCAACACCAGGGGTGCTGAACTCGCGCTGCCGCACGTGCAAGAACCTGGGAAAACCAAGGTCGCAGCCTTTAAAGCAGCAGTAGGTTTTAGGCGGTTCGAGTCCGGCATTTGGGATTTTCACAAGGATAACCTGTTAGTAGATAAACATTATATTAACATTAATTTAAAAAAGGTACCTAACTGTCGGCTGTAACGGTCTGACTGTAATCCATAATAATAAAATCAAGAAAAAGAAACATCATAATGAAGTAGGTTCAGTTTATTTCGTGGACTTCTGTCTTTGAATGCAACATAATACCTATCACTAAGCTGAACATCAAATGTTGACATCAAACACTAAAACTATTTGAACAAAGTTAAATTAATTGAAAGCGGTAAAATATGAAAATTACTCATGCAATAGACATCAACGCGCAACGCTTTTATTTCTTTTAAAACAAAAACAGTACTCAAATAGCGTAAACATTAATTTCCTGGCCTATTTACGGTTGCTACATTCTGAGCAAATATTTAATGTATACAAAAACATGTTGTTATAGTATGTTTAACATTGTGTTACAGTTTTAAATAAAATACTGCCTACTTTAAAATACTAACGCCATCTGTGAAATTCTTATAGAACTAGAATTATTTTTCACAGTAAGCCCCTTCACTCCCTACTTGCTAAGTAGCTTCAATGTTTTGATACCTTTCGAAACAACCACAAAATCTACTGGTTCACTGGATAAAATGTAGATGGCGCTAATTAGCTTCTGAATCTGTAAATGATTTATCAAACTATTTTGTCGTCATTTCTAGCTCACATTTTAGTTCAAAGGAATTCAACTTTAATACGGGAAACAATAATTACTTTAAAAAAAGAACACGACGTACTAACTTAAGAAATTCGGGATTATTACCATTAGCAAACTGCTTAGGAAATCTGACATTGGTGTACGAAAGAATATGGTGAATAAAGCAAGATTTCATTGCATTATTAAAGACTAGCTGTTGCCCGCGACTTCGTACGCGTGAAAATTATGTTATAATGCCAATTTGATTGCTCTCTGCTTAGCCCCTAGGATATGTAGCGTGATAATATATAGCCTATTTGAAGACCCTACCCCTAGTTAATATTTGTGCAAAATTTAAATCATATCTTATATAATCATATAATTAAGTTCTTTCCGAAATCCTTCCGGACAAAACAAAGCAAACATACAAATTTTTTCTAACTTTATTATTGTCTTCGGTGTCTTATGTTGTACATGTAATACTATTATAATATTATCTTTGGTTGTACACTCAGCGAGTATTTTTTTTAATATTTCTAATGTACAGTTTTGACTTTTCTATCATTCTATTATATGTATAGATAGATATCTTGATCGTAAAAGATGATATAAAATGTGTCCAAGAAGAGTTTACTTGTACGACAGGTCGTCCCTCTAAAGTATCTTCATCGGCTATTTAATGTCCATAAGGGTCCCAATGCGCAAAAGATGTAGGGTCAACTGGTGACCCAAGGGCTGGCAGTTTTCTCGTTCAGCGAATAGGTATTGCTATTCAAAGGAGGAATGATGCTAGTCTTTTGGACACAATGCCACGAGGGATGTTATTTAGGTTTAGTTTAGATAGTAATAATGTAAATATATAGTTATGTAATATTTATGTTTCACTGTAATTTTAAGAATCACAAATTTATTACATTAAGAAAAAAGTATTTACGATTCCAAAAAAAACGAGCACATTTTTAAGTTGTCCAAAAGTGAACCCCATGCTCTAAGGCAACCAAACATGTTTCACTGCACTTGTTTTACGCTCTGAGGTGTGTAAAATGCCTAAAATATTATATTCCAAATGCCTGAAACATCATAAAACGGTAGGGGGCTGCTCGCTGTCCGTACAAAAGCCTCGTACCCTAAGAATCTGGGATAACACCTAAACCAACCTACAAAGACGCAATGTGACAACTGTAGGCAATCCAGGGATGTTATTCCAGACTATATACTTTCCTGTACCAAATTTCAGGTAGATTCATTCAGCCATTAGAGACTCATAACCTGTGCAATCATTTAAACTTGTTTCAGGAATAGCTGCTTTAAATTATTGAATGGTACATAATGAAAATTTTACAATGTCGTAAAAATGCTATTTGCCATTAACTTTTTATAAGGTGCAAGGTGTGTACAACAACAGTAGAAAAAATATATCCATCATTATAGGTGTCTAGACCAAAAGTGATGATACATGACAACTATGAATAAGTATTTCCACATACAATTTGTCCAAAACAAGTTTATTAGACAGGTCGTCCCTTCAATGTATCTTCACCGGCTGTATAAAAACCATAGATTTAGAATGTACAAGATGAACAGTGTCAAACTGAAGACGAGACCAAAAATGAAAGATCTATGTGTGGGTTAAATAGTGTTGTTGAATGGTCACACCTATGTTATCGATAAAAGTATCTGTATAAATGGATGGAATGGAAATGAAACTTCTAAGCACACAAAGTGCTTAGAAGTTTCATCTCCAACTTCTTGTTTTGGGGAATAAATTGTTAATTTGAATGTAATCGACTATGAAAAAGTAAAAATGGGATTATATGGGGTAACTCGTAATATTAGAAATTCTGTAGTGATTTTACGAATTTTGATTCAGTGTGTGAATGTGAAAATACACTTTTAACATGTAATTTATGGCATCGTACATTGCATTGTTGCCGTACATATATATTTTGCCAATTGAATTTGAAATTTTACTAAAAATCCAACTCTTATCGTAATACTAAACCTAGAAACTCATTTATTATTGAACCCTAGTAACAATAAAAGATATTACTCGTAGATTTTTTTAAATATATTAACCTCGCCAAATTGACGTCGCCACTGATGGAAACTAATGGAAAGCCGTGGCGCATCTAGCGAATGGGGGTCATGCTTACAGCACACAAGACTTCTGACAGTAGTCCTCAAGTTGGCGGCCATATGATGTGCCTCTTCACGCTCCGCTTGTAGAACCCGGGATTGTAAAATGAGGGAAACATATGTGCGGGCAGGTCGTTCCAGGATTTTGTAGTTCGACAGAGGAACGATCTTTTGAAACGCTCAGTTCTGGCGAAGATTGTCTCCGCTATATATGAGTGGCACCTCTGCCCGACGTGTTGTTCGAAATCGGAAAAGAGATGGTGGGATCAGGTTGAAGAGCTCTTCAGAACATTCGCCGTGATACATTCAGTAGAAGGCAGCCAAGGACGCTATGGTTCTTTGCTGCGCTAACGGCTCGAGGCTTACCGTCATCTTAGGACAACCTATAATTGAAATCGGATAACACGTCTCTGCATAGCGCCAAGCGCGTCCAGTAAGTACCTCGCACAGTCATCCCAAAGGTGAGAACAGTATTCGACGCAGAGGCTAATCTGCGCCTTGCACAGCAAACATCCCGGTGTGGCGTGGAGTACCTTAAGTGAAGTAAAATTATAAAAATTCAACTCAAAATGGATCACAAATTTTGGAAATATTATATTAAAATAGGCACAAAACCCTAAAAATAAGGTTAAATAACACAGTTCGAGTAAAAATCAATCATATTTATAGTAAATTAAATCCAGATAAGTTTGTTTACAGCAATTCCACTATAATGAACTATCGATATCCTTATCGATACCTACCCATGACTATTTTACTGTAAACAGCCCTTTCTATTTCTGCCTTATATATCCTCCAAAAATGCATTTACACATTAAATATTGTGTTATGTATGAAGGAAAATGCATAATCTACGTTATGAGTTGGACTTTCAGTGAAATTTTACATCCAATTTGGCAAAATATGTACGTCAAAAATGGAATGAACGAAGTCACAAATGACCTGTTAAACGAGTCTTTCTTCGTATAATTGCGTTTTGTAATATCCTATTCACACACTAAACACGACAATATTGTTGAAAATATAAAATTTTCTATTTTAATCGTAAGATCACTACAGATTACTGGATATTATGAATAACATAGAGCCGCCATAGGATCCCAGCGGGCTCAGCGATTCAAAATACTGACATATGAGTACACAATTTGCTTTCTCTTTTCCTCTCGAGCTCAGTGCTATGGATAATGAGGTCTCGCTCGCACGCTTTGTATATCTATTGAGAGTAGCGAAAAATTCTAAATCTATGATAAAAACTGTCAGTGAAATGAGCCTGTCATAATTTAGTTCATGTTCATTAACTTTTGACATAAGTCATACTCGTAAAGTTCATAAGGACATTTTTTATCATGGCAAACGATTTAAAATAGTGGTGGAACTTCTCAAATCGACTCTATGTTTTCTTATACTATTTACACTGTTATTAGGCGACAAAATTCCGAAAGCTATTTGAGAAATAACAGTAATTTTGACATCAATAATACTGACAATATCTGTAGTTTTTTTTATAATTCCATCATTATTGAACTTATTTGACTGCAATTACTAGCTTGAGTTGTCGAGAGAGGAGAGATTAGAACTCTCTGAACTCTTTTGGCAACTACAGAACCTCGCTTAACTCAGCAAGTGAGGTTGGTATGAATTTCAACGGTCTTAGTATAGCCCCGTTACATCCTTGGCTACATACATTTTCATCGAAATGTCTGGCCTAGATGTAGACAACTGTACAGGTTCAAATACTAATCTATACGTATAATAAAACTGTTGAGGGTCGAGAGTCTGTACATGGAAGATATTTTGAAAATTTTAATTGTAGGGCGTTCTATAATCGATACTGAAGCCGAAAATGTAATTTTAATTTTTCATGTATGTCTGTCTGTCCGTCTATTTGTCTGTATCCCGATTAAGTATCACGCCGAAACTACTAAATCGATTTGAATGAAACTTGGTACAATCTGAGCTTATGGTCCGAGGAAGGTTCTAGGATACTTTTGGTCCCGATATTTTGCGCGCAGCCACGCCGGAGGCGTGGGCTGAATTGTTTTAGACTTAATCTTTAATCTCTTTTATGATTAAGCAAACAGGGCAGTTTCATACGCTGCTTGATGAGTCTGATGAAGAAACATACCTCCTTTCATACTACATCTGTGACGTAAACGAAGTTGCGAGGGTCAGCTAGTTACAAAATAAAATTATGACCATGACTTTAAAAGTGCCTAGTTGAGTCGACTGGTGACCCAAGGGCTGATAGTTTTCTCTCTCTCTCAGCGAATAGGTATTGCTATTCCAAGGGGGAATGCTGTTAGTCCTTTGGACACAATGCCACGGAGGCCTATTCAGGTTTAGTTTAAATAGGCATAATGTAATATTTAAGGAAAAATTATGTTTCGCTTGACTTTTGATTGTTTTATAGAAATTACATATTCTGGTACAAACATTTGCCGATTAAACAAATATTCAAATCCGGATTCCTCAGCAACAACACTCCTATGACAACTTGCTCCAAAAAATGTATTGAAAAAAAACGGCCATGACAAAAACTGCAATAACATCTTCATAAAGACCACGGTATTATAACAAACTAGTTTTAAGTTCAACACTTATCTATACCCCATTAGTCTTGTAGTGTGATTATTTATACCAGGGGGTGGGAGATGTGCGGTGTGCGGTAGAACATTATCAATAGTCATGTGACCGCCTGTCAGACTGTGAGTACAATGACAGCCTTGACATTTTCCGACGAGGACGATACAGCGACCGGTTGAACTTACGATGAGCCACAGTCATAGAGCAACGCGACCAGTACACGGGGAGTGGATGTAGCATGTTTGCTCTAACATATCTGTCTGCCAATATTGCAGCGGAATCGTATTCATATACATACATGCAAATAGTCACGCCTTTATCCCCAATTTTCACATTTCACTTTACAATTTTATGTCCCACGTAATAGGTGGTGAGCCTATTGCGTGTTGAAATAGACAGGTGCAGGTCGTGACCTTCAACCTGCCTAAACGATTGTCATTTTACTGACAACCGGGTTTAATTTCGAGGTTTCCTTCTCTACGCAATAGGTCGGTTTGCGAAACTGTTCCCTTAGTCACCTCTTACGACACCCTCCGGAGAAATTGGGGTGGCGACATTTTCAACTTTTTCCCATTGCTACACGGTGCCTCATCGCCACACGCGGTTCACATAATAGACCGCTACAAAAGCAATGGGCTGTCACTATGAAACTTTAACAAAACAGCACAAACATAATTTCAGACACACATTATATTTCTTAATTATGTACGCCTTATGGAGTACGCTTTAACAGAAGGAAAATTCTCAGTACGATGCCTCTGCCTCTCCCGATAAAAGTCATAGGTCACGTTGCTCTATGGCCACAATAGTGTATAGCTATAGTGATGCGGATCCTGTTGTTAATGTATCTACGTGCTTTTTCACGCACAGATTGTTTCCATTGTTCTTGAAATAAAATCGATCAAGTGCGTGTGCATGTTTAGTTTTGTAGTCTTCGTTACTTATTTTAAGTTGAGGCCATATCTTTTGTCAGATAATTCAAATCATTTTCTGTGAAGATGTAAAAAAAATTATGAATCACGGACTTGATGTTATAATCCCTTCGGCCGAGAGCTTTGTGCATCCCTTCTCTGAATAAACTTTAGTTGCACTAATATTCATTCCACAGGTTGGCATATTATAGGTCTAAGCATAACTCTATCTTTGAACATGACCTTGATTTTAACCAAGTTCATGCCGAGATCAAACTTAGAGACGCGTCACTTATGCTCTTGGCAATAATTCTATTTCCAAGAGCATAAGTGACGCGCAGGCGCTATACTTGCGGAAAACATAGAGAAGAGGTAGAGGAACCGACCCCATATTCTCGTTTCGTCAAACCTACTGCGCAACAGACAAGGATAATCTCAACGATTGGAAATGGAGAAACTTCACAAGGAAAAGTATGTAGAATAGGTATTAAGCACCTTTACCCTTCAAACTGTTGGTAATAAGCATACTCCACTTCCCAAGACTATAAATATATTGAAGTAAATATGCCATACTGTGCAGCATGCTCTTGAGTGTTTCAGCCCCGTTACTTGAACAAGCATTTTGTTTTAAATTACTTGAATATTACATACTTCCATACATCCAGCTGTTGGTTGAAAACCAAAATCGGTTACAGTTATGTAACAATAAACTGATTACCAGTAATCTGTGAAATGAAAAAGGTGTTACAAACATTATTTGTTCGCAAAATTCTGTATTTTAATCGCTTCTAATAGTGAAACTTAGCTGCAATTTCTCCTTATCAACCGCCTTCAAAACGGAGGACGTACTCAATTCGATTGGAGTTTTTTTTCGATGTATAACGCCAAACTTTTATTTTTATAAATAATAAAGTTGTGAGCTTTTGTTTGGTACTTGGTTTACACAGACAGATAGTGACTACCATATTTATAAGATACTTTATATTACAATAACAAGTGCCAAAGAACAATAAAAACCATCAGTTTTTTTTTGTCAGAAAAAAAAATTGTTGACTATAAAATACTGTACATATGTGTGTAATTGTTGACTAGGTATATATAAATTTAAGATTTTAATAATCTTTTATCAGATTTATAATTTGCACCATTTTATACAAAACTTTTTTCATAATCCTTTAAACACCTTCTATACCTTACCTCTCCATCACCCAAAGGTTGATCGCTAGAAAATGCCTTTGGCGTTAAGTCCGTCTTTGCACAAATATATTTTGTTCAGAAAGTTTTAATAAATAAATTAAATATCCAATTATCCATACAATAGATTATAGCTTATATTAGCTTAATTTGGGCTGGATGATGTTGTGTGTGAATGTCCACAAATATTTTTTTATTTATTATGTCGAGTATACCAAGTCCCAGAAATGCAAAATTCAGCAAAGAACAAACATACACAAGCAAATTTGCTCATCTGGAAGACAACATACAAAAAGCCACAACTCTATGCCCAAAAGTGTGGGCAGATGTTTATTCTGTCCTGGGGCATCCTTCCGAGGGCTTACCCGGGGCTCCCAACCGTAGGCTATTGGGCGTTACGAGAGCTTTTTTAGTAGGTAGGAGTCCGGCGTAGCATCCATGCAAATTTTCCCTCACGTTAAAAAAAAAAGTTGTATCTACGTACACTCACAATTTGTCTGTATGATACGTAATAGATTGTAAGCCTCTTGCCATGGTGAAATGGGCAGGCGCAGGTTGCGATTACCTGCTGTGGTTTTTTAGGCGCCCAAACGACCTTTAACTTGTCTTAACAACAACTGGATCCAAAGCTTTTTCAAAGTGCCTTCCAAAACCCGAAAACGCTCCCAAATATAAATCTCAGGACCAGCCCTAACGAACCTTGCTTAACACAGTGATCGTTAACGCTGAGTCACCGTGGCCACGAACGCTTCTTAATAACCCACTTGGGATACCAAAAAACCCTTCAAAATGAAAAGAGAAATTCCAGCTCCAATCTTGCAAACCGGGATTAACGCTCAAATAAAGATATGGAATAAAAATATGCAAATTTAAAAAATAGGCAACCATCTCTATAAAACTGGCAGGACGCGCTCGTATTTGATGTCACATGATTCTAATTAAGCCAGTATGGTATGCATTGTCAGTGTAGTTATATTATTTTATCATTAACAGGTTATGGTACATTAGGATGGCCTATAACCTGTTAATACGTACGAATGCTAACAAAACTAGTCCGTTACTACCTACGCTAGCTTCATGAATTTATCAGTGATATGTGATGAGTAGGTGCGACATCCTGTTAATCAACCCACGATTAAACATATCAAATATTCAATAATGATTATATTTAAAGTCAATATTATTTCTATTAGTGAGGTGACAGACAAGTGTACAGACCAATTAATCGAAAGTGGTCGCTGTATCCTACACCACACGTGGTACACTCGCTCTGGTGATTGTTGTAACAAACAGGGACGAGCTATAGTTACATACCCGAGTGTGTCAATCTTTCAAATAGAATATTATCCCCCAAGGAAAGTTAGACAAAGTCTGTGTCGGTAGCCCTGGAATTATCCTGCCGAGGGTCAACCCGGGATTCCCGGCCATAAGCAGATGGTGGGGCTCCGTGTGATTTTAATCGGTAGGATTCCGGCAAAGCATGTATGAGAATTATCACACGTGAAAAAAAATGCGCCCGCTTGAGATCACGTCGTAAAGCATCTTGTAGTTAGTCCTACAATGTTTGACAGTTCGTTGCGTTTCTATTTATGAGAGTTGTGGTGCCGTTTTAACATCGCAATAAGCACCTACTATGTGGTACTAAAAGAATACAACTATCCCTTGGGAAAAAGGAATTTTCTCATAAAGTTTAATTTTTGCGGTTCGCTAATAATTTTAGCCAAGACACGCCTGCATTTGGCGGGCTACTTTTACAGCGGGAAAAACATGCTGACAGAAGCCCTCCGGTTCAAGAATCCAGGGTTGTAGGAGGAGGGATACATGTGAGTTGGCAGAGCATTCCTGTTTTCTATGACGAGTAGACAAAAGATTTGAAACTTTGAGTCGATAAAAGGTTCTGTATACTAAATGAGATTGTCGTCCTTACTCCGCGTGTTTGTTCGGAATTACTAATTTCATAAAATAGTTGCGATTACCACAGACTGTAGCATTTATTTTCTATAGATGCAGTATTCAGGATGTGAAAGCACCCTTATCGAGTTATCTTTTTTTAATCGGTTGTCAGTGGTGACATTTCTGCTGTAAGAATGACAGGATGTCATAAGGATCAGTGACGAATCGTTTTTGCATTCAATGAAAGCAGGTTTTAGATGAAATTCGAGACGATTCCACGTGAGAGAGGGGATAAAGCCCTGAGACAAAGTTCGAAGTCTCTTTTTAAGATCGGCTAAGGACGAGGGAGTTTGATATTACTCTGAGTGGCACGCCTCAATTTTTCTTTGGAGGTTGTTAGTTGCAACATGAGGACCTGTTAAGGAATTATTCTGAGTTTACTGATTCTCCTCGGAAGGAGTTGGACTCTGTGTCAACCTACACCCGGGATACCGGTGAGTGTCATTTCTTGTTTGCTAAGCGGTTCGAATTTCGTCGGTCGCGATGTCAATTATTTCATTTGTCGTTTACTTGTCATGACAGGGTTTTTTACTACGGGGCTAGTTGCCGGTTGAGATATTTGGTGCCGCACCTATAAGTTAGTGGGCTGCACGTGGTACGACAACGTGGAAGTGCGGACTACACGAGCTTCTCATGTGAGAGGTATCTGCCGTCATCACCTGGCAGTAACAACAGCCAGTCACTCTCACTCAGCTCACACTGCAGGCCAGTAGATCCACTACTTATGTGTAGTCTAGTAGTATTAGTACCTAAGCCCAGACTATTTTACTGTGTATCTGTGATATTTGTGTCTAACAGCGAATAAGCTCTCTGTGTGTCTCTGTAGCGTGCTGTGTTCTTAATAGATATATGTGTGTACACCCTATTGTCTGTTTTCGTTAGAGCCCTAGCCTACCTTTGTACGCACACTGGAATCTCTGTAGTAAGGCGCCCTGGGAAAGAGTTCTCTGCATAGCTACCTCGCGCTAGTTGGTGAGTAACACTAAACATCATTGTGTTATAAATTGGCCCCAACGTAGTGGCAAATCTCTGGGTCTACTCTGCGGTAGCCTCAGTCTAGTGTGTGTGCATAGGTGGTTACCTCTGGCGAAACCATCCTGGTGTATCGTCCGAGACGCTCCAGGACGTTAATTGGTGGTGCTAACAGCTAAGCACAAAATTATCCCTTTCGTCTTCTTCCAGCTACCTACATCTTTGGCTGGAAAAGACACTAAATTCTAAATTCAAAAATTTAAAATAGCTGTGATTTTGGAAATTCTTTTTGATTTTATTTGGCATACCCACTTCTTTTTCTTATTGTGTCTTTTCTTTTATGTGTTTCTTTTTTTTCTTTTTTTGTGGTGCACACACTTGTATTTATTGTAATATTATATTAGCATAGATTAATATATTACATATATTATTCTATAGCTTCACCTCTGTGTTAACTTAGTGAATTTCACTCTGTGTAATTATAATTTTTTTTTGAAGGTATCTTGATACCTTGTAATTTTGAATGTTAACCTGAACAGTGTTATCAGAAAATTTAGAAACTTTTCTCTCTTAGTATACCCTTAATCTTTGTTAAATTCTAAAAGTCAATTTGAAACATAATTACCTAACTTAGTACACTTTGTTGTAACTCAATTTACATTTTTACTTTGTAATTGATCCCTATCTGTGCCATTTTATCTTTATAATTGTTGTAAGTAAATTTTTACATAATGGCACAGATGAAAAAATATATTAATTATTTAAGAAAGGATGAACTTGCTAACGAACTGTCCCACATGGGTATTTCAGTGGAACCGGAAACGACAGTGTCTGGCCTTCGGAGTGAGCTGAGAACGGCACACCGACTCGTCCGTCGAGGTAGCATCAAAGCGAGTGCTCCGGTACCCGCTGATGCATCGGCTGAGCTCTCGATCTGCCTTCCAAAAGTCTCCGAGCTGGAGGAGGCTATTCAGTCAGGTGACATCTTCATTAATAAGGGTAGTCGTCTTAGGGTGTCTATCAGAGCCAACTACTTATTGAGTAGGTTAGCTCGTTGTGGTCTGGATTGCCCCGACCTGGTGGATATTCGTGGTAGGCTAGTGAAGATCATCGCTAGGGCTGAACCCAGTAGTGATTCTGAATTCGAAGGTTCGGATGATGATGGTGATGATCCTTCGGGTCGTGACCAGGTGGAATATACTTCACCAGTAGTGAGAGAGGACCGCTCGGTGCGAGCTAGTTCAAGTAGGAATAGTTCTACATGTAACATAGTGTATAAAGAACGTCCCCTTAACTTATGTTCATTTAACTTAAAATATGATGGTTCTACTTGTGTACGTGTGTTTTTAGAGAGATTAGAGGAACTTAGATGTACTCGGGAGGTTACTAAGCCTAGACTCCTTATGGCTTTCTCCGACCTGTTGGATGGACCGGCTTTGTCTTGGTTCCGTACAAACAAAGCTAACTTCATCTCATATGAGGATCTTATTAGTGAGCTTAGAGATACCTTCGATATTCCTGATTATGATTATCGCCTCAGGAACGAGATAAGACAGCGTACACAAGCCCGCTCTGAGTCCTTGGTTAACTATATATGTACAATGCAAGCCATGTTTTCAAGGTTGTCATGTAAAATGCCCAGTGAGGAACAGCTGGACATCCTCATGCACAACATTAGACCTGACTACATGAAGGAACTGGCCTTGCATGATGTCAACTCTGTAGATGACTTGAGACGTTTGGGTAAGCGCTTGGAGCTTGCGCGTACTAGGGCAGACGCTTTCCATGAGCCTGCTCTTGACAAGTTTGAGATTTCATCTGACTTACACCAGCTTAAGAACAAAGGTGTACAAAAGCCCGCTAAGCAGGTGTCTGCAGTGGAGACGCCGGTTACCCCAGACGATCGCAAATGCTTTCGTTGCGGCGGGGGCGATCACACTGCATACAGCTGCACACAGTCAAGGGAGCTGGTGTGTTTCCGGTGTGGTCTCAAAGGAGTCAAGACCCCAGACTGCTCACACTGTACTAGCAAGTCAAAAAACGCGTAGGCCAGGGCCTTATTAGGAACTCTGTGCATTACTCTGTATCTGAGTCTATTTCTGATAAGGTCCTGTTTCCTAAACGGGATAGTGACATTAGACCTAATCTAGTTGTTAAGGTTTTAAATTTAAATGTCTTAGGCCTTCTAGATTCCGGTGCCTCCTGCTCTATACTAGGTAAGGGAGCGCACCGCATCTTCTTGGAACTGGGTTTTGATCTTGTGAGTATCAATCCTACTTTTCGTATTACAACTGCAGACAGCACTCACTTGCAATGTCTGGGTTGTATCTCTTTGCCAATTGAGTACAATTCGGTTATCCGAGTTGTCAACTTCTATGTTGTCCCAGGAATAACCACCTCCATGATATTTGGTGTGGATTTCTGGCAACAATTTAAGTTAAGTGATAAATTAATTTTACAAAATATTAGCCTTGATAGTTTTAGTGATAATAATCCTATAGAGTCTGTGTCCCTTAACGGTGGCCTCGAGGATTACGACAACTTGACAACTAAACAAAGGTGTGTAATCAACGAGGTCATTGAAAAATTCGACTCGTTGAACACTGATAAGGTGGGTTTAGGTCGGACCTCACTTGTGCACCATGTCATTGACACTGGTGACAGCAAGCCGATCAAGCAGCGTTATTATCCGCTCTCTCACCTTAAGCAGAAGGCCCTGGAAGCCGAGCTGGACCGAATGCTGGAGATGGGAGTAGTGTCCCCGTCTCAGTCCGCCTGGAACTCTCCAGTGGTCATGGTGGAGAAGGCGAACGGCGACCTCAGATTGTGCTTGGACTCTCGCAAGCTGAACTCTGTGTCAAAGAGTGACGCCTACCCCTTACCCTATATCAATCAAATCTTGGACCATCTTAATAATGTACCTTAATAATGTTTAACCTCTGTAGATCTGAGTGCGGCCTACTGGCAGATTCCATTCGACTCACCCCAGTCTGCTGAGAAGACTGCTTTTACGGTTCCCCGGAGAGGATTATTCCAATACAATTCGATGTGCTTCGGTCTTGTCGGGGCCAGTGCCACGATGCAACGCCTCATGGACCGTCTGTTTGGTCCCGAGTTCGACAACAAGGTATTTGCGTTTCAGGATGACATAGTCTGTGTGTCCAGCACCTTTGAGGAGCATGTAGAGCTCTTACATAGAGTCTATCAGCAACTCAAGGATGCTGGCCTAACAATTAACATGAAAAAATCCCACTTTTGTCGGAGTGAACTCAAATACCTGGGGTATTATGTGGACAAACATGGCTTACGGACAGACCCGGGTAAAGTTGAGGTTATCCTCAACTATCCCACCCCTTCTAACCCTAAGGAGGTTAAGAGATTTCTGGGAATGGCCGGCTGGTATCGTCGCTTTGTTAACAACTTCTCGAAGATTAGTAAACCTCTGTGCAAACTCACTTCTACGAACCTTAAGTTCGAATGGACCCCTGAGGCTGAACAGTCCTTTAACCTGCTAAAGTCAGCCTTGGTTTCTGCCCCTATATTAAAAATGCCTAACTTTGAGATGCCCTTCCGCATTCTTAGTGACGCGTCAGCTTACTCAGTTGCTGCTGTACTGACACAAACTCACGATGGTGTTGAGCACCCTATCGCCTACTGTAGCCGTTCTCTTAACAAGAACGAGGTGAACTACAGCACAACTGAGCGAGAACTTTTGGCCGTGATTTTCGCCTTGGAACAATTTCGTCAGTACGTCGAAGGCCAAAAGTGTACGGTCGTCACGGATCATTCATCTCTTCTGTGGTTCCATAAACTGAAAAATCCCACGGGTCGTCACGTTGGAGTATGAGGCTCAGTCAATTCGACTTTGACATAGAGCATCGAAAAGGTAAAGACCACGTTGTACCTGATGCTCTGTCTCGTATCAAAATTGATTCCCTCGATGCAGTACCCACTAAAGACCCGTGGTATGACCACACCATGAATAGTGTTCGGAAGAACCCTAGGAAGTCACCAAATTATGACATTCGTGACAACCTTCTATATAGGTTAACTAAAAATAAATATTCTTTGACTTCAGACTTTGACTGGAAGCTGGTGGTACCTCAGGAGGATCGCTTGCCCCTGCTTTCTAAGTACCACGATGACACACTTAGTGCCCATGGTGGCGTTTGGAAGACACATAAAAGGTTAGCCCTAAATTATTACTGGCCCAAGATGTACGAGGACGTCAAAGAATATGTTGGGAATTGCGAAACATGCAAGCAGTACAAACCCGTAAATACGTCTCGTCCCGGCCTAATGGGTAGCCCGAAGCGGGTTTCGAAGCCATTCGAAGCTATCTCTGTCGATCTGCTTGGTCCCTTTCCCACTTCGAGCAATAGAAACGTACCCCTGATCGTGGTCTCCGACTACTTTAGCAAATACGTCATGTTGTGCCCTGTTCGGGTTGCCACAGGCGCTGTAGTCGCGAGGTTCATAGAGAAGAGTGTGTTTCTCGTGCACGGAGTCTGCAAGACTATTTACATGGATAATGGCCCTCAGTTTGTGAGTAAGCCATTTAAGGATCTGTTGGCTAAATACAATGTACCTAATATATATTATAACCCTAGGTATCATGCCCAAACTAATCAGGCGGAACGAGCTATTCGCAATGTGGTTCAAGCGATCTCATGCTATGTGAAGTCACAACACAAGTCTTGGGATCAGTTCTTGGTTGAGATACAGTGTGCTTTAAACACTGCAGTTAACGAAGCAACTCGTTTCACCCCTTACTTTTTGGTACATGGTAGGGAATTTATTGGGGATGGAGTGCTGTACAGGCAGACAGATATCGCGTGCCATCCTACTTCAGTCTCTGTAGACGATCCATCAGCCTTCGGTGTCAAGCTGAGAGAAATACAACGCATTTACGACCAGGTGAGGAAACATTTGAACGTTGCCCACCAGCGTAATGAAAAGTATTACAACCTCAGAAAAAGGCATGTAGAGCTGAAAGTGGGACAGATAGTTTACAAACGCACGTTCTACCTGTCCAACAAGGCCAAGAATTTTACTTCTAAGCTAGCTCCTAAGTTCCTTAAATGTGTGGTGACTGCTAAACGATCCCCTTTAGTATATAGGCTGTCAGATCTGGACGGTAAGGATCTTGGGGAGTACCATATCAAGGACATCCTGAAGTATCAGGAGGAGCAGTCTCCAATACCTAACGTAACTACATAGCACTGTTTCTCTAGTTTATTAAACCAGTGCTATGTGATCATTATGTAAGACTATTTTAATCTTTTGTTTGTATTTCTATATGTGTACGTGACTTTAAATTGTCACGTTGTAGTTTCTTCTATGCACCGCACCGAGCGTTTTTCTCTCATTCGCTTCTCAGTACTCTACAATATCCTGAGAGCTTGGGTAGTGTTAGGGTATCGGCAGTGAGTAAAGGGAGCATTCGTTTTCTATGAAGGGCATTAGACTCTAGTTACTTAGCCTAACCGGTACACGAGTCAGTGTCTAGTTAGGTACATAGGAGGATCTTTCTTTGGTATTGTAATGGTCGTAGTCAGCTGGTGTTTGAAGGACCTAGCTGGTTGTCTTTGTTTATTAGTCAGTACTTTTCTGTTTTCTTTATTGTGTATTTCCAGCGTGTCATATCCGCAGGAAATACTATTAAAGGGGGGGGTGGTTGTAGCATTTATTTTCTATAGATGCAGTATTCAGGATGTGAAAGCAGCCTTATCGAGTTATCTTTTTTTAATCGGTTGTCAGTGGTGACATTTCTGCTGTCAGAATGACAGGATGTCATAAGGATCAGTGACGAATCGTTTTTGCATTCAATGAAAGCAGGTTTTAGATGAAATTCGAGACGATTCCACGTGAGAGAGGGGATAAAGCCCTGAGACAAAGTTCGAAGTCTCTTTTTAAGATCGGCTAAGGACGAGGGAGTTTGATATTACTCTGAGTGGCACGCCTCAATTTTTCTTTGGAGGTTGTTAGTTGCAACATGAGGACCTGTTAAGGAATTATTCTGAGTTTACTGATTCTCCTCGGGGACCCGGGATACCGGTGAGTGTCATTTCTTGTTTGCTAAGCGGTTCGAATTTCGTCGGTCGCGATGTCAATTATTTCATTTGTCGTTTACTTGTCATGACAGGGTTTTTTACTACGGGGCTAGTTGCCGGTTGAGATATTTGGTGCCGCACCTATAAGTTAGTGGGCTGCACGTGGTACGAGAGGTATCTGCCGTCATCACCTGGCAGTAACAACAGCCAGTCACTCTCACTCAGCTCACACTGCAGGCCAGTAGATCCACTACTTATGTGTAGTCTAGTAGTATTAGTACCTAAGCCCAGACTATTTTACTGTGTATCTGTGATATTTGTGTCTAACAGCGAATAAGCTCTCTGTGTGTCTCTGTAGCGTGCTGTGTTCTTAATAGATATATGTGTGTACACCCTATTGTCTGTTTTCGTTAGAGCCCTAGCCTACCTTTGCACGCACACTGGAATCTCTGTAGTAAGGCGCCCTGGGAAAGAGTTCTCTGCATAGCTACCTCGCGCTAGTTGGTGAGTAACACTAAACATCATTGTGTTATAAGACATGTTTTGAAATTATTTGTTTATGTTTCAATATTCAACTTGACACAGAAACAGGCGAAAAAAACCGCGAGTCGGATTGAGGGTTCCGTACTAAGAAACAACAAAAAATATATATTTGTTGTCCCTGACTTGCATAATAGTCAACCCCTTTTTTTTCTTAACGTGAGGGAACTTCCTTCATGGATGCTATACCAGACTCCTACCGACTAAAAAACCTCACGTAACGCCCAAGTACCTATGGTTGGGAGCACTGGGTTAGCCCTCGGAAGGATGTCCCAGGACTCCCAACAGACCTACAGCTACCACTGCGGCCTCGCCTAGGGTGTGGATCGGGTGATATTATCCCGCGTCTTTGGGTGGTTTCGGGTGTGACCCCGTTTCGTGAATCCCTCACGTCACGCTGCCGTCATGGGCCTGCTTCTGTAAGGACGGTGAGCAGCCCTCTCACCGTCCTCAGGCCCCCGGTCATGGAGGCCGATAGTCTTCACTGAAGACACGTCGGCGGCGCTCAAGCCGCCCGCCGACTGTGGAACTCGGGTAGGAGAGTTCTCTCCTGTTCCCGCCCCGCCGCCTCATTCACGAGCATGATCTGATCGCAGAAAGCGCGGCGCAGTTCCACTTACCGCTGGAGATTATGGCTCGCACTATAGTCACGAGCGAGAGAGTGTCAACGTCTAGACCCACCACTGTCATAGTCCCCCTTGAAACAAATTAATGTTTCTGATTTTGTATTTGTTGTTAACTATTTATTTTATTGATATCAGTTAGAAATACATCTCATGAGAAAATGTCAACTGTCTAGCTATCACGGTTTATGAGATACAGCCTGGTGACAGACAGATGGACGGCGGAGTCTTAGTAATAGGAGCCCGTTTTTAACCTTTGAATACGGAACCAAACCAACCAACCAACTAACAAAAAAGACACCTAATTTACACAATAATAGAAAGGATGCACGATACCTACACGAATTATTTAGAATATTTTAAACATAGCTATGCTTGAAATAATGCTGCTCCTCAGTTCTTTATTAACCCGAGAACCGTACCCATCATAGACTTTAAATAACAGTACCCAGGGGTACTAGTGTACCCCGTTAAAGAAACATTTTTTTCATAAGAATAGACATTTATTAATTTAATCAACATACATAGACTTTTATGGCACTTATTTCAGTCTCACGTTACATAATTAAACAAAAAATTTCCAAACATATATTAACAGTTTTGGCAAATATTCTATTGGTGCTCTAAACATATAAAATTTTTACATTTTTCACATCGAGTGCTTGATTTACGGTCTTTTGACCTGGGACAAAAGGAACATCTACCAGATTTTGAATCTAAAGAGGATGGAGCACTAGAAGGTCGTGGTTTTTTAAAAACCGCCAATACTTATTTGTGCATGCATTTTGTAGATGCATACCCAGGGGTGCTATAGTACTCCACTCAGGCTTGCCACGATCGCACTCTAACAGGACTCGCGCCCGGCCGATGCTTCGACACGATCCCCTGCCCCCCGTAAATACGAGGAGGTGCGAAAAGATCCGTTTTAAAACAAAAAAGTTATAGCCAAAATTTTTTTTTTTTTTTTCAGTTGTACCCCAGGGTACGGTTCTAGGGTTAAAGAAAATTAACCAAAAATCTTCAGTTGTACCATTCACTATCAATTTCTCAAATAAGAATTTCGTTAACACTGCGCCCAGCAGATTATCGGGATTGAGTTTTACGTCGGCGCGGCGACGCTAAGATGTCCCACTAAGAACAGCAGGACCCAAGCAACCTCACCTGCTAGCCGCACACACAGTTGGGCGGTTCGAACGATGCCATAAATCAAAAGCCAAACAAGATAGCTGCTCGTAGCAATCAAATAAGAGTGAACCCGAGACTCAAAGTACAAGTATGGTTTGGAAGCAATTCGGAGTACGCTGAGGTGAACTAAAGGGAGGTTTGAAATCCATAAAGGTAATACGGTTCTGTGCCATCTATCATCATCATCTTACTTAGGTATATTATAAATGCGACATTTTGTGTGGCAACGGGAAAGAGTACAAAATGTTACCAACCCAATTCATCACAAGAGTTTAATAAGAGGCGACTAAGGGAACTCTTTCGCAAAACGATCCATTGCGTAGAAAAAGGAAACTCGAAATGAAACCCGGCAGTCAGTAAAATGACAAACGTTAAACCAAGTTGAAGGCCTTATGGGCTTGAAAATTTTCAACTGCGGGTCGTCACGACCTGAAAGAAAGAAAGAAAAATAGTTTATTCCACACAAAAAACATACAGAATATCTTTAACAGTAAATAATATCTTACGATTTACTAATACTTATACACTAAAAACATTCTATTTTTTTGCCGCACACTCCGTGGAATAACGGCCGCCTCTCAGCATTATGCTGTCTGCATGTAATTCATGCAGAACAGCGCTGGTTTTCAGAGACGCACCTGCACCTTCCATTTCAACACGGCAATAGGTTTACCACCTATTACGTGGGACATAAAATTATAAGGTTAAATGTGGGCGTATACTTATGTCTTTGCCGACCCCTTCGGGGATAAAGGCGTGACTATATGTATTAAGCGAAAGTTTATGAGTGTGGATGTTTGTTACTGTTTCACGCTCTAACAGCTGTACGAATATGAATGAAATTTGGTACAGAGATAGATTATAGCCCGGAATAACATATAGGGATCCCAGGAATAAGTTCCCACGGGAAGCAGGAACGGGAGCAAATTTTTAAATGTAATTGTAATTTGACATTAACCAGTTATGTATAAGAGTAACTAATGACCTACACAGGTTACTACAATAGCACACAAATACAAAGTTCAAATCGCTGCTGTATGGGTTTGGTTAAATAAATAATTATTTTTGGACATTCTCACACAAAATTATTTAGCCCAAATTAAGCAAATAAATGCTTGTACTATGAGATTATGGAATCTGGACAACGGATAGACTAAAGAATATAAAAGTTGGTGTAAAGATAGCTATTAATGGCAGAAACAAATATTTTCTCTTCGTTTATAACCATAAGCTTTTGCCAATATTAGCCTATTGCAACATTGAGAGTACGTTATGAGATGCATCACTGACTGGTAAGGCGTCAACTGCTTATTATTCACAAACACACTCATTTCTGAAATTACAAAATGTGTGGTTTACCTAATAACAAATACAGACTTGTTTGAACATTTTCTCCTGTTGACCTAGTTATTATAAACTAGCGTAAAGGCCCGGCTTAACCCGCGTCGAATTCATCCAATAAAGGCATCTATTTGTGGAACCTGTGTGTAAATACGTTAGGTACTCTTCGAGTATATCGAGCCCAGGCAGTCAGATGGACGCAGTGGTGGACTTTTTTCTATTAAATTTGTAAGGAAAGAAAGAAGATATAAAAGCTTAGTTTCAGTTACTCTCCACTCCACCCCATGTGCTTTACGATTCCCTCGAAAACGACGCGACGCGACGCAAACGTTGATTGCTCTTATTAAAACTAAAGTTCGTCTGGCTCCCTGAGAAAGAAGGCCCTATTTCGAGGCATCCGTTTGCTGATTCACAGTGATTTACCGCTGGGAAAGGCATTGCGGCTCGAAGGTAAATTCAATGTACACAGCAGTTTAGAGAATATTCTGGGCCTCTTCACGGCCGGAAGTTGAGTGTACAAAAAAGGTCTATTGAGAACTAAGTCTTCCTCTTTTTTGAAAAATCTCTTTGAATCTCCAGTCTCTCTAGTGTTGACTTATTATATTAAGGCATTTATTTAAGTCGATATCTGTATATTCCCTTTTTCCGAACTAAATATTTCAAAGTTAAACCAAAAATACTGACTTGCACACTAATTATGCACACTAAATAAATTTAATTCATTATACTTTTAATGGTATTTGCAGAACTGTTTTACTGAACGAATAACTATTATCAAAATATTATATCTAAAAATGCCTTAGTTCAACAAACATATTAAAACTTTTTTAAGGAAAATCATCGCCTAATTTACTTTTAGGAACATCGTTTATTCTAAAGAAAAACCCAATTTAATCAGTCATCTATTTTGCTTGTTGTTTTATTTAGATAAGGTTAAGACTATGTATTATGAGATTGTGAACGCGTGGTGATAATGTAATGTAGGTTATGTTTATTTACTATATTAAGATTTTTGTTTTATGAATGGTTCTGACAGCGTCTTTCTTCTGCCACACTGTCAAAGTCTATGTCAAAATTGTCAAAATGTCCATGTGAAAGTCAAATGTATATGGTAATTCGTTCGGAAACGTTATCTGTTCCTCCTGTTTTTCTTTTTATCTTGAGATGTTTTTGTAATTGTTATCATGATTTATGTATATACATATATACAGGATGAATTTTTGAAAAGGGATTGGATGGCCAAATCCGGATCTATAAGGAATAGCTAAAAATGCTGTAAGGAGTCACGAGCCCGATTTTGATGAAAATTAAAACCTCATCATTAGATTTTTAAAAACCGATAATCCTAGCTGGGAATCGAACCAGGTGATTTTGACAAAATAAACACACCCTATATTATTACACCATAAGATAGTGTTGCTGTTAAGGATCAAATTCTGCGAAGTAATGATATACGGCAAATTTAAGGAAAATTTGGAATTTTAATAAAATTATTATTTCATGTAGGCACCTAAATTTTGTATCATAATTTGTTTCGTTCGAAATCCCAGGAAAGATCGTAACGATTCCGTGTTTTAAATTATCAATATCATCAATCAATATCAATATCAATCGATATCAATAAATATAATAAAATCGTAACAGGTCGCTGTCTGTACATGAAAGATAAATGAGAAAAAATATTATAGGGGGGCTTTATGAACGCAATAGAACCCAAAACAATGATTTTTAGATTTTTTTCTGTTTGTCTGTACGTTTGTGCACGCTAATCTCAGTAACCGCTTAACCGATTGCAATGCGGTTTTTTTATTGTGTTAAAGTTTGCTCCACTTAACATTTAGCGGTTATTTCATGTCTATTGGTTTATAATTTAAAAAGTTATAACACTTTTAAGAATCAGATATTTTGAAAATTTTACTGTAGGGGTTCCTTTGAATGTGAGTGTAAATCTAAACTGGCGTGTTGGCTTAATCATAATAAAATAAGAGCTTAATGATTAAGACTATTTTAAAACAATTCAGCGCCGAAGGCGTGGACTGAATTGTTATAGAATAGACTTAATCTTTAAGCTCTTTTATGATTAAGCCAACAGGGCAGTTTCACACGCTGCTTGATGAGTCTGATGAAGAAGTACCTCTCCTTTCCTATACCTTATGTGACGTAAACGAAGTTGCGGGCTCAGCTAGTGCACAATATGATTCTCGTAGGCTGGTGAAATTTGAGAGTAGAACATAATCTCGATTTTAATTTTAGCAAGCAAAATCCAAGGATCTTACCCCCTTAGATTACTTTCTCTGGGGATATGTCAAAAACAAAATTTACAAAGACACGTATGATGCAGTTGATGACTTGAAACGTTCTTTGGAGAATATTCTAAATGGAATCAATAACATTGTAATATTGAAAGCAGTAAGAGGTCTGAAGCTATTTCCTTTAGTTTGACGTATGTCATTACTTCCCAGAATAAGATCCTTAATAGCAACACTATCGTGTGGTGTAATAATATAGGTGTTGTTATTTTTTCAAAATCCATGGGGTCCATTCCCAGCTAGGTTTATTGGTTTTTCAAAAATCTAATGATGAGGCTTTAAGTTTTATCAAAATCGGGCTCGTGACTCCTTTGAGCATTTCTCGCTATTCCTTATAGTTTCGAAATTGGCCACCCTATCCCTTTTGAAAAATTCACCTGTATATATATATATATATATATATATATATATATATATATATATATATATATATATATATATATATATTATCTTGCTTAAGTTGTTAGCTTTTCTGTATATTTGCAGTAAAATTTAAATTTCTGTAGAATAATAGTAAGGTAGGTACTTAGGTGTCCAGTGCTCACGCGAGTGACGTGTGGCGAGGGCGCCATCTGGAAATCAGCGCTGCACTTCATGTGTCTCGGCTGATGAGGTGTAGCATTAATGTTGAGATGGTGACCCATTTAGGGCACGCACGGAAATATTATTATATAATCTAGGCCATGCTTTTCATGGTCATGTTTATTTTCTTGCAATTGTGTTATGTGCGTGTTCTGAATAAATGTTTTTTTTTTTCTTTCTTTCTTTCATCTATACAATATCAAATTTAATTAATAAAAAAAAAATCTAACCTAACCTAACCTATTCTGTTATGGGGTGTAGGTCGGGGAACCTCCTAGTGAGCTTGGACCGGTTTCCTATCCCTTCGGGCTATATGCCCGGGGGGAGTGGCAACTGGACTAAGACGGTGCATCCTGGATAGTCGGCTAACAGGCGCAGCGCTGGAGTCTGCTGCCCCTGTAAGTCGATGAACCAATATCCCGACAACCGACCCCATGTCGCAGGGGGTCGTGGTATGGCGGGCCTGCTAGGCCTGCGGTTGCGGTGTTCACCGCCGTAACAATTGTGACGTCCGCTCCCGGCTACGGCCGGTAGAAGCGCTGTCGTTCGTCGGTCCTTCCGACCGAATGCTGTATGTCAGTGGCCGCATGTGCGGGTGTTCTGCCTGTGCGGCTGTTTCCGCCTGTACGGCAGCCTGTCTGTGCGGCAGTTGAGCCCCTCGGCACGCGGCAGCTTGGGCGGCTGCTGCGTGTGGGCTCCTGCTCGCCTGTACGGCTGGTCCGTCTGTGCGGCCGTTCCGCCTGTGCAGCCCGTTCGCCTGTGCGGCCGCTCCATACAGCAGTAGTAGGGGTGTGCCATCCTTTAACATCTTGGCAAGCTGACCCCATTGCACGAGGGGGTCGAAGTTCGGTGAGCCTGCTAGGCCCATGGTGTTACCGCACATCTGCGGTGGTTCTGGCCGTCATTTGACGGAGTTGACCCCATTGCACGAGGGGGTCGTAGTATGGCGGGCCTTTAAGGCCCGCGAAACGTGAGGTTTGCTCCCGACTGCGGCCGGTTAGAGCGAGTATGCTGTGCGGCAGTGGCCGCATATGCGGCTGTTCCGCCTGTGCGGCTGTTTCCGCCTGTACGGCAGCCTGTCTGTGCGGCAGTTAAGCCCCTCGGCACACAGCAGCTTGGGCGGCTGCTGAATGTGGGCTTCTGCTCCGACTGTACGGCTGGTCCGTCTGTGCGGCTGTTCCGACTGTGCGGCCCTTCCGCCTGTGCGGCCGCTCCGCACAGCATCAGTAGGGGCCTGTCACTGCCGATCGTGGTGCAAGCCATGGTCGGCAGTCAGGCGTGCCGATTCGCCATCGAATCGGCGGGAGGCACACTGCGCAGGGGAGCGGGAGTAACGGAACTCCCGCTTCGCCGTGCAGTTCGGGGGCGCCGCGGTAAGGAGTCACTGCGCGCCCCCCTGAATACTTGTTGGCCGTGGGCGTAAGGTCGGGGGACCCCGCCCATTGACGGCCACATGGCGGAAGGCACCTCCCCGTGTTCCGGAGGTGCCCTTAGTGCCTGCCCGCTCGGCCGCTCTCTACCCCCTCTGCTTGCAGAAGGGCGCTCAAAGTGGTGCGATGCGGGCTTGTTTTCTTCAGCTCCTTAGGGAGCTCTGGGGGGCCGACCATCTGGTCCCCCGAGGAGAGCCCCAACTCTATGGGGCATCCCTAGCCGGGTCGACGTAGAATCTAATTTTCATATCCCTCGGCCCGGCTATAGGGTGAGTCGGAACACCGCGGGGTTTAGTGGGTAGGACGGTCCCTGTTTTCGGGACCGGTGAGTCCCACACACCGTCCCAGCTACCCCCGTAGCTGGGATGACGGTGCCTAAATGCATTCCCCGCGTCAACAAAAAAAAAAAACCTATTCTGTTATAAGATTGTACAATTTAGAGTGCAAGTTAGTATTTTTGATATACAATTAGTATTTTTGTTTAACAAATTATACTGGGTGTAACAAAATTGACTCTCCAAATTTTATGAGATGACTTGGCATCGGAAATCAAATACAAATATTTAATAACAAAGGGGGGTTAATTTTTTAATTTTTTATTTTTATTTTTTTGTCGCGCATTAAGAATTCGTTTTTTACCGCGGCAATTCGAGGTAACATGGTCGCCGTGGCAAAACAAACACGGAGCACCCGTCTGGCTGTCGTTGTCGCTTTCTACAGCCGCTCAGTAGCGATAGAAAGAGTGATAATGAAAATTTATAGGACCTTTAAAACGGATTTACGGTTAAAGTATTCATGTGTTTTTTTTTTCTTCATTTTTGTAATGTTTCTTGACTGATGATACGTCACGTGACGAAATTTGGAGAGTCAATTTTATTACACCCAATATTTTCAATGTGCGAACCACATTTTTGGTGTGAATTCGATAAAAAAGGTTATCTCGTTTTGAGTAAAATTTTAGTTTTTTTTTGTAGTACATGTTTAGATAATCAATTGGTTTTTGACGTGACAACGTCTTATAATTCGATGGAGCCAGCTACACGAACGAAAAAAGATGACGCAATTCGTCGTTACCTCTCTCGCGTTACCTCGCTCTGCCTCGCTCTGAGGCGTTCCATTTATTTTAGTAATGTTTTCAACAGATGGTGCTATAATCAATTGATGTGTTTTTCAATTGATGTGTTTTTTATATTTGTTTTTATTTTTATTTTTCATTTATTTTTTATTTATTTTTATTTTCTTATGACGTTGTAACGTTCAACCATCGTCAGTAAACCTACTTTACAGACAACCGATTTTTTTGCAGAGCATTTAATTTTCTGGTTTGCATTCATTAAATTAGTGGCGTTAACTAGTGTGCAGAAAAATTAAACAGATGAGCATTTAAAAATATCCCTTTAATTAAGGGTAAGTATTAGAAGAATAACGATTACAGAGAAGGACATGACATCCAGAAATTAGCAGTGTTGCGATTTCAATATTCAAGAACAATCACGTCTTCTGTTGCAGAACACAATTCGAAATGGTAATTTTGTACAACATAAGTACACATGATGGCACGTTAATTGCGTTGAGCAACTATCTTTATCATGTCAATAAAACACACCAGGGCCCCGATTCTCGCTTCACACGACATGAATGCGTGGACGGAAATTGGCGGGTGACGCGTCGCCTGTCTCATATTTAGGAACGGCGAAACCTGAGACGGACGACATTTCACCCGTATATTTGCGTCCACGCATTCACGTCGTGTGGTCGAGAATCGGGGCCCAGAAATACAAAATAACTCGTAACATAATGTTGGTAGCCCAGTTTACGCAGAGTTTTCGCAACGTATTGTATGCTCGGCGTGTTCCCTCTCTACTATGTGCCGTCCGTCTCCACCCCGCTGCCTCAGCCCCGGAGTCACATGAGCCTACGTCAGTGGCTCAGTCACGTGCTAATGTTGTATTGCGGAAGAGTCCACTTTCTCCCGCCAGTTCTACGCGCTTCAGGGTCCCCCCCTCCCCAAATAGTTTGAGAGACGAAGGGTGATCGATTGATCGAAGTCAAATATGTAGACGGTTATCAGTCTCATCACTTTCAAAGATTGACAAATAAAAAATATTGATTTTTGTTTTAGTGGTGTAGACATAATACATAGGTACTTACTATAGACATATAGTTAGTAATAATACAGGCAACTCAATAGTGTGTTAATTTTCGAGACCAGATTGCCTACTAGGAATAGACGGAAGGAACAGATTGCCTGTTTAGGACTTATTCAGTCCGACAGACTAGTTTAAAGGAAACGGCTTTTATTTATTCAAATTTTAAGGGTTTGAAAATTACAATACTTACCTTCTCTTCAAAATATATTGATCTCCATCCAACATACTGCGTGTATTTTGTCTCAGGCTGTTAGACTGTAGCCCGAAATAATTACATACCTACAAGCAACATTGTTTTTATTTCCTCTTTATTTTTACGTGTGGAAATCCCACATAGATGCTATACCGGACTCTTATCGACTAAAACCACACGTGCCCTATCACTACAGCAACGGTTCGGAGCTACATGTAAGCCCTCGGATGGATGTTCCAGGATCCCCGACAGACATTGGCTACCACTGACTGCGGCCTCACCTAGAGGGGACGCAACATATTGTCTAGACGTTAAATTTCATCTTTTTTAAATACAATATAGCAAAATTAATGCAAATCTAATACATAATATTGCAACTGACTCTTTCAAATCATGCCCCTTATTTCCATCTTACGTTAAACATTTCAAAAGATTTTTTAATTAATTATACAAAATAATCTTGTATATTTCTTTAGTAATCATGTGAAAATAAAAAGATTGTTGCAATACAGCAACAAAGCAAGTAAGAAAATTAATGGGTCACGCCCGAACAAGTTATCGCAGTCATGTGATCAAACGCTCTGAGAATTTACTTGAGCAATCTGAGAAAACTACTGGCTTGGTGAATCCCTACTCTGAGTTAAATGACTCGTAGCTCCCACAACTTAAAATGGTATAGAGCAATCGATCTTATCACAAATATACAGTACTTGAGTGACGTCAGCACTGTCCTCGAGAGAATAGTTAGCACTAAATTTTTAAGTAAAGTGATTTTGAAAGTGAAAGATATGAAATAGCCACCCATCCTTCTTAGGTTACACCAAGGACAAAATAAAAGAAGATTGTGCTGCTTTAAGTTTGAAGTTTTAATTTTTAATATTTAGTATTAAGTATATCGAAACAACAGTAATCAAACTTCTCACAGGAATAGGTTAAATAATTTAGTGTTGGAGTTTAATTGTTTCATATGAATGCGTATGGTATACTTATTATCACGTGTGCCGTAGAGTCTACGTGATAATAAATAATAACTAAATTACACATTATACCTATATGCTAAATTAGATAATACGACCCTTCCCATAGCCTTTCGATAACACACATCGACTTTTCAAGAATAAACGGTTTACATTGGTTCCTTCGTTTTCATGCCACTGACAGGCCAACAGAAAAACAGACATGCCATTTTTTCGGAAATTAAAAAGACAGCTTATGTTATTCACCCGGAGTTTTTATCTCCTTGCAAATTTCATTAAAATCCAATCAGTCGTTTAGTCCTAAAAAGTTAACAAAAATACTTTTGCTTTTATAATATTTGCATGAATATAATATTATGTTTTGTCACGATTATTCTAGTTTTATGACGCAAAATATAATTAAGATATATTTAAATACGTACCGCAGTTATAGAGTATTCGTTTTTTGGAATCCAGCTGCTTACGTCACCTATACCTAAAGGACCAAACGTCACTAATAAAATCATCCAACTTTCGTTCAAGTTTTGCAACCACTTATAGCACTATTTTGAGGTTAAACTATGCATAACTTATTTTCCAATTATGTATGTAAAAGTACAGCTGTCTCTCTTTATCAAAATTCACTTCGACCCACAATTCTATTTTATTGACTAAGCAGCGGAACAGAAAAGCCAGAAAAAGAAACAAGAGCAAGGCAAAGCGTATCTATTTTTATAAGTCTGGAAATCAGTGTACGTGCAAGTGAAGAAAAATGTAGTTGGAATGTATGTCAGTAAAGTATTTGTGACTTTTTACTGAAAGAAATTCTTGAAGACTATAGTATCATTCTAAGCTCATCTTAGCTGATAGACGTCAACAACTGGTCATGAACTTCTACAGTGACAGCCATAGCGTTCGATATTGCGCTGCAGGTAAGGCTTCATGGGCCCTGAAAATAGGTGACCTACCAAATCAAACCCTATTAAATATGATACTCTAATAGTATACGTTATACGCAATTATATACGATACGTACTAATGTATAATTATTATACTTGATATAAATTATTATTTACGGATGTGCATTATGTGCTCTACTTATCAAAGGGTAATTAAGTGAGCGTAAGCATAGTTTCGTTGGTTTCAATTTACATAGAGGCACGGTAACTACGGCGGCGGTCTAGCCTCCACTATTACATAACTCAAAGACACTTTTATTGCTAGCTCAAACCGGTTGGCAAATTCAACAGGTCACAATGCGAATCACATGATTCGCTGGCAACCAGTAGTTTAATTTATTTATAAAATTCCAACTATGTAATCCAAAAAAATAACACTGAAAAAAAGCTATCAATGTATGGAAGTATAAATGAATAGCCAACATTTAAGTAAATTTTCTCTATAGGTCTCGTATTAAGTAGGGCACGATAAGTATCTATCTAATAATAACTGCTCTTTTTAAAACAGTAGCTTACCCTATTGACATGTAAAAGACTACTCATAATGTCCTCAAACTACCAAAAAACCATGCGGTATCTCAAACTAGGTGCTGTCGCGTTGAGTGTGGCCAGTTACAGGAATTTTTGAGGGTTTGACCTTCTTTATTACGGATCCCGTCATGAAGGGAGAGAGCCCCAGAGCTGTTCAATTTCCAGTAGTGACAAAGTAGTCCGGTTTCAGAACGTTGTCGACAATGGTCCAACGTTGTCGCAGAAAAATTACCTTCGTTCTCCACTCTCCCTGCTTACAGCTACTCGTAATGAAGTTTGACCCAGAAGCACAATTCTGCAAAACGGCGATTTAAATGGCAATCTCCTCAAGCTTCATTCGAATCTCTGACCTACCCTGCGACTAGTTACGGGCAAGGTGGAACACCGTGGTAGATTGGTAACTAGCCTGGCTAGAGAAAATTCTACGCTGATCCCAGTAAGGGTCCTTCGCTGTTTGACACCACGAATTATTGACACCACGGTGTCAATCGCAGAAGAACGTTTTAAAGCACTCTACACAGCTGGAAAACCAGGTGAGCTATTCTTTAACCTTACGATTTTATAGCGACGACAGAAGCGTGAAATAACGTAAGTACGTTTTTATATTATGAGAGGCCCAAAATTGAGACAAAAGAGATTTCAACTGATAATTGAAATTTGGCGATCTGGTAGGTAGTATTAACTAACAATAGTAGTTTATTCTGTATCTGTCTCATAGAATATGTATAAGGATAAGCTTTGCATTAATAAGATTACCAAAAACAATAAAAATCACGTCCGTATACCTAGTATAGTTCTAATCTTACGAATGCTAGAGGAATTTCGATATTTCCAATTAGAATCTAGTACCTAGCAGATCACGTGATCTGGTGTTATTGATAATTATGATAAACGCTTACATCTAAATTAAATAGATCCGGGTCACCGAAAATTATATAGGTACAACACAAAAATTACCATTAAGTGTGAACATATATAGGTAGGTCCGGTTGATAATAGGGTAATTTGTTGATCTAAGAAATTCTAACTAATTCTAAGTTAATTGACTGAGAAAATGACGCTTTAACTATTCTTATAAACGATTAAAAAATTAAACACTTCCAAAGCTGGCTTAGTTTATTTCAGTATTTCTATTTTCTCATGGTCATCATCATCATTCGAGCTCTAATCCCAAATCCCTCTAATGTCCTATCCGTTCGTCCCTATCCGTTGCTCACGTATCAGTTTCCTATTTTCTAAATCTTGACCATGCCAGCGAAGCCGACTTTCTTGCAATTTGTTTCTCGGCGTGTCGCTATTCTCCGCCAAATGCATCATGAGGCAGTGTCCTCTTAGCAGTGACCACGCTTACACAAGTTCAAGCCTGATGATGGTAAGAGATCAAATGTAACCTTTGATTTTAGACACAGATTTTTCCAATAGTAATAAAATTATTATTAAAAATTAAAGAAAGTCTAAAGAATACCTTCCCCAAATCACACTAAGCGTTCGATCCTGTGCTGCTATCATTCAGTGGGTTTCAAATCTTTTACGAGATTGTCAGGCGTTCTACTGATATCTTGTTCGCAGTAAATAAAAACTTAACCAATAAAAAAAATAAGGAATAACTTAGCCGCCCATCAAGATCATACCAACGAGCCAAAACAATGAAATTATCTTTTTTTTTGCGTTCAATAACTCCTATCACCATCTTCTCCACATTAATAAGATACAATGGGGCAATACATTAGTATATATTATGATAGAGGGTATCATTACACCGGTTCCATGGTGGGGCCGTATTATTCGCATTATTGTCATCCAGGTCACACAGATTTACTAAATTTCAACTCAACACATTCCGGAAAAATGGCTCAAATTAGGCTTGTAAGATTTATAATTCGCATCTCCACATCCATAGTATTCATGCAAAAACACAAGTAAATATTGCAGATTAATAAAAAACTTACAAAAAATAAATTAAAAGAGACTATTACTCTATTTTAGAATAATAGTGTCATAGACATGAGTTTTTATTTTAATTATAAAACTTCGAAGGAAAAAACCCGTGTGTGCTGTCTGTGAAGCCGTAACTCTTGAACTTGAATACTGATTTGTATTATTTTAAAGTTGTTTATCTAGGCTGTGCCGCGGTGGAACTTTTATGTTTTATTAGAACAATTTACTTCTATTCTTAAAGGGTTTATTTTTGATCAATCTTTTGAATTATTTATTAATATTGTAATAGGTACTTATTCTTTTGTACACCCTTAACAAAAAAATTAGCTAGTTGTGCGGTTTTGCCCACAGAGTTAAGAGTACCGTCCTCATCTTCACGTGAAATTTGAAGAAGTCATCATTTTCCTTGTACAAAAAGTAGGAAAACGAATCAATGATCATTAAAAATAGATTACGAATCTTCGTTCTAGGTAACTCAAGATGATTTCATCTTTTTAATGTATAGTCTCTTGAACCAAAATAATATGGCAATTGTAAAGCTTAATGTTCTAGTACAGCGTATAGCATCTGGTAATGATATACTGAAAAACTTTCAGTCAACAGTTAAAACTGCAATAGTCATGATTCTCATGATCTTTGAACATCGCCGCCCACCTGATGAAAGTATCTCTCTATTATCTTTACCATAACTAGTAGAACAGTAAAAAGAGAAAACAGTAGGCTGCAGAGTTCTTCAAGCTGACCTATTCGAGTTGACCTAGTTGAGTATATTATGCTATTCGAGTCTACCTTACTTGACATATCTGGTAATAAAAATGATAATAAACCCCTCGTGGATAGTCGTTATCTTTTCATGGAATTAACGCACCCCATGAGGGCATAGTAGATATGCTTTTTAAGTCATCCACTTTTTGAGATCAACAAAAAATGTCTCACTAGGTTATAGAAAATCACATATCCACAGGGCAGCTTGTGGCGAGCTGAATGTGCGTGGCTACACATCGGTCCCCATTCCTCAGAGTTTTGTTGCGCTTCTCGGCCAGAACCGTATGGCGCTACTCGGTATTCCCGGAATTGCAGCAAATCCCAACTCTCGCTTGCCTTAATTGGCCGGCCAGAGGGAGGAAGCCAGAGCTTTATGCTCGGGGGTGGAAGTGTTATTTTCAGCGCATAACTACGGGGAAACCCGCTCCAGGTCTGATCCGCGATGGCGAAACCGGTGCCGCACCGCTCGACACCCCTCGCCACTCACACCGGTGTTACCCTCTGTCGCCTTAAAGTCCTACGGGCCTATGGCGATTGTACAGGGGGCAGATCTAGTGAGTTGGCGAATCACCGTCTGCCAATATTTTAATAATAAAATATTGAAATGGCAGACGCCGTCTTCATCCATAGATCATATCATCCAGTCCATTTTAACCCCCAATTCAATAGCCCATTTTGTAGTTAGAATATTTTACAATAGTTTAGCTCCCATTGTAGGCAGTGCATTGCCGTTCTTCTACATAAGGCGGGTGTGAATTGTCTGCAGTGGGGGTCCCATTTCCCATTACATTAAAAATCTCAAGGGGCCTCTGCGTGTTGGACCTATTGTAACACAGTGATGATCAGTGTTACTCACCAACTAGCGCGAGGTAGCTATGCAGAGAACTCTTTCCCAGGGCGCCTTACTACAGAGATTCCAGTGTGCGTGCAAGGGTAGGCCAGGGCTCTGACGAAAACAGTCAGGTAGGGTGTACACACATATATTTATATAACACAGAGATACACAGAGAGCTTATTCACTGATAGACACAAATATCACAGGTACACAGAAGTATAGTCAGTGCTTAGGTACTTATGCTACTAAGCTACACATAAGTAGTGGATTTACTGGCCTGCAGAGTGAGCTGAGTGAGAGTGACTGCCTGTTGTTACTGCCAGGTGATGACGGCAGATACCTCTCACATGAGAAGCTCGTGTAGTCCGCACTTCCACGTTGTCGTACCACGTGCAGCCCACTAACTTATAGGTGCGGCACCAAATATCTCATCCGGCAACTAGCCCCGTAGTAAAAAACCCTGTCATGAAAGAAACGACAAATTAAGATCTTGGCTGCGCGACAGACGACAATCGACCCGCTTTGCAAAAGAAGAAGTGACTCACCAGTTTTCTGGGTAAAATGTAGCAAGATGTAATGCAGCAACCCAATCACAGCCCGTTAGGCCACGCGAGGTAACAAATACTCGCGCTTGAGCGAAAAACTGATTCGCGGCACAGTCTCAGAAAAAAAGCCAAAGGACCTCCAACTACCCCAAAGCAGGTCTCGGTCAAAAGTCCGGTCTTTCACGAAAAATCTTAACAAAACCCGTTCCTTTAAATGCGAAACGCTTCGTCACCGAACTTATGACATCCTGTCATTCTGACAGCAGAAATGTCACCACTGACAACCGATTAAAAAAAAGATAACTCGATAAGGCTGCTTTCACATCCTAAATACTGCATCTATAGAAAATAAATGCTACAACCACCCCCCCTTTAATAGTATTTCCTGCGGATATGACACGCTGGAAATACACAATAAAGAAAACAGAAAAGTACTGACTAATAAACAAAGACAACCAGCTAGGTCCTTCAAACACCAGCTGACTACGACCATTACAATACCAAAGAAAGATCCTCCTATGTACCTAACTAGACACTGACTCGTGTACCGGTTAGGCTAAGTAACTAGAGTCTAATGCCCTTCATAGAAAACGAATGCTCCCTTTACTCACTGCCGATACCCTAACACTACCCAAGCTCTCAGGATAATGTAGAGTACTAAGAAGCGAATGAGAGAAAAACGCTCGGTGCGGTGCATAGAAGAAACTACAACGTGACAATTTAAAGTCACGTACACATATAGAAATACAAACAAAAGATTAAAATAGTCTTACATAATGATCACATAGCACTGGTTTAATAAACTAGAGAAACAGTGCTATGTAGTTACGTTAGGTATTGGAGACTGCTCCTCCTGATACTTCAGGATGTCCTTGATATGGTACTCCCCAAGATCCTTACCGTCCAGATCTGACAGCCTATATACTAAAGGGGATCGTTTAGCAGTCACCACACATTTAAGGAACTTAGGAGCTAGCTTAGCAGTAAAATTCTTGGCCTTGTTGGACAGGTAGAACGTGCGTTTGTAAACTATCTGTCCCACTTTCAGCTCTACATGCCTTTTTCTGAGGTTGTAATACTTTTCATTACGCTGGTGGGCAACGTTCAAATGTTTCCTCACCTGGTCGTAAATGCGTTGTATTTCTCTCAGCTTGACACCGAAGGCTGATGGATCGTCTACAGAGACTGAAGTAGGATGGCACGCGATATCTGTCTGCCTGTACAGCACTCCATCCCCAATAAATTCCCTACCATGTACCAAAAAGTAAGGGGTGAAACGAGTTGCTTCGTTAACTGCAGTGTTTAAAGCACACTGTATCTCAACCAAGAACTGATCCCAAGACTTGTGTTGTGACTTCACATAGCATGAGATCGCTTGAACCACATTGCGAATAGCTCGTTCCGCCTGATTAGTTTGGGCATGATACCTAGGGTTATAATATATAATAGGTACATTGTATTTAGCCAACAGATCCTTAAATGGCTTACTCACAAACTGAGGGCCATTATCCATGTAAATAGTCTTGCAGACTCCGTGCACGAGAAACACACTCTTCTCTATGAACCTCGCGACTACAGCGCCTGTGGCAACCCGAACAGGGCACAACATGACGTATTTGCTAAAGTAGTCGGAGACCACGATCAGGTGTACGTTTCTATTGCTCGAAGTGGGAAAGGGACCAAGCAGATCGACAGAGATAGCTTCGAATGGCTTCGAAACCCGCTTCGGGCTACCCATTAGGCCGGGACGAGACGTATTTACGGGTTTGTACTGCTTGCATGTTTCGCAATTCCCAACATATTCTTTGACGTCCTCGTACATCTTGGGCCAGTAATAATTTAGGGCTAACCTTTTATGCGTCTTCCAAACGCCACCATGGGCACTAAGTGTGTCATCGTGGTACTTAGAGAGCAGGGGCAAGCGATCCTCCTGAGGTACCACCAGCTTCCAGTCAAAGTCTGAAGTCAAAGAATATTTATTTTTAGTTAACCTATATAGAAGGTTGTCACGAATGTCATAATTTGGTGACTTCCTAGGGTTCTTCCGAACACTATTCATGGTGTGGTCATACCACGGGTCTTTAGTGGGTACTGCATCGAGGGAATCAATTTTGATACGAGACAGAGCATCAGGTACAACGTGGTCTTTACCTTTTCGATGCTCTATGTCAAAATCGAATTGACTGAGCCTCATGCTCCAACGTGCTAGACGACCCGTGGGATTTTTTAGCTTATGGAACCACAGAAGAGATGAATGATCCGTGACGACCGTACATTTTTGGCCTTCGACGTACTGTCGAAATTGTTCCAAAGCGAAAATCACGGCCAGAAGTTCTCGCTCAGTTGTGCTGTAGTTCACCTCGTTCTTGTTGAGAGAACGGCTACAGTAGGCGATAGGGTGCTCAACACCATCGTGAGTTTGTGTCAGTACAGCAGCAACTGAGTAAGCTGACGCGTCACTAAGAATGCGGAAGGGCATCTCAAAGTTAGGCATTTTTAATATAGGGGCAGAAACCAAGGCTGACTTTAGCAGGTTAAAGGACTGTTCAGCCTCAGGGGTCCATTCGAACTTAAGGTTCGTAGAAGTGAGTTTGCACAGAGGTTTACTAATCTTCGAGAAGTTGTTAACAAAGCGACGATACCAGCCGGCCATTCCCAGAAATCTCTTAACCTCCTTAGGGTTAGAAGGGGTGGGATAGTTGAGGATAACCTCAACTTTACCCGGGTCTGTCCGTAAGCCATGTTTGTCCACATAATACCCCAGGTATTTGAGTTCACTCCGACAAAAGTGGGATTTTTTCATATTAATAGTTAGGCCAGCATCCTTGAGTTGCTGATAGACTCTATGTAAGAGCTCTACATGCTCCTCAAAGGTGCTGGACACACAGACTATGTCATCCTGAAACGCAAATACCTTGTTGTCGAACTCGGGACCAAACAGACGGTCCATGAGGCGTTGCATCGTGGCACTGGCACCGACAAGACCGAAGCACATGGAATTGTAATGGAACAATCCTCTCCGGGGAACCGTAAAAGCAGTCTTCTCAGCAGACTGGAGTGAGTCGAATGGAATCTGCCAGTAGGCCGCACTCAGATCTACAGAGGTTAAATACTTAGCATTATTAAGATGGTCTAAGATTTGATTGATATAGGGTAAGGGGTAGGCGTCACTCTTAGACACAGAGTTCAGCTTGCGAGAGTCCAAGCACAATCTGAGGTCGCCGTTCGCCTTCTCCACCATGACCACTGGAGAGTTCCAGGCGGACTGAGACGGGGACACTACTCCCATCTCCAGCATTCGGTCCAGCTCGGCTTCCAGGGCCTTCTGCTTAAGGGGAGAGAGCGGATAATAACGCTGCTTGATCGGCTTGCTGTCACCAGTGTCAATGACATGGTGCACAAGTGAGGTCCGACCTAAACCCACCTTATCAGTGTTCAACGAGTCGAACTTTTCAATGACCTCGTTGATTACACACCTTTGTTTAGTTGTCAGGTTGTCGTAATCCTCGAGGCCACCGTTAAGGGACACAGACTCTATAGGATTATTATCACTAAAGCTATCAAGACTAATATTTTGTAAAATTAACTTATCACTTAACTTAAATTGTTGCCAGAAATCCACTCCAAATATCATGGAGGTGGTTATACCTGGGACAACATAGAACTTGACAACTCGGATAACCGAATTGTACTCAATTGGCAAAGAGATACAACCCAGACATTGCAAGTGAGTGCTGTCTGCAGTTGTAATACGAAAAGTAGGATTGATACTCACAAGATCAAAACCCAGTTCCAAGAAGATGCGGTGCGCTCCCTTACCTAGTATAGAGCAGGAGGCACCGGAATCTAGAAGGCCTAAGACATTTAAATTTAAAACCTTAACAACTAGATACGGTCTAATGTCACTATCCCGTTTAGGAAACAGGACCTTATCAGAAATAGACTCAGATACAGAGTGATGCACAGAGTTCCTAATAAGGCCCTGGCCTACGCGTTTTTTGACTTGCTAGTACAGTGTGAGCAGTCTGGGGTCTTGACTCCTTTGAGACCACACCGGAAACACACCAGCTCCCTTGACTGTGTGCAGCTGTATGCAGTGTGACCGCCCCCGCCGCAACGAAAGCATTTGCGATCGTGGGGGGTAACCGGCGTCTCCACTGCAGACACCTGCTTAGCGGGCTTTTGTACACCTTTGTTCTTAAGCTGGTGTAAGTCAGATGTAATCTCAAACTTGTCAAGAGCAGGCTCATGGAAAGCGTCTGCCCTAGTACGCGCAAGCTCCAAGCGCTTACCCAAACGTCTCAAGTCATCTACAGAGTTGACATCATGCAAGGCCAGTTCCTTCATGTAGTCAGGTCTAATGTTGTGCATGAGAATGTCCAGCTGTTCCTCACTGGGCATCTTACATGACAACCTTGAGAACATGGCTTGCATTGTACATATATAGTTAACCAAGGACTCAGAGCGTGCTTGTGTACGCTGTCTTATCTCGTTCCTGAGGCGGTAATCATAATCAGGAATATCGAAGGTATCTCTAAGCTCACTAATAAGATCCTCATATGAGATGAAGTTAGCTTTGTTTGTACGGAACCAAGACAAAGCCGGTCCATCCAACAGGTCGGAGAAAGCCATAAGGAGTCTAGGCTTAGTAACCTCCCGAGCACATCTAAGTTCCTCTAATCTCTCTAAAAACACACGTACACAAGTAGAACCATCATATTTTAAGTTAAATGAACATAAGTTAAGGGGACGTTCTTTATACACTATGTTACATGTAGAACTATTCCTACTTGAACTAGCTCGCACCGAGCGGTCCTCTCTCACTACTGGTGAAGTATATTCCACCTGGTCACGACCCGAAGGATCATCACCATCATCATCCGAACCTTCGGATTCAGAATCACTACTGGGTTCAGCCCTAGCGATGATCTTCACTAGCCTACCACGAATATCCACCAGGTCGGGGCAATCCAGACCACAACGAGCTAACCTACTCAATAAGTAGTTGGCTCTGATGGACACCCTAAGACGACTACCTTTATTAATGAAAATGTCACCTGACTGAATAGCCTCCTCCAGCTCGGAGACTCTTGGAAGGCAGATCGAGAGCTCAGCCGGTGCATCAGCGGGTACCGGAGCACTAGCTTTGATGCTACCTCGACGGACGAGTCGGTGTGCCGTTCTTAGCTCACTCCGAAGGCCAGACACTGTCGTTTCCGGTTCCACTGAAATACCCATGTGGGACAGCTCGTTAGCAAGTTCATCCTTTCTTAAATAATTAATATATTTTTTCATCTGTGCCATTATGTAAAAATTTACTTACAACAATTATAAATATAAAATGGCACAGATAGGGATCAATTACAAAGTAAAAATGTAAATTGAGTTACAACAAAGTGTACTAAGTTAGGTAATTATGTTTCAAATTGACTTTTAGAATTTAACAAAGATTAAGGGTATACTAAGAGAGAAAAGTTTCTAAATTTTCTGATAACACAGTTCAGGTTAATAATTAAAATTACAAGGTATCAACATACCTTCAAAAAAAAATTTATAATTACACAGAGTGAAATTCACTAAGTTAACACAGAGGTGAAGCTATAGAATAATATATGTAATATATTAATCTATGCTAATATAATATTACAATAAATATATGTGTGCACCATAAAAAGGAACATAACAAAGAAAAGAAACACAATAAGAAAAGAAGTGGGTATGCCAAATAAAATCAAAAAGTTTTTCCAAAATCACAGCTATTTTAAATTTTTGAATTTAGAATTTTGTGTCTTTTCCAGCCAAAGATGTAGGAAGCTGGAAGAAGACGAAAGGGAAGGTTTTGTGCTTAGCTGCTAGCACCACCAATTAACGTCCTGGAGCGTCTCGGACGATTCCAGAATGGTTTCGCCAGAGATAACCACCTATGCACACACACCAGACTGAGACTACCGCAGAGTAGACCCAGAGATTTGCCACTACGTTGGGAGCCAATTTGTAACACAGTGATGATCAGTGTTACTCACCAACTAGCGCGAGGTAGCTATGCAGAGAACTCTTTCCCAGGGCGCCTTACTACAGAGATTCCAGTGTGCGTGCAAGGGTAGGCCAGGGCTCTGACGAAAACAGTCAGGTAGGGTGTACACACATATATTTATATAACACAGAGATACACAGAGAGCTTATTCACTGATAGACACAAATATCACAGGTACACAGAAGTATAGTCAGTGCTTAGGTACTTATGCTACTAAGCTACACATAAGTAGTGGATTTACTGGCCTGCAGAGTGAGCTGAGTGAGAGTGACTGCCTGTTGTTACTGCCAGGTGATGACGGCAGATACCTCTCACATGAGAAGCTCGTGTAGTCCGCACTTCCACGTTGTCGTACCACGTGCAGCCCACTAACTTATAGGTGCGGCACCAAATATCTCATCCGGCAACTAGCCCCGTAGTAAAAAACCCTGTCATGAAAGAAACGACAAATTAAGATCTTGGCTGCGCGACAGACGACAATCGACCCGCTTTGCAAAAGAAGAAGTGACTCACCAGTTTTCTGGGTAAAATGTAGCAAGATGTAATGCAGCAACCCAATCACAGCCCGTTAGGCTACGCGAGGTAACAAATACTCGCGCTTGAGCGAAAAACTGATTCGCGGCACAGTCTCAGAAAAAAAGCCAAAGGACCTCCAACTACCCCAAAGCAGGTCTCGGTCAAAAGTCCGGTCTTTCACGAAAAATCTTAACAAAACCCGTTCCTTTAAATGCGAAACGCTTCGTCACCGAACTTATGACATCCTGTCATTCTGACAGCAGAAATGTCACCACTGACAACCGATTAAAAAAAAGATAACTCGATAAGGCTGCTTTCACATCCTAAATACTGCATCTATAGAAAATAAATGCTACACTATATGTCCCCATGAAAGCCTACCAAAAGACCTGGTATCTTCATAAAAAAAAGAAGATAACCGAGAAAAGAAGAGACATAATCTATCTATACTTATAATAAAACTGTAGAGGGTCGAGAGTCTGTACATAGAAGATGTTTTGAAAATTTTAATTGGAGGGCGTTCTCTAATTGATACTGAAGCCTAAAATGTAATTTAAACTTTTCATGTCTGTCTGTCGGTCTGTCTGTATCCTGAATAAGTATCACGCCGAAACTACTGAACCGATTTGAATGATACTTGGTACATTCCGAGCTTATAGTCCGAGGAAGGTTTTATGATACTTTTGATCCCGAAGTTTTGCGCGGTTCCTGCGGGAGAGGGGATGAAAGATAAAATGGTTTTTCAATTGTAATTCTCAACGCGTGATGCGATTTCAAATATTTTTTTAGTATTGGAAAGGGAGTACTTTAAGGAATTTTCAACCCAAGTTTCAAGATTGAGGGGTTTGAAGTTCAGAAATTAGAGGCATCCCAACTTTCGTGAAACCTAGAATTCAAGGGTTCCTTTAAAATAAGAGGGCAAATTGGCCGCAAACGGGCGTGTTGGCTTAATCATAAAAGAACTTAATTATTAAGGCTGTTGTAAAATAATTCAGTCCGCGCCGGAGGCGTAGACTGAATTGTTTAAGAATAGCCTTAGTCTTTAAGCTCTTTTATGATTAAGCAAACAGGGCCGTTTTACACGGTGCTTGACAAGTTTGATGAAGAATTACCTCTCCTTTCGTGCACATTATGTGACGTAAACGAAGTGGCGAGAGTCAGCTAGTAATAATAATATTTGTGGACATTCTCACACAACATCGTCTATCCCAAATTAAGCTTATTAATATGCTTGTGCTATGGGATCTAGACGACTGATAAACATCCTACTAATATTATAAATGTGAAAGTTTGTGAGTGTGTATGTTTGTTACTCTTTCACGCTCGAACGGCTGAACGGATATGGCTGAAATTTGGTACAGGAATACATTATAGTCTGGAATAACACATAGGCTACTTTTTTATCCCGGGAATAAGTTCCCACGGGAAGCGCGAACGTGAACAAATTTCACGCGGGCGAAGCTGCGGGCATCAGCTAGTACTTATATATTTGTAAATACATACATATTATAGATAATTTACACCCAGACAAAGAACAAATCAATATGCTCACCACACAAAGAGATTTGTCCTGGGTGGGAATCGAACCCACGACCTCCGCGAATCCATAGTCAGGCACACTAACCACTTGACCACGAAGTAATGGACGATGAATACTAGATAAAGATATGGTCGCAGTTAGCCTATCTACGTTGGATGCTGAAAAATAAAACGAAGAAAATAAAAGAGAACCCCGAGTTTTGAGTAATGGTTTTGTACGAGACCAGGATTTATATTAAGAGCATTAAAGGAACATAGAATTGGTAGGTGAATTCTGTCATTATTTTAAGTCAATTCATAGGAAGTACATGATACTGCAACCTGAGACTAAAGAGTACAACCTATATAGATCTAGTAAGTTCACCTGATATGAAATGCCAAAAATAGGCACCAATAAAATATCATCCAATCGCCCAAGCATAGTAGAAGATCTACTCTAGCCCAAGTGTTTTACTGCTTTAAAACACTAAAAGGTATATAAATAATTTACCAATAAACGTAATTGTTCAACATTGTAGTAAACCACAAAGAACTTGTGTATAGATGACTCGTATGCTAACAATGATGACTTGCGCTCACGACGGAACCTCACGCGCATCCTTGGTACAACTAACGATTGTCCCTTCTCCTATAGGTCACCGACCCTGACTGCTTGGGAGTACACAATAAACCTTTTTCAATTACTTTATTTTTAGTATGTAATCCACCCAAGTAGCAGTAATACATTTGGAAATTCCCTGATACGGAACTCCCAAAACTTTTGATAAAGTACGTTCTGTAGTTTCCTTCGCCTATTCTCGTTAAGAGGATAAGGATGAGTTAGCTTTGAGAAGATAAAGTGGTTTTAAAATGGGTCAATTTTTCGTCTGGGCTTAAAATCGGCTAATTGCGAGTCGGACTTGCTGGTTCCGTATCAAAAGACGGAAAAAAATCTCGTTTGTTGTATGGGAGCCCCACTTAATGCCACCTTATTTATTGTTTGATTTTAGCATTTTTTGTAATAGCGGCAACAGAAATACATTATCTGTGAAAATTTCAGCTCTCTAGCCGCACGAGGCCTCGTGAAGGACAGATAGACAGACAGACGGACGGAAAAGTGTCATGTCCCGTTTTTACCCTTTGGGTACGAAACTCTGAAACGAATTGTTTCAGTGCGGTTCGATATGTTTTTGTGTATATATATGTTTTGTTTTTAAGTACCTATACGAGTATGTCACATTTTTATATCGAACTAGCTGATGCCCGCAGCTTCGCCCGCGATGGCGCTGTATGTGAAATTTTGCTGAATTTTCTTTGCTATAAACCTCACGGAGCCCGAGACCTTTCCAACGAATGCAAAACCGTGGAAATCGGTTCGTGCGTTCTAAAGTTATAGCGTCAGGAAGGAAAACCCGACTTATTTTTATACACTCGAGAGCAATGAATCCGGGTCACTTAAAGAATGTTAAAAATCTCGGAAACTAAAAATGATAGGTTAATGCAATAAATTGTATTTAATAGACAATGTAATACTCCTTAAATGAAAGTAAAAAAAATATGAGTCACCATACATTTTATTAACACAAAATTACATAAAGAAAAAACTGCCGATCTCTCCTTAAAACAAAAATAGGAAACATGAAATTTTTGAACTTTATTACGATTTTCTTGAATTTTAATACTTCGTATTGCCTCCTCGTGCTTCCATTACTGCGTTTACGCGGTTTGGCATGCTGTACACCAAGTTCCTTATACGATTTTGGGGAATATTCTCCCATTCCTCTGTGAGAGCAATTTTGAGCTCACGAAGCGTGATTGGGGGAGGGTTTCGTTGTTTTACGCATCTGCCTAGCTCGTCCCAAGCATGCTCGATCGGGTTGATATCCGGGCTGCGCGCTGGCCACTCCATACGAGTAATGTTCATCTCTTGAAGGTAGTCATTCACAATCCTACCTGTATGTGGTCGGGCATTGTCATGCATAAATATAGCATCCTCACCTAAATTGACCATAAATGGACCAACGTGATCATTGAGGATTTCTTCCACATATCTTACGCTAGTTAAAGAGCCGTTTTCTATGATCACCAGCTCTGTGCGACTTTCAGAAGAAATTCCGGCCCACACAAGTACAGACCCACCACCGTAGGCTACTTTTTCTTCGATGCATGCTTGCTTGAATCTTTCCCCTGGTCTTCGATACACTCTGTGTCTTCCATCGTGCTTGTAGAGCATAAATTTTGATTCGTCGGAGCACATAACTTTTGACCAATCTTCAATACTCCAATTTACGTGGCTCTGGGCATACCTTAGTCTCGAAATACGATGCCCACGCTCCAGTTTAGGGCCGTTTGCAGGTCTAAGGGGTTTTAAGTTAGATTCAGCAAGCCCACGTCTTACTGTCCATGCACTTGGGTTACTTCCTCCGAGGCGTCGAAACTGATTGGTGAGTTCAGTTCCTGTGAGAAAGCGATTTCGAAGCATGGTGTTCACCAAGTATCGGTCTTCTCGTGCTGTGGTACACCTGGTTCTGCCCGTTCCTGGTCTGCGTAGGTTAGAACCAGTTTCTTCGTAACGTCGGAGAACTCTTTGTACTGTTGACAGCGACACACCGACAGTCCTGGCTGTATCGCGCTGACTCCGGCCGGTTTCCAGCATTGTAAGTATTCTGGTGCATTCTTCAGGCGTAAGCGACATAATTTCAGCTTGATTAATGAATATAGAGCACTATCAACATGGTTTATGTACCCACATAAATGACAGATTACAAACAAAAGCAACACCAAATGCTGTAATTTCGTAGTTCCATCTTCGAAAGTGGCCCTTTTTCAAATTTGATTTTTTTATGATATAACTTTACAATAACTAAGAAGTTTTAATACCTTCATTTAAGGAGTATTACATTGTCTATTAAATACAATTTATTGCATTAACCTAGCATTTTTAGTTTCCGAGATTTTTAGGATTCTTTAAGTGACCCGGATTCATTGCTCTCGAGTGTATAATAGATTTAAAGAGATTATACCGGGCACTGGTTATAAAACAATAACTACTTTTAGAGATACAGTTTTGTTGTAGTTTCTAGAGGTTTTTAAAAGCTATGAATGTTTGATCAATTCTCTCTATAAACGCAAACCGTTTCCCATCGAAGAATCGCTTCGCAATCAATAGTTTCGACATGCCTGTACTAAATTCATTGTGTAAGAACCATCGGTATAAATCCTGGTATAGAATTAGAACAGTCAGATATCTCAAGGTACCATTCACTTACACGAACTTACCAGAGGGCCCTATTTTAAAGTTATGGCAGACAATCTATAACTAAAGCTGCATTATTATTTTAAATATTCAGCGTGCATTACAGTTTTATCAAATGAATTATGTGGCACTTAAAACTTAAACATCGTTATTAAGAAATATCGTGATTACTATCTTCAATTTATATGTTTTAGTAATAAACCTGTCAAGGAGTTCGCTGGTAGCTTTCAATGAACGGTTGTTAAACGGGATATACAAGGGAAGGAAAGAAACGAGTGGGTTCATATCCCTCCCCTACTTTATTATCGTTCTACAATGGATTTTCGTCATGATTTTGAATGAACTAGTTGGGTTGGAAGGCGTTCAGTCATCATAATTTTGAAAAATTGTTATTAAAATTTATTAGAATTTAAAAATATAATTACATAACTGGAAGACGAGATAGAGATGCAAGACATGTAGTCACTCTACCACAGAGGCACCTATGTATCTCTACTTTATTGACGTTTATTGATTAAATTTAGAATGACGACAATTCTTAGCATAGTGGACTACAATACAAAAGTAATAAAAACTATATTTCTATCTTTTACATAACAATAGTTTTAGATCAAACTTTTAACTCCATAATGCTCCAAATATCGTCTCTATACAGGGTGAATTTTTCAAAAGGGATTGGATGGCCAAATCCGAAACTATAAGGAATAGCGAAAAATACTCAAAGGAGTCACGAGCCCGATTTTGATGAAACTTAAAACCTCATCATTAGATTTTTTAAAAACCTATAATCCTAGCTGGGAATCGAATCCATTGATTTTGAAAAAAAAAACACACCCTTTATTATTACACCATACGATAGTGTTGCTATTAAGGATCATATTCTGGGAAGTAATGATATACGGCAAACTACAGGAAAGAGCTCATCTTTAACAAAATACATTTTATTTTTCTTACGTTAACTGATTAATTGTTCAAAATCTTTGCAATACATAGCTGGATTCGAAACCTCAAGGAATTACTAAGGAATAGTATTGATTCCGTTGAGAATATTCTCTAAAAAATCATTCTGAGCATAATTTAAAACACGGAACAGTTACGATCTTTTCTGGGATTTCCAACGAAACAAACTATGATACAAAATTTAGGTACATGAAATATGCATTCTATTAAAATTCCAAATGTTCCTTAAATTTGGCGTATATCATTACTTTGCAAAATTTGATCCTTAACAGCGACTCTATCGTATGGTGTAATAATAAAGGGTGTGTTTTTTTTTTGAGAAATCAACAAGTTCGATTCCCAGCTAGGATTATGGGTTTTTCGAAAATCTAATGATGAGGTTTTAAGTTTCATCAAAATCGGGCTCGTGACTCCTTTCAGCGTTTTTCGCTATTCCTTATAGTTTCGGATTTGGCCATCCAATCCCTTTTCAAAAATTCACCCTGTATAGGACCAAATTAAACATAATACATTCATAATGGTTGCAAATAAACTAGTATTTTAAATATGTCATCTGCTTAGGAATTTACATAAGAATACTCAATTAGCAAAACACGTAATAGCTTGGTTGCCTCGAAGATCACGTGAGAATGATGAAAATAAACAATGCATATATATTTCTCAACACTACCCTCGTCCTTGTTCAGTGTGGATACACAAATGACCTCTTCACAGTAAGGCGACTCATATTATGAGTGTTGATAAAAAATACGAGGAAAATATTTGGAAAACTAATAAAGCAATTTGACCATTTGAAATCACACTGTTGATATTTCTGTTTAAGACTATGTTACTACGTGTTCGAGTAGATGTCACATTAATGTTGAAATTTGTAGCAAAAGACGTCTATGATCCTACTTGTACTGATCACTTTTATGTAGAGGGAACAGCAATGTAAAAGAAGAAATTAAAAAGAATGAGAAAATTGGCGAGGCTCTTAAATTTTTTTTGGGAATAATCTCTATCATTAGTCGTGTAGGTACGACATAACTAAGTACGTAATTAATCAGAAATCGCGAAATTACTAAGTTGAAAGTAGAGTTTTTACCCGACTGCGCGACGCAAAAGAAGAGGGATATGTTAATCAGTAGGTATATGTATGTAATATATACATATCGACAATTGTGATTTGTTCAAAATTACAAGTTTATGTTGATTCATGAAAGAAACATAATTAGTTATGGTACCTAATCAATATTGTGAATACAAGTTCTAAACAGAATACGACACAATAGTAGATTGTTAACCGAGGGTGGAAAGAATCAATTCCCGAGGTATTTAGACTATAGTCCGAGTCGGAATTGATTCTTTTACCCGAGTTAAACACTCTACTTTTCATTTCAAATACGAGGAAAATAAAACTAATAATAAAATTCAAACCTTACCATAAAAGATTATTACCAATTGTTTTGAATTCTGTCACAGATAAATAACAACTACATTATATCGACTTTTTAAATTTTAAATATGGAACTCACCGCGTAATTGTTGCAGAGATTACCGGCCCCATACACGTACAATATTATTGACTCAATAATATTGCCACAATATTTATTTCCAACCGAATATAGTCTGTTCAAACCTCAATATTACCCATACACGGTCAATTTATTGCTATATTGATCAATATTATTGTACGTGTATGGGGCCGGAAGAAATTTTCGCTAAGTTTACACTGGCTGTTTGGAAAGACGCATGGCCGAAGCATTTTTTTAAAAAAAAATTTTTACACAAATCTCTTCACTATCACAGCTGACCTGTCAGCAGTTCTATTTTTAAAGTTCATTCCGGCCCTTGGGTGGGAAGTAATTTGTATGAGTTTTTCCCTCCCTAGGGAGGGAAACAGCATTTTCCACCCAATAGTCAGATCAAGAAAACACAATTTTCCGAGTATGAGAAATGAAATAGTAGATTGTTAACCGAGGGTGGAAAGAATCAATTCCCGAGGTATTTAGACGCCCGAGCGCAGCGAGGGCGGCTATAGTCCGAGTCGGAATTGATTCTTTTACCCGAGTTAAACACTCTACTTTTCATTTCAAATACGAGGAAAATAAAACTTATAATAAGATTCAAACCTTACCATAAAACATTATTACCAATTGTTTTGAATTCTGTTACAGATAAAATAACCACAACTACATTATGTCGACTTTTTAAATTTTAAATATGGAACTCCGGCTGGCCCCATACACGTACAATATTGACTCAATATTTATTTCCATCCGAATATAGTCTGTTCAAACCTCAATAATATGTTCAATTTATTGCTACATTGATCAATATTATTGTACGTGTATGGGGCCGGAAGAAATTTTCGCTAAGTTCACAGTGGCTGTTTGGAAAGTCGCATGGCATTTTTTTTTTTTTACACAAATCTCTTCACTATCACAGCTGACCTGTCAGCAGTTCTATTTTTAAAGTTCATTCCGGCCCTTGGGTGGGAAGTAATTTGTATGAGTTTTTCCCTCCCTAGGGAGGGAAACAGCATTTTCCACCCAATAGTCAGATCAAGAAAACACTATTTTCCGAGTAAGAGAAATGAAAAAATATTTTCGCTTCTACTATAATTAATGGATCTTCCCGATAGCATTATGTAACACAATATTTTTTAAGAATACTAGCATATTAATATGTGGGTACGCAGATAAGTCTTTTAGGGTTCCGTACTACAAAAAAAAAGAAAAACAAAACCCTGAAGTAACGCAGAGTATAGCAGTTTGGGACTATGGCAGTGTGTGTGGGTGTGCCTGTGTGTCTGTGTGTGTGTGTGTGTGTGTGTGTGTGTGTGTGTGTGTGTGTGTGTGTGTGTGTGTGTGTGTGTGAGTGTTTGTAAGTCTGTCGGTGGCATCGTAGCTCCCAAACAGATGAACTGATTTTGATTCTGTTTCCTTTTTATGTTACTAGGCATGGTTTCGCATAAACACAAGTAATATGCATGGGTATGCATATTACTTGTGTTTCGATACGCTCGTAACTTACATGAATATCGTGAACAAATATTGTTACTCAACAATTTTACATATAGGGACAGTTGGGGCACAATGGAACGAAAAAAATATTTTTATTTTTAGAAAAATCAGTGTTTATTCTTTATATAATTTTTGCTTACAAACGTCAACAATATACCCTAACTTACTAATTGCACAGCGAAACAGAGATCAATAATCAGACTTAGACCTATTTATCTTTGATATTGTGAACCCCTTCCTGTGTTCCACTGTGCCCCAGGTCTGGGGTACAATGAAACAGGGTATGGGGTACATTGGAACATGATCTGTATTCATACCAAAAAATTAACCAATGGTATCAAATCTTCTTAATACCTTTTCAGGAAACGTGTAGATGCTTTTTTGTCGTTTAGTTTTTCCAGATAAGGAGGGATTTGGCAAGACTAGTTCAATATCCTCAGCTGAAACCATTGCCATGTCCGGTTCTAGTGGAAAATAGAAACTATTGTCAACTTTTGCGCTTCGTCGCAAATAATTAATCTCAAATTCGTTGTTCTCATCTATATCAGACAGTATTTGACCAATGAAAAATTTGATTTGCTTCAAATCAGCAAATTTTACCACTATAAAATCGTTAGGTTTTGGTAATTTAAAGCTGGACAGTGGAAGTTCCATATCGTTATCACTAGATTCGCACGAAGTTATATTATCATCTGAATCGGACCTTTTCTCAGGACTAGAAAATAGTGTCTTTGTTACATTTTCAGTTTTCAGTCTTTTTACAGTCTTCGTTATTTTTGTTTTCTTTATTTTTTTTTGTTCTCTTTCATGTGCACGTTCTTCTATTTCATTTTTCACAGGAGTATCAGTTAATATCAAACTTTTTCCTTTCTTTCTCTTATTATTGTTTTTTCTAGGCCCTGCTCTGGGGAAGTCTCTACATTCTAACGGGCTTTTTATCTGATTTTCAAATTCTGGCATAGCAGCTCTTGAAGTAGAAGGCTGCTGGTCATCGATAGGAGGTGTAGTATCCCTTGGTTGTTGCGGTTGTTGCTCTTCATCAGTCAAAAGTCTATTTGTCACTTCGCTTGTAAGAAATTCGTCTTCAGCAAAGACATCTCGGTCGAATGGAAAAATCCCGACCTTTTTAAATCCAGATTTGATATTGCATGGCGTCATCGATTTTTCAAATGCCTGTCCCACAAGCTCAGCTACATTGTAAATTGTTAAAGTCTGTCCTGGGTGCCGAACCATCCATGAATCTGCTGCAGCATTATAATAGGTTTGGAATGGCCCAAACACGGATACGTCGAGAGCTTGCAGTTTGTGACTGGTATGTGGAGGTATAGTAAGAAGTATTACCCCATTGTCTTTGGCAATATTTAAAACCACCGGAGATAAATGACTCTCATGATTGTCCATGATTACAAGAGTTGGATTGTCTTTCGTAGATGAAGTCATTTTCACAAAATGCCTCATAACATCTGCAAACAATTCACCGGTCATCCATCCAGTGGGTTGAGCAAGACCTAAAGTGCCTGAGGGTGCTCCCGTCAACATATGAGTTTTAAAATTCTTTCTCGGGAACACCATTACTGGCGGCAAAGCAGTTCCAGTGGCGGAAACTATGCAACAAGTAGTCACTAATGTTCCTCGCTCTGCGCTGGTGACTTTATTTAGCTGCCTAGATGATTTTGAAGCAAAAACTCTCTTTGGTTTCTGTACTGTGGTTGTTCCAGTTTCATCTAAACTAAACACTCGGGTACCATCCCCAAAACTTGGATACCTCTGTAAAATAGTAAAGAGGTTATCAAAAAATGTTTTCACATTGTGCCTATTAAAAGAAGTAGCCCTGGACAAGCTGCAAGCTTCAGGTTTACGAAGACTTATCTTAGGGTGACGTTGTCTAAAGCCATAAAGCCAGTCAATACCAGCCATTTGCCGTTCATTCCAAGCTTGGGGAATTTTAAGATTGTGATGCTTCGCCATTTCATAAGCTAAACGTCTTGTTTCTATAGTGTCGAGACCATAACACATTTTGGAACAAATCACCAAATATTCTTCCAATGATTTTTCAAGTTCAGATGAAAATACTTTATTTACTGCATAGTTAGGTGTCATACGTATTTCTGCTTCATCTGCTGCAGCTTTTTTCTTTTGGACATATCGATGCAACGTAGTACATTTAACATTTTTTATTTCAGCAGCAGCACGCAAGCTCATACCACCCTCTACGAGTTCTACAGCTTCTCGCATATTAGCTTCGCTGTGAAGTCCCCTGTCACTTTTTCTGACGCGGTGTCTCACCATTCTGCACGTTTGTAAAATCTGCCAAAAATGAGGTTAAGTTAGTGGGGTTCAATGGAACAGTGTTCCACTGTACCCCGTTCCATAGTGCCCCATAGAGTGTACAGAATTTCAAACAAGTCTTCAAAAAAGTTAGGTTATGTTTTGAACTTAACACATAGCGGTCTCAAATAGACAGAATTACTAAGATTATGAAAAAAAATTATCACTTACCTAGTGTTTAAACTTATTTACTAAAAACGAAAGTACTTTGAAAAAAAATCTCAACTTTTGAACATAAAAACCAATATTTTTCTATTCACAGCTCCAGTGTCGTCGCGCCGCCATGATTCACTATGTTCTCGTATGGCGCAGGACGCGCTGCGATCGGTCGAAGCGGTAGCGCGCGAATTAGTTTGAAATTCAAATTTTTATCGAATTCGTTCCATAGTGCCCCGCGTTCCACTGTTCCCCAACTGTCCCTATACATAATCTATTAAGTTACGTATGCTCCGAAAAACAAAACCGAGTACACAGACGGACACTTTTGTCTCGGGAGCAAGTGGGAAAGTTTGACGAATCGCAGTAAATGTATGTACGTTCGGTACACATTATGAAATATGTACTTTTGTAATTTTACGAAAGCAGTAAGTCACTGTTTGACGGTTAAAAGTGAAAATTTTATTAATGTCGCGTATTATTGTCTCCTTAATTATTTTTCTTTTTTACATGAGGGAAAATCCTCATGGATGCTATGCCGGACTCCTACCGACTAAAAAGCTCACGTATCCTGCCCAACAGCCTACGGTTGGAAGCCCCGGGTAAGGCCTCGGAAGGATATCCCAGGACATTGTTGTCTCCTTACAATGAAATGAAATGAAACTAATGAAATGAAATTAATAAAATCAAATCAAGCTGTGGAAAAATTATATATATAAATCCTGATATGGAGAATCGAGAGAAACGTATTAAATAACGTACTCAATTTGAACAAAAAACCCTTTACAAAAACGCTTAATTCTGATCAAAAAGTTGCTAGTAATAAAACTTAATACAGTTTGTGTGGGGTATTCCTTATTTAATATTAAAACAAGTCTGTGACGTCATCGTGTAGGCTTGGAAGCTCCAGCAACTTTCACTTATGGAACGCTTGACAATTGCATAACAGAGGGCTCCATTCGTTTAAGATAAGCCTCCTTACCATATATGAGAAATTATATAGCTATAACTTAAACACGTGGTGGCTGTACAAAAGAAATGCTTAACTTGAAGACTGTCTAATTAGAGCAGTGAACTTTATGCCACCTTTTTTACTTTTGGTTTTTTTGTCACTCCACCTTGGTATTTTTTTATGCAAAAGAACTTAATGCTAATGCGAATAAAAGTAAAAGACGGACTTAGCGCTATTGGCATTATAACCAGTTTTGGAATGATGCCGAGCTAAATCTTGGAAGACGTTTAAATTATATTGAAATTATGGTTAACACTACCATAAGGAAGTTTAATCAAACACTTCACTATAAATTTGAGAATTCTCTTTTTTGCGAGTTTGGTATAAATACCAGTTACACATCTTCCATGTAAAGAGATCAAATTAAGAAGCTAAACTAGTTGTTTTTAAGGTAAAGAAAGGTAAAGAAATATAATGAATAAATACTTTGGGCCCATCAAATCAATGAATCAGTAGATCTAGGAGGAAAACCAGTGCCATCTATCTTCTTTACCTTTAAGTCAGAAGCCCGCTTTATCTGCCTTAGGGTTATACTTCTGAGGGTATACCCGGGAATTCCTGGCTGTAGACCGAGGGTCTAGTCGGTAAAATTCCGGCACAGCATACGTGAGATTGCCATTGAGATTTTGAAAGTCAAAGCAAGTGAAAAAAGCAAAAATTATTACTTGCTCGGAGGAACTGTGTTTTGGATAATCTTCCATTTTGTTGCGAGTGACTGCTGTCTGATTTTCCAATACCTTAATGGGTACTTGATTGTCACCTCATTTGTCATTGAACTTGTCTTGATCTCCAGTGTTCTTGGAGAAATTATTTCTATAGTCACGTTTTTATCCCCAAAGGGATGGTATACACCCACATTTCAGCTTATTGCTTTTGTTTCACGTAAAAGATAGTAAGCCTATTGCTGTATTGAAAAAGCAAGTTCATTTTATACTTTACTAAAAAATATTTAGTAACATATGTGTTTCCCTCATCTTACCATCCCGGATTCTTGAAGCTGAACGTGAAGAGGCACATCACAGCAAATTTGAACTTGGCAAATAATAAATTTAATTATACAATTAATCAAGTGTTACGTACTGCACGAAAACCTGCTAAGTTCTGATTTAGAAATATTATAATTTTAGACATTTTCAACCAATTATTTTCTCAACTATACCATATTTTAAGTTGGGTGTATGGTAAAGTGAATTCGGCCAGATGGACCGCAGACGTGAATACAGTGGCGCATAGTGGCTGGATTCGGAAGGCGGAGGACTGGGTGTTGTGGTGGGTCTTGTGAATGGCAAATGTTTACCAGAGATCAGGCTGTTGATGAAAATTAATCATCTTCAGCAACAGCCTGATCTCTGGCAAACATTTTTGATTTTAAAGTGCATCTAAACTTGGCATTGGATTGGATTTCAACCCTTTTTAGGTGAACAATTAGCCGATAGGAACTTGGCCCCTTTTTAAAAGGGATGTTTCTGGTGGGATTGCCTTTACCGGGCACATAAATAGAACATCCTACCGTCGTTGAATATTTTGTAATCCAAACCAACCAAGTTAATTTTACGCCTTCACAAATATAATTTCTGCAGTTAACATTATGAGAAAATGATACGTACGGCTATCGCTACATGAACTTTTGAGTTGATACATAATAATGCACTTCTATTAACTGAAAATGTATTCATTACACGTTATTACTATGTTCAGAGTTTAAATAGCCTAATGACCACAGAATCGTTTATAATACAATGGCATCGCTTATGTGGCTGCAATTTCTAAACCAGGCTCAAAATCGTTCAGTATAAATTTAGTCGTGTCCGAATAATCGAGTACCGCAAAGTAATATACTGAGTCAATATCAAATATAATGATGTTTCATTATAGACCTAGTACCTACGCATGGATATCGATTGATTTCCCTGCCCCGGTTTTCCTAAATGCCTACAGCATGGGTTTTTTTTTTCTTTTTTGTTTTACGTGAGGAAAACTGGTTGTAATGTCGACTCTAGACATTGTCATGTAAAAAAGAATGTTGACAACCAGTGTGAGGCTTCTGGTACTCAGGTAAAGTCGCTCAACGCATTGAACCCTTTGATACATAACGCATTATTTTGATGGGTTTTCTTGTTTATCAAATAGGTCCTTGCAATGATAACACTTTTAATTACAAGGGCTGAATGGTTACACGTATTATGTCAGTCGTCGTATATGTGGATACATAATAATGAGTAGGTATACGGTTACATGCGTTTATCATATGACTTTTCTTAACAACCTACCCACATTCGCAAGAGTGAAAGTTGCGCGGTCACCACTCACAATCGAATAAATATTAGCCCGCCTATTACATAACACTACCGATAAATGCAATACTTGTTTTTACTCTATACGTTGAAGTTTATGGATGACGTACCAATCATACTTTAGGCGTGAAACGATAGGTAGCAGTAAAGATAGTAATTTACACACTTTTGGTTAGACGACGACCGATATTATGGCTGAATAGAATCCTGGACATTATGTACCTATAGGATGGAAACTATTCCCTGGAATAACTTTTTCATTATGACCCATTTAGGATTTTAGAAAATTTTTAAAAGGGTTTGTTACTCAATCCCTCTATAACTTTTGAACCAATTTGACTGAAATTAGTTTAGGTTCATTGTGTGTATAAAGGCCCTGCCTGGATAGACTTCTTTTTACCTCTTACGGGTATGCTTCATAGCGCAGATGTAATCATGGACATTAGTTAGTAGTACATAAACTTAGGGGGCTCTACCAAGATTTTGGGGTCACGACGATATATTTTTATAATTTGGTACACCTGCCCACTCCTGATTCAGGTGCTGGTAGCTGGTTTGGGCAGTAACTTGAGAATCGATTTCCACAATTCTGAAAAAGTCAAATCTTACCTAGTCAAGTACTTTTTTTTAACGTGAAGAAAAATCCTACATGAACTCCTACCGACTGAAAACCACACGTATCCTACCTAACAGCCTACGGTTGCAGCCCCGGGTAAGCCCTCGGAGGGACTCCCAACTATCGAAGTACTTACCCCTACATCTAATCATATCTAACTCTGTGTTCTAAGTTGCATTTTATAATGTCTCATGGAACTGGTTCTTAACACTAAGATGAAGGAGAACCCATTGGTGTATAAAATTGCAGAAAATCCATTCAGTTTTTGTATGATTAAGTAACTAAATGTTTGTAAATCTTTTACTTGATCATGACGCTTGCAACAGTGTTGAAATATCGAATACCTGCTCAATAAAAACGTTATAGTAAAAATCCCGTAAACTTGAACCATTACTAGGTATTTTAGCAGACATTAAAAAAATAATTTTAAATCAATCTCTGCAATACCTATATTTTGAATTAAAAAGAAGTTCTCATTTCTATTTTGAATATCTTTCAATATAAATCTACATAAATTTGTCAATCATATTAAAGGAGAGACAAATTTATCAACAGGGAAAAATCTAAGTGTTATCTAGGACATCAAAACGCTTACCGTGTCAGTAGCGCACAAAATGTCGCGGGCAAGCGAAAATTAAATTTTGTCATCGAATACGCAACCGCTTGGGAAGATAGCGTCATCGCTGAACGTAACCGCGGAGTTTGATAACTTAACTTTCTCTCTGGGTGCTCCGTGCTCGGTGCTCGCAGGCTAGTTACTGTGCCAGCTGAGGGAGCCTCCAGCCACCAGCCTCATTCCGTCTTTACTGTCGAGACCGCACGTTCGCGGCAAACGGCGACTCCGCCTGCCTCACGCGTGGACCGCGATTCTATCATTTCAATATTGACATTTGACCGATCGATAAAAATACGAAAAAGTGATATTCTGTTAAAACTGTTTGTGTATTGGTTTAGTTTATAATAAACTGTTGTATGCTGTATTTTAATTAACGTTTAAGTTATAATTTGACACCAGCGGGCATGGGAACGTATAAAATGTAAGTACTTAGTTTACTTTTGACTAATATTCGCAAAGTTTAAGTATAATGTACAAAATAATTAATTTGTAAAGCGACGGATATCAAACTTGAAATCTTAAAAACAATATGTTCGGTGTTAAACCCTCGACTATCTAATATTTCCTTGAATTATATGCGACAAATATTGCATTGTTGGCCCAGACGCATAATGCAATCGACCTTATTGCGACAACCTTGATAGTTGAAACACTTCATTTTAGGTAAAGTACCAGTCGAACTTTGAAATTACTCTTCTTACCTCCAAATTACGGATGGCATTGCTAAAGACCTCCTTTCCTCGTTTTACGAATTACATAATTGCGTTAAGAAACTAAATGTTCGTATATTATTTAACCAGAGTTTTGTATCAAATTTGCAATGCTCTCCAAAATTTGCAGTGTTCTCTTATTTGTTCTTTTTTAAGTTATTAAAGCTTTTATCTAAGTCACACTCGAATCAATAGTGCTATTGTTCGTATCTTGTTAATTACCACGGTTTTACACAATTCGCTCTCATTCCGGGCACATTCTACGCAAACACTCGTAACTCTTAAAAACCGAAGACAATTATGTTATAAAGAACCCACCCGGCCTCTAACAAAGCCATCTAATGTACGGATTTCAGTTCACCGACAACACTTCAAGTTTTGTAGTAAGTAATAGAATTACTAACGACTGCAGTTTAATAGCCATTCATCATAATAATGAAAAAAATTATTACCGTAATGCGCAAGAGTGTATCAACAATGTAAACCACCTGTACTTTCATTTCGAACATATTTTGTCTTGCACCATAGGGAGTTACATATAAAGCGAGACGTGGACTAAAATTCGTCGTTACAATAGCGACTAGAACAAGACTGGCAAGACAACCTCTTTGGTAATCGCCGGTGATGATAATATTGTGTAATGGCTATTTGTGTCGACCTCTTGCTAGTATCTAGCAGAAAGACGACATGTAGAGACGTAAACATAATATGTGTATGGCTGTCTTCTAGCATGTCACACATTCTGGCCCTTGTGGTGACCTGATAGAGTACACAATATCTCTACTCCAATTCATTTCGTGGATGTCGTAAAATGTGACTAAGGTAATACTTTCACAAGCTATCGTCTTTGAGTAAAAAATGAAAACTGGAAATAAAACCGTATAGGTAAGAGACACATTCTGGATAGCATAAAATAATAAGGGCAAAAATGTCACCCAAATACTGATTGTCTATCTTGCAAGGAGGACTATTGCACAGCAAAAGACGCCATTTATACATAATGATGTCTTCAAGCTATTGATGTTGACGAAAAAAACATGAAGAACCTCTACTGAATACTGAAACTTACGAGTAAATATTTTTATCAATGTTTTCGAGTATGAGTAATAACAAAAATGTAAATAAACCTAAACAGTGTGTTCATGGAGTCACGGATTTTATTTAATATACATAACATATTAATAGTTAATAATTATGAGAATTAATAGCTTCACTCAAAAGCATATTATAAACTTGTAAGCTTTATAATCTACTTAACTCAGTGCGTCCATTATGTTGTATCCTGTTTAGATACTTATATTACTGGTATTAAAATCACCGATGTCATTCTTTAGTACCAACGAATGCATTTAGTTAATACAAATTCAATAATGGAATATTTCAAAACGTGGAATAAAGTTGTAACATTGATATTTTACTGCTGTTTATTGCAATTCATCTCAACTCAGGCAAATGTAGTAGGTAAATGCCCCATCAAGGGTAACTTGTTGCTTTAATATATACTGAAACTTGTTTATTTCGACAATTATAAATTCATACATATTATACTCTCCTTTCGATACTACTAATAATAAAGAATACGAAAGTGTTTGTCCTTGGAATAATATGGTATTTAATAAGATATAAATTAATAAATAAATAAATCTTTATGGATATTTTCACATACACTGTAGATGGTGTAATGTGAGAGCCCAAATTAAGCTAATTATAAGCTTTTGCTATGGGATCTAAACGACTGATAAAGATTTATATATTTATAAATATTAATATTATAGATAAATTACACCCAGACACAGAACAAATCAATGTGCTCATCACGCAAAGAGATTTGTCCTGGGTAGGAATCGAACCGACGACCTCCGAATCCGAAGTCAGGCCCACTAACTACTGGACCAGTCAAGTAAAAGTCAAAATAATATAATAAGAGGATGTTATGCAGCGCATAGTAGTAAATTATAGTAATTCTTCATTACCTACATAAAAATATATTTACGTTAAGACACTACATTTGTGAAAATACTATCAACTGTCCTCGTCGATGTCTGAACCTACTACCCGTTCGCTCTAACTTTGCCGTTGGCGTAGAGGCGTGTACTCGAATTGTTAATCATACGAAGTAAATTGACAGTAGCTAATGTCACTTCGTCATAGAAAATACGCAACACTACAAGAAGAAGTGACATTAGTTGCTGTTAATTTACTTCGTCTAATCAAAAATTCGACTTTAGTATAGAGCCGAGCGGCAAAGTTAGAGCGAACGGGCAGTACTTATCAGCCTACGATCAATTTAGTTCTATTGTAGTCTTTAAAAATCTATTCTACGACACAAATGGGTGCAAATTTTCTTAGTATGTCAAGGGTAAGCACCTCTAGTATAAACATTATGACATATTTTAGAGCACTTATTGAAATAGCATTGTGCTATGAGCAACACGATGTTGTCGCTGCACATCTTATTATTTTGATGGCCTCAAGGTTACCTTAATTATTGCTATAAGTACTATAAGCGGAGTAAACATTGCCAAAATGTTTTAAATCATAATTAAACACCAAAAATTTTTTTATTTGTTTTTATACATTTGCAATAATTATGATAAGAGCAGTTTGCGTCATCATAATCTGCTTAGAACGTCTCAAAATTTAATTTATTCTCAGCCTGTGTAACACTCTGTGTGATGAGCACCATTATTTTGTCTTTATTTTATCTTCTCTGTGGAATTCCCCACGGGTTTTTTCTTATCGCATCTGAGGTTTATCAAATTCTACAGTGTTCGTTCATGCCTTTTAAAAATAAGCATCTTTTTAGGGTTCCGTAGCCAAATGGCAAAAAACGGAACCCTTATAGATTCGTCATGTCTGTCTGTCTGTCCGTCCGTATGTCACAGCCACTTTTCTCCGAAACTATTTACAATACTTACCAATTTGAGAATGAGAATATTGGCCTTGTGATAAAAGTTTTACCAGTTCCAATCCATTTGCATTGAATATATTTATTGAAGCTTTTCTCGATTCTGATAACAATGTTTACTTATTAAGTATATTGGAAACATTTGGATCTCCTTGAGTGTATACATGTAGCAATTTATATTATAACTAACAAATAGGCTCTTTGCTATTATTGCTAAATTAAAGGTTGCCAACTCAGGTTCATGAAATTATGGAATTCGGGACGCAGGCTAGCTCAAGAACTACTTTGTAGTCGTTATTAAGAAAAGATGAATTCAGGTCAAAAAAATCATTAAAAATACCAAAATTCAAGTGATTTCTCATCTTCTTCTTATATACACTTAACTTAGTTTCGGTGTTTTCAGAACTTGAATGCAAAGAATATAATAAAGATAATGATGACTGAAACATCTGATCAAAACTAAATATTTTAAACAGCAATCATATGAAATCCTTTACCTCTGTAATGATATGACGTCAGAAGGACATAGTGTTGACGTGACACAGCCTGTCGAACTAAAATGCAGGTCGCAATTGTTACAAAAAGCACGCGCTAAGGTCTCATCGAACTCGTCACTACGAGTATGTTAGTTGCGTAAGCGCCGCCGGATTACGCGCAAGCATGGCTTCAATCTGGGCGACGACATACATTCTCGTAGTATATATCACTGATTACAGTTTTGCGAAAGTTTGCACGTGACATGTGCCACTTAAATAAATTTTGATATCTTAATATCGAATTGGCACACATTTAGCACTAGTTATGTGGCTTGTTATTTGGCATGATTTCAGTCAAGGTCTTGAAAGTGTATGCTGTAGGTTGACATTAGACATTACGGGTACAAACATAGGAGTATTGAATTTCTATTATATGAATCTAAATACCTATAGGCTTTTTGATGGACAATTGATATTAAATAAACTTCTAAATAAGTAAGCGTGTTTTCGAAAAACCTAATACTAAATTAAGAGTTACCCATAATAATATTACCACAGTGGTTTAAGCGGGTGGTTTAATGTATATAATATGAATGTACTTGTAATGTTTTGAACAATAAAAATAAAAAAAATAAAAAATTAATACTCAATCGCGTCAGTACTAGATCTGGTGAACTCATAAAAACTAAATAACAAGTTTATGTAGATTTAAAGACAGGTATTCATGATGCTATTTTATATTTCTTATATCTCGTTTTCTTTATCTTTTTGGTTCGGATTACAGAATGTTATAGAAATTGTACTTTATCTATATCAATAGTGCCTACTTTATTTATATACAATAGGTCCCACTGGACCAACTGAAAAACAGCCAAGTGTGGGTGTGTGTCATCTCCACCTTTTCCTCAGTTATACAGGCGAACACAATTTTATGTTATGTATGATTTATTTAAAGGCGATTTACCTTGATTTAGTGAAGCAAATTCAACTCCAATAACCAGGATACTTAAGGCGGAATTTCCACATAGGTATTATACCTATAAGAAGTATTAGAAACAGTGAACGATTGTTCGTACGACAGAGGTCAGCCCGATAGCGTTGTGCCGGGGACGCGTACATGTCGGTTGTACCTTTACGCAACTCAATGGGACCTCAGCCTTCGGCTTTCCGCTTGCGTAACTCGGAGTTTTCGATTTCTTCCAGCCTCGGGCGGATTCGCTTTCGTTCTTACGCACTTTATCACAATGCTTATACTAAAAAAATCCTTTGGTAATCAAAAACTTATTTCTATCAATCATTAATCTAATTAACATTAATTTTATTAAGCCAATATGTTTTAAAGAAGTTCGTTTGAAAACTAATTTGTTTTATTCATTTTCAAAGGTTGTTAGGTAACACTAACAATACAACTGATTATTCAAAATTGATTGTCATAATTTCAAAATAACAAATTAGTAATTTCATTAAACATAATATCAAAAATTATCTTCTATTCAGTTTAGCGCATTAAATGTGTCATAATAGCATTGCTTAATTATATGATTAATATAAACTGTGATTAACTTCATTATAATTCTATAATCAGAGGGCACATAGCTCATAGCCAGTGAACTATCAAAAGCTTTTAACAATACATCATTTGTTAAATTCTAATTGGTTGTTTCAAAATTGAGAAGCACCTTAATAAACCTGTATGATATGAACATGTACGTTTACAGACTTAAAACATACTTGTATTTCCATAAAACAGTAAAAATAGTAACAAACATCTATAAAATATTGATAACATAATTTATAACCTGACTTAGCATACTTACTTTTATCTTCAATTTCATAGGTCACCATAGATCAAGTTATTTAATACAGATGAACTTGAACAAACGCGAAGTTTACGATTTTTTTTCAACCTGTTTGAACTATAATTTTTGATCCATACATTTGATGAATAACATCGCTTCACATACTCCAATAAAAAATAATATATGATTTCATCGAAAAGCCTTATCGTGTTTAAATATTGTGGAGCCGGAACTGCTGTATGACGATTCCTAGTAAGATACAGACGTTTCTTATAGTTCGACATTGTCCGTGCCGTGCGCCTTTGCCTCTTATTGTAGCGACGTTTACATCCGTGAGAAGAAGCAATTTGTATTTTAATATTACATGCTTCTATGCATTCATTGAAAAATAGGTTTTATATTTGCTTGTTTAGATTTAAGCGTTAAGTCGTTGGTCCCGGCTTTCAAGTTGAAGGTCATATGATCGGGTAGAAAAATTTCAACTGCTGGTAGCCACAACGTTTCAACACATCAATGTTCCTCTACATATTAAATGGGACAATTAGGAACTAGTGTAACGTATTCAAATAGTTCCCTTTGCCCTAACACTTTGAGAAAAAAAGTGTGACTATGAAGGAGTATTGTTTATACATTGAAGCGTATTTGTCACAAAAAGTTGAGTACTGCGCAGCCTAAAGCCTTCAATAGGCTCTTTAACTAGCATTGTTGCCGTATGTGACAATGCATCATCTTAAAGTGATCGAAGAGAATATATTATGATGGCCTGTCACCTATTTAACCTCTATACAATGCTGGGTATATGCGTGATAGTTGCGTAAACTATTTCTAGTATCGACAAGCTTCTTTTTGACATTATAGAATTTGTATATGATAACTTTGCTTGTATTTTCTTTGAAGACAATATTTCATTGCATTGTTTGTACTTGCAGGAATTCAGAAAACTTAGATACATTCCGAACTGTTTTAGACAACTTACGTTATTTATTGGCTAGGAGTTGATATTCAACAGACAATAGAACTAACTTCTCCCTTCTTACAGATTTTGTGTATATTCAGACTCTACTTTTGACTCCTATCCAGTGAATGTGTGTGTGTTTGTGTGTGTAAGACCTTGAATTCAAAATATTTGAGTCCAAAATTGCTACCGGTAAGCAACATAGCTGTTGCTAACGGCAACAGTAGCGTATAAAAAAATTGCCATGGCACTGTCCTTTCTCTTAGATTGTGAGCAAAAATACAAATACTCACACACCTACCAGCCCTCTCATAGTACGAAGGCCGAGTGACCAGCTATACTTAAGTGTTACGGTCGCACAAACTGTTAGGTAAGAGCCAGCGTGCTCATCATTACGGCATCAAAACGGGGTAATAATGAATTTTCTTCCTTCCTCGCGTATTACACAATATTATCGCATTCTGGTTATATACATAGCTTAGCATACAAGTATGTAAATTATTGTTTTGGCGCGTGGAGGCCTACAGCGGAGTTGATGATGGCGTAATATCGTTGGACTTGAAGTTATTGAGTTAACACGATGTTTTGTCATGAACTGGTCTACTTTTGTGACAGCAAAAAAACAAGTAAATTAAGTTATTTAAAAATCCCGTACCATAACAATTATAAATTGTAAGTGACTGCACTAATTTTGATAAACATGTCTAACAACTCCTGCTAGAAAAAACGTGTTTTATGATACGTTGTCACAAATACAGACATAGCTGTCTTACATCTCACTTTTTTCATCACAAATTTTAAATTACAATAATTTATATGTATAACATTAAGTAACGAGTTGGATTCGCTCACCGAGGCGAGGGTCCCGTACATATTTTACACGTAGGTACAAGTAGTTCAGAAATCGAATCTCGACGATTATTTTTACGTTGGTACTTTAGACAATGACGGCAGGGTGACGTGAGCAACTCACGCACGCTCCCCCTTAGAAGCGGGATCACACCCGAAACCCCCCAAAGACGCGGGATGGCACCCGAACCAACCCCTGGGCGAGGTCACAGTGGCGGCCGTAGGTCTGTTGGGAGTCCCGGGACATCCTTCCGAGGGCTTACCCGGGGCTCCCAACCACAGGCTGTTGGGCGTTACGTGAGGTTTTTTAGTCGGTAAGAGTCCGGCATAACATCCTTTGAGGATTTTCCCTCACGTAAAAAAAAAAGGTACTTTAGACAATATGTTAATAATTTTTATAACAAATGTGTAGTAGGTATTTAGTTTATAAAAATAAGTAGGTATTCCGTTTTTTTCTTCTTAAAGTACGGAATCCTAAAAATAAGAATAGACAATTAATTTAACTTTAGAAGCAGAATTTCAGTAGTAATCTACCGCAAGGCCATTCTATAATTCCAACGAAAATTATGTTTATATAACCTAAGAAGCCTTACAGATGTTATACATTCACATTAAAAAGTTTGGGCAGTCCGAGCGAATCTTTATATTCAGACGAATCTCATACTCCTTTTCATCCCTATGAGTGTAAACAGAAAATATTGCAACCTTAGTAGGTGGCAGACAATCTTACGGCTCACCTGATGGTTGGTTACCGCACAATGATAAATCTATAATATATAAAAATTAATAATACTTTCCGTTGTAATTTTATAACTCAAGAACGGGCTCACCTATCCAAACCAAATGTTTAGGCTTTGTTCGGACTCTTACGTAGTATTGTATTCTCTTTGGTTCGGACTATTTAGTTAATAGTTTATGTGAAGTTCGCACAAAATCGGTCGAGCAGTTCTTCATTTATCACGCAAACGAAGTTGCGCGGGTCAGCTAGTTATCTATATATTCTAGTTAAATTTATCAGTAAGTGATCATATTCTACAGATGTGCATTGTAATAGAGTCTCATCTCAAAGTCTCAGGAAAGGCAATTAAAAGCCTCATTTTAAAACGCGCGTTAGACGGAACTCACACAAGGTTTATTGCATCAAACATCTTACTTCCTACTAAACTTCATGCATTGACGTGCCGTGTCGAAAGATGGGTATAAAATTTTATTTCAAGTAGTTATCTATGTTTTTTGACATGTATCCTTAACTTATAATTGGGGAGTGTTAGAAAGAATTCCTGTAGTAACTCGAACGTGTCCAATTAAGAAATGGGACTATCTTTGGGGTGCGCTGAATACCCCTAATGAAAATCTGACGCGATTGAGTAAAGTTTTCATTGGTTTCCACTCTTCCTTCGTGGGCACCGAAAATGGTCAACCGACGACAAACTGTAATTTTATAAATATTTTCTTCGTGATAAATATTTATTTCGTGTCAGCGACATTAAGAAGGATGTCTTTAAATTAAATCTGATTCGCATGTATTTCAAAGCCGTAGTTTTTTTATTTGGCATTTTTTACACAATTTCGTGCATCACCAAGTCTGACTGGAAGAAAATGCCTACGGCATTAAGTCCACCTCTGTACTAATTTGTGCATAAAGTTCTTAATTAAATAAATAAAAAACATATCTTTTTTTTCGGCTCACCCGTCGCTAGAAGTAATGACTCTAGAAGACTTATTTTCTCCCTATCATCAAATCTACCAATTCTCCGCGACACTCGAGTAACTACAAATTTAGCTTCATGGGCTCCCCGTCTATCAGTCCATCACCTCAGCTGCGACTGGAGGCTAATTTGCAATTAATAATTTGAAACGTGAGAATTGTACGTTCGCGGAACTACAAGTTGAGATTAATTTTAATTTGTATTGTATCGCGTTTGTGTTATCTTTTTAATTATATTATTAAAATCCGTCGATTACTGGACCATGGCCCAAAGGAAATAAAATTTTACCTTCCTTTCACAAGTTATTAGCGTTAGTATTCGAGCTAAGAAAAAATAAAATAAACTTCATTGTAGGCAAAATAAAATATTCATATAAAAGATACAGCTTGTGTAAGGAGCCCAATGTATATGGGGCGGTCTTATGAAAGAAAAAGCAGTCTCTGATAGATAATTATAGATATACTAGTAGCACGGATTATAAAATATATTCTATACTAGAAGATAGAACAGTGATCAGTCTAGTCAGACTTATCACTGTTCCATCTACAGTGCTAGTATTAGAATTATATTGTAATGTGTGTTACTAGAGCTTTGATAGAAATATGGGGTGAGACGTGAGTTTTTTTTATCTAAATGTATGTTACGAGCAAATAAAGTTCCTAGGTACTAAAATGTTTTTGATAAGTCCAAATTCCAGGTCGTAGCATGTCAATTGTCATGTATTTGATATTCTATCTAGTCCAGAGCTCCTAACGTGTCATGTATTTGATATTGTATATCTCTACTAAAGAATATAAAATAGTACCTACGTATCGAATAATACGCAACTAGAAACTCAAATACGAAACTACGGTACCCACACAGACAAGAACACAGCGAAAATCACTTTTCTTGTTTACCTCTTTAAGATAAAACCAAGTAGGTAACTTACTAAATAATACCTAGTTACAATACTAATTTTCCGCTCAGAGCTACGAAAGAATCGATGCCTCGTATGGAGAGTGTCATGACACAGTTACTATAGTAGAAATATGTAATATAAGTTATTGACTCCTTTTTGTCCAGGAAAACTATCTTTATAAATGGATTTACGTTTGTGCAATAACCAAATTTCTGAATGTTCTATAGCAAAAGTAGAAATATCCTTTTTTGCTAGAGGATAATGACTGATTTATTTGTTACCATTTTATGTTAGTTTTAACAAATACTTAAGTGCTCATATATTATTAAAATAGAACCCGTAGTTGCAGATGTTAATAAATAAATAAATAATCACGGACATTTCACACAACGCTATCTGATCCCAAAGTAAGCTAGGAATAACCTGCTTGTGTTATGGGTATCAGACCACGGATATTAATTATATACTTTTTAAATACATACATATTATACATAGAAACAACCAGACTCTTGAGACAAACATTTATGGGTCACACAAATATTTGTCTCCGGTGGGAATCGAACCCACGACCTCCAGCGCCGCAGGCAGTATCACTACCGACTGCGCCACAGAGGCAGTCACATGTTACTTGTAACATTTTTTTCTAGAATAAATGAAGATTTATCGTGAGAATTACGTACACTGTTGCTAAAATACAAAATAAAATAATCACCTAATAATTTTGTACATGCTAATTCCACCATCTTGGGTCAAATATACCTAAGTACCTTCTTGGAACAAGTAAAACTTAAGATAATTGCAATAAATATGTGTAATAACAACAATCTATGAAATTTAAACGAAACGACTCCCATCACGGAATACTCTCCAAAAATTAAAACAACGCACGACAACAAAAGAAATGAAAATAAGCAAAGGAACTTTACGAGAACAGAAATCCTCAAAAATTTGGATTTACAATATGGAATGGATGAATTTACATGGAAGAAATTCTACATAATTATGCTTTACTTTACTTTAAGTTAATCTTAGAACATCTAGGTGAACCAGAGGTACAGAAAGTTAACCATGGAATACCCATATGGATCACAGTCGTAGAAAAATTGCAGTGGAACACCTTGGGACACCTAGGTGGACCAGTAGCACTGAATATCAACATCAAAACACCCAGGTGTACCGCCATCACAGAAATATACAGTGATGGAACATTTGTTAACCGCGGGAGACCTATGTGTATTAGGGTTACAGAAAATTAACCGTGGAACACAAAGTGAACTATGTTGATGTTTCACGGATCAAAAATGAAGAAAGGAACTCAAATAATGTTAACACTATTACCGAGATTCCTAGCCGAAAATCTATTCTATTAACAAGGTAAAGTGCGTGCAGTAAGTCGTAAATTTACACTGCTAATAAGTTATCCGCACGCCACTGATTAATCGTCTATTATGTTACGAACTTGCACATTCTTATGCTACCGTTGTGTACAAGTTACCCGTTAGTAGCAAGCGGATAGTTTTGTAATTTGCCAACTTAGCAAATTATTTATGAATGAAAATTACTAATAATCATGTCAGCTCAGCAATATGGTCAAGCGAGCAGCGCGACTATATTTATTTGGTTAAAACTAATAGCTGTTTAAATTAGATGTACTCCGTGTTTTAAACATATTTGAAGATTACTACAAGACAAGAAATGTCTCTTCTTTTTTTTATTCTCATATCTTGCCTTGATGGTGCAGTGGTGATGAATTCTCGGGTTTGAAACCTGAAATAAATATTTAAGTTATCGCAGATGTTGATTTCGGAGTCCTAACTCTGAAATCATCATCTTCGGGTTTATAAAATGTAAGCCTATGTATTTTTACTTATAAAGCCTATGTATCCATCTAGAAATATGTATGTTTATCAGTTGTCTAGATCGCAAGTTAGCTTAATGTAGGCAAGATGTTCCTAAAACCGGATCAAAATACTTTGTTAAAACGATATTAGTACCTACATAATGTGAAGTCTTGGAGGTAATATAGCACCGATATTATAGCTGCATTTAGCATCTAAAATGAAGGTTGACTAGGTAATTATCCTCTTATGTGAAGTCTGAATATAATATTACATAATAGCTCAAAATAGTTTTAACCACAACAACAGATTGTGTTTTTAAGACGAAACTGTTCAGTACAAATCAATCTAATAATCTGGTTTGATTTCTCGTATATGTAAATTTGGTGAGGATCGAGTACCTACTTGACTTGCAACTCAAGGGTCTCGCACACATTCCTTATTGACTATAAATTTGTAGAGTTACGGACAATGGTGAATTTTTACGGAATTGATTTAAGTTAGTAATGCAGAAAATTCGGATAAATCCACTACGGCAATTATTCATTTTTTAAGTGTGGAAATCCTGATGGATGCTATACCGAACTGATGATGGATGCTATAACATCTGCCTACGGTCGGGAGTTCGCCCGCGGAAGTTTGAGGTAGATCGTATAACATGTGATGGCAGAATTCTAATTAACCTGAAGGGGTAGATACATTTAAAGTCTTGGATTCCAAAGTGAGGACTATAATGCTATCAATTTTTACCTCTCGGATTATGATGACTGGTGGACTATCAAGAAGAATAATAAGTATGTAAGTAGTTTAACAGTACAACCCATTGTACAAGTATGCAAAGTTGGCACTGTAGCCTACGGAGCTACAGACGTTTGCAATATCAGCACCTGCTACGCTCCCGCTGCTAACCTACGTAAACATTCTGAGACTGCTTTTGAAGAACCAATACTGTAGACTTTGGAGAAACAGGGCCGCTAACTTGAGGACCACTGTCAGAAGTCGTACGGACTGAGAAAGTGGCCTTCAATTGCTAGATGCGCCACGGCTTTCCATCAGGCTGGCGACGCCGACGTCAATTTGACGAGCTATTTATAAAAAAAAACTAAGAAAGAAAGTTACTCCTTAACCTAAGTGTACGGCAAAGAAAGCCGTTATTGCTTTATCCATTTATGCGAGCTGCGAATCCAAACTTTGTGTGTGTACAGTCTATCTGAGGCATAGGAGCGAAGATATAAAGAGTACAACCCATTGTACAAGCTGTTGATATCATTACCGAGTCGAACAGTTAAAGTTTGTATTGATTTTTTTATCTTTTGCGTTTTTACGAAACACGCAGACAGACTATCCGGGTAATAATTATACCTACATTAAACGTTTTTCAAATTACGATGGATACTATACTTGACGTAATTTTAAAGATGTTTACGACTAATTTAAGGAGATCCTTGAGTAGGATTATGGCTGCACTTCGAAACGGATCTTCTTGGATTAGTCATCTTAATTTATTCACGACACACTTCTGCCTGAGAATTATACTATGGTCATTCTCTTATTTGAAACGGCAGATAAAAAGCTGCACGAATCGCGGTTGTTTAACCCATCTGATTACGTAATCAGTGACGACGACGATTGGGCTGTGAACTATAAAGTAACGGTTAATATTTATAAAACGTTATGAGCTCATACTAATATCTTTTTTGTTTTATCGTTTACTAGGAATATGGATAGGTATTACTATGAAACGTTTATTTGTATCTCCAACTAACAAAAACGTTAAAGTAAGATTAATGTCGAAGTAGCGCCACTGGTCTTGCAAACGCCCGATTGACTTCGGAGACCATTTTTGATCACACGGGTCGTATGCTTATCTGCCACTTCAGTGATTTTATTCCATATTATATTGAATAAAATCTGATAAATCAAAGTACATATTACTATGTTCTAGGTAAATTTTATTTTTAAGGATTTGTATGAAGTCGGTTCTATGTTTTATTAAAATTTTTATTTTCATTATTTTAAGTGACGGGTGGAAAGAAAAGCATATCTATCTAGGTGTAAAGTTCTCATCAACACAAAACAATCAAGCCGAAACACAAGGTTACTGCTGTAAATCGTTAAGGAATTCCCTCGACTGTCTTTCGATTCCATCATCAGATCGACTCCAGACCTTCATTAAATTGTAGTATATTAAAGCACTTAATCAATAAGTTAACGAACGCACTAGTTGTCCCTACAATTTTCGGTGGTTGCCCTCGATTTCTCCTGGATCCCAGCATCAGATCCTAATACCCTGGATATGGGAGCACCTCAGAAGTAAGCTCTTTCAAACAAAAAAGAATTTCAAAATCCATCCATAATTGGCGCCGCTATCGCGTAACATAGAAACAAAAAAAAACAGCGTACGAATTGAGAACCTCCTCCTTTTTTGAAGTCTGTTAAAAATAAGAGATTGTTATGTCTCTCCTAAGCATTCCAATAAAAATTTGTATAAATTACTCGATTTGCGTGATGTTATAGGTTTATAGTTACAGTAAGCTTCAAGTCACGCGAAGGCTATTCTTCAGTCACAATGTCATGAACGCAAAGGTTTCTCCGGATGCGGGACTTCCTCAAACAACTACCAAAAGGCATAGTACTTCTAGTTTCGTATCGGTGCACTTCCACAGATCTCATACTTTTCTCAATGACGCTGCACATGTAACTATAAAGAAGAATTCGATTTAATTAATAATAGTTTTATGTCTAGACCTGATCCTTAAGTTCAACATAAATGACTCTAGCCATCTGGTTACTGACTAATTACCGATATCACAAGACGCTTCGAGTGAAGATTCCAAGAGGTTTTCCTTATCCGTGCGATATCAGTGGTTCTATAGACCTTACTGAGCCTAATTTCTCAACGCGTGGTCCGATTTCTAATATTTGTTTAGTGTTAGAAAGGGAGAACTTTAAGGATTGTTCCACACAAGTTTTAATATTGAGGGTTTTGTATTTCAGAAATTAGAGACCTCTAAACTTTCGCTAAACCTAGAATTCAAGGGTTCCTTTGAATGTAAGTGTCATTCTAAACTGACGTGTCTGCTTAATCTTCAGCTCACGCCTCCGGCGTAGACTTAATCATTTTACAATAACCTTAATTATTAAACTATGTTATGCTTAAGCAAACAGGGCAGTTTCAGACTCCTAGGGCACACGCTCCTAGGAGTCTGATGAAGAAATATCTCTCCTTTCATAGACCTTATGTGACGTAAAGGAAGTTGCAAGGGTCAGCTAGTCTTTACTAAAGCACGATATCACTACAGTAAAAAAATATAAGCTGCTATGTAAAATCTCATAATTTAATTGATGATATTGGTTATGACACTATACTTTCAGCAAAAAAACTAAATCTCATCAACCTACTCCTGTCAAAATCTGACAGTGTGATATCATCAGTTTATTATGAGCAACCTAGAGGCTTCAATGCATTAACTATTAAATAATAAAATGGAGGATGTTATTTCATGTCACTATTACACTAGTACGTAATGTGTGCCGCCTGACCAGTTAGAAACAGGATGTAAACATTAAAGTAATTATGTAATGGTATGTTCCAACATTAAGCTTTTAATCTGAGCTAATGTGTTAGCGATTCGATTGATTCTCCTACGGCGTCTATCGAGTGAACATCGATTAGTAGTTACGCGAGAGCAACACAGACTTTTAAGTTATATTTATTGTAAACTAGCGGTTCCTAGCGGTTTCGTCCGCGTAGAAGGCGTTATCGCGTTAAATCATTACCCTCCTTTTGCGCAGTCAGTTAAAAAGTAGCCTATGTCCTTCCCTTGGACTCAAACTATCTCTATTCCAAATTTCAACAAAATCGGTTCCGTGGTTTAGGTTTTGTAACAGACAAACAGACAGACAGAGTTACTTTCGCATTTATAATATTAGTAGGATATGTCACCGAAAAAATGTAAAATCCCTTAGATTGTAATCTACCTAGCACTGACCTAGCCAGATTGTACTTTCGAGTTATTGTGAATCGTAAAAAAATTGGTATAGGTTGGGCATTTTTTTTTTTTTTTTTTTTTTTAACGTGAGGGAAAATCCTCGTAGGATGCTATGCCGGACTCTTACCGACTAAAAAACCTCACGTAACGCCCAACAGCCTATGATTGAGAGCCCCGGGTAAGCCCTCAGGAAGGATGTCCCGTGACTCCCAACAGACCTACGGCCGCCAATGCGGCCTCGCCCAGGGGGTGGTTCGGGTGCAATCCCGCGTCTATGGGGGATTTCGGGTGTGACCCCGCTTCTAAGGGGGGGCGTGCGTGAGTGCTCACGTCACGCTGCCGTCATGGGCCTGCTTCTGTAAGGACGGTGAGCGGCCCTCTCACCGTCCTCAGACCCCCGGTCATGGAGGCCGATAGTCCTCGGCGAAGACACGTCGGCGGCGCCCAGGGCGCCGACTGCGGAACTCGGGTGGAAGAGTTCTCTCCCGCACCCGGCCCGCCGCCTCCTTCGCGAGCATGACCTGCTCGCAGAAAGAGGCGGCGCAGTCCCACTTACTCCCGCTGGAGAGCATGGCTCGCACCATGGCCTCAAGCGAGAGAGTGTCCACGCCCAGACCCACTACGAGGACCTGTCGCTGTTGTGCCCACGCCGTGCACTCCACCAGCGTGTGGAGCGCCGTGTCATCGCTGCGGTCCTCGCAGTGCTGACACTCGGCCGTGGTTTCCCGGTGTTTTCGCCACAGATACCTACCGAAGCTACCGTGCCCGGCAAGCATCTGTGTCAACCGGTAGGAGAGAGCACCGTGTCTTCTCTCCAGCCACTCGTCCATGACCGGTCTGACGGCCGCGATTGTGGCGAATCCCCCCTTTGGTTGCTCAAGTCGCATCTTCCATGTCTCCAGGGTTTCCTGGTGGAGCAGGGTCCGCTGGGCCTCGATTTCTCGAGACGCAGGCCTTTGGCCCCGCTCCAGCGCCTCCTTGCGCCATCTGAACAGTGACGCAAGGGCTCTCGCTTCCAGGTCCCATGGAGGGGTCCCGGCTAGGAGACATGCCGCCTCACCGGAGATCGTGCGGTATCCTCTTATCACCCTGACGGCCATCACTCTCTGCGGGCTCATCAGTCTAGCCACATTGCTGGCCGTCAGGGTCTCCGCCCATACGGGAGCCCCGTACAGGGCCATGCTTCGCACGATCCCAAGGTACAGTCTCCTGTAGGGAGCGTTGGGTCCCCTGATGTTGGGCATCAGCCGCGCGAGTGCGGCCGATGCTCCCCTCAGTTTTGGGACCAAACTTCGGAAATGATGTCCGAAGTTCCACCGGCCATCGAGTACGAGCCCCAGATACTTCATCGAGGGCTCGATGCCGATGCTGACGCCCCCCACCTGTAGGCTGGATCCCGCAGGTGGCCCCATCCGAGGTCCGTGGAAGCACAGAGCCTCGGATTTGTGAAGGGCGACCTCAAGACCCAGCCGCCGAATCCGACCCACGTTACCGACTAAAAAACCTCACGTAACGCCCAACAGCCTATGATTGAGAGCCCCGGGTAAGCCCTCAGGAAGGATGTCCCGTGACTCCCAACAGACCTACGGCCGCCAATGCGGCCTCGCCCAGGGGGTGGTTCGGGTGCAATCCCGCGTCTATGGGGGATTTCGGGTGTGACCCCGCTTCTAAGGGGGGGCGTGCGTGAGTGCTCACGTCACGCTGCCGTCATGGGCCTGCTTCTGTAAGGACGGTGAGCGGCCCTCTCACCGTCCTCAGACCCCCGGTCATGGAGGCCGATAGTCCTCGGCGAAGACACGTCGGCGGCGCCCAGGGCGCCGACTGCGGAACTCGGGTGGAAGAGTTCTCTCCCGCACCCGGCCCGCCGCCTCCTTCGCGAGCATGACCTGCTCGCAGAAAGAGGCGGCGCAGTCCCACTTACTCCCGCTGGAGAGCATGGCTCGCACCATGGCCTCAAGCGAGAGAGTGTCCACGCCCAGACCCACTACGAGGACCTGTCGCTGTTGTGCCCACGCCGTGCACTCCACCAGCGTGTGGAGCGCCGTGTCATCGCTGCGGTCCTCGCAGTGCTGACACTCGGCCGTGGTTTCCCGGTGTTTTCGCCACAGATACCTACCGAAGCTACCGTGCCCGGCAAGCATCTGTGTCAACCGGTAGGAGAGAGCACCGTGTCTTCTCTCCAGCCACTCGTCCATGACCGGTCTGACGGCCGCGATTGTGGCGAATCCCCCCTTTGGTTGCTCAAGTCGCATCTTCCATGTCTCCAGGGTTTCCTGGTGGAGCAGGGTCCGCTGGGCCTCGATTTCTCGAGACGCAGGCCTTTGGCCCCGCTCCAGCGCCTCCTTGCGCCATCTGAACAGTGACGCAAGGGCTCTCGCTTCCAGGTCCCATGGAGGGGTCCCGGCTAGGAGACATGCCGCCTCACCGGAGATCGTGCGGTATCCTCTTATCACCCTGACGGCCATCACTCTCTGCGGGCTCATCAGTCTAGCCACATTGCTGGCCGTCAGGGTCTCCGCCCATACGGGAGCCCCGTACAGGGCCATGCTTCGCACGATCCCAAGGTACAGTCTCCTGTAGGGAGCGTTGGGTCCCCTGATGTTGGGCATCAGCCGCGCGAGTGCGGCCGATGCTCCCCTCAGTTTTGGGACCAAACTTCGGAAATGATGTCCGAAGTTCCACCGGCCATCGAGTACGAGCCCCAGATACTTCATCGAGGGCTCGATGCCGATGCTGACGCCCCCCACCTGTAGGCTGGATCCCGCAGGTGGCCCCATCCGAGGTCCGTGGAAGCACAGAGCCTCGGATTTGTGAAGGGCGACCTCAAGACCCAGCCGCCGAATCCGACCCACGACCTGAGCAACCCCTGCCATGGCCTTAAGTACTGCGGCACGGTGCGTTGCTCCCCGCGCCGTAACGAGGGTGTCGTCGGCGTAACACGTTACGCCGACCCCTCTGAGCAACGGACCACGCAGCACCCAGTCGTAACCGATGTTCCACAGGAGCGGCCCTAAAACCGATCCCTGTGGAACACCGCACGACACATCTCGCCGACCCGGCCCCAGCCAGCTCGGGTAAGTTATGGCTCTCTCGGAGAGATAAGCCCCGACAATTCGACGGAGGTAGGGAGGCACTCCATGATAGATAAGCGCCTCCCTGACGCAGCTCCAGGGCAAGGTGTTGAATGCGTTGGCGATGTCGAGAGACACCGCCACCACCACCTCACCCTGTGAGACTGCTTCCTCCGTCAGGCCTCTAATGCGCATGATCGCGTCCACGGTGGAGCGTCCCTGACGGAAGCCAAACTGGCTATCCGCCAGATCAGGCCCCACGCGTGTGAGGTGCCCGACGAGGCGTTGTGCAATAATGCGCTCAAAGAGCTTGCACACCTCGTCGAGCAACACGATCGGCCGGTACCCTGATGGGGAATTTGCCGGCCGCCCCGCCTTTCGAATCAAGACCAGTTTCCCTGTCTTCCAGACCTTGGGAAACTGGCCTTTCTCGAGGCATGCGCTAAAGAGCCCAATTAGTCGAGGCTCTTCGAGAGCCAGGACCCACGCTCGGCCTGGAATGCCGTCGGGTCCAGGGGCGGTGTTTCTGCGGGATTTAAGCCGCAGTACAGCCGCCCCTAACTCACCCTCGGTGACTACGGGCACGTCGTTCTCACTGCCTTCCGCGTTGGTATAGGTTGGGCTGGTCCTACAGTATGCCTTACAGTATTATTTTTCGTAATTTCGTTCTTTTCGCTGGTTTACAGTCTAATGGAACATAATCCGTCTCTCTCGACAGATTACAATTTAGCTAGGTAGATTACAATCTAAGTGTTTTACCATTTTTGTTATACTACTAAGGTGGCAGACAAGCTTTCAGCTCACTTGATGATTAATTTCCCAGCTGATGTTTGAAATGCTTGGTAGATGATGACTATTGTTGGGACTCTGCAGTGTGTAAACTATGTAGTAATGTAAAAAATTAATAGCTACTATATTAAAAATCTTGCTCGATAACATTCCTTTTAAGTAACAGCACCTTCAACCAGATCACGGCTTGGAATGAACGACAAATATGGTTCTATATCTATATAAAGGTTCTGCATCAAAGGTCGATATTACTAGTCAGAAGTTAGGAAGTAATTAGAGGGCAATAAACCTCTCGTTACTATTGTGTAGTAGATACTAAAGCAATCGCCGGTTAATAAGATAATTTGTAAAAACGGCAACAAAAGAAGACGTTGTAAAGTGCGCGTGCGTCTTCCGCCATTACAATTTGTAACGTAAACGTTCTCACGTTACGATTCAACCGAAAAACTTATCGTTTCTAGTCGCAACGTATGCAAAAATACCAAATTATTGTATTTACATCGTACATCAAAGTGGCAAACAACGGTATATTTTGTCTATTCACTTATTGCCATAGACTAATACCGTTTCTTAAAATCACGCCTTTGTCCCCAAAGGGGCAAGCAGAGATTTACACCATTTCACCATTCTTACTTGGAATAATGATAAACATGGATACTTAAGGTTTTCTGCCTCTGTTGCGTAGTCGGTAGTGTACCGCCTGCGGCGCTGGAGGTCCTGGGTTCGATTCCTCCTGGGTCGGTCCAAATATTTGTGTGATACAAATGTTTGTTTCGGAGTTGGGGTGTTTTCTATGTATAATATGTATGTATTTACAAATATATAAGTATGTATATCAGTCGTCTAGATCCCATAGCACAAGCTTATATTAGCTTAATTTGGGCTAGGTGATGTTGTGTGTGAATGTCCACAAATATTTATTTATATATTTATTATTAAAGTTCGATAAAATAAACATCTAAGCTCTGAAACAATACTTTGTGGGTTATACAAATATTTGTAGTCGCATACCCTACCACTACGCTAACGAGGCAGCCGAAGACATTATGGAGTCCATGAGAAAAAATTTCCACTGTTCGTCTTTCTGCCCATCACCTTTACACAGTATTTATCATGGTTGTATATTATATAAATTGGAAACGCTGTGCTACGCAACACTCAACTGCAATTATCTATTATTTACAAATCAATTTGATGGGAATCTTGTAAATTATTCATACACATACTTAAACGATTAATTACCGTGTCCCATGATAATATTTAATTGTTAACCAGTAGTGTGATCAATGTGTTAAATCTTTGTAAATACCGACTTTGCTGGTTACATTGTATACACGTTAGGTATCATTGCTATTGAAACTCGCACTATGACACAATGTCTATGAGTAATGAAATGTTCCTGCGTCTATAATTGAAATCAAATCAACCTATGGATGTCCACCGCTGGACGTAGGCCTCTCCCAATTGACGCCATAACACACGGTCATGCGTCTTCCACATCCAGTCCCAGCCTGCGACCATTTTAAGGTCGTCGCCGTCGGTTAATCTGGCAGGTGGACGTCCTACCCTACGTTTGCCGAGTCGCGGTCTCCAATCTAGAGGCCCAGGAGTGAACTGCCATAGGCTGAATTGGTGGACTCCACTCTAGAATCCGCATTATTGAAATACACATACGCAATATCTAACAACTGTTATTGGAATTAAAGACACCGTAACTGAGTAAAACAATGATGATAGTTATTTAGCTAATGCTATAATATAATACGAGGCATGAATTGCTTTAATTTTGTTAATCCTCTTTATCATTATGTGTTATGTAAAAAACTGTATGTGTAGTGAGTATACTTAATTTTTAGCTGATTATAGCTGGCTATTCTTAATACTTTAAAATTTTAAGTACTTACGGTTAAAGTTTTTTGACATCGACCTGTTCATTCGCCGAGTCGAACACCTCTCAACTCCAAGGTTACCTATGTACAATTACAAATTACAACTGTAGTACAAAAGAACCGCGTAGGCAGTCATTCTTCTACCTAAATAGCTATCCAGGAAAACACCGAAACTACCAGTTACACTACACATTACAAATTCAGATATTATATTAATTGTAAAGTTGATTGAAAGTTCCGCGTATTATAATGAGTCAAACATGTTCCTAGTAACATTATTAATCTAATACAAATTATGTAGACCGGCTTTTTTATACAAACTCGATCATTTACCTTTATTTATTTAAAACATCAGTTTAGATTTAGAGCATCATTTATGCCTCTTTATGTCACTTATAAACCGGCATATATTAATTAGTTTGTTTGTTTGTTCAAATTTATTAACTTAAACCAGCGACTCCCAAAGTTGCGGAGCACCGAAACTGCTGATTTAATCAATTCAATTTAAGGGTATTCTTTTTAGAGTTCCGTACCTAAAAGGAAAAAACGGAACCCTTATTTTATATCATTAAGGTGACGGACAAGCATCGGATTACATGATAGACAGTGATCACCAGAGCCTATGGATGTTTGCAAAACCGATGATTACAGATTTATCAGTGAGACAGTATTGAGCTGGAATCAAACGACTCAGTAGTGGCTCAGCTTAATCATTTCTCTTTTCAATTTAGTAGTGGACTCTGTTTCACCATACCTTATCATTCAAACCAGAACTCATTTATAATGTTTTAAATGCCATACCTCTCCTCCATTGTTTATTCATATCTAAGTCATTTTACCAAAATAATGGTAATGCAAAAAAGAGGAGAAATGGCTTTGGTTTTGCAGTAATTCTTGAAGACTTCAGAATAATAAATAAGTACATACATAATACTTATCAGCTAATATGACCAATTAACAATTGAAAAAATATATTCTCTACAAGGTTAGATACTTGAACCTCAGAAATAGTATTTAAATAAAAATGAAAACTAGAAATCGTGTCTAACCATTCAAAGTCACGTGGAGTAAAAAATAAATATTGCAGAACACCGAAGAAATCATATTAAGTAGACAACGATCCTCTACCTCTACAGCCTTTCTGAATATACTCTTAGAATTATATGGCTAAACAAAAACTTTTTCTCCAATACATTTTATTGATGTCAAGTTCAGGCATTAATTTTCACTTTTAAATGCCTCAGAGTCTTCGTAGAGAAACATCACAATGTGAGTAAAAGATTAGGTAATCGTTTTTCCTCAAGCTCTGTTGAATTTTCGCAAGCGGTTGCGAAGTTGACTTCTGAAGAATACCGACCGTACCAGCAACAGGTACAAATTTAATTTAGTAGGGTTATAATTGTCACGTGACTTTGGTTACAGCGAATCTATAGACCGTGTAGATTGATGATTGAGCTCGATTTCCGGCTCACAATTAAGTAGATAAATATTTACTTTTCGTTTTTTGCTGGTTCTTCTGTTGACTAAGGTATTGGTTTTATTTCTAAATTTGCTTAATAGAATTGATTGAGATATTTTTATAGATAAACGAATGTTTAATATTTGATCATTTGTATTTATTCAGTTTTAATTGAATTATGTACCTACCAATATGTCTAGCCTTCCAAACTGCTTAGGAGGCCTCCTTCCAGTATTGCTAATAGACTGATTTGATTGATTATGGGATAAAATTTTTTTTGAGTAATAAATTCTTTGTTGAATAATAATGTATTTGATTAGAGATGCTCCAGGTTTGGTGCTACTGGAAACTGTAATTCACATTCCACTAGCCAGTGACGCCCTCGCGATGAAATTGTAATAAAACGAAACATTCTGTAATAAATGCGCAAATATAGTCATAAGAAAATAACCTTTAACTATTTGAGTTTCATAATACTATTTTGCTTACGAAATAGTTCTTAATTTCTCTATCTATATTTGTAAACAAACATGGTAACAACAAGTCAATAGAAGCGAGGTTTTATTATGTGATTGATGTAAGTGCCTCCATACTTGGTTGCCCAAGACCCGCATACACGTACATGTATTTACAAACGTAGACACGTTACGACATCTCATACGCATGCGGAAATAAGCGCATCGCATAGCGTAAATCTCCCTGTTTTGTACAGTAATATTTTTATATATTTGCAATAAGTATATTAAGCAATATCACTTTATAATCTCTGTTTGTATATGGATTTACATGCATTTAATATTTGTTTACATAATAAGCATAGCGATATTACTAGATTCTTTACGATTTCTTTAAACTGTTTTAACCATTATACGTCAAAGTTGAATATTTTATTTTATTTATACAAAGACTCTTAAATACTGAATCTAAAATTAGTTAGAACAATGCAACCATAGAGCTTCATAAAAAATTGTTCGATGTTTTTATTACTGCTTTCGTCAAAAAAATGCAAGATATGATTATCTTAATTAAAATATGACTGCGTAAGATCTTAGTATTAGAGAGTACAGAAAACATAATTATGAGTCCCTAAAGTTCAAGTTCAGTAGTAGTAGTAGTTTTATTTATCCATTCTCGGATAGGCAAAGGCAATTTGAGCCATACAGCCAAATCTTGTATATTCAATAACTCGTCATTTTGCTTTAATAAGTCACAGTCCTCGTCCTCTAAGTCCAGTCAAAGTCAAGTACAGCCCTAAGTCGAAGTCAGTCTTCCTTCAGAAAAGCGGTGGATACATTTCTGAAAGTTCCTTTGGATTTTTTGTCGGAAACTGCAAAGTTGCGATTCACTGCGTTTTATCACTTCCCAACACTAGTGCACGTTGTCGAACGTTTATGTTTAAAAATCCACCATTAATACACACAAAACACTCGAAATTACACTAATTTTGCGAATTTACAAAACGACGCGATACGATTCCTTCCAATTCGCGCCAAAGAATCCAGTTCAAGTTCATTCTTTACGAATGAACTTCATCGTTGAGAAGAAGAACGAACAAAGACTTCTATTGCATCTTACGTAGTGTATGTATGATCTAGCTAGAATAGAATTGAAGAGGCATGCCGGATATCATTCGTAAATATAAGTAAAGGTCAACAAGTTTTCTATTATGAGCTTATTGGAGTGTTTTCATCTGACTATGCTTATGTTTTATTTTTGTAGTGGAATTCGCTTAGGCACAAGACACAGTCCTAGAGAGCAGGGTAAGCAAATTACAGTCACATCCTAATAAATTGCTTATTTTTTACTCGACAAGATGTTCTGATGGTGAGATAAATTATTATCAGAATAAGTTTAGAAATTATGAGGGAACAGATAAACACACATTATAATAATGACGATCAAAATCATGACTGGCATGTATACTATGTGTTCATGTAAACCGGAGGGTTCCCCCGCTGTACTCAAGTTAAAAGAAACAGCACAGATAGCACGAATAAAATAATATTTACTAACAGTGCAAAAAATATTGATATTTTAACAGGTCCAACAAATAAAACTTAAACTTACATGCATCAAACTTATATCATCGAGCGAACGTGAGAGTTTCCAGAGGATCAAATTTTCTTCTGTGTGTTGTATGATGGGATGGGTATGAAAAGCTCATAGCTGTGTGTTTTCATTCCAATATTAGAACCAATGAGACAATATTAAGTTACAGCACGATTCGTCACTAGAGAATTCGTTCCTCTAATACAGCTAAGAGGTAGGCCTCAAGATAGCACCTTGTGTGAGACGGTTCAGTCAACTTTGGGAACCACACATATAGACGATAGAAAGTGATCAAAATCTTGAACACTAAAAAATTTTTATAGGACAAGGTTAAGGGGCGGTTATTCCGCACAAGTAGGCATTTGGCGCTCCCCTCGCCCCGGGCGCAAGACACACCGCGCGCCGGCAGCGGCAGTCAACTCTCATGCCACAGTATACAGTATAGTAGAAAGAAACAGCATGCTAACTTTGTTTGACGTAGTAAATGCATCTAACTTTATTAAGTGTAGTGATTTATTAGTTTCGTAAATAAAAATAAAAGAGTTAATCGTAATTTTTTTAAGCTAATGAGTTTGTTTGTTTGTTTAGTTGTTCTAACTCTAGAGTCTAAGAGACTGCTAGTTGAATTTCAAGAGTTTCTTAACAGAATGTCCATTTTTGAAAAATACCAAAATATATAACATCACGCTAAGGCGAATAAGAGCTTACCAGCAACGAAACATTTTACGACAACTAGGATATTTCATTTCTTTTGAGAGTTTCCGTTGCGTACGTTTGCTACAGTTGCGTAAAAAATGTAAATTACATAATAGCTGGTCATAAAAATTTCTAAAGTTTTCTAAAGTTGGTATGCTAAGTATGAATCACGGGATCATTGTGCAATCCAAAATGGCCGCCGCAGAGTAATCACAAAATTTCATGATGGGTGTCGTTTAAAGGGTTTTTTGGTATGCTGAGTACGAATCACGTACTAATTTTGCAATTCAATATGGACACCGCGCCGTAATCACAAAATGTCATGATGGGTATCGTTTAAGGGGTTTCTTGGTATGCGGAGTACGAATCACGTGATAATTTTGCAATCCAATATGGGCGCCGCGCCGTAATCACAAAATTTCATGATGGGTATCGTTTAAGGGGTTTCTTGGTATGCTGAGTACGAATCACGTGATAATTTTGCAATCCAAAATGGCGGCCGCGGTGTAATCACAAAAAATCATGATGGGTATCGTTTAAAGGGTTTTTTGGTATGCTGAGTACGAATTACGTACTAATTTTGCAATCCAATATGGCCACCGCGCCGTAATCACACAATTTCATGATGGGTATAGTTTAAGGGAATTCTTGGTATGCTAAGTATGAATCACATGATAATTTTGCAATCCAATATGGCCACAAAATTTCATGATGGGTATCGTTTAAGGGGTTTTTTTGGTATGCTGAGTATGAATCACATGATAATTTTGCAATCCAATATGGGCGTAATCACAAAATTTTATGATGGGTATCGTTTAAAGGGTTTTCTGGTATGCTGAGTACGAATTACGTGATAATTTTGCAATACAATATGGCCGCCGCGCCGTAATCACAAAATATCATGATGGGTATCGTTTAAGGGGTGTATTGGTATGCTGAGTACGAATCCTGTGATCATTTTGAAATGCAATATGGCCGCCGCGCCGTAATCGCAAAAATCCATGATGGTTATCGTTTAAGGGGTTTTTTGGTATGCTGAGGACGAATCACATGATAATTTTGCAATCCAAAATGGCCACCGCGCCGTAATCACATAATTTCGTAATGAATATCGTTTAATGGGTTTTTTCGAATGCTTAGTACAAATAACATGATCATTTTGGAATTCAATTTGGCCGCCTAAGCTATTTAGGCCTACTTGCGCGGAGAGTCGAGTTAAATATATAAATATAGAGTTAGTAAGCTCTGAGTTAAATAAATAACTTCTTAACTCTGACCACGTCTTGCACAGTTGCAAATTGGCACGCGGTTAACTAACTCACAGTAAACCGAACAAGTTTTTTTAGTCTGTCGTTCCATGCAATCCAACCCAAATGTTAGAACGAAGAATGGAACATGTGTCTCTATCTCTTTTACACTACAGTCTGCTACGTATGATTTACGATACTACCATACTTACGATACTACCATTTACGATACCAATCATAAAATTTTGTGATTACGGCGCGGCGGGCATATTGGATTGCAAAATTATCACGTGATTCGTACTCAGCATACCAAAAAACCCCTTAAACGATACCCATCATGAAATTTTGTGATTACGGCGCGGCGCCCATATTGGATTGCAAAATTATCACGTGATTCGTACTCCGCATACCAAGAAACCCCTTAAACGATACCCATCATGAAATTTTGTGATTACACTGCGGCGGCCATATTGAATTGCAAAATTAGTACGTGATTCGTACTCAGCATACCAAAAAACCCTTTAATACGGATTTTAAAAGTATTAATTTCTCGGTGCCATTTCCGTTAGTCATTGTCGCGACGCCGGCGTTTATGGCCGATTATTATTTACGTATTAATTGATTTTATAAAAGTAATGTACAGTGACGCGATCCTGTTTAATGTGCTAATCGATTAGTGAAGTTTTTTATTTAAAAAGTTATCAGTAAGTGTGTGAAAACAGTGAATCAAAGTTCGAAAGTACTTATAAAAAAAGTTTGTTTTCGTAAGTGCGACGCTATGTGTTTCAAGTTTCATATTATCTAAACAATACACTAATACGAATCTCACCATTGTTTATTGAGAACTATACAAACCGATGGGTGGTTTTTGTAAAGGTCGTAAGGTTATCTGAAGTGCCGTTACTCGGAGATCGAGTGGTAAGTCTTTGTTTACATAATTACGGTCGACGCCGCACGGGGCGTACCTTTTTTTATGAGGCTAGGTGATAAAAAAATTGTAAACAGGTGTGTATTTAAATATTTTTAAAATGAGTATTCAAGTCTGTTTTTAGAAAAAATACAAAAAAAAAAAAATTTTTCGATTTAATTTTTCAAAAAAAAAACTTTTATGCAAAAAAATGGCGAAAAATCACAATTATTTATTTAAAAAAACAATAAAAAACACAACAATTAAAGGCCGAAATTGTTTTTAGCTTGTTTTTTAACGATTCTAGTGATATATAAATGATATACAGCTACTATACAAAAGTTACAAGATAAAATCATTTTAATCAAGGTCGTCTAGGTCATCCTGGATGACGTAATCGACCTAGCCACAGTAGCCACTGATTTGGTGTTAGCAATTTTTAACCAACACAGATAAGAGGTTAAACGAAACCCATCATGAAATTTTGTGATTACACTGCGGCAGCCATTTTGGATTGCAAAATTATCACGTGATTCGTACTCAGCATACCAGAAAACCCCTTAAACGATACCCATCATGAAATTTTGTGATTACGGCGCGGCGGCCATCTTGTATTGCAAAATTAGTACGCGATTCGTACTCAGCATACCAAAAAACCCCTTAAACGATACCCATCATGAAATTTTGTGATTACGGCGCGGCGGCCATATTGGATTGCAAAATTATCACGTGATTCGTACTCAGCATACCAAAAAACCCCTTAAACGATACCCATCATGAAATTTTGTGATTACAGCGCGGCGCCCATATTGGATTGCAAAATTATCACGTGATTCGTACTCCGCATACCAAGAAACCCCTTAAACGATACCCATCATGACATTTTGTGATTACGGCGCGACGTCCATATTGAATTGCAAAATTAGTACGTGATTCGTACTCAGCATACCAAAAAACCCTTTAAACGACACCCATCATGAAATTTTGTGATTACACTACGCCGGCCATTTTGGATTGCAAAATTATCACGTGATTCGTACTCAGCATACCAAAAAACCCTTTAAACGATACCCATCATGAAATTTTGTGATTACGGCGCGGCGGCCATCTTGTATTGCAAAATTAGTACGCGATTCGTACTCAGCATACCAAAAAACCCCTTAAACGATACCCATCATGAAATTTTTGATTACGGCGCGGCGGCCATCTTGTATTGCAAAATTAGTACGCGATTCGTACTCAGCATACCAAAAAACCCCTTAAACGATACCCATCATGAAATTTTGTGATTACGGCGTGGCCGCCATGTTGGATTGCGAAATTATCATGTAATTCGTAGACATTTTAATGCATTAGGTAGCTGGTTACCATGTCGTGAAAACACTTAAAAAGTAAAAGATCACCACATTTTTACCATGAGTCGCGTATGTATTTGTAACGGTTAATCTAATTACATTTTGCCCTTACTGATATTTTTATACTGTGGCGCGATTTGAACGTAATTTGGCATAATAATTACGAAGTAGTTGCGAAAAAAACTGACACAGGTCCTGCCTCCACAAGCGCCAGGGCGAGACTGATCGGCCGTCAGCGGCGCAATTCTATTGCGTTTGGTAGATATTCGTACATGATAACTATGTAAATAGTTGTTTATAGAAAAACGCTCGGAAAATGTGTATAAAAACTTATTACCTTTAATTGAGTGCAAAAAAAATATATAAAATGATAATAGTTTAGCCACAGTTTTGAAAAAACTTTTCTGACAGAGTCAACTTTGGGATTTTTTTCTATCTAGTGAAATTTATTGGATCGTGTAACGGGCTCGGAATATGTTTAGCTTATATCCTTAACTATTACATATATATTTTTCAGATTTAAAAACCCTTTACTTTTTGACTAGGATTGTTTCAAAAAACTCAAAATCTGACCCACGCGGCCTTAAAATCGTTGCAAAACTTGCATCAAAATGTGTCACTAGAGGCGACATACCTATCTGTCGGTTTATTAGGTTTATATTTTATTTTACAAAGCGTCGGTAACCGATTTACATTACATACATAACCAGATTTTGTGTTTAGCATGTGATTGGATTTTTTTATTCCTAATTTAAATCTACATAATTATTTTTATTTATTTAAAATTGTAAGATCCTATTCGTTTATTAGATTAGATAAGATAATAATATAGCGCTTTACTAAAGCGTTCACATTTATAATTTATTTGGCGTACCTTGGAAATATTTTATTTCAAGAAATTTTATTGCTTTCAACTTGGACTTTTACGACGAATAAGTGGGTAAGTATGCAATCATGTTGTGAATTATAATCGTACGTTTAAAAGTTTAATAATGTTCATAAACATTATGTTATGTGAATGGTTAAGTTTTTTGGGCATTATCATCAGAAACGAAAAGGAAAAGGGGCTGAGACACAAACTGAACATAAATATTTCATTGAAACAGGATTACCAAGGACATTTATAGAGAAGTCATTGGTTTCAACGACTGAATATAGTACGATGAAGATCATCATTCTTCCCACATCTTTCACATCAACGTTAAGTGCCGGACTAAGAAGATGAATCTTTAAGAGACTTTAACTTTAAATCAATAAATTGTTACTTAAAATAATAGTTAGTCATGCATTGTAATTCAAAGTTTGTATTTAAAAGATACGTAAACGTAAAATATATACCTAGGTACAAAAGCATATGAAGGCCTATGATGAAACAAACTCTCAAGACTATTTCCTGACGTGTGCTCGTAGCTTGAAAATCGCGTTTCCCACTCGACAGTTTTGAGTAGAACACGCTCTTTGGCAGTCTGCTGTAATCCATTCAGTGAACGTGACCACACCATCACAGCCGTATCCGGTCATTAGTAGGCCCTCTATCCCATTCGTTTTTGAGTGTTGAAGGACATGCGGATTTGTAATCTGTATTGTAAACCCAACATGCGAGCACTGCCACTCAATATAAGCTCGACAGTTTGAGAAACGCTGGCACTTATCATCGTTTTACCGCTAGTAAATGTCCCTCCAGATGCGACTTCTACCAACTACTTACTAAAAGATATTATTAACTCGAAGACATTGAAATAATCTGAGTGCATTTCCAGCTTAGCTGACCTTTGGTTCACAGATTTAAAAAAAATATTTTTAGTATCGCGAAAGAGTGTCGGTAATTACAATGCAAATGAGTCAGTTTTTGGTTACGACTACTACTTTACAGATATGAATCCTACTTACTGCATATAATTAAATATTACATGCATGTCACAGCTAAATTGCAAAGTCTCGTCTAGTAATTTTTGTAATAATTGACTTACTTTACTTAAAGTCATATGGACCCCAGATGAGGCAGAGGGCGTCCACAGTTCATTGCCATTCCTATCAATCTTGACTTTCACGTATTGTTTCTATCCACGTCTTTCCTATGCCTTCCGCCTCTGCAATGATACTCCGTCTCCATGTATGTTTAATAATACGTAATAATTGGGGATTTATTAACCATGCATCATAAAAGTTTTCTTACATCCATGTTAGGGTCGGCAGCGCGAGTGTGGCGCCTCCGGTGTTGCAAACGTTCATAGGCTGCGGTGACCACCGGTCCTCCTGGTGGGCCGTATGCTTGTCTGCCACCTTAGTGGTATAAAAAAAACTTTGCAGCTTAAATAGAATGAAGATGTAGCTTACACTACATCTTCATTCTATCTATAAAATTATTGAACATCGAACTGGATGGAGATTGCAAAACTCGCTATTTATGATGTTTGGATAATATATGGTTCTAGATGCATTTTTTTATTTATCAAAAAAGTTAGTATTTCAGGGTAAGAAAGAGGTACACGTTCGTGATTAAACCTTCAACTTCTGAATTCATTGACAGGAGTAAAACTACAACTCTGACGATACTTTGTGTAAATCAAACTTCAAGTAGTAAAATCAATAGTAGTGAACTATGAAATGTAAACACGCAACGGAAATGGGCACTCAACTGAACAGAACAGCCAAAAAACCCTAGCGAACAGTGAAATCATTTTGTTTAAGTAACACATAAACAATTGTTGTGCAAATTAGATAGTTTCTCACGAATAATTTGTTGTACTTTCCTTCCCGCCTTATAATTTATGCTAGTTCTACCATTTTGTGCATATGACCATGATTCAACTTATTAATAGATAAGAATCTTCATGAGTTCGTGAACACAAACACAAGTCACTACATAACGCAATTATCATAACAATACATCTGCTAACTAAAATAATTGGTTGAATTTGTTTGGTGTATTAGAATTGTTTGTTATAATAAATTTTGGTTACCGTTCTTTTGCAAATATCTCTAAAAAAAATAAAAATAAGAAATCATGGCTTAACATGATAGAGAATTACGTGCTTGCTAATAGACTCTTATTGTGGTTACTGATTTTTAACCCCCGATGGTAGACAAACTGTTAGTTAAAAATATCAATATGCAAATAATATAGCTACCGATAATAATAATATAGGTTCAATACTTAGGGTAGTATAATTTTTTTTTTTAATTTATTTATTGAATTTTAGGAAGACTATCAGCTAATTACATGGCAATATGAAAACAAGGTAGCTACACAAAGCTATTAATAAGTCTCCACAGATGGCAATAATATAATATAATATAATAGTTATTTTTAGGGTTTCGTAGCCAAATGGCAAAAACGGAACCCTTATAGATTCGTCATGTCTGTCTGTCTGTCTGTCCGTCTGTCTGTCCGTCCGTGTGTCACAGCCACTTTTCTCCGAAACTATAATGTCTATGCTATTGAAACTTGGTAGCCAGATGTATTCTGTGAACCGCATTAAGATTCTTATATAAAACTAGAAAAAAAGCAGTAAATTTTGGGGGTCCCCATATTTTGATCTGAAACTCTAAATTTTTTTTTCATCAAATCCATACGTGTGGGGTATCTATAGATAGGTCTTCAAAAATGCTATGGAGGTTTCTAATATCATTTTTTTCTAAAGTGAATAGTTTGCGCAAGAGACACTTCCAAAGTGGAAAAATGTGTGTCCCCCCCCCCCCCCCCTCTAACTTCTAAACTAAGAGAATGATAAATCTAAAAAAAATATATGATGTACATTGCCATAAAAACTACCAACGAAAATTAGTTTGAACGAGATAGAGCTGGTAGTTTTTTTTTAATACGTCATAAACCGCAATTTCCGGTTAGTGAAATCACTACCACTGCGAACATCAGTCATAGTTACAACGAACTACCTATAAGAACTTTTATATTATGTTACTTGCTGCTACGAAACCCTTCATGGGCGAGTCCAACTCGCACTTGGTCGGTTTTTTTACTTTTTACAGGTTTTTTTAATGTTCTTTTCTTGTGAGCTGGGGGTTTTAGCAGAAGTGTTTACTGATTTTAGCAGAAGTTTTAGAAAATCTTTCGAGTTTGGAGATTTCCCAATTCAGACTAAAGCCATAATACCTAAAAGTAGAGAAGATTCACTCACACACTCAGATCTCTCTTATGGTGCAAATTTAAAATCACTTCAGGGGTTCAAGGTAGTTCGTTTTATAAAGTGAAACATTTTTTTTCGGTTGTCGACGACAATTGGACCAATATTTTATTATAAAGTGAAAAAGTTGTCTTTTTTCACTTTATAATAAAATATTATGAAAAAGTTAGCATACTAATTGCTTTAAATATTAAAAATTGGACCAATGTTTATAATACAAATAACACACAACATTTAACTTTGATTGATATTGTATTATCGAAAGTTTGTCTAGTTTGCCACTTATTGAGTAACATTGCGCTTTGTGCACTCAATAACGTGTCCATTACAAAAGATCTATGTGGTAAGAAGCTATTCCCAGACAATATACTTATTAACCGATTATGTATTGTGGTAGTCACAGCTATTATTCCGCACGATTTACAATTGGATACTTACCTACTTGTAGTCACGAACTTTTTATAATAAAGGTCATACACATGTATTTGTGTGTTAAATACATAGTAGATACACGCACTATAAGGTATTTGATAAATATGTAGGCATAAAATAAACATATAAATTTCATTAATTGCATCCGAAACCTTCACATTGTGCATGGAATTTCGCTATTAAAACATAACAATTACCTGTTAAACTCCTTCTACACGGTTTTTTTACATACATAGGTACATATAGTAACTCCTGTACCTATCCCCGAAGGGGTAGGCAGAGGCATAGTATACGGGTTTACCACTGGTGACCGAAATTCATTTGATTGTTTGACGTGTGACCGAAAAAACATTAGGCCATTCTACTACTGATCGAATGAACAATTGACCAAAAGAGTTTTATCGAACAAACATTTTGTATTTTTACTACTGATCGAATGAACGTTTGGTCGAAAAAAGTTGACTATAGAATATTTTAACAAACAAAAGCGATATAAGTAGAATTCGGTTCTGGCACTCGCCGGCCGCTGCTGCGGCACGCTCGCTTCGCTCGCTCGGCTCGTGCGTTGTGGTCGCAGTTCTAACCTAACCTAACCTAGCCATTTTGATTCAGCCCCTGTTAAAATATTCTATAGTCAACTGTTTTTCGACCACACGTTAATTCGATCCGTAGTAAAAATACCAAATGTTGGTTCGATAAAAACTCTTTTGGTCAATTGTTCATTCGATCGGTAATAGAATAGCCTAATATTTTATCGGTCACACCTCAAATGATCAAATGAATTTCGGTCAACAGTGGTAAACCGATAGTATGGGTACGCCCACATTTCACCTTAAAGTTTTATGTCCCACGTAATAGGTGGTGAGCCTATTGCCGTGTTGAAATGGACAGGCGCAGGTCGCCGCGACCCGCAGTTGAAATTTCAAGCCGCCCATAAGGCCTCCAACTTGGCTTAACGATTGTCATTTTACTGACAACCGGGTTTCATTTCGAGTGGTCCCTTCTCTACGCAATGGAGCATTTTGCGAACATGTTCCCTTAGTTGCCTCTGACGAAACCCTTGGTATTTATTGGGGTGGCGACATTTTGTACTCTTACCCGTCGCAACACGGTACCCCGTCGCCACACGAGGCTACGGTTTTTTAACTAAAACCACACGTGTCCTACCACTGTCTACGGTTGGAAGCCCCGGGTAAGCCCTCGGAAGGATGTCCCTAGGGTGATCTTACTTGTTGCCATCCGTGACCTTATTTGTTAATCCTCATCGTTCTTGTGGGACCAATCAAAGATCACATTTGATGGAGCTTTAAAAAAATGGTAACATTCCTACGCCTAGTAACGTGATAAAAAAATATATTGAACGGGAAGTAAGTCACAATAAAGATTTCAACGATAAAAATGAAAGCACACCTGTGGTCAATACTTGTGGTCTGGTAACATTTTCTCAGGTAAAACTCTTCCTATATAGGTACTTCATGTAACACCACGGAATACATAACCATAATTGCACAGTATCTTGTATGTTCCTTCCGCATTTTATGTGCTTGATGGAGGTCAGAGTCAAATAATTATAATACTGTCTCAGTTCATCGAAACTGCGTAAGTACGTAAGTACTTACTTACCGAGGACATGCAACCATATTGTAAAGAAATTACATAATTCGACCATTGACTCACTTTAGTGCAGCGAAGCAAGGAGCACAGCAAAAAAAATGAACTGGGATGAAAAGCTTCTACGTATGTGTTTTCTGGTGATTTCAATTTACAAATGGACCCGGCAGCCAACGCATTCTAAATTAATAATAGTAAAGGTTTTTATATCTGAGTGAGGTCAAGGACTTACCAAATATAATGCTTTTTTTGCGGTAAGAACTCGTATAAAAATCTTTTGTTGCAACTTCACATCATTATGCGACCGTCCGTCGGTACTTTTTGTGCCACAACAAATTTTATGTTCGCATACAATCTAAACACCCGCATTCAATGTTGGTAAATATCAAAACTTGTGTTCTAAACAAAGCATAATTAGGGACACGGTATCGAATAGAAAGTATCGATACTGTACTCATGAGTAGTATCGATAAAAAAGTATCGTACTCGTAAAAGAATCGACACAAAAGTATCGATACCTCAAAGTATCGAGTACTTTTCTCAGGCAGGGCCTACGCCATAGTATGTGTATACTAAAGTTGACAAACCAACTTATGGCGGCCATACGTTTGTTTGTCAACATTAGTCACTAACTACTTATCGTCTGTGCCTTCATTCAGTAAGTGAAAATGAAAAAATAACAAATAGTAAACATAATAAAAACAACCTGTAAGTAGAGCCACATTTTTTTAATCAAAAGCATTACTACCCGTTCGCTCTAACTTTGCCGCTGGCGTAGAGGCGTATACCCGAATTGTTAATTAGACGAAGTAAATTGGCAGTAGCTAATGACACTTCGTCATAGAAAATACCCAACATTGTATGAAGAAGTGACATTAGTTGCTGTCAATTTACTTCGTATAACTAAAAATTCGACTTTAGTATGGAGCCGAGCGGCAAAGTTAGAGCGAACGAGCAGTATAAATACTATTCCTCCTTTGTTCAATCGCTCAAGAAAAGAAGTTTGTCGAGCCTTTTCGGTGATAGGCAGTTACGAGCTGGAAGTAATTGTACTTCCAGCTTTCGAAAACAATCTTTCGGGGGGCACTGAAGTCGCAGGAATCGATAAAAATATTCTCGTGCCAAATTATACAATTTTGGGAAAACAACTTTCATATCTTGCCATTGTTTCAGAGGATCGAAAGAGAGTGGTATAACCTGTGTAGATAAATAATGGCTCAAATCATCCTTATTTTCAATCTGTAATGATTAAATACTCGTAAAAACGTAGTGATTAATTACTCTTTGGAACGAACCATAGAGTACTAAACGAACGAGTTGAATTCCGGAACGGAACTAGGTAAGTACTCTATGAATAAAAGTTTCATCACGATTCAACAAGATGGCGTTGTTAATGTTGCCATAAATTATAAAATGAATAAAAAAAGAGTATGTAATTTATTCGATACGATACCTGTCGAAAAGTACTTGTTAAGTAAAAGTATCGAATACAAAGTATCGAGTACAAAAGTATTGGTATCGAAAGGAAATCTACTCGATACCATAAAGTATCGATACTTTTTTCGTGTCCCTAAGCATAATTTATATTCTATTCTATCTAATATAGGTAATTACTTAACTGCTCAACCGTGATAATCAGCTATTAAAATGTATTGCCATTTTTAACTGACTTCAAAAAAGGAAGAGGTTACTCACTTCAAACGTATAGGTATAATAGATTTTAATCTATCTGACTTACAAATCATAGATTTTAAATAATAAAGACAATTTATTTTTGGCATTAAAAATTTAAATATTTAAACTAACTATAAATTTCATTAAAATTATGATTTAATAACAAATTACTCGCATTGTTCTTGTTTTATTCTCAATGTTAAACAGAACGTAACAATCATAATATTCTTAGCCGTAGTTAGAAAGAAAGAAAGAAAATAGTTTAATTTTGTCAACAATACAGACAAAGTTTTATTACAATTAATTTCATGTAATAATATAAGTAGGTACCTCATCTAACTCAAAAATAAAAAATAAAACTCCAGAGGATGGTGAGATGTGTTTCGATTTAGCGGGGCCACTCGAGCTAACAACAGGGGGCTGCACACTGTCCTTAAAGAAGCTGACCCTAGACACTCGAAGAAACCTCCAAAGACGCGGGATAGCACCCGAACCGGCGAGGTCGCAATGGTAGCCGTAGGTCTGTTTGGAGTCCTGGGACATCCTTCCGAGAGCTTACCCGGGGCTCCCAATCGTAGGCTGTTGGGCGTTACGTGAAGTTTTTAGTCGGTAGGAGTCCGGCATAGCATCCATGAAGGATTTTCCCTCACGATCTGTCAATAATGAGGGTTCCGTACCTCAAAAATAATTGAAGTTAAAACTAAAAAAAGTAAAACAAAACTGGAATCACGCCTTAAAAATAACTAAATAATATTTAACTCTGTCATTTCTTTGTTACAGGATACGACGAAGTTTGCTGCTATTTGCGGCAGTACTGGCAGTACAAAGTGGTGCACAGAAAGTGAAGCAAGAAGACAGTAATATTCAAGCAGTGCCGAGTGACCTCAGAAGAACTGTCAGTGAAGCACTGGCGTTAGAAAAGAGATTCTTATTAGGCGCTAGCGATGCGTAAGTTTGTTTGAAGCATTTTATAGTTATTATTATGTATTTTTATATACCTACGTAAATTTATTTATAATGTTTTAAACCCTAAACTCACACGACTTTTTTAATTCATAATTCTTTCGCGTAATAAGTTTTGCTCACCTCTTGATGTTTCGGCTATATTGCAACAGCCGTAGCCACGAGTAGGCTGGGGAAAACAGCGGGCGAACGAACGTCATCTCGTACCGGCGATTGTACAGGTACCCACATAAAGTTTGTCAAACAATCTTTTGCGTAGCACGGTATGCGAGATGAAGCAAGTTCGAATCCATCTCGAAACCGATTCTTTTTTCAATATTTAAAGACAATTTGCTTCGCCACGGCATTTGCAACCTTTGCCTTACCCAGCCACAGGGCAAAATGTAACGCTTGATATTTACCTATCTTACAAGAGCAAAGGGCATGATTTTACATAATGTTTCACACCAAGTTGTCTTTTCTTACTACCTACATATAATTCGTTCATGTTATCAACTCACTCTGAGTCAGCACAGCACCAAAATACACAGTATTCTGTGACGGCACTATCCTCTACAATAATAATAAGAATGCTACGCAATGCAAACACAAATAACTGTTATGTTGCAAGTTCAACCATAACCTTCTCAAGATCGACTTGCGACATCTCACGGCCACAGAATGGGGCAACTAATTTGGAGCACGTTCCTTTAGTGCTTCGATCGATGTCCTAACAATAGCCCATTTAGAATACTGGCTTGTTGTAGACTTAACTAGAATACCAATTTTATTATCATTTCCATAACGATCAGTAAAGATTATTGTCCTACAAGTTAGAGTCAACTCACGGTTCCAACTAAACTTGGACTTCGGTGACCGTACTCCACTTTACTTCTGTAATTATTTTGATTATCATTACTATTTCTAATTAAGCACGTGACTGCGCCAAAACCAGTAAAAAGTTAGTTTAGAATACAACTTGCAGATTTTGTTTGCCAACTTGTTTTGTTTCTTTTTGTCAACTTTCCTTCTTACCAGGTGCAAGAAGGAAAGTTGACAATCTACTTATGACAGTTTTTCATAAGTACCTAGATTATGAACTTTTCATCTTATACCTGGTAAGGATGGCGTTTAATTATATCCCCATTTCCTCATCCCATGGAAACTAAATCCAGAAATAAAAAATATTTAACTGTTGTTTTATTCTTATTATGTACACTATAATTCAAACCTGCAGCAAATTTCAACCAGATCCGCTCAACCGTTTTAGTAGGATTGAGTTACAAACATCCAAATATCTTTAAAAACTTCCACATTTGTAATATTAGTAAGATACAAAAGTCATATGTTTTTAAATCCTACAGGCATAACTGTTCATCCGATGAAGACGAATCTACGAGGATACCATGTCCTCCCAGCAAGTACCGTAGCGCGAGCGGCGAGTGCAACAATGTACGGCACAGGCCATGGGGAAGAAGAGGAGATATATTCCTCAGGCTCCTGCCTCCACATTATTCTGATGGTAAGTGTACCTATTGTTTAGGCTGGTGATTTTATTTTCGTGTGAAAATTCTAATGGATGTCATGCTGGATTTCTATGGACTACATGGTGCCGCGCCAGAAGGCGCGGCAACGGTCTAAGTCTACCCAGGACTCCTGGCCTTAGACAGATGTCTAAGGCCAGGAGTCCTGGGTAAACTTAGACCGGTGATGAGGGAAGTTGTAGTTAAGAATAGTCCCATAGTTATTTTTTTTTACAATAGGTAGGTACTAAAGTAGCTTGCTGTCCTGACTGTTGGTTTTTTTTTTTTTTTTTGACGCGGGGAACGCATTTACGCGCCTTCATCCCAGCTGCGGGGGCAGCTTGGATGGTGTGTGGGACTCCCGGCCCGGTCCGGAATGGACCGTCCTACCCACTAAACCCCGCGGTGTTCCTCCTCACCCTTTAGCCGGGCCGAGGGATATCAAAAGATTATTCACGTCGACCCGGCTAGGGGCGCCCCGTTTATTCGGGGCTCTCCTCGGGGGAGCCAGATGGGCGGCTCCCCAAAGCTCCCTAAGGAGCTGAAGTCCACGCCTGCACCGCTCTCGAGCGCCCCTCTGTAATAGAGGAGACAGAGAGCGGTTGGCGCAGGCGTGCGCTAATGGGCACCCCTGGAACACGGAAAAGGTGCCCACCGCCATGTGACCGTTGGTGGGCGGGGTCCCCCGACCTTACGCCCACGGTCAAGAAACAATCAGGGGCGCGCAGTAACTCCTCACCGCGGCGCCCCCGAACTGCACGGCAGAGCGGGAGCATTATCGGTTACTCCCGCTCCCCCGCACAGTGCACCTCCCGCTTTGCCGCCATCACCTCGTCAACTGGCGAGGTGACAGCGGCCCAGCACTGTTGCCGCCGGTCGCGCCGTTATTCACGGCCGGCAGCCCGAACTGCATGGCAGGGCGGGAGCATCTACCCAAACTCCCGCCCCCCACGCAGTGCCTCTCCCACTTTGCCGCCATCGTCTCGCCAGCAAAGGAGGCGAAGCGACGGCGACCCATCATTGCTGCTGCCGGCCGTGACTAACGGCACGGCCGGTAGCAACACACACCACCGAGCAACCCACAGGTGGGTTACTCCCGCCTCGGCCGGAATTAGTCAGAGTAGCACAACTCCCCCACAGAGGAAGGGGAGTGGTCGCTACTCCGTTGCCCAGGATGCACCACGAGGAGGATCCGACCCATTGGGGTCCTTAAGATGTCAGTAGGACCCCGCATCCCAAAAGTAATTTGACAACACTGGGATTTGAACCATCCACTCATTATCAACTTCTTGCTTTGAGTCGGCACATCTGCGCACTGGACCACGGCGACAATTGTCCTGACTGTTGGTTTTTTTTTTTTTGTTTACGCGGGGAACGCATTTATGCGCCTTCATCCCAGCTGCGGGGGCAGCTGGGATGGTGTGTGGGACTCCCGGCCCGGTCCGGAATGGACCGTCCTACCCACTAAACCCCGCGGTGTTCCTCCTCACCCATTAGCCGGGCCGAGGGGTATCAAAAGATTATTCACGTCGACCCGGCTAGGGGCGCCCCGTTAATTTGGGGCTCTCCTCGGGGGAGCCAGATGGGCGGCTCCCCAAAGCTCCCTAAGGAGCTGAAAAGACCACGCCTGCACCGCTCTCGAGCGCCCCTCTGTAATAGAGGAGACAGAGAGCGGCTGGCGCAGGCGTGCGCTAATGGGCACCCCCGGAACACGGGGAAGGTGCCCACCGCCGTGTGACCGTTGGTGGGTGGGGTCCCCCGACCTTGCACCCACGGTCAAGAAACAATCCGGGGCGCGCAGTGACTGGTTACCGCGGCGCCCCCGAACTGCACGATAGGGCGGAAGCATCTACCCAAACTCCCGCCCCTCCCGTGCAGTGCCTCTCACTTTGCCGCCATTGCCTCGTCAGCAAATGTGGCGAAGCGATGCCAGCCAAGCACTGCTGCTGTCGGCCGCGCTGTTACTCGCGGCCGGCAGCAACACACACCACCGTGCAACTCCGTCAAATGACGGCCGAAAAACCGTCCCAATGCTTCTACCAGCCAGAAAGCCGGGAGCATTGGGGCGTCCGCCACGCTGTATTGCGCTGCAGATGCAACGCAACACCGTGGGCGCTGTATTGCGCTGCAGATGCAACGCAACACCGTGGGCCTAGCAGGCCCACCGAACTGCGACCCCCTCGCCATGGGGTCAGCTTGCCGGGATATTAGTACATCGACTAATGAGGGCTGCACACCGCACCCATTAGCCGATGTTCCAGGGTGCACCGTCTTAGTCCAATTGTCACTCCCACCGGGCATATAGCCCGAAGGGATAGAAAACCGGACCAAGCACACTAGGAGGTTTCCCGACCTAGCACCCCGTCCTGACTGTTGGTTACCGTAGCCCGTAGTAATCAATTCTCTTTTTATCTTTGATACTAATAAATTAAGGCCAAAAGCTCATAGAATCAACATTTTTTTAAACAATGATAAATTTATAAGTAGGTACTGTATTTCAATAGCTTTGCGCAAAAATGTAAACAAACACATTTGATGCTATATATCCATAGTTACTTGCAATTGAGTATTCACCCTGATTATATTCCAGTATCCAGGAGTCATACAGTGTTCTTACAATAATTTCGACACCAAATAACTTTTTTATGATATGATTATGTTTATTTTCATTTAAAATACCTACTCAGGATGGTAAAAAATTCAATGATTTGTCATACTATATTTTTCTACTCATCTGTCTAGACAACGATTGTCAAAACATGACATGTTTATATTATTGCCAGATCGGGCAGGATTGGACTACACCTACTTTGTATTTAAGTAACGGGCTTTATCGTCAAAAAATATCAAATATGAAAACTTTCCTTTTATAATCACGATTGTCATGATAACACACCCTGGATTTTGTAATCCGAAAGTAGTCAGAGCACTCGTTATGAGAAAAAAAATACACGACGAAATAGCCCGCGAGAAAAACTCAACTATTCATTAAAATGTCGGTGATTTATCTCGCTCAAGACAAGGAAGCGTGTACATCATTGACGATAGGCATGTTATTAATGTACACAACGATGTATTACTTTACATTACAACAAAACATATTGATTGTCGATATTGAACGATACTTCTCTAGGCTTAGTCAAATAGAAAAAATGTGCATTGTAAAATTAAATAATAGATACTTAGTTAAAACCAAGAGAATCACACAGTTCTCCTTTAAAATTACATTAGAAAAGATGTAATGTCATGCTACCGCAGAGTTTATGAGTCTGATTTTCTAAAGCCTTAAAGATAACTTTATTGCATAAAGTTTGACCCTTGTGACATTTTTCTTTGCCCTACCAAAGGGCATTCCATTGTATTTCTATCTAGAAATGTCAGCTAAATTCGTTAGCATTTGAGAATCTGTTTTACTCGTAATATACTTACTAAGGTTACGTAGTAACTATTTAGTAATCTGTGCTAAGGGTTCGATACCTTTACTTACTAGGTATTTATCTACTATTCTACTAAGAACTCTTTAAAATTCAACGAGTCAGAGGAATTTGAATTTGAATTATGATTAAAAATAAATAAATATTTTATTATCCTCTGCATAATATCTAGCTTATTAATTAGCAGTTCTACCGCAACGCAGGCGCCACGCCCGCCACAGCATCGCGGTGTGCAATCCAAATTATCTCAACAACCCAACTCGATGCATTACTAATTTTACTAATTTCCAATGCATTTTCATCATCGCCTTAAACCGCTGTCGTAAATAAACGTTTCGTAATTATTGTGTTGGTATTTACCGAATTAAGGTAATCGAAGGATGCCAATTAGAAGAGAAGGGATTTTATGCGGCTTTATGTTTCCTCTTAAATTATATAGTTGATACCTAGTTAGGTAGGACGTTGAATGACCTATCTGTTATGGACACTGTTTAGAGTTCCCTAAAAGCGGGACCAATTTACAGGAACCCATGCGGCGCGTGACGGGAAAGAGCACAAAATGACGCCACCTCTTTTCATCCCGAGGGTGTCATAAGAGTCGACTAACACTTATGCAAAACGATTCATTGCGTAGAGAAGAAAATCTTGAAATGAAACCCGGTTTTCAATAAAATGACAATCGTTAAACCAAGTTGAAAGCCTTGGAAGGCTTGAAAAATCTCATCTGCGGGTCGTCATGACCTGCACCTGTCCATTTCAACTGCACGGCAATAGGCTCACCACCTATTACAAGGGATACAAAACTATACGGTGAAATGTGCCTACCCCTTAGGGGATAAATGCGTGACGGTTGGTGGACGTACAGATAGCGTGGCAAATAGACAATTTTATTTTGGGATATTTTTAAATGCACATCTGTTTAATTTTTCTGCACACTAGGTAACTCCACTAATTTACTAAATGCAAACCAGAAATGTAATGCTGTACAAAAAAACCAATTGATTAACTAAACAGGTCTTACTTAAAAAACTCAAATATTACTCAGAACGAGATGAACTTTTAAATCGAATTCACACCAAAAAAGTAGTTCGTACATCGAATATACACTCGAGAGCAATGAATCCGGGTCACTTAAAGAATCCTAAAAATCTCGGAAACTAAAAATGCTAGGTTAATGCAATAAATTGTATTTAATAGACAATGTAATACTCCTTAAATGAAGGTATTAAAACTTCTTAGTTATTTTAAAGTTATATCATAAAAAAATCAAATTTGAAAAAGGGCCACTTTCGAAGATGGAACTACGAAATTACAGCATTTGGTGTTGCTTTTGTTTGTAATCTGTCATTTATGTGGGTACATAAACCATGTTGATAGTGCTCTATATTCATTAATCAAGCTGAAATTATGTCGCTTACGCCTGAAGAATGCACCAGAATACTTACAATGCTGGAAACCGGCCGGAGTCAGCGCGATACAGCCAGGACTGTCGGTGTATCGCTGTCAACAGTACAAAGAGTTCTCCGACGTTACGAAGAAACTGGTTCTAACCTACGCAGACCAGGAACGGGCAGAACCAGGTGTACCACAGCACGAGAAGACCGATACTTGGTGAACACCATGCTTCGAAATCGCTTTCTCACAGGAACTGAACTCACCAATCAGTTTCGACGCCTCGGAGGAAGTAACCCAAGTGCATGGACAGTAAGACGTCGGCTTGCTGAATCTAACTTAAAACCCCTTAGACCTGCAAACGGCCCTAAACTGGAGCGTGGGCATCGTATTTCGAGACTAAGGTATGCCCAGAGCCACGTAAATTGGAGTATTGAAGATTGGTCAAAAGTTATGTTCTCCGACGAATCAAAATTTATGCTCTACAAGCACGATGGAAGACACAGAGTGTATCGAAGACCAGGGGAAAGATTCAAGCAAGCATGCATCGAAGAAAAAGTAGCCTACGGTGGTGGGTCTGTACTTGTGTGGGCCGGAATTTCTTCTGAAAGTCGCACAGAGCTGGTGATCATAGAAAACGGCTCTTTACTAACGTAAGATAATGTGGAAGAAATCCTCAATGATCACGTTGGTCCATTTATGGTCAATTTAGGTGAGGATGCTATATTTATGCATGACAATGCCCGACCTCATACAGGTAGGATTGTGAATGACTACCTTCAAGAGATGAACATTACTCGTATGGAGTGGCCAGCGCGCAGCCCGGATATCAACCCGATCGAGCATGCTTGGGACGAGCTAGGCAGATGCGTAAAACAACGAAACCCTCCCCCAATCACGCTTCGTGAGCTCAAAATTGCTCTCACAGAGGAATGGGAGAATATTCCCCAAAATCGTATAAGGAACTTGGTGTACAGCATGCCAAACCGCGTAAACGCAGTAATGGAAGCACGAGGAGGCAATACGAAGTATTAAAATTCAAGAAAATCGTAATAAAGTTCAAAAATTTCATGTTTCCTATTTTTGTTTTAAGGAGAGATCGGCAGTTTTTTCTTTATGTAATTTTGTGTTAATAAAATGTATGGTGACTCATATTTTTTTTACTTTCATTTAAGGAGTATTACATTGTCTATTAAATACAATTTATTGCATTAACCTATCATTTTTAGTTTCCGAGATTTTTAACATTCTTTAAGTGACCCGGATTCATTGCTCTCGAGTGTATTATTTGTAAAACAGAAATACGAATTGTATATCAAAAATACTAACTTGCACTCTAAATTGTACAATCTTATAACGGAATAGGTTAAGTTGGGTTAGACTTTTATTTTTTTAAACAATCAAATTAAATTTTGTAGAGGTGACTGGTTAAATTGGGGTTTTACTTAGAATAAACGACGTTCCTAAAAGTAAATTAGGCGATGGTTTTCCTTAAAAAAGTTGTAATATTTTTGTTGAACTAAGGAATTATTAGATATACTATTTTGATAATAGTTATTCGTTCAGTAAAACAGTTATGCAAGTACCATTAATCAGTATATTGAATTAGATTTTTTTAGTGTGCATAATTAGTGTGCAAGTCAGTATTTTTGGTTTAACTTTGAAATATTTAGTTCAGAAAAAGGGAATATACAGATATCGATTTAAATACATGTCTTTTATTTTTATGTGTGTATAAAACAATTTTTTATCTCATTCCTAGGTGTACACCAACCTATATCACCGCCATACCTCCCTGAGGCGACACTGGCAGTCCACGCTGCAGCCCAGCTGACGTCCAGTGCAGACCATGATTACGTCACCAGTATGCTCGCCGCTTGGGGGCAACTCTTGATGGACGATCTCATCGCGACTGCCAATGGGAACAAGGTATTACAATAATGAAATTATATTATCTGTGGTATTATTGATGGTCACGACTTACCCAATAGCGTTATAAAGTTCTGGGAATTTCTTTTCAAATTATATAATGCCAGCTTGACTGGTTCGATGGTCTAGTGGTCGTATAATTCGACTGCTGATCACGAGGTCGTGGACTCGATTCCCATCAGACAAAATATGTGTGATTCATAAATATTTACCTCGAGAGTCTGTGTGTATGTATTTACCAATCAAATATGTAAGTATGAATATCCGTTGACCGGTATCCGTAACACAAGCCGGTTAATCCTAGCTGGATTGTTGGGTTCAAGTGTCGCATTGCAATACGATTTTTTTGTTATTAAACTCTACCTTAACTTTTACTCGCTTTCTCGATATGTAGGTACTAAATTATTTACGAACTACGAACAAGGCACTGAATATTCAAATTGTTAGCTTTAGTCAATTACAATACGTAATGTCTTAATCCATTATGTTCCTATGCTTGAGGTTAAATAACATTATCGTGTGTATGTTGTGAAGGCCCGAAGGCCGGCGGACGCAGGCTTTTTAGAGTTCCATTGTCGCCAAGAACTTTTATAGTTCCACTGTCAGTTCATCCATTTGCATAAACTACAAACAGACGAAAAGCTCAGAAACTCTTACTAAGTGTAAGAGTTATTGAGCTACTAGCTAATGCGCGGCTTCGCCCGCGTGAAATTTGGTTCCCGTTCCCACTGCCCGTGGGAACATTTTCCCGGGATAAAAAGTAGCCTATGTGTTATTCCAGACTATACTCTATCTCTTTACTAAATTTGAGCTAGATCCATTCGGCAGTTAAAGCGTGATTGAGTAACAAACATCCAAACATCTAAACATCCAAACATCTTCACAAACTTTCACATTTATAATATTAGTAGGATAGTAGGATTGAATGACTTTTTCGTCTACCTGTATCGTGCCACTCGATAGATGTTTAAAAAATATTGTGATTTGCTAAAACAGATTTGTGAAATAGCAAGACTTAAAGCGCAAATTTTGTCTAACCGATTGTATATGAATATGTGTGACAAAATATGCTAGTGAAGGGCTTGAACGGGGAAAGCTTTGCCCAGCCGTAGGTATCTTTCGACAGAACTTTAGTTAATAAAATGAAATTAAAAGGAAAGACATATCACAGAATCACAGATAAAGTAGATTTTACAAGCCCGCCTTCACAAATAATTTTACAAGCATTAGGCAACAGTCGATCTAGTGGTGGTTAATATATCTTATAGCAACATTATAAAGCATGCTTTATATACATAGCATATAGCAAATGCTATGACGGCTGTCAGTTATTGCTAAATGCGATCTACGATTTACAAAACGCGCATAGCAGGCGTGCGCCGTCGTCGCAGTGCGCAGCACCGGAATATCGCGTGCGCGGTTTATTAGCATTTCGCGATAAAGCACGGTATTCAATCGTTACACGGTAACGATTGCTGTCGGTCGTTTGGCGTGTGTTTTAGTCGCACTTTGAATTTACTACCCGTTCGCTCTAACTTTGCCGCTGGCGTAGAGGCGTATACCCGAATTGTTAATTAGACGAAGTGGATTAACGGTAGCTAATGTCACTTCGTCATAGAAAATACGCAAAATTATATGAAGAAGTGACATTAGTTGCTGTCGGTTTGCTTCGTCTAATTAAAAATTCGACTTTACTATGGAGCCGAACGGCAAAGTTAGAGCGAACGAGCAGTACGTTTTCGGACGGATTAGGTAATAATAAGTATAGGTAGTTTATCGGAACTACTGTAAATAAGTTATTGTGTTTGTCGTTGATTTATTATAATATCATACATTCACAAAAATTTTAAGTACTACGCCAATTTTTTTTTACGCTCATGACATTTTATTTCATCACTAGCGGACTTCACACGGTTTCACCCGCGTAGCTACCATTCCCGTGCGAATATGGGAATAAAAATAGCCTATGTTCACCGGGAATAGTGTAGGCTGTAGATTCCCAACAGTGAAATAATTTTTCAAATCGGTTCAGTAGTTTCGACGCGTATTCGATGCAAACAAACAAACAAACAATCAAATTTTTCTTCTTTATAGTAATAGTATAGATAATAATAGTAATAGGTAGTATAGATTTATTAGTAAATGCATCAATTAAAGACCGTTCTAAGCCTGTAAAGTACAAGAGAAATTTCATTTCATTGAATTTTACATACATAATAGTCACGCCTTTTATCCCCGAGGGGGTAGGCAGAGGCATATTATACGCCCACATTTCACCTTTAAAATTTTGTCCCACGTAATAGTAGGTGAGCCGTAATGCCGTGTTGAAATGGACAGGCGCGGTTGTAACTGTATGCTGACGAAATTTTTCAAGCTGCCTCATAAAGGCCTTCAACCTGACTTAACGACTGCCACAATGACAACCGGGACCAACGGCTTAACGTGCCTTCCGAAGCACGGAAACGATCAAATAAATGTCACAAAGTGGTCACATGGATGGGTTCTAGTATTTGAAAGAAAGAGAAAGAAGAAAAAAAAGAAAAGGCCTCATGACGGACAGACAGACAAACAGTTCCGTTTTTCAGCCTTAGGTACGAAACTCTAATAAAAAGCACGCTGTCAATATTTTAAGAGTTGCGATTTAATATTAACACATTCCGACCATTCCGTTCGATCGTTTTTTTGTATGCCCACATAAATAAAGCATGCTATAAAATCGCACGAAATACAGCATGCTATAAATATAAAGCATATAGCATCTAGCAAGTTATTGCTTTATAGCAACTTTGAACATTACTAAGTCGATCTAGTGAGGGGATGTTGTTACAGAAGTATAAATAGTATACCTATATAGACACTTTTTTTTTTAAATCAGCATGTATAGAACCCTACATTATGTGTGGCCAGACACGTACTTCACCGACTTTTTGTTTAAACGGATGGTGGCGCAACTTGACACCTATTCAATGCTCGCGTAATCATCCGTCTAATGATGCCCACCTCCTGTTCTTAAAGTTTTTTTTTCGTATAAATTTAAACTTGGCCTAGACTACACGCAGCCTGTAATTACCGTTAGCTGAGAGGTATTATTTAATAGTATCTTTTCGTAATAACTTAATTTGTTAATTCTTTAAAATCTCACCACATCAATATGACGTTGAACATAACGCTAGATTTTGCACAAAATGGAATGGCGCTTACAATAATTATATTCATAGTGCTTCTCTGATATAGTAAAGAACTTCAACTTGTTTCGGTACCGGTAGCTCAGTTGGCAGAGCTTTGCCCTGGTTTAGGAAAATGTCATGGCTTCAAGTCACGTCTAAACCAAGTTGTCTTTTTAACTTCAAAAATACATACAGAATGAATTCGTATAATGTCATACGTTAATAAATATAAGGGTCTCGACTAATCGTATCGTTTTTGTCCAGTCGGTGTCGAGACCATAGGTCCATGGGGTCCCTATGCGCAAAAAATTTTCAAGAATTTGAAAAAGCGCCTTGTGGAGTCAACTGGTGACCCAAGGGCTGGCAGTTTTCTCGCTCAACGAATAGGTTTTGCTATTCAAAGGGGGAATGTTGCTAGTCTTTTGGGCACAATGCCACGGGGGCCTTATTTAGGTTTAGTTTAGATAGTAATAATGTAAATATAGATATTTAATAATTATGTTTCTCTGTAATTTTTAACAATAAATGTATAAAGTAATAAGTTTTAATGTTCTCTGTTTTCATAATTTAGACAGTCAGGCTATTTTAATAATTCAGACTGTAGACACATAGTAGATCAAATTTTTTAATTAAATATTCATAACCTTTAAACCAGATGTAACTCTTTACTGTACATTTCTACTTACAACATTATATTGAACAACATTTGTAATGAAATAAACACTAAATTTCATTATAAATAATTTATGTAGCTATATAACAAGCTACCTTGAATGACTGGTATACCATTTAAGCAGCTCAAAGTATTGTTATTAGGCATCATCTTGAAAATGATTAAAGTACCAAGTACCCATGTCGCGGGCAAAAACGTAGGATTACAAAGTGTATTAATTAGCACTCAACTTTTGTAATTAAATAATACTTACCTACATAAATTTATTTTGAAAAAATATGTAGTAAGTAGTTAGGTAGGATAGTCTATTCGAATTTCGTTACAAAACATGTAGCATTATATCGAAAATTTAGTTAAAAAGAATTAATGAATTCACAGTTTGAAAACAATAACTATGATATCAATATGAGTTGACTATTGAAGTCATGACACATAAATACATAGAGCCAGTTTCCTTGTGGTGGGCTATGTCGTGTTAATGTAGAACAAGCCTAAGTTTTTAATTTTGGTAACACGGGGGATGAATCACATTTACTCATACCCAACCTGGGTCAGGCTAGTTACTAAAATACTGCGGTGTTCCGTCTCAGCACAAACGGGTCGCGTGGTAGACTATAAACGACTGACGGTAACCTCGACAATTGACTCTCCTGTAGAGAAATCACACATATAATTGTCCAGCTTCTATATGCCGAGGATCTGGTGATGGCGCCCATAGGGATGTTGATGTTCAATCGACAATCTCTTTCAATAATATCGAAAAAGCTTCTTACTTTACGCTACGATGAAATTATAGATAATTGTATGGAATGTTATACCGCAACATCGCACATCAATGACAACAGATTATCGCAGGCAGCGTTATGCAATGTTCGTGATAATTCACGGGTCGTATAGAAAGGTTACGTACCTACATAGTCACAGTGAAAGCTGAAGTGAGGTAAGTCAAACGGGCGATCTTTCATTTCCTTATGGGCTCACCTTTCATGTCATAGTATCACTTGAACAGGAAATTACCTTCATTGTCAAATTAACTTAGGTATAGCTATTGTCTCTGTGCTTAGATTTGTGGTAGCGTAAATAAACTATATATTTTATTATGATAAGTACTGCTCTCAAAATAACTACGAATATAATAACGTAAAGCGCTTGCTACACTGACACTGCTACTCGCTTGTTATCCAGCTTCCTTATCAAGATGATATTTAGTTACATCAGATAAGATATTTGAATTACATCAGATGCAGGTAATCCAAATTATATTATGACTTTTATTTATCGGACCTATCAAGGGTCATCTCCTTTGGGACTCTGGATTACAGCCATGTAGAAGCTTTTACATTATAATTTGGGCATTTTTTTTTTGTTTTACGTGAGGGAAAATCCTCATGAATGTTATGCCGGACTCTTACCGACTAAAAAACCTCACGTGTCCGGCTAACAGCCTACGGCTGGGAGACCCAGATAAGCCCTCGGAAGGATAGGTACCCCAGGACTCCCAAATATTATGTAGGTTGTTTCTTTTTAAAGTAGTTAGTATGACTACCGTCTGCGTGGATGATGAAGTATGATATCCCTTGTTGGGGCGCAGGATTACAATCGTGTAGCTTATGCTTTAACTCGTTATTTTAATGAAGCTACCTACTTCCAAGTAATCTCTTTAATAATAATATTGTAATCATTGCAAGTATACAAAATATTTAAATTTTAACATTTACCCTACACGGCCATTTTGTTTCATGTTCAATGTAGGTACCTAATTAAAGATCACTTGTACTAAAATTCGTTTTGGTCTTGTATTCTTTTTTGTATTTTTAAATGCCATATGATGTGTTGTTAAGCTGAATGGCAATAATAATTGTTGTTTAATAGTCACAACCTTCAGTAGTAGGGCGTTTCTTTAAAGACCCTTACAGTACAGTACTGATTGTATTTAATTTTAGATATACCTAGCTCATGTTGTATTATGATCTGTTTTGTCAATGCAATAATGTCTTTTTTAACCGACTTCAAAAAAAGGAGGAGGTTCTCAATTCGTCTGTATATATTTTTTTTATGTATGTCAAGCGATAATTCCGTCAATTATAGACGGATTTCAAAAAAATTTTTTTTGTTGAATGGGGGTTACTTCTGAGGTGGTCCCATTTTCACCAGGTCAGGATCTGATGAAGGGATCTAGGAGAAAACGAGGGTGACCACCGAAAATTATAGGGACAACTAGTGTGCTTGTTAACTTTTTAATTAAGTGCTTTAATGTTCTATACTTTAATGAAGGTATGGCGTTGATCTGATGATAGAGCCGAAAGACAGTCGAGGGCATTCCTAAACAATTTACAGCAGTTATCTTGTGTTTGGACTTGATTGATTTATGTATTGATGAGAACTTTACACCTAGATTGATAGATCCAACTTCAAAAAAAAAAGAAAGGTCTCAATGTTTTATGTATGTTCACCGTCAATTATAGACGGATTTCATTTTTTTTTTGTTGAATAGGGTTTACTTCTGAGGTGGTCCCATTATAACCAGGTTAGGATCTGATGATGGGATCCTGGAGAAATCGAGAGCAACCACCGAAAATTATAAGCACAACTAGTGCGTTTGTTAACTTTTTAATTCAGTGCTTTAATGTACTACCATTAATAAAGGTCTGGAGTTGATCTGATGATGAAACCAAAAGAGATTCGAGGGAATTCCTTAACGATTTACAGCAGCTACCTTGTGTTGGGGCTTGATTAATTTGTATTGATGAGAACTTTCACCTAGATATATATATTTTTCGGTTCACCCGTCACTTAAAATAATGAAAAAAAAATTTCAATAAAAAATACAACCGACTTTCAAGAAATCCTGAAAAATAAAATTTACTTAGCACAAAGTAATATGTAGTTGATTTATCAGATTTTATTCAATACAATATTGAAGTTGGTGCCATGAATAATACCTCCCTAAACCTATGAATTTACTTGGCGCCGACTTCAATATGATATTGAATAAAAAATCTGATAAATCAACTACATATTACTTTGTGCTAAGTAAATTTTATTATTCAGGATTTCTTGGAAGTCGGTTGTATTTTTTATTGAATTTTTTTTTAAGAACAACAATTGCCTAAAACATAAATCAGATGGCATAATAGATGCTATGACTGTTTCGAACCGAAAAGTCACACTGACACAAAATACAATTTCAGAAAAAAGAACTAGGAAGCGCTTTAGATTTTATAGACAAACAAAGTTTTGCTACCTCATGGCGTAATGTTTTTTTGTGTTGTTTGGGTTGAATATACGCTCGTCAAATGATCGAACAAAGTGATTTACCTACGTGATAATTATTCGTTGATGTCATACTTTGGGATAGTGTCAACTGTAAAGTTGACAGATCTGACTTTGGGATAGTCTTTGACAGAGACTTTGGGATAGTGTCAACTTTAAAGTCGGATTCAAGATCCGATGGGAGTCGCTGCTGCCCCATACCACAAACAACATTTCGTCAGTCCCCATTATCAAGCAATCAATCAATTGAAAAACCTTTTTCGGTCTCTCCCATTTTTGTTGCTGTGGGGAGCCTGTCCACCAATTTTTTTTACGTTCTGAAATCCTCGTGTATGCTTTGCCGAACTTTTATCGACTGCCTACGACTGAAAGCCTCGAGTAAGCCCGCCTCAGAAGGATGTCCCAGGATAAATAAGTCTGATAGTATGATCATGGCAATAGGCTTGCCTGCCACTCAATTATTCAAGTTAATTATTTGCTGAGAGCGCACGTACCACGTAACTAAATAATAATTACTGTATAGTATAGATTGTAGATGAGTTTTTGTCTCTCCAAACCTGTCGAATATATATAGATGAGAGTAGCGAAAAATTCCAAATCTATGGTATAATACGATATCCGTAGTGTCTTGAGTGTATGTAAAAGTTGATTAGTAATCCTCTGCGAATTTCGTATTTCGTTACTGACCGTGAATGCAATAAATTAAATTGACCTGTGATTTTTACCAGATTGCACTTTCACGTCTCAGCTTCATAAGAGTTTATAGTACCAAACATGATTTCTAAATTGTGCTCGAAATAAATTTGCCATTCATAATGCTCATACAAATTTATGTTAATGTATGTTTTGACTGGCGATTTGATCCAGAGGCAAGAGCTCCCGGCTACTAAAAGGTTCAAACATTGTATGTTAAGCACGTTGACGCATCTAAGTACTTATGCATCCAGCGGCGCCGATTCCACTGGATAACTTCTCGAAATGGTATACATTAAGTAGTTAATACTTAAACTATTCCAAGCGCTCACATAGCCTTTTGGCACCCCCTGAGCCTGAAGTGTTGCGAACATAATATATATCTACCTTCAAACCCACCTATTAATAAATTTTTGTTCTTCCTAGGATTGCAAAGGTGCCACATGCGAGTATGTACGTTCAGCTCCTACAAGAAATATCGACTCCTGTGGATTTGGTATGTATTTTATTTATAACAATAAATATTGAGATACATTTTGTTGCACAACGCTATCTAGCTCATAAAGTTATTATAGATTTGATCTATGGGATATACACCACTAATATTGAAACACTTAATTCTTATATCTCTAAATAAATACATTATATAGAAAAGTACACCCAAACCCGAAACCATACAATTGCTAATTACACAATTTTTTTTCATATAGGTACTATTGAAGTGGCAGACAAGCTTATGGCCCACCTTATGGTTGATTACTGTAGCCTATGGGCGTTTGCAGCACCAGAAGCGCTACACACGCTTTATTTATTCCGATCCAGAATTCGAATCCAAGACCTTCACCAGAGTTCGATATTTCTACTATGCCTTCACAGTAGGGTAGTCGCATACACAATTACCACGCAACTGAGTTGTTATGACATGCGATTCTTGCGAATCTTGCGATTCTAGAACATTAATATGGTTCATATATCTAAGTTTTACTTAGGCCCATGAAAGTGATCTCTTATAAACCAAGCCTAGCCAGACCTGAAGTTCTCGACAGTATAAAACACTATCATATTTTGTTAACTAACACAAGTATACATAACTAGATAATTGCTCCGATCGACCCAACTCGTTTGAAAAGTTGCATGGATAGGAAGTGTTCGAACAACTTGTTTCAGTGCGTTATCTAAAATTTGTAACGTTGTTATAATTTTATGTTATAAGGACCCCTAACACTATCGTTTCTTGAGCGTTGTTTGAGCGTCATCGTAAAACAAGTACCTACTTTTGGTGTGCAACCATGTGAAACTGAAAATATCTTTATTCACATTGGTCACAAAGTAACACTCATAAATGTCAACATTTTTACTTCTATAAATATTTATTTTCTTTATTCTTTACAATTATTGTCAGATTCAGAACACAATATGTAGAGACGAACCTGGCAATAATAATCACGGCTACTCTATTTAATCTGCCAGTTAATTACAATTCATTAACAATTATAGTGATGTAACGCTTAACAATATTCTTTTTTAAACAAAATTGCATCTATTACAATATATTTTTGTATGTTGACTTGCGACTTAATCATAAGTAATAGATAATCGTCCTTATGGTCTGAAATTTTATCAAATGTCTTGTTATACAATTTGGTCTTTCTTAGAATCTGATACCTACATTACCCAACAAAAGAATTGCTTGTAGTTTGGAAACGAACAGCATTGAAACCAAGACTATCTTTATGCCTAATATTTACATTGTGTAGGTATATCAATCAAGAAAAATACTTAAATTGTTAAATAAATATGAATATGATATTGTGTTCTCTGTGGTACAATACAACCACTTCAACCCGTTACCTCAACTCATCGACGCTCAAGAAACGCTAGTGTAAAAGGGGCCTAACATGCGTTGAAATAGATGAATGGCTAGTTGGGTGACTGCAGGGAAGTGTGTATTTGAATGAAGGCTCGGCATGTGAGTGGGTCGAGACTAATTTAGATAGACATTCTTTGTTTCGTCATCATGATTAATGAGCTAGCCGACTGTACATTCTTTAAGACTCTTCCTGTATAGTAAAGTTTCAAATATATCATACAGAACAAACTTTTCTTTGTATCCAAAGGTCTGCACTTAATAAGCCTGTTGTCATGTTGATAGGTTAGCAGACTACAGCAAACCGCTTTTGAAAATTCTCAAGCCACTCATGAGGCCTCTTTGCTTTACGACTACCGTAGTACTACCAAAAGACGAAAATGCTCCTATTTCTCGAAACGCCACAAACGGTCACCCAGCGCAGGACTGACTCAATGACCAAGCGGGGCTACGAGGGCTTCCAGTTTCAAATAAAATTCGTTACCAAAAGTAGCTTTTACATGGAAAAAAAAATTAATGATTGTGATCCCTTAGGGGATGTGTACAAAGCTTAGATCATCTAACCACAGGATGCGCCTTACTTAAGCATTGTTTTCTGCCAAGCCAATAGACCATTTGGTCTTTTGGCTTTATAAAAAGCACTGTACATCAGTACATCATTTTATATGATTAAACTAGTACATTTCATTGTAGTTGACTGTACAATAAAAATTAACACACAACAGCCATTACGCGTTTGTCGATTAATACATTTTTAAATATAATGAAATTTTATATGTCTTTGTGTTTCCCCCTTCACCCGCTATGAAAACTAGCAGAATATTTTTGTATGCGGTGGTTCGCAAAGGCTAGTCCCGTGATATATGGTCTAAGGTACAAAGGCGTGATTATAATGTACGGGCATGTCTGTAATATTTCTATTATACCTAATCAATTTTCAAAATCTCTATTGTCGCTGGTTCAGTTATGAATACAGTTTAGATATTCATATCAATTAGTTAAATCAATAGATCAAAAAAAAAAACAAAATGTTTTCCTTTGTACTCCCAATCATTCTTCCCAATATTTGCCTTTTGAACAAATCTAACATTTTCTTTTCTCTTCCGCACAGAACATCGTGAACAGATGAACTTGGCTACATCATTCCTTGACGGATCTGCTCTATACGGAAGCTCGGAGAAGGAGCTTCGTTCATTCAGGCTCTACGATGCCGGCAAACTGGATAAGGATTCATGCCACAAGTAAGTAATTCCAAATTGTTTTACGTGATGTGATTACTGCAGCAAACCGAACCTGTAATTTTTTTACTTCTTATTTGCCAACTTAGTGGTAGATCGTAGGTGGTCACCGTAGCCTACAGAAGATGCTTGTAACACAAGAGGTGTTCTCTCAGTGACAATCCTAAGTTTCATTTTTTTAGCCTTTGCTAGAATTGACCATCCGCTAAGTGGTAAGTTATTACTTTCCAAACAACTTTGGTCCAGTTAAATGAAGGTATTATCATCTTATAATAGCTTGTATTTAAATAAGGTTGCAGCCTTTATTTTCTTTATTTTTTCGTGTTTTCAAACTAAGGCTGGTCAGCTAAGGAAGTAAGGAAGCGCTCGTGGCCCCGCGGACTCAGTGTTCTGTAAACGATCACTGCAGTAAGCTACTTTCACTATGGCCGGTCCATGGATGGGTGACCATCCATGTGATCACTTTGTGACATTTATTTGAGCGTTTCCGTGCTTCGGAAGGCACGTTAAGCCGTTGGTCCCGGTTGCCAGTAAAATGGCAGTCGTTAAGCCAAGTTGAAGGCTTTATTTCAACAGCAGGCAGTCACAACCTGCGCGTATCCATTCAAACACGGCTCACAACGTATTACGTGGGACAAAATATAAAAAGGTGAAATGTGGGTATATAATATGCCTCTGCCTACCCCTTCGGGGATAAAGGCGTGATGATGAACCGAAAGACTGGTCAGCAAAAAAATGCTGTTATTCTTCTTCTAAACGTAGGTACTAAAGCAAGGCACTGATGTGAAACACGTTACTATAATTACTATACTTACGAACTATAAAATTAAACAGTTTAAATTTATATTTCGCGCCAAAGTACCTAGGTACTTATATTTAATCACCCGTCAATGATTTATGATCAGGCTCAAAAAAAACACACACGGTAGAACGTAAAAACTATGTACAAACGCTGGATACCACGAGTGCAGCCAGCACGGAAGAAAACAAATAATTAGATTGCATCACTTATCCTCGTACAATACCGATCGTAGATAAAATGTGTGAACTATTCCCATAGCTTGTTCTACAAATTAGGTAGGTACGTAGTCTTAGTACGTGGTCGGCATTTTGTATCTACTCGTTTTGTTTCTACGAAACAGGCACCATTGCACAACATTCGTAATTACAAGTTTGCGTTACTCTCAGGCTAAGAACGACAACTTCCTGAATCCTGAAATGAGACGGATTCAAACAAAGATCTGGAGGATACAAGACATCTGCAAGGGGTGCCACTACTAACTGGATATTATCGAGAAAACCTACATCCAACAGTAGATTGCGGGAGACTGATTTTATTGATGGATTAGTTGATTGAAGCCTGTGGCGTCAAAAGAAAAATATATGAAACTAATTCTTAAGTTATACAAGCTTCCGACCTACACGTGTTTTTTTTTCGTTACAAATTTATCTGTCTACAATTGCCTATTCGGATCGTCAAACTTAGACTATAAATGAAAAACCGTCAGTCCATCTGGCGACTGGACGTCCTTACTTGTCGAGTTAGCCGAGTCGCGATCTCCACTCGAACTTGTTTGCTGCTCCATCAACTATCGATTCTCCTACAAATATGGCCAGCCCATTGCCACTTTAATGTGCTTATTCAGCTATGTCCATTAGGTACTCTGGTTCTCTGATAACCGCATACCGTATTGCTTGTTGTTTGAGATTTTTATTAGAACTCCCCTGAAAGAACTAAATACTTAAGCCTCTATAGATATTTATGCCTCATTATGTCACTAGAAATAATTTTATTCTATTCTACAGAAATTACGGCATACAGAAGTCTTGTGTCATAAAATAGATTGTATGTAAATAAGCCGACAGATTAACCTTGCGAAGATTTGCATTCACAAGAAGATTTCAATATTTGCACTGGCAGTTATTGACTCTACAAGTAGGTACGTAATCGGTATGCAGAAAATTGATGTAGGAAGGCCGTACGTCAGGAAATAAACCTAGTTAGGTATTTATAATGAACTTTTGCGCAAAAGATGGGTCAACATTATTTTAATTACTTATCTATTTAAATATTGCTTAAAACTAAGAATTTAAGTTGATTTGCCGCGATCGCGAATTTATAGACCAAACACCTATTATATGATAACTGTGAAGAAGTCTTGCTCTGCAATCCTTAGTAAAATGGATTATCCTATCTGGAACGGGAAGCCATCGGAACCGGCTTCCAGCAATGATAGTTCACTCACGATGATAAATAATGTGGTTACTACAGTGTCGCAGAAATTATTACAATTGTTTTATCAGGCGACAGAAAAAGGCAAGAAAGCTGGTTCTATAGTTTGTATAAATATAAATGTACTCTTTTCTAAAACTCTACATCTCGCCCTAAAGCTTTTAAAGTTCTTTCAAAAATTTTCGGAAGTTTACAGAGCCAATGTAAAGTTTTATGTAGAGTCAACATAGAGTTGAATAATGTCTTTAAAAATAATGCCTGATTCAATAAATAATAGTTTGACAAACTGTTTTTGAACGATAATAAAAGAGGGAAGGGTAGAGTAGAAGTTTAGGAGGCACACAATATGATGGGTTACCTACCTCAACTATGCTTCAACTAATTGCAATGGAGACTGTATAAGACAAGTTGCTCTCCAGTACCTAATATGCAAGATACCCATAACTTTACAATGTGACATTAAGTCGAAAAATGTTTCGTCTTAGCTCGATAAGAACAAACGAGAATAACACTTACAAACCACGAGCATGTCAACCGCGTACAATTAACATTTTCAAATTGATTACTACAAAATAGGAACATGACAGTCGCGTACAATTAACATTTTGGCATTGATAATAACAAACCAAGAACATGTCAACCGTGTGCAACTTATTCAAGCAGGAGATATAAGGTTCGTACACCTACAAATTGCATAATTTATCTACTGCTGAGTCTGTTACAAAGTAGGTAACGAACATAAGCATACAATGCGAAGCCCCTTGAGAGCGAATATATTCTGCAGTTGTCTTGTACGATAATACCAAACAACTACCAATCAACATTTTACTTATTTATTGAATCCCGCATTTTGGCTTTATTAAGTGATCTTCGAACTTACGGTTTTCTCTACAAATTGCAAAAAATATCTTTACATAAACCGATTATGGATAGATTTGTCCTTTATGACCCGTGGTTCACCTAAATGACCCACGGTTACATCCTGTTATGCTGGTTCACTTAGATGTTTAATGGTTAACCATTAAACATCTAGTATATAGTGTAGTATCTATGTAGGTGTAATAATAAAGTGTTTTTTTTAATCAACGGGTTCTGCTAGGATTAAAGGTTTTTCAAAAATCTAATGATGAGGTTTTAAGTTTCATCAGAATCGGGCTCGTCTCCTTTGAGCATTTTTCGCTATTCCTAATAGTTTAGAAATTGGCCATCCCAGCCCTTTTCAAAAATTCACTCTGTATAGTACCAGGAATACAAAGGTTACTTTGTACTCCGCCCTGGCCCACTTAGGTGTTCCTCGGTTAACTTGTGTCAAGTTGGTCCACCTAGAAGTTCCAGGTTACTTAGGTACACCTAGTTAAACAAACTTAGTTGGACCACAGGCCACAGATCAAAAAGGAAATAAAGTATGAAAGTTTGTGTATACGAGTATGTTTTTAACTAAATCACTCAATAAGTTTCATCAAGGGCCAACACCCTTGATGGAACTAGTTGTAATACATTATGCAAACTAAACTCTTGTACTAGGTAATTCCACAACTTCAAATATAATACTACCTGACCGGTTTAAGGTATTATCAAAGGTTACAGTTAACCTTTGATAATGATATTTATTTATACCATATTTAAATGTGTAAAAGTATCCGTGAATATATTATTTATTTTATTTAAATAAACACTAAGTTATTTTGTTTAAGGTGTAACGACGGTTCCCCTACGGCCCCATTATACCAAGTCCTGTTGACTGAACACAACCGCATCGCCGGCGAACTATACACCCTGAACCCGTTCTGGGATGACACAAAGCTGTTCTTGGAGACCAGGCGGGCGCTCGCGGCTATTATCCAGCATATTACCTACAATGAATTCTTACCGGTGCTTCTGGGAGAGGTAATGATCAGAAATAATACCTACATTTTATCCAAGTTGTCATCAACAACTGCCCCTTTATGAAGATTGAGATGTATCTTTTAACTGTCTCGGTGGCGCAGTAACTCAAGATCCCAGGATCCTCGTCAGACTTCGGCTACCACCACGGGCTCGACTAAGCGTTCGAATACTATCCCGCTTCTTAGGGCGTGAGAAGTGTGTAAAACTCTTACTCTCACGTCACGCCTCCCACTGTTTGGGTCTCTGCTTCTGTAAGAACTGCGATCAGCCCCCCTCCGAGCCGTCCTCAGGCTCCCGGTTTATTTATTCTATGCCCCGGTCATGGGGAGGTCGATAGTCAGAAAAAAACACAAGCTTAATATTACTTACTATTATTCGACTCAGATGGCGCTGTGTATAGAAATATACCGCATTATCTCTAAATGATGATTTTCTTTTACAGGTCGGTATGGCAAAGGCAGAACTAAAGTTGACGTCATTAGGGTTCTGGCGTGGTTACTCCAGCGCCAACCGCGCCGGAATCTATTCTGAGCTAGTTGCGGTGGCTCCTATCTTCCAAGCAATGATGAACGAGAGATTGGTAAGAATATTTACAAGTTATTTTAGAATTTCAAAGTAAAACTTATTTTTGAGCTGTTAGAATGAGTCAAGTCATCTAGAACTGTTTTTTAAAAAAAATCTCATCTCATTACCATCAATAATGTGTAAATTGTAAGTTTGGACAATAGATGCAGAGCGTTCCTTCTTGCCCTTACAAGAGGGAACGCTCTGCAACATCACAACTATTGTCCAAACTATTGTAATTTAATCTAATTGACGAATCTTTATAATAAAAGAAACACTTTAATAACTTTTTATTAGGATACATATATCTAACCGTTCTAAAATATTAGGTAATGTTTTTAGACGAACATCACAGCTAACTTAGAAAGCCTGGTTCGGACAAGTGCCCAGCATGTTTCCCACTTCCCGGCGGCAGCGCAATGGGACCTAAACAGAGCCCGGGACCACGGAGTGTCCTCATATCTGAGAACTTTAAGAATGTGTGAACCTATGGTCAGCGTGAAAACTTTTGGAGACTTCGCGCACATGGGTTTCAACAGAAAGCAACAGGAGATGATGGCTGATATGTACAAGTAAGAAAAGATACCTATCTATTTGTGTGACAATATGTACGATGCATTATTATAAGTTAAAGTGTGGTTACAGTTTCACGGTGAAGTAGGCCTGGACCTCTCAAGGTCCAAGCCTACTTCACCGTGAAACTGTAACCTCCTGCACTAACAAATGAGGCAACAGTGTCTGTAGCGCGACTGAGAGGTTGAGCAACAATCGTTTCCAACATAAAAAACAGGCTTTCCAGGGCTCGGATGCAACTGGGAAGAATAAAGAGATATTAACAGTATCTTCCGAAGTGGGATTCCAACCGATTGCTTTTGAGTGCAGTTTTTGAACTGCATAATGTTAGCTTGAAATGATACCTAAATATGTGTTTGATGAACCAAATAATGATTTGTAGGAGTGCTGACGACGTGGAACTGATGATTGGAGGCGCCATGGAGAAACCAGCGAGCGGCGCTGTAGTCGGTTCCACCATCGCTTGCGTCTTGGCATTCCAGTTCGCTAGCTTGAAAAAGAGCGACAGGTAAATAAATCTTTATTCCGTTCTCTTCTACCAAATCTCCAGTAATTGACACGACTAGAGATTTTTTAAATCGTGATACTGACTGTGATCAAAGTATGTACTAATTGATTACGTACCTACCTAATTTGATTGATATAATCTACTATATTTCGTTGTGTAATCTGATTTGTAAAAAGAATCTGTTCAATAATAGTATCAGTAGTAGTACTTGCGTTTATTGATCGATACTTACGTATTCAGATTCTGGTACGAGAACGACCTGCCACCGTCATCTTTGTCCACCGATCAGCTTGGAGCTATAAGGAAGGTATCTCTGTCAGGACTGCTTTGTGGCTCTCAAGAATCTATGCCCAGCATTCAGCCTAAAGCATTCGTCAAAGAGGATCCATTCTTGTAAGTAGAACTGCAAAATATCATAATGTGATGTTTATAACCAAAGTTCTGAGCTTTTGGTAGACTGACTCTTACACTCTGAAAGTAACATTTTCAATTCATAGAAAACTTAGTAGTGTTTTTGCTATGATGCACGCAAAATCCCATTAAATAATTTAACGCTAAAATATCACTCTATGATATTTTTGCATATTCTTTTTTATATTTTCATTCTATGATGTTATAATTATGTTCCATCCTCTAGATCAGTCTTTCCCAAAGTGGGCGATAACGCCCCCTTGTGGGCGCTGCAGGTCTCAAGGGGGACGGTAAGAGACCCAGAAGAAAATGGGGGCGTTGTGTAGAGGCGGGCGGGCGGGGGGTGATTTGTAACTTTATTTAGCTAAGAGGCCTCTTAAACAACAACTGCAAGAGCTCTCGACTCTCAACAACAACTTGTGAACATCAACTAATATGAATTAAAAAAATGCTCAAACTCGGTTCTATATTTCTCTTCGCGTAGTTCATATATCTGTCCTATTTTATTTAATATAGAAAAAATTAATAGTTATTAGTACTCGTAGATATCTACCATGTTTTAACAAGTTTTTGTTAAATAACCCGAATTGTGCATTCCTGTATCAGTCGGCTGGTTCATTGAATGCTTGTTCGGACTTGTTGAGTACGATTGAGCGTCGAATGAGATAAACGAGTTTATGCATGTTTGTTTTATTCCTGTCGGTGCGTGCTGCTTAAGTCTATCATGTTTTAACAAGTTTTTGTTAAATAACCCGAATTGTGCATTCCTGTATCAGTCGGCTGGTTCATTGAAGGCTTGTTCGGACTTGTTGAGTACTATTGAGAGAGAGAAAATGTCCTGGTATCGTTCGGTGAAGTCAATGTGGAGGTTTTCCAAATGTTGGCAGTAGGCAAACAATTCGTCGTTACTGCATGATACTAATAAATTTGGAAAATTGTGAAACTCACGTCTGCCCAGATTCTTTTTGTGTAGAAGCAGTTTGGCTGCGAAAGCAGCAACGACGTTTTTTGTTTTAATTAAATTTAGTTTATCGCCTTGCAGTTGGAGATTCATGTCGTTGAACAATTTATACAGGTCTGTCATGTAAGCTATATCATTCTTTGATGTTATGAGCTTGTCGTGCAATTCTGTATCTTTAGTTTCCAAGAACTCTATAATCGAGTCAGGAGAGAATCGAAGGAACGAAAAGTTTCGTTTAGAATTTTTTTTTACACAACATCACATAAATAGGTCACAATAATTAATTAATTTAATTTGAAGTTATAGTGGTTTTTAAATAGGTGAAAAATGGGGGCGCTAAAAAAATATTTATTCTCAAAGTGGGCAGTAGACAAAATAAGTTTGGGAACCACTGCTCTAGATGGAACATAATTTTAGCATCGTAAAAGCTTAAGTATTTCTTTTATTTTAAATATCCTCTATTATTTATAGCACTATAGCTCTAAGTACCTACAGTTAAAACTCTCGGACTGAATAACCCCTTTCTTGACCAGAAATGCTGCTCAACACTGCTCACAACATTCTCGCCTGGAACTTTCTGCGTGGAGAGACGAAAGCGGCGCCAAAGCTGCTGAACAACTCTCACAAGAGATGCTTGCCACTGCTATCGAAAAGGCTAAACAAGAGATGTCTGATAGAAAACGTTTGGAGTATATGCTATGGGAGTCACGTAAGTATTAAGACGAAATTCTTTTTGACAATGCATTTTTCCCTTCGGCCGCCTACGAAACCGTTGCGACGTAACCAGTTTCGTACGAAGAATAATTCCTCTTAGTACTTTATTATATTTATTTTAGTCCCCCTCTAAACTTGCATCTGCTTTACAGGTGGTGGAGCAGACCCAAAGTCTCCAGTAGGAACCGCTGCATCATTCTCAAAGGCCAACAAATACGCACTGAAACTCGCTAATACTTCACTGTTCTTGGAGTTTGCTACAAATGAACTGCTCAATACCATGAACACTGGGTAAGACTACATTATGTCAACTCAATCTAAGTTGCTACCTGCAGACCCTTTAGTGGTTACTAAAGAAATTGAATACTTTCAGCAGGCATCTTACATGCTCACTAAACTCGTTAGCATCTAAAACATGAGCAAATCACTTGGTTGAGACACGGTAGTTGTTAGGATAAACAGTATATTTTACATTTTAAACTTCAGTTTTGTATGCGCGCCTACCTAAAAAATAATTGTTTCTATCATATTCACTGATCTGTATTATTACAGATCAGTGATCATATTGCACTATTGTTATTAATTAGATTTTTTACATTTCAGGCACCGTCGCAAACGCCAAATCTTCGATGACTCTCTCGGTTTCGGCACGTCAGATTTCGTTGATTCTTTACAGTCAGTCGATATCAGTGGTTTCCTTGGTGACAATTCTGGACCAATCATAGAACCACAGTGTGATGACAAAGGCTCTTGCGATGCTGACAATCCCTTCAGAACTTATACAGGCTATTGTAATAATTTGAGGAACCCCAACTTGGGCAAAAGTTTGACAACATTTGCAAGATTGCTTCCTCCAGTTTATGAAGATGGTAAGTCGACGTTTCTGCATTTTTTTTACCCTTGAACTGACAAATTCTAACATACAATTTGCTAATTTCTAGAGACAAATACTAATTTAAAATTTTGCACAATAAAATAAATCATCTTGAAATGACGAGTATTTAAGCCCTCCCTCAAGGGCCAAAGAGCATATTATCAGAAACACTCGTTTCATTCAAAGGTGAAAAAAGAATAACGTACTATTTACCTCCATCTTATCAAAATAATAACGCCAAATCGTTGTTTCTAGGTGTGAGCCGCCCTCGTATCAACTCTGTAACTGGGACTCAGTTGCCGTCACCACGTGTGGTATCCACTGTTATCCACCCTGACATATCAAACCTGCACACACGGTACACGTTGATGGTTATGCAGTTCGCGCAGTTCCTTGATCACGAGCTGACTATGACACCCATACACAAAGGTAAGCGAAACGAGTTTTTCAAAAAAAATATTTTGCCTGCACTAAGCAAAGTAAAAGCATGCAGAGGAATCAGGTCATTCCAATTTATCATGCAACGTCCCACGCTAATCTAGCTTAGACATTGTCTTGAATCTAAATTAATCATTGTGATTGTCTGATCAGAAAGTAAACAATAGGTACACTAATTTTCGGTTCACATTTTTCTATCACGTTCAAGGTTTCCACGAGTCAATCCCCGACTGCAGATCTTGCGAATCTCCGCGAAAGGTACATCCTGAGTGCAACCCGTTCCCAGTGCCCATCGGTGACCACTATTACCCGCAAGTCAACGTGACATCTGGAGAAAGACTTTGCTTCCCCTTCATGAGGAGTTTGCCAGGTCAACAACAACTAGGTAAGTTAGATACAACGACCGCGCATATTTGTAATAGAGAAAATTGTATTTGTACTTTATCAATTAATCGGAACATTTGTTTTGCTTTTATTACAGGACCTCGTGAGCAAGTAAATCAGAACACAGCCTTCATCGACGCATCTGTCGTATACGGAGAAAATCCTTGTATTGTTCGTAAGCTGCGAGGTTTCAACGGACGTCTGAATGCTACATCTAACCCAACCAATGGACGGGAACTGCTGCCCAGAAGTGATAGCCATCCTGAGTGCAAATCTGCTAGTGGATTTTGTTTCATTGCTGGTCAGTTCAATTAGATTAAACCTCTTAATGTTTGACAAAAAAGAAGAAAATAATGGTCATACATATAGGACACAAGTAATATTTTGGCTATACTTTTTAATGTGGTCTTATTAGCTCCGTTTCGACATTTTTGTCTAGCTGTAAGTAGGTAGGTAATAGATTCTGATAGAACTCTTAGTCGATATCTATCGGTTAAAGAGAAAACTGATTTCAATTTTTATTTTGTCGCTAATAAAGTGATCTTAAAGCGTTATTTGAATTCATAGGTGACGGCCGTGCTTCTGAACAGCCTGGTCTAACTGCCATCCACACGATGTTCCTCCGTCATCACAACCGCATAGTGGAAGGTCTACGCGGAGTGAACCCTCACTGGGACGCTGACCAACTGTTTGAGCACACCCGTCGTATCGTAGCCGCCACGTTCACACATATTATCTTCAACGAATTTCTGCCAAGGTTGCTTTCGTGGAATGCCGTTAACTTGTATGGACTTAAATTGCTGCCTTCAGGTACGTTGAATTTATAAAAATTGGACTCTATTTGCACTATCATAGACACAAACATATAATAATCGAAAACTAATCCGCTAAAAATAACTTTTCTTCCTCAGGCTACTACAAAGAATACTCACCTACTTGCAATCCTTCCATCGTGTCGGAGTTCGCTGCCGCCTCGTTCCGTTTCGGTCACTCTCTCCTCCGACCACATCTGCCTCGCCTTTCACCGGACTACCAACCTGTTGAACCCCCAATTCTGCTTCGAGACGGTTTCTTCAGAGTTGACATGTTCATGAACGTGAGTAAATTTCTTTCTACATACAACAAAAAAAATGTTTGGAAAGATAATCGAATTCCAGATTGAATTAGTTTGCCAGCTTCTATTTAACCTTATATCGAAATTAAAGTTAATCTACATGCTCTGACTCTTGGATAAGCACACAAAACCCCAGCCTAATTCCTAAACTGCAATCTCATAGGTACAGTCTCCAATCTCTTTCACACAAACTAAAATAACCCGAAAAGAAACCTAAATATAATCATTCCACCATGTTGTCCACAGCATCCACCCATGGTAGACGAACTTATCCGTGGTCTTTCATCAACTCCTATGGAAACTCTTGATCAGTTCATCACAGGAGAAGTGACCAACCATCTGTTCGAAGACAGAAGAATACCTTTCTCTGGCGTCGATTTAGTTGCTTTGAACATTCAACGCGCTAGAGATCACGGAATACCAAGTTATAACAACTACAGAGCACTTTGTAACCTGAAACGAGCTACTACTTTCGAAGATTTGTCTAGGGAAGTTCCCGATGAAGTTATTGCCAGGTATGTTTCATTTTTGAACAATATTTAAATATTGTATTACAAATTAAAAATTGAATATTCAATCCTTTCGACCACCATCATAACCGTGCATGTATAGGTATGTAGAATTTTTGGTAAAACACATGTGAATCTGAACCTGTCTCTTTCATCCCAGGTTCAAGAGGATATACGCCACAGTAGACGACATCGATCTTTTCCCTGGTGGTATGAGTGAGAGGCCTCTGCAAGGCGGACTTGTCGGACCAACCTTTGCCTGCATCATCGCGATACAGTTCAGGCAGCTGAGGAAATGTGATCGTTTCTGGTACGTATTACGTATTTATTTTTCAGCTCACAGCTTATGATAACTAGGTACTTACTACGAAAGTATTTAGTGAACATACTATCATTTTGTAGGTTGTAATTATCAACAACGTATGATGATGCAAATACGTCCGCGAATAATTAGGAGAATTGGAGATATAATGAAAAATGTCTTACGCTTTTCAGGTATGAAAACGACACCCCCGGAGCAAGATTTACAGAACAGCAATTGTCTGAAATCAGGAAGGTTACTCTGTCAAAGGTGCTGTGCGATAACTTCGATCACTCTGGTGAAATACAGAGGGCAGCCTTTGACTTGCCCAGCAACTTCTTGTAAGTATTTTACACTAAGAATAAATACTTGTAAAGTTTAGAACTCTGCACACCCCATAGGAGTAGTAATATACTTTATAATGCATTGTCGACAGTGAGGTCACCTCTTCTTTATACAATGCCAGTCTCGAATCTTGAATTCCTTGTTATGGATTTGTGTTCATGTATCAATGTATTTGACAGGAACCCCCGTGTGCCATGTTCATCTTTACCACAACTGGACCTGTCCGCATGGCGTGAGAGCTCTACTCAGGGCTGTCTCATTGCCGGACGGTCCGTCGCTGTTGGAGACTCTGCGTTCCCATCGCCTTGCACCTCATGTATTTGTACTAGTGAAGGGGTAAGAATACCTATTTTTCTATCGCATGAATATCGTACAAAAGATTGTGCATCGATCTGACTTCTTATTGTCATTGCCGTATTCTGATGAAGTTTAAACGCCTTGCGTCATGATTGTCTCTATAACAGTCCTTTAATCTCTCATTGTCTTTTATTTTAGGCTCAGTGTGCGTCACTTCGCATCACAGACTGCGCACAGCTGCATCGCGAGTGGCCGCGTGAAGCGGTACAACGCGACGACGTGTGTACTGCTCAGTGCGGAGCCAGCTCCCCTTCTGGGACAGCAAACCGTCCTGCCCGCCGACCTTCGTCCATTAACTTTAACTTCCCTGACTTATCACCTTTTATAGCAAAGTGATGGACCCAAAACTCGCCCCTGAGGCACTCCGATAAAGCGCCGGGTTTACCGCCGCACACAGTGACGCTAATAGTTACTTAAGCCGTATTTATAACAGGATTTTTAACTTAGCGTTGGCTAAGTATTGCTTAAGTAATTATTTAATATCTAGGAGTGCGACAATTGGTATAGTACAATACTAATGTGGGTAGTTCGAAAAGAAATGTGTATGGAATTATTATTAAGAGTGCTCATCAGTTGTGATGCAAAAACGGTAGGCCTATCATTTATACAAATCAATCAAATCAGCCTATCTCAGTCCACTGCTGGACGTAGGCCTCTCCCAAATCACGCCACAACACACGGTCCTGCGCCTTCCGCATCCAGCCAGTCCCTGCGACCTTTTTCAGGTCATCGGTCCATCTAGCGGGGGGTCGTCCTACCCCCCCCCCCCCTTTATACAAAGGATCTTTCTAATTAAGAACCCGAAGTGAAAAGATTTGAATTTCTTTATTTGAATATAAATAACGAGGTTTAAATCAATTTCGTTATTCCAATTTACCTGTTAGAAGCACTTTTTTGTACTTATACTAGGTTGAAACTGCTGTGTAATGATGATAGGCTCCGGTTGTAAATGAATTTCAGATGAAATTTAAATAAAAATGTAAAATTTATTATACTTATATCGTAAGTAGGTATATTAAAATACTAGGATAACCTGTACATAATTAGAGTAAGGTATTGATAACTATATTAGTCACAAATAGTTTTAAATGCTATTTTAAAGTAAAACAAACTCAAACCTAGATCTAAGACATAAAATTGCATTATGGATTTAAGTTTGATAAGATTCAAAGTGATCAGGTTCGCCAATAATAATAATAATAAGTAAATCTGCAGTTACCATAGTTACCTACGTACTTTAAAGTAGTGTACTGTAAAGTAGTGAAGTACCCTTTGTATGCAATAATCCCGAGCTAATGACTCACAACGTAGTGAATTTCTAAGTCATAAACACTTCAAGCCATGTGATACAAAATTAACTTGTCTAATGATATCAACTCTAAAGTAAACTTTGTTCTTTGCCTGTTATCTGAGCTGAGAATCGATGAATAAATATATGAGAACGTTTCCAATCTGTAGGACGACCGAGGACATTATTTAGTTCAGTCTGCTTTTTGTATACCATGACAGCCGGGAATTGTCTTTAGCAGGTGCACTTTTTACAAGTTATGCAATTTGTAATGAAAATACCCAGAGATCTAGAATCTACGCTAATGAATACCCCCCAGAGAACAGGGTTTACTCAAATGTTACTTAGTATATGACGAGCAAGATAAAAATATGCAAACAGTATCTACGTGATAGTAGTGCCTGCTTTATCGAGAAATGATTTTTCACGACCATCGTCTCTCGTAATTACTTCAAAGACATGGGATGTCCAAACACGACTTTTGCCATATACGTGAAATCAGTCGAGATTTAGGCATAGCTCAGCCATTACGGATACGTTTCGCTTACCGCGTATCTTTACTCTTTAACGGTATTTCTGCAAACAACTTACGTCGCCGTATCTTATGGATTGTAATTGTTCTGAAGAACATCAACATATTTTGTGTAAATAAAAGATAATACTTGTGATGTTGATGTTGATGAAGATGATAATGAATTCATTGTTTTTAATATTTTTTTACTAAGCACCTATGTGATTTCGGCAATATCGCGTCAACACTTAGCGCTAATAAGGCAACATTTTAGGTTTGCCAACGGACTAGCCTTTATACAACTGTTTTAATTAAAAATCATTGCATACCAGAAAAATACATTAAGATTAATATTAATTTCCTTAAGTTCGTATTTAGTAAAACCCTAAGGACGTCTGTAGCCGCCATGAGCTACGGCCCCAATATTATAAGCAAAAAGACGTACAAACGCTGTAGCTTAGACATTTTAATACCTACTTACTTAGTTCCAATTTCTACAGTAGTTGAACAAAATTATTTTGTAGTAGGTACCTGAACTATGTTCGCTTCCCAGACCTCAATTTTGCTTGGGGTCTCTATTTGAAGCTGATTATAACGTTGCAGTAATAAAATATGACCTGTTACTACTGAGGTATATCAAAGATATTCCAATGGTGAACGATTTCCATCAGTACCTATCAGAATTAACCCGTTAAAAAATTTCTTAAAATATTATTGTGTAATAAATGAGAATATAATTATATATCAAACTAGCTGACCCGCGCAACTTCGTATGCGTGATAAATGAAGAACCGCTCAACCGATTTTGTGCAAACTTCACATAAACCATCTACTAAATAGTCCGAACAAAGCCTAAAAATTTGGTTTGGATAGGTGAGCCCGTTCTTGAGTTATAAAATTACAACGAAAAGTGGCATTGATGTTTATATATATAGATAATTGATTGGAATGTATTTAAAGAATTACTTGAGGATTTTCTTGTCGTGGTTCATAATCGTAGCAGAAATTCAATTGTATATTTTGTAAAAGGGCGCTTTCAATTAAGCCGTTTGGTATCGGACTGCTACGGTACGGTAGCAGCACGGCAGCAGGCTATAACCAGCGGCACGGTTAACGTGCAACAGCGGTCCGACACGAAACGTCTAAATTGAAAGCGCCCTTAGACAAACTTGTATAATATAAAATATATAGGATGTTCTTTTAATACATATGGTAATTTTACTGTACATAATTTTATTAAAGTTATAGCAACATATCGCCATCATAATCTTTTTGCATAGAACGTTTTAATAATCGTGTCACAAAATACGAAGGCGCAGTCTCACAACGTTTCTGATATACTTGTACAGTCTAGATCTAGATGCAAAAGTTGAGTATCATATTATTATGGACTAAATTGCATGCATATTTATCATATACTAGCTGACCAGTGCCATTTCGTTAACGTGATAACGTAGCTCGTAGATACCGACTACAACGCCATCTGTCGGGCTGATTTGTGAATCTAGACCATCCAGGGCGCCACCCAAACGCATACAAAAAGTTTCCTTCAAAACTGGCCAGCCGTTTAGGAAGAGTTCAGTGACATACACACGTACAGTAAAATTATATATATAAAGATATATATGGAAGGACATGGGCTACTTTTTAACTGACTGCGCAAAAGGAGAGCATTTCTACGCGAAGAAAGCCGCGGGGAACAGCTTGTAGTCACATATTTTCACAACGCTCTACAATCGATAGGTATGCAAAATCTTCAACACGAGCGAGTACCTAAATCGTGTAATGAGTCAAAAAATATTTATGAAACAAGCCCTCTTTTTCCGTAGTAAGGTCGTTTTGTCCGGCCAGCCGGAACTGTATTATAAAATGTTAATAGCATCAGTCTGGCATAACAGGGCACCGATTCTCGCTTCACACGACATGAATGCGTGGACGGAAATCGGCGGGTGACGCGTCGTCTGTCTCATATTTAGGAACGGCGAACATGAGACGGACGACGTTTCACCCGTAAATTTGCGTCCACGCATTCACGTCGTGTGATCGAGAATCGGCGCCCTGTACTGATACATTGTGAGACAAGCCTTGAACAATAAGTTTACCAGTTGAATGTTACCATACTTTAAATACTTGTATAAGCCACAGTCCCTAGGTTCAAAGGGGCTGATAAACCTTTGGCACAGAGAATGCACAATCAGAATATTACTACAGAACCAAATAAGATTCATGTTGCTCCATATTACAAGAACAAACTTTTTAGATCTGCAATTCTGAATCATACGAAAGCGTGTTAAAGATTGTATTCAGAAATGGAATAAGATTGTGTTTGACTGAGGCCGCATTTGCGGTTACCGCGGGCGGTTTCTAACCTCAAAATGTCAAAACCAATGAAACAGAGTCTATGGTTTTGACATTTCATTACAACAGTTTCGTCTATGGTTTCAGGTCGAATTATGGTCGAAAATTGCGAAGCCGATCATACCTACATATTTTCTCACAGCTGTATTAAACACTCGCAATTCCAGCCACGTTCTGCCTGTAAGTTCTATGTGCCAAAGGCTTTAGATTTAACACATTTCCATAGTGTCAAGCTCACTATGAAACAACGCACTGCCTACATGTGCCTATAAATAAGTCTTGTAAATTATTTTGTATTATATCGGATAGATTAGCCATAAGCATAATAATATACTGAGTAGTACATATTACGTATCGAAATCTCACCTAAACGATGAAAATTTACTATAAATATTTTTATTTATGAATTGGTTTTATTTATTTTGTGGTGTAAGACGACCAAATTCCAACAGTCCCATGTGTCAAAATCTAATACTGCTTCAAGATTAAAAATACATATATCACGCCTTTATCCCCGGAATGGTAGGTAGAGGTATACTACTACGCTCACATTTCACATTTATATTTTTGTCCCACATTATACTCATACTTACAGTGAGCCTATTGAATCGACTCCAGGACCTCAGCGCGGAAGTACAATGTAAATTGTACTGTATTGTGTAGTGTACATTGTTCTTTCCACATTAAATTCCATAAAATAATGTGTGGCTCTTTTTCGATACGTTTCACTTCAAAAGGTTTAAAGAACAAACGAAACCACATAAATATGTACAAATCACTTTATTTTGTTGCATATCAAGTCTATTTAGTTCCTTTTTACAATAAATACATTAAGTCTGAGTATAAAAAATTGGTGTTGCGTAAAAAAAAATAATCAACACAATCTCTTAGAATTTACCTTGAATAGTTATTTGAAAGTCTTGATTTTCCAGGCTAGTCCCCCTTAAGTTCATAAACACAGGGCCTGGTGACACTTAACACAACACAACGGCGGTGCTGCCACCAAGTATCCAATTTTGAACGCATTGTCACTCTGTATCCTGAAACAATAACACAAACGGTACATAACATCATTTTTGTACAATTACATACATACATACATATGGTCACGCCTTTATCCCCAGAGGCATATTATATGCCCACATTTCACCTTTGTATAATTTGTCCCACGTAATAGGTGGCGAGCCGAATTGCCGTGTTTAAATGGACAGGCGCAGGTTGTGACTGCCTGCTGTTGAAATAAAGCCTTCAACTTAGCTTAACGACTGCCATTTTACTGGCAACCGGGACCAACGGCTTAACGTGCCTTCCGAAGCACGGAAACGCTCAAATAAATGTCACAAAGTGATCACATGGATGGTCACCCATCCATGGACCGGCCATAGTGAAAGTTGCTTACTGCAGTGATCGTTTACAGAACACTGAGTCCGCGGGGCCACGAGCGTACCACTAAGTCTGCAATTTTTCGTTGTTGAAAGAGTTCTAAAGTTTAAAGGGTATTATAATATTTCTACCCGTGCTGATGTAACTGTGACTCCTGTAAACAAGGATCTACACTTTCTACAGCAATGATCAAAAAAGTTATATTGAGCTAAAACTTGACAGTGTCAAGAAAAGTTAAAATATCTAGTAACCAGCATAAGAGCAGTCAAAAGGTGCTTGAACGTTGTCACACATAGATTTTTATCACGAAATGTAGAATCCGGAGTTACAAGAGGAAAACACACAGCGCTCAAGGTTTCTATGGTTCGACAGAGGAACCATCTTTTGAATCGCTCGGTCTGATGAAGATTCTCTCCACTGTATGCTTAGGTTGTGCAATGATCTCCCGACCGCGGTTTTCCCAAACACCTACAGTATGGGGCTCTTCACAAGGGGTCTTAGAAGGCTTTTACAGGGTCGGCAGCGCGAGTGTGACGCCTCTGGTGTTGCAAACGGTCATAGGCTGCGGTGACCACCAGTCCTCCTGGCGGGACGTATGCTTGTAAGTCACCTTAGTGGTAAAAAATTCAGGGTTCTCTACTCGGCCTGGCACCGTCATAAATATATTGTCTCTTTTTCCTTACACTTTTCGTTCCATAAAATCCAATTAACACCGAGCCTAAAACTTTTTTTTAATGAACGGAAGTAACAGAAATATAATAGTTGTCTTTCCTTACCCTTATATAAAAGATCTAATAGAAAACCTAAGGGGATTAGGTACTTTATTTAAATTTAAAAGACTTACCCCCAGTTTCCAAAAGTGATCAACGCTAAAATTAACTAATCGGCTGTTAAAGGCGGATCCCTACCAGATGATCCAAAATGAAGATTTGATGTGGACGTGCCTCGCGCGATTCAAACTGCGCGGCAGGCGCGCGCTCCTTGCCGACATGTGACTCCATAGACCGAACGTTCAACTGTACTATACTTAGGCGGATCAGTGTGAATCGGTTGGAGCGTGTCGGTGCAACGCGGCGGGATCGCAAGAAAAGTTTTGTTCGTCAGGCTACATGATCCATGCCTCATGCTCCCGGATCGTGGATCGCAGGAATTGGCGATCCATTTTGGATCGTCTGGTGGGGATCCGCCGTTAACAGCCGATTAGTTAATTTTAGCGTTGATCAGCCTTTCGGAAACTGGGGGTAAATAATTTCACTCAAAACTCGATTCTTTCGAAATTCATTCACACCACAATAAAAGCAGTTTCCAACAAAAGAAAAAGACAGAAAATATGTATAGTTGTCTCAATCTCCTTGTATTTCTTTTCAAAAATGTTCGCAGGTACCTTGTAGCAAGGAGAGTGAGATCAGTTGGCCGCCACCTCCTTGAACCCGTTGACGATGGGCGCGTGCTCGTTGCTGCGACGCCACAGCCCGTACACGCGGCCCGGCACGCCCTGCCACAGGCGCACCGTGCCGTCCTCGGAGCTGGTGGCGTACAGCTCGCCGTCCGGGGACCATCGCACGCAGTGGACTGGCCCGAAGTGGCCTTTGTTCGATTCTGCGGATAAATATACAAATATTTTTCATCCCTTCTATTCGAAAAGTATCCCCTTCATGGTCATATTATTTTTATTTAAATAAATTTCAAATAAAAAACCATTCGCTGTTTGTTTAAATGTTTTAATTTATGCAAAAAAGAGCAATAATTCAATGACAGATAGATTCGGCAGTTTAAATGGATATTTTGTTTTGTCAGTGTGCTGGGTAAACCCTTAGCCGTGCTGAGTAGACCCATAGTCGTAGCAAGTGGTTAACTGATCCCGCAGGGCAAGTTGGCTGGTTACTGGGCTGAGTTACTCCCAAAAAAAAGCGAACGTGGTCAACTGAGCCCGCGGGCTCAATGGGATGTGGGCTCCGTTGACCATGAAGGGAAAGTGTCACTTCCACGATAACTGGGCGCAAAATAGATTTTTATCGGGCGGCAAAGTGATTTTAATTTGGAACATATAACATTCATAGAAATCGAAAGCATATTGTATAGATTACAGGCTGGTACGTGTTGGCTGCACAGCAGCGCACAGTGTTTTATAATCGCTCAGTAGCGGTCACTCTATTTTTATAGTCAATAACGATAGATATAAACGTAGTACAGCATAATATGACACACCAAAAATTCAAAAAAAAATGGTTTTGAAAATATGAAGCTTTTCTTAAAAGGTCATTGAACTTTGACAAAAACATTTTTACAGATTTTGCTCGAAATAATCAAAATTTATTGTGGTTAAAATTACCAATGAATGGAGGAATATATACGTAATGATGTGTAGAAATTACAAGTCTACACCTGTCCTAGCATACGAAAAAAAAATTAATTTTCAATTTTTAGAAAAATAAATATAAAAACTTTTCTAGTGAACGGTCGCATTTTTTTTCACTATCTAACTAACGTCCAGTTATGTAGCTTCCTACTCATAAATTTTTAATTTTTTTCAATGCAGGACGGCTGAGTTAAGACGTTTCTAAGTTTTTTATAATTTTCTATGGAAATAGGGTTGTCACAAAAAGTTTTGATGACTGAAATTTATAATATTTAGAATGATGATACAATTGAGATATAATTGAAATGAAATTAAATATTGGCTTGCCAGTTTTGGAATGGGTTAGTGATATTGTAGGTACCAATTAATATAAAAAGTGTACATGTTTATTTTAGCGAGATTTTTAAAATTATATCTTTTTTTTATAGGAATTCCTTGACGGCTGAATTTTTTTAAAATGTTTTTTGTTAATTGCGCTGATGAGTACTACCACAAAAAAAATTACGCGCTACAAGCACAGGACAGCTGCGATATTCAGTTTTTAAGATTTGAGTTAGTGTTGTATCTCAAGTCAATGGTATTGTTCAGTTGTGGTCTTTATATTTTTATGTGTTAGGAATCAAAAAGAAATCCAGATTTATTCATTGATATTACACTTATCTTCTTACGATATGGCAAACTGAACTATACCAAAGACATGACTGACAACCCTTACAACTCAAAACTTTAAAATTGAATTTCGCAGCTATCCTGGGCTTGTAGCGTCTAATTTTTTTTTGGTAGTAGTACTATCCACAATTAACAATTTGGCATCTAAAAAAAATGCGACCGTCTATGGATGCCCCTAGAAAAAATAAATAAAATAATTACAAAAAAAATATTCTCGCTGAAATAAACAACATTCGTTCATTTTTTTAAATAAAAATTCTCTCTAAAATAGTTTCGCATTATACACCATTGCGGTTATACACCATTAAAATCTTTACTACTTGGTTTCTTTTGATCAACGTTTTTTTAATTGAAATTTAGGATTGTTATTATTATTTCAGTAAAATGTAGTTTACTCTTCATATACGTAAACATATAATTAATACAAAAGAACAGGCTGTTTTGATTCATAATCATAACACATAAAAAATTTAAGGACCACAACTGAACTTTACCATAGATTTGAGTGACAACCCTAACTCAAAACTTTAGAGCTGAATATCCCAGCTGTCCTGGGCTTATAGCGTCTATTTTTTTTGTGGTACTAGTACTATTCACAATTAACAATTCGGCATCTAAAAAAAATGCGACCGTCAAGGGATGCCCCTAGAAAAAAATAAATAAAATAATTACAAAAAAAAATATTCTCGCTAAAATAGACAACATTCGTTCACTTTTTTTTTATAAATCGATGCCTAGACTATAACTCAATCATGCAAAAATGAAACCACGAAAATAATACGAATAACAAAGGAGATGAAGGGTTTCTATGGTTTCAATGGAATTTTCTCGATTTCTTAAATTTTTCTAAAACTATGGGTGATAAACATTTTGGAGTTTAACCGTCTGCTTAGTTTGGCTATTATCCATCATAAAACATAAAAAGAAGAGAGTTACCGCTACTGAGCGATTATAATACACTGTGCAGCGCGGTGACCTGTGCTTACTTTTAAAAAACTAAAGGTTTATTTCTCTGTTCTTGTGATTAGTACACATATTTTATTGTATAATATGATTGATGAGATGATGATATTGTATTTATTGCAAAAATAATGAGTTCTACGTCGAATTATGAACATGACAATGCATTAATTGCAACTTCTGAATGGATAACTATTAAAAGCTAACTACGCCGCACGGTGGATCCTGTTGTATGGGATGGTTGGTCAATATTATTTAACTACGTTCCGAGACTTAAGCTAAGTCTTAAAGGTGTATAATACATTCATACGTACCTAAATACATTAAATCACGCTTATTTCTCACTGGGGTAGGCAGTGACCACTGATTGCCACTTGCAACGCTCCCGGCAAACATCTTTCCCTTTCTTAACTTTCATAATTGTCTTTATTAAAGGTGTTTTGAGGCAAAATAACTTTATTAATGTCTTTATTACTCTAAACAATTTAAATATATATCACAATAAATGGATTTATAAAGGCTAGATTCTTTTAATCTGGTAAAATCATTTCTAGTACCTCACTAGGAAGAGTAGTTTTATATTTTCTCACAACCCTTGAGCACGATACTACTGTATCCAAAAAAATAAAAACAAATTAAATACATCCGTTAGAGTGTTCTTTCTCGAAGTTTTACGAGCGTTAAATTAAGAAGGAAAGATCTGAGGCGCGTAGCTTTGTACCACGTTATACTGCTTCTTACTTTATTTCGCTTCAGTATCTAATCATAGACAAAGCGGTTTGAGGAGATACTGCCTCTTGTTCATTTACTGTGGTTTTCGGTGATAGAATATTTTTAATTTATTTAGTTGGGAATGGTGGCCTTCAGTTCGAAAATACATTAGGAATAAAGAAGTTCACTGCCAGAACCGGACGCACGTAAAACTTCGGTCTTCCTACGCTTACTGCGGTCACGACACTGCTCAAAATCCTTCAGGGGCCTACCTGGGCTCACCCTTTGCTTAATAATATATTTTTTAAAAATGCAAGTCTCATCTAGCTACGTTGAGTTATTTTTTACAAACCTTTCTTTGATTCTGTTCGACGATTGCCATTTTATTTTAAAAGATTTTAAGAAAATATGCAGTGTTTCTTTAAGGGAAGTTATATCTGAAGCAGGGCAGTTGGTTTCTGCAATAATTATCTCCTCTAATTTTAAAAACTTGCTATCTAATTTCTTGTATTGAATTAAAAACAATTTGTCACACAAATCTCTCCTTTTTACTGGATAATCCACTATTCTTCAGAAAAAAAAAACAAAAAATAACCTATATAATTGGCTACAATACAATTCAAAACTATTCATTCATGTTAAAGACGAAAATTTAACAGTTAAGTGTAATAACTAACCGAAATACGACTGGCTCAAATTTTTTGAATCTACTACCGTGAAACTATAAACCACTGCCATTTGAAAAGGAGCATTTTGTCTGAACTTTTGATATCAACTATATAAAATACACTAACTAACGAGTTACGGAGAACTAATTAGTACCCTGACAAAATGCACTTTTTCGAAAAAAAACAGTATCAAAACTGCACTTCTGAAGAAAAAGTGGTTTTTAAATAACAATTTATTATGAAGAAGTAATTTTATCGTGAAGAACTAAATTTATAAATTTTAAATACTACATACCTTCAGCATCACTCATGATTTTTTTTATTAATTATACCCTGTTACTTTTAAAGTAATGCAATGTTTCTATACTGCACCAAACTTAAAAAACGTAATTCGCTACAAGGAAAATACAAATATGGTCAACTTTGTCGTATCATAAAAAGTATACTAGACAACCAATACTACTTTAATTACATATAATAAATGTGGTATACCCTCTATTTGCTAAATCTATGAAAAAATATTATCTACCGGCATTTTTTAAATTTTGATTAATGACCAACCAGCTCATACTACAGGATCCAACGTGCGCCGTTCAAAACTTATTTTTTCTCATAGAAAGAGGACGAAAATAGAGTTTATTACACGAGAGCAAAATATTTTTCCCTCGGGCGGTGTACTTTGTATCCCTCATTGCGCTCAGGATTCTACGTTTGAATCTACGGGATTCTATTCTAGGATCCTTCGCTTCGCTCGTGATTCAAATCGCAGTCAGTAGACATTTGAAAAACGAGGTATTGGCGAACCTTTTGTACGAAAATAACATACGCCGGTATATTTGACATTTTCAAGATACTCACCAAGTTCAGTGCCGGTGTTGTAGTCGAATTTATAGACCTTCAAGTCTTCTCCACCACAAACGAATGTTGCTCGACTAGGTGCCAAAGATGCCGAGAAACATTTAGTGGGTACTGGAAACTCGCGCATTTTCCGCATTGTGTCCGAAGAATAGAATGATACATTTGTACCTGGAAATCAATAGGACGAGTTCAATAGATATTCTAAACGCATATACCTACACACCCAAAGTCACAAAATCTGCTCGAATTGATCGTTCGTTAAAGTTTCTAGCCATTGAATTTCGGGCCTGCTTACTTGATCGGACAAGCGTCTTATTTATTTATTTATTTAAGTAATTTCCGAAGATAAATGGAGTATTTCAAGTTTAGAACAGCTCTTAATCGGATTTCACAGAATCATAATTACGCGCGGCCACGAGCGCTTCATTTCGTTTCTTTTTAAACAACATAGTATCTTAAATTCCAAAGAAAAAGTTTACACAACTTATGACTTGATTAAAATGATACCCATTTTCATGTGTGAGGTTTGGGTCCATTGCGAACGGCCAATTGTGAGTCTGAATTGCACATACAGGGTTCCGTACCAAAAAACGGCAAACAAATCACGTTTGTAGCATACTACAGGAGCCCCCATTAAATTTAATTATTTTTCGGATTTTAGTATTTGTTATTATAGCAGTAAAAGAAATAGGTACATAATCTCTTAAAATTTCAGCGACAGGACAGCGAAGTCTCAGTAATAAGGTTTTATGGGTAAAAACCTTTATAAAATAAGGTAGATACTAATGTTGTTTATCACATTTAGATGATGTCAAGACGGTCAAAACAGAAAAACCAAAGGTCAAACATTGATTCATCAAAGCCCCATAAAAAATAAAAAAGCAACTCTGAAGCAAGCAGTCTATATCAAAATAGTTTTACAATGTTTACAGTTAATCACATAAGGAACTAGACAGTTAACCACAAATATTTCCCGTATCCTTGAATATAAATATCAATACAGTTCTTTTCATAATTACCGTAATTGTATTAATGTAACATTACCTTCCCCGTTTACGTAACAGAAGGTGCGGTTTCAAACGAGAAGTAATAAGCTGACCTTAAATTAAAACATCGATACGAATCAGGGTCAGTCGAAAACATGTTATTGTAATTACATAATATGGACCAGATGCTTACCGTGCGCCACTGTCAATATAGCTCCATCCCTTGACAATTCTAAACTGTTTGGTATTGTTGGGAATTCCACTTTCTGAACCTCCTGTAAAATATAAAGATTTGTCAATGAGCTTTGAGAATAGGTTAGAGTCACGATGCTGAGTGTGCTGTTAGGAATTCTGGGACATTCCTTTGAGCAGTTAGGCAGTGGTCTCCTATAAACGCGCTAGGCTGCGTGCAACATCACGACTTACGCCACGCTTATGTATGCTTACTATATAAATGTACTGTTACGGTCTGTTACATACGCTGACATCGGCGTGACATTTCTCTTGTGCAGCGGTGGTTGGCGTGACGTGTACGCGGCCGATGGCGTTATGGGAGAACATAGCCTTTAGCCGGGGCGATTGGTAACATCGATGATAATTTCCACACGTAAAAAAAACCAAGGGACTCAAATGCTTTCAATTTAAAAAGAAGTGATGCGCAGTCCTACTACTATAGGGAGTCTCGCTCAATAAGAGAGTACTCTTATCTCGTCTAATTTATTTTTCGTGCCAGTGACAACTCTGAAATTAAGCTCATTTGACAAAAACCGACTTCGTATTTTTCGTTTAGTCCTGTTTTTAGGAGTCTTATTGTTTATAATGTTAACAGAACCTGTTACCCGCACGTAATACAGTCGATTTGTTGATTGAATAATAATTTCTAGGAGATAACACATGTGTTATCTTCTATAAAAACATCAAGCCACAGCCAAATATTTGTTTACCACTTAGCCAAACCGCAAAATGTGACCGTACCGAAAAAGTACCTACTCAACAATATCTATTCACAATGGTCATAATGTACATGAAAGGTTGCCAAAAATTAATGAAAAGGCAGACTTAAAATAATAGGCTTAGAATAGGATAGTGCCAAACACACATCACGTTGTTAACGATACCGCCTACGCCTTTTCATAATCCTCCAGTAACCTATTAACCTACTGGTTGGTCGATAAACCACGCTTTAAGTTTACAGTCCATATAGGTCATGATTGAAATGGATAGTCTATACTTAATAATGATGTTTTTCAATGTGTAAACGTTTTTGGGGTGCTTTAAGATAAGGAAACAAAAATTGTCGCGCCTGTACTGTCGGTTATTCATAGAATATTAGGCCCTTCAAACGAAACCGAATGTGAGTCGACTAGTCGAGCTTTGTGATAGTTAAATGGTTTTCAAAAAGGACATTTAATAGTCTGTTTTTTTTTTCATGTGGAAATCGTCATGGATGCCATGCCAGACTTCTACCAACTAAAACTACACGGTGCCTTGCTATTTGTATAAGACCAGGAGTTTGAACGAAATGGGCAGCGGAACAGGCGTTCGGATCGTCCGCTCGGCGTACCCCACAAGAAAAAAAGAGGCCAGGAGTCCCGGATAAGCACACTGCGTCCACAGTGGAATGAAATTCAGGAAACATCCAGGAATTTAAATTTTAGGCTACATACTGGGAAAAAACAAGGTGTTTTAATATAGCCAGCAAATCCATTTTAAAATGTGATTAAATTGATGGAGAACCAACCTGTCCACTGTTACGATCCCAGACTCGCATTGTAAGGTCGTCACTCACGCTGACTATGCGTGAATTCAGCAAGAATACTGCGTGTCTGATGCTATTCGTATGTGCAGTAAATTTCTCCAGTGCTGCATGTAAGAAGAGAATATTATTATAAAGGGCAGTCAAACAGAATTATAGTTACGCGATATAGTGACTTAAAAAGTATTCGGATTTGATTCGAAACTGATCTGATTAATGAACATAGCTGTAATTTTAATAATTCAATCAATGCCACTGACAGAAAATTATTGACTGGCACAATATACTTAATATCTTCAGGTTGACTTCTTTTAAAATTAGCACACATTGAAGTACTTACGTCCAGCCTCTGGTTTGTTTAAATCAAAAACTCTAATAAGTTTTTCATTGCTAGCAGTCAACAGCATGGTGTCATCAGCATTGAAGTTGACGCTCTTTACTATGTGCTCGTGGTCAAATGTGTGCACCACTTCGCCATATCTAGCGTCCCATAACTTTGCTGCAAGTTAAAATTGTAAATATTTGATTTATATTACAACTGTCTGATGCGCGCGGCTTCGCCCGCGTGAAATTTGGTTCCCGTTCCCGCACCCGCGAAAATGTGACATTTCTCGGGATAAAAAGTAAACTATGTGTTATTCCAGACTATACTCTATCCACGTACTAAATTTCAGCCGTTAGAGCGTGATTGAGTAACAAACATCCAAACATCTTCACAAACTTTCACATTTATAATATTAGAAGGATAATTAATCGCGATAATAAACGCGATCATAGTGTGATTTTCTTGCTCATGAAGATGACCCCTAAGATCTTCAGGCTAAAGTCTGTTTAAGAGCAGCAGCTGCAATTTGTTGTTCAATATAATATGGACTACAAAAAATATCTGCTCTACTCTATAATCAATCTACCTCAATTACAAAGCAGAAAAAATTGTATTTTTGAATGTTTGTAATGAATAAACTCAAAAAGCACAATTTCAAAAATTCTTTCACCGTTGGAAAGCTACATTCACGCTTAGTAACATACCTATGCTATATTTTATTCCCGTATAATGGTAACTACGCGAGTGAGCCGCGTGACATCCTCTAGTATAGTTATCAATACATATAATAAAAATCGTAACAGGTCGCTGTCTGTACATGTAAGATATACATATAATAAAATTGTAACAGGTCGCTGTCTGTACATGTAAGATAAATAAGAAAAAATATTATGTAAATATATTATGAACGCAATAGATCCCAAAACAATGATTTTTAGAATTTTTGTCTGTTTGTCTGTATGTCTGTATATCTGTTTGTCTGTACGTTTGTGCACACTCATCTCAGTAACCGCTTAACCGATTGCAATGCGGTTTTCTTTATTGTGTTTAAATTTGCTCCACTTAACATTTATAAATAAAAAAGTTATATCACTCTAAAGAATCATACATGAACATATGATTCTAAAAATAGGTAAATCTAAACTGGCGTGTTGGCTTAATCATAAAAAAGCTTAATGATTAAGGCTATTTTTAAATAATTCATTCAGAATTGTTTTAGAATAGACTTAATCTTTAAGCTCTTTCATGATTAAGCAAATAGGGCCTAAATACCTCTTTTCATACACCTTATGTAGATTACGGTCAGCTAGTCTGTATTAATAAAATTACAGAGTAATCTAGTAAAGTAATAATTTACCTGAAAAATCAGCTGCACCGCTGGCAGCCAGGTTAGCATTTTGAGTCAAAGCAACCCCCCACACTGCTCCTTTATGGCCTTCAAAAGTACCAATCCAATCACCTGTCTCTCCTTGTCGTAACATGGGTTTGCCATCTATAAAAAAGAATGTATTTTTACAATAAACTTGGTTAGGATCCTTCATTACCCTTAATCTTTGCATGGGGTAAGTTTGAATGAAATAGGCGGCAGGGCACCCAGCTGGATTTTCCGCTCGAAAATTTCATTACATTACGCTACAAAAAAACCGGCCAAGTGCGAGTCGGACTCGCCCATGAAGGGTTCCGTAGCAGCAAGTATCATAACAAAAAAGTTCTTGTAGTTTGTTGTAACTTTGATTGATGTTTTAACATGTTCGCTGTAGTAGTGATTTTTCTAAGCGAAAATAGCAGTTTATGACGTTTTAAAAAAAAATACTTTCTAGATCTCGTTCAACCAATTTTCGTTGGTAGTTTTTATAGCAATATATATTACATTTTTTTTTTATTTATTAATCTCTTAGTTTAGAAGTTAGAGGGGAGGGAGACACATTTTTCCACTTTGGAAGTGTCTCTTGTGAAAAAAATTATGTTAGAAACCTCAATGGCATTTTTGAAGAATTATCTAAAAATACACGGGTGTGATGAAAAAAAATTTTTGAGTTTTAGTTTTAAGTATGGGGACCCCTAAATTTGACTGCTTTTTTTCTAGTTTTATGTAAAGATCTTAATGCGGTTCACAGAATACATCTACTTACCAAGTTTTAATAGCATAGGTCTTATAGTTTCGGAGAAAAGTGGCTGTGACATACGGACGGACAGACAGACATGAAGAATCTATAAAGGTTCCGTTTTTTGCCATTTGGCTACGGAACCCTAAAAAACATTCAAGAATTTATAGTCACTTTTTTATCAGTTTGACAAAAGTCATTGAGGCTGTGATAGTATTCATTCATCACTAGACAAATAAGATGATCTTCATTCAGAACAACAAAGAATTATTACAAGATATTTTATTAACATCATCTTGGTTTGTGCTGCTTGCTTCCTACAGGATCCCTTGACCTTTATAAGGTCTAAAGGCCTATTTGCATTAAGTTATCCAGTCTGCTGTCTCCACTGGAGCACCTTTCAGCCACATTGGCAGTCAAAATGGCTATCCCACTGCTACTTAGGCTGGGTGATCCATACAACTATATTGTTGGCCTGGTTTCTGGGTCAGATTACCTTGTAATGGATAAAGTATACTGTCATATTATAGTTATTACAAAGCTAGCGAAGTAGACTGGGACACAGAATAAGATATCAATAGAGTCGGTATTTAATGAAATGATGAGAACATAGGGCATTGGACCAGCAGCAGCACCAGCACTATTTCTTTTAGTAGAATAAGTATTAAACAAAAAATATAAAAATAGAACATCAAGAGATATTTCCCCAAAGAGATTGCAATAAGAGCCAAATGTTGACCAAGAAAGAAATATTAATCATCACACTATTCCATGATATAATAAAAATTTTGCTATACAAATGGCTAAAAAACAATAATAATACAAATGTCACTAACAAGTATTGAATTTATTTGAAAGTTTAATTCTACTTATTTATAAATAGTATCTAGTACATATGTTTTGAAGAGAATTTAATTTATTGAACAGAAATGACAAAAATCCATGATTTATTAAAAATTTAAAAGCTTCAATATATTTCATAAAGTTTGAGAAATTATTTTTACAACAGTCTTTTATGGGCTTTTATGATAATAAGACCGGCACATTGACTGATAATGCCCTGCAGAATATAGTAGTGTTTGCACCTACAGTGAAATCACCCTATGACTACCTATTCTCCCTAATATTGTTAGCCAATTGGATTATGAAAATCTTTGCTTAATAGATACTCAACTTGAACTTGCAAGTTAGCAGGGTCCCTTAATTCTTATTGAACCAAGTGCCAAACTAATTATCTCTACAGGGATAATTGAAAGAAACAACAAAAAACAGTTATTGTGTAAATAACAATAGCAGGAAGAGGCACTTGCAAAAGTCTGTCTATTTTCCCTAAATAGTGCTTATTGAAAGATATTTCATACCATATCTAAAAGCCCTTTCAGAAAGTAAACATTAATGTCAAGTACTTTGACAAACCTTGAGTGAATACAAGGTGACCCACAACAGGTAAAATGTCAACATTCAGTGTAAGAACAAATTTTAAAACACTACAATGCCTGTGTACACTAACAAATGGCATTTGTGTGTCACACATCTGAGAGTGGATAAAGAGCATGAGCACAAGAATCAAGGCAAACAACTGAGGAAACTACGAGCGGATATTCAAGGTACTTCCTGCATGTCCGGAAAGAGAAGGTCAAAACATGCATAGAATGCACGCCGGACAGTCTACACCACCAACAAGAAAACTGAAGGACTTTCGAACACATCTCGTCACCATCTGTGACCGTTAATCACTATTCACACACCCCAACACACTTGAAAGTCTTTCACCAAAATATAGGCCAAGGCGAAAGGGCGCATTAATTAAAAATCAAGCAAGAAAACTTACCTTTGCAGGCAGAAATTAAATAATACCCATCTTTTGTAACGTCACTAAAATCCAAATGAACAACTGGTCTAGTATGGCCACCGCATGTGAGAGGAACTTGCTTGAAGGTTGTCATTTTGTTTTGTTAATTTTGTTTATTGTACTTTTTGAAAATAAAACTAATTATCGTTGTTGTTAACTAAAAATTAACCTAATGAGTCTGATCGTACTGAATGTTGACAATCGACTGACGTGACGGATGACGGCAAACAGAAAGTGAAGTTTTTTTTTTCTTCTAATTCTTGGATATTCTCGGCTTGAGAGTATGCCAATGTCAAGTTTTAAGTCGAAAATTATAATGCTTCCTCCACATTACTCGCGAAGTTGAACGAAGTTCGTCGGCGAAGTTGCCCGAGTCAAAGAAATTTTTTGACGAAGTAGGCCGAGGAGCCCCTCCACACTCTCGTACTCGTCCAACTTCGTTCAAATTACTCGCGGTAATGTGGAGGAAGCATAAGAATAAAAAATAAAAATGATGTTGACAGTAATTTGACAATGTAGCCAGTATGAAAATCAATTCGTGAGACATGACGTGTCTGTCCGTTGTTTCTGTCATTTGACGTTGTCATTTTGTCAACTTGTCAGTAAATTGCAGTTTTGGTGCTGTTTCTGAATTTCGGGATCTTTTCGAATATAAAATACTTGTTCAACATGGATCTCTTTTCATCAATACCAACTCATATTGATTACGTCGGACAAGCTAAAGCAGAAAAGTTGTACAGAGCCATAATCACACTATTTAGTATAGTCGGTTTCGTGTGGGGCTACATAGTTCAACAGTTTTCTCAGTCTGTTTACATATTGGGTGCTGGATTCCTCCTAGCTGCTGTCCTCACTGTTCCCCCATGGCCCATGTACCGTCGCAACGCTCTCAATTGGCAGACCCCTCGAAGTACCGAAGAGAAACCAACCGGCAAGAAGAGTAAAAAATGAAGCATTTGAAGGCAAAATATGACCTATCTGTTATCCTATAAATTCACTATTCTCTAATAAAATAGTTATAAGCTTGTAATTCTTTTCTATATTACCCAATCTGTGTTTTGCTAGCTTGTGTATTTCTCCATAATAAAAAATTGCCTCTGGACTTTAGGTATCCTAACAGTCATCTCGAGATCTGCTACATCTATGTCTGAATTTTTTTGAGATCATCTTGCATAAAGTGGCAGTTTGTTTAGTGCTATCATGTACTGCGTCATGAATGCATCTCTGCTTGCATGCAGAAAAATGATCAATACATTTTAAATTCTTTTGTTGAATAAAATTATTTATGTTAATTTTGTTACTTTATTTTAAGAGCTGGTCTCTGGTTTTAAAATTCAGCAGCAGTTCTTGCACTGCACTTGCACAGATACAAAACACTTGTATGAAAAGGAAGTGCCAGGGATAGATAATAAGATAGATGATTATTTTGTGAATTCTTTCAGCCATGGTAAGTCTATACTTTATATGATATCTATACTTTTTTAGAACCATGAGTAGAATGAAGTTCTACAATCTTGTGTGAATGCTTTTATCATAGTTGAGATGCTATTATAATGATAAAACTCATATTTTTACTATACAAGACTGGCCTATTCCACTTACTGGGACTCTTGTTACAGCATAGTAAGATTCTCTGTACATATGATAAATATGTATTCTCCGTTTACACTTATCTCTGAAGGGGTTGGCAGAAGCATTGTTTATGATACATACTTAGGCGTGAGATCTTGAAGCTATTTATCAAAGTTATTGGCCAAGTTTGCTCTATGTTAAGAATGGAGCCCTGTTTACACCAATGGTAACAAGAAACGGATTTGTGTCCCTGCTAAGGGATGTCTGGAATAGGTATCACATCACAGATGAATGGAGTTCTTTTGGATTGCAGTGCTTGAGACATTGAAGGTATTCTCCCTATTAATTTCTTATAATAAGCTCGCCAAATTGATAGAAAGCCATAACAGTTTCTGTGGTCACCGTTTTTGGAATATTCAAAAAACAAATGAGCTGGTGTCATACAAAACAAAAAAATTACATCATAATTTTCATAAAACATTTTATTTCAACACTTCCTCATCAGTGTGTCATTCAAAATAAAAATACAATCTTTCCTTTCAAGCAACTACCTACATAAAAGAAAAAAATAACTATTCTCAACTTCTAAGTCTTATTTACAAATTACTCTTGTAATTTTAAAACCTTATAAAAATTACTCTTGTAATTTTAAAACCTTATAAAAATTACCTAATTTTAACAGTGATTTCATTTTGCTGATTTATATAGCACCAATAAATTATTTAAGTGGCGTAACTATAGAGCGGCACATTTGGCAAGATGCCACAGACTCCCGTCCTGTCCAACCGCGGGCCCGCAGTCCAACAGGCTGCGAAATCAAAACTAGATTGTGAAATTTCATCTTTTGCTTTCTGTAGACTATGGAATGGACGTATCTATAGAAAGCAAAAGATGAAATGTTGCAAGAATTGTTGACAATCTTCGCCAGAACTGAGCGATTCAGATTTTTAATAAGTTTTCTCTGTCAAACCATAAAAACTTGGAACAATCTGATAGGACACATGTTTCCCTCCTGTTGCAACCATTTTTCAAGCAGTGTGAAGAGGCACAACTTGCAAGACACAGTCAATAGTCTTGCGGAATGTACAGTGTCCAACAAACGCCGACAAAACAAATCTGACGGGTGGCATCATTTCAGAGGGTTAAATATAAAAATTTATTCTTTAAATAGAGATAGCCCCTCCAATGAATCTGCTGGAGGTTTCAGAATGTACAGCTGCACCACTGGATATGATGTAGGTATTTATTTACCTAATTGTAAGATATTTATCTTTTAAGTATCGTCGCAGTTCAATTGCTATTTATAGCTCTTTTGCTGCAGTGAGTCAAATACTTTTGTTTGAGCAGGGCTTCAAATACCTCAATAACGTGATATTTTTAGCCATACTGGATAGTACATTTTTAATTGTAAAGGGGTTGCCTATCGACCTATACATGGACGTCATCACGCGTCGATATTTTGAGATATACACAATGTTTTGTAACCATTCATGTTCTCAATATTAAACAGTTTTGGTACTGCAGTAACTATATAATAATTAAAAAAACATTACATGATAAATAACGACGCTCATAGGCATAGCCCAGCTAGCTTAGTGTTTTGTGAAAGACCACTATATCTTACACTAAATCCCCATTTAAAAATGGGCGACTGATTGTGGCATTTTCATTTATGAACGTTGCCATGCTTTGGACATGTAGTCTCTCATCTGCTACCTTGGTAGCATAAAAATAATATAGAAATAAATAATAAAGTGACATTAACACAATACATAATTCTACATTGTTAAAACAAATTGTAATTCTTATAAGTGGCATTCATAAAGAGCAAATAAATTACTTTAAAAACTACTATAAAATAAATACACACGAACCCATAATTGTTCAATAAGTAGGTAGGCGGCATCAAAAGATGCCATATTTTTAAAAAATAAATAATCGGTGACATGATATTATTATAATCCCACAGTCATCAAATCTCAAAATATACAGAACTTATACTATTGTACAGTCATCTGTAAAAGTCGAGACACAGTGAGCGAACAAATATGGCCTGCAGCAGTCTCATTCACACACACTGTTACATACCCTGACATTATTGTTTATGTGCAAGCTAAATTTAACCTGACTTTACAATTCGCGTCGATAGAGAAGACTATTATTTGTCCAAAAACAATAATAGGCCCTTTTTGACATTTGAGAAAACGCCACTCTCATTGGCACATTTCGGAATTAACCAATGAGAGTTCATTCAGTCAAAGTACGTATTAAAATATTAATTTTCGGGAATCTGCCAATACGAGTTATGGCGATGAAAAATGTCGAAACGGGCCAATGACATATTGATAAGTATAGCCTCTTCAAAATGATCTTAAAAGCTAAGGAAATTTACGCTCATCTCACCTTAATTCAAATATTGACGCGAACTGTACTATGGGCACAAGATGAATGATAAAATAAAGACTAGTCAATGTTTTGTAAATTGTTCCTATCACAGTTATAAGTTGTACTATAAGTCGTCGGTGAAGCTAAATTTCTCTCTAAGTCGACTAAACGCGTTATATATTCTACTTTCGTTACATACGTTACAATCGTCTTCGGGTTTCGTTGGTTTGAATTCTTGAGAATCCTCATTCGGTTCTGCGTCCTTACAGTCTGCAAAATCAACATTTTCATTTGATTCTTTTTCTTCTTTAGATTCGGTACTTTCATTTTCTTTCTTATTTTCTTCGCTTACATCATCAGTCATAATTTCAACGTCATCTTTATCAAACATTTGTTGTAAGGTTATTACAAGAAACATGAAGGTAACTCCATCATTGACAAAGTTGAGGGATAGGGGACCTAATACTAAGATAAAGACTGCCATTGTGAAAAGTAAAGCTGCTACGGTGTCGTAGTGGCGCCTGAAAATAACAGTAAATGATTTTAATAGGTTTTAATATTACTGATTTTTAATAGGTTATCTACTAGTGGACGTCACGCAGTTTTACCCGCGTAGTTTTCCGTTTCCATGGAAATACAGGAATAAAATATAGTCAATGTTGAAAGAATTTTTCGTGCAGAAGTTGCAGAGCATATTCAATGCAAACAATCAAATCTTTCTTCTTTATAATATTATTATAGATACACCTTATGTATAATCGATAAACTTTAAAACTAATAAACCTATTTAATAAATACTTTCGCCATTAGAAAGCCAAATGATTCTTAAGTAATAAGTTCTATAGTAAATTATTTGGAGTAAGTAGATTTTGCACTAAAATGATTAGTTTTAAAAGGCCTAGTGCTAAAAAAATGTCCCAATATTTAAGTTTTATTCTGTACGAATTTGATTCTATCCTACTTTTATAATTTTAGTAGGTACTTACAATTTTTTCTTTGGGCCATCAAGTTGCCATACGTAAGCGGAACAAGCAGACATAATCATGCCAGTGTGATACGACGTATCCGGTTTTAAAACCATACTATACCTGAAATTATTTAAAATTAAAAAAAAAACTAGCAAGTTGAACTCGTGCACGCAGGGTTCCGTACCAAGAAACGACAGAAAACACGTTTGTTGTCCCAAAATAAAAAAATTAATAGGCCCCCCTCTTAATTTTTATATTAAGAGGCCCCCCTCTTAATTTTTTTATTAAGAGGGGGGCCTCTTAATTTTTTTATTCTGATTTTAGGTTTTGTTGCTATAGCGCTAACAGAAATACATCATGACATATTATGATCACGCCTTTTATCTCCGATGGGGTTGGCAGAGGCATATTATATACTCACAATTCACCTTTTTGATATTGTCCCACATCATATGTGGTGAGCCGTATTGCCGTGTTGATATGGACAGGCGCAGGTTATTACAGCCCGCTGTTGAAGTATTTCAAGCCGCCCATATACTTCCACTTGGCTTAACGACTGCCATTTAACTGTCAAACGGGACCAACGGCTTAACGTGCCTTCCGAACCACACAACAAAGAGTTAACATCAATTGTTTTCGCCATTGTGGTCGCCAATCCAAGGACTGAAAGTTGCTTACTGCTCTGATCGTTTATAGAACACTGAGTCCATGAGGCCATGGCCGCTTCCTGCACTGTCATAAAACTATTTAGACAGTCAAAAAATATCTGAAAATAACTTCATACTTAGGAAAATCACTTACGAAAAGTTCCTAGCCCATGTGAGTAAAGCAGGTACATTGACTAGAGTGACTGCAAGCCACATTGAAAACATCATCATATGAAAATGTATGTTGTTCAGTCCTTCTTCCATATCCAGGCCATTATCTTTCTTATTCTTTGTCTTTCTTTGACAAGTGTCTTCTTTCTTTTCTATATCTTTGCTGGGAGGTATAGGATCGGTAGGTATAAGTTTACCTGAATCTTCAGCATTATTAACATTTTGAACTGGGACTATCTCAACACGGGGTTTTTCGATGCTTTTTAATTCAACTTGACCGTTTTTCTTATCTTCGTTGATATTTTGACTAGAGAGTTCAGTACATTTTGGTTCAATAAGACTAATTTGAGTCTCTTCGGTGGGTTTCTTACGTCTAAACAGTCGACAAAGTCTTGAGGCTATTTTTGCTAGTAGTTTGTATACATAGTCTTCTAAGTATTCTTCATACATTTTTGAGAGCTGTAAAAAATACAATAAGAATAACTATAGTTTCTAAAATGACTTGCCAATAACTCTTTAAAAACATACAAATAAAATATCTTCCATCACGTACACATACACAGGCACGCCTAATTTACCAGAAGGGGCAGTCACAGATATTAGAAACGCCTACATTTCAACACTTATTATGTTTGTTCCATAATAAATGGTGTGACTATTTGCGTGTTGAAGTGGAAAAACACAAACGCATACTCACAAGTTTTTGCAATCAAATGAGATACTTACCACAAATTAGAGATAGTACAGGTGGAAAACTCATGTACGTACTTTTTTCACACCTACCCTCTGCTACACACACTCGCGCACAAATCAGTATCGAAAATTCGGTTGAGACCGCCTGACTTCGTGTTTGTGAATGAGTTATCTATGTGTGCGTAACCTCAGCGAATTTAGCATGTGGTTTTCCATCTGTACTATCTCTAATTTGTGTACTTACCATGAAAGCATAGAAAGCAGCTCCGGCGACTAAAGCGGCGGCCCCGCAAGACAGTGGCGCCCCCAGCAGTAACGCGATTGTGACTACTACAGGCACCTTCTGAAGGCCTGACGCCATCTTCTCCGCGAGGGTTGAACTGCCGCGCCACATTATCCTGAAAAGGAAACAAAACTCATAATGAAGATAATGTTTTATCTACGATTTTTTATTGCTTCCTTGGTGGTTTAAAACGTTTGTTCTCACTAGTTTGATTCATTAGGTCGATCGTCGAACTAGTGAGAATTTTTTTTCTCAGTAGTTCGGAGGTCTAGCTACGGAGAAAAAAAAATTTCCGATTGTCGTTTTCAATTTTCACGCATAAGGAGGCAAAGTCTCTCCTGTCGCGAAGAGGTTCCACACCAGCTGTAAGTACAGGATCGTTGACAACTCTTACAGCTCGTCTTTGCACCGAGTCAAAGTTCTTTCAGGTGACGAAAATGGACGAAGCTGATATTCAAGTGCTCCCGCCCAAAGGTGACAGCAGTACTCCATATGCGGCCGCACTTGCGACTTATACAGAAGCAGTGTTTGCGCCGCAGTGAAGTACCGCCGCGCCCTGTTGAGCACACCTAGCTTCTTGGATGCCAGCTCAGCCTTATCCTCCAAATGACTACGGAACTGAACGTCACTGGAGATGTCAACGCCAAGGATCCCTATACTTTTGGAGATGGAAAGAGATATGCCCTGAAATTGCAGCGCTACAGTAATTGGGGTTTGCTTAGCGGTGAAAAAACACGCTTGTGTCTTGGAAGGGTTGAACTGGACAAGATTTAGTCCGCCCCAATCGGACACTCTAATAAGAGTAGCCTCGATTTCAGACATAAGCTGTTCACGATTTTCCTCCACTGTGTCCCGAGAGATACCGGGGCGGCCCGTGTAACAAGTGTCCACCGTACTGTCGTCTGCATAACAATGAATGCCGTCAATAGACAACATGTCATCGATATGCAGCAGAAACAGAGTAGGGGACAACACTGAGCCTTGCGGTACTCCAGCGTTTATGGCCATGTCTGAACAGCTTCCCTGATGCTTCTACCGGCCAAGAAGCTGGACACCCATCCGCATAATCTCTCGGGTAGTCCATATGAGGGCAATTTCGTAAGAAGACCACGGTGCCAGACCCGGTCAAAGGCTTTAGAGATGTCGTGGCTCACTGCTAGAGCCTAACTAACTCGACGTTCACGACACACAACGCTCACCGTGTTTACTCGCGGTGTTGTATGGAACTGTTTATGGTTATTTGTACACAATGCAACAGCGCCGAAATATCGGAAATACTCAATAGTACATGGTAAATATCCCGTTAACTCTAATAATAGTTATAGTTTCTAGATTAGAGTAAGATTGACGGTCGAACAAATGAGAAAAAAAAGTCTCAGTAGTTCGACGGTAGAACTAATGAGGCAAAAAATTCTCACTAGTTCGACAATCAAACTAATGAATCGAACTAGTGGGAATAAAGTGTATAAAAACCATGAACAACGTTGAATACATACATGGCCTTATTTGCAAAAATATTTGTAAATACGTCCGAGTTTTTGACATATCATTACTGCTGCGCTCCCTTAACTAGGCTTGAAAGCCAGATGACGAAAAAGTGCAAATTGAAGAAATTTAAAAAATGTTCCATAAGTTTAATATATCAATAACAAACAAACAAACAAATCTTTCCTCTTTATAATCATAATATAGAAGTATATGTAGTTACCTAAAGAACAATCTATGAGCAATCTGCGACGAGAACACCATAGTGACCAATATAACGGCTGCCAAGATATTAACAAATCCCAACGCTGTCATGTAAGTTGGCAGAACCCACAGCGACCTCATGAAGTACTGCACCTCCAAGTTCTTCCAACTTGCGTTCTCGAACAGAAATGATAACATAGGGATGGAGCTGAAAAGTGAATTAGGTTTTCTGTAGTTCTTTGGCAGTAATAATTGTTTTTATGTTGTGTTCACGACATAAATGGTAAACATGACGCGAGAACAGAGATTGTAATATGTATTTTTAAATTCTAGATTTTTTAAATTCCTGTGGCCAAACTAAGCCACTACTTTAACCCTCTTAAGGGGTAGAATTTTAATAATCCCTTTTACAGTAGGTGCCTACTTAGTAGCTTAGCCTAAAAATCTAGGTCCAAGAGTTTCATCGGGGCATTGGTATAAATAGATAGATCCTACATGGCAGCAAAAATGGTGATGCACAAGAAACTAACATCATTCGATCGTTATTGCCCCGCAGTGCAAAATTGCTTTGGAAAAAGGTTGTGGTCGCAAGGCATAAAATTTTAAATCATCCTAAAAAGTCCCATACCAAAAAAAAAATCTACCACAATCTCTTTAACGCTTATAAAGTGGAGACAATCTTCGCCACAACCGAGCGACTCAAAACATTGTTTCTCTTTCAAACAGATACTTATAATGCTCTGCCCGCGCACGTGTTTCTTTAAGCAGACCACTGTCTATTGACCTGTGACAGTAGTCCTTTACTGGCGAGCTAAATATAGTAAAATTTTGATTAAATCTTTTTTTAAATACAAACTTACACTAAAACAGAAGCAGCCAGTCTCGCAAATACAAGTGCGTAATACGGTTTGACACCTTCGCTGCTATACGCACTATGCAATGATAGACATTTCCCATTCTGTTGAAGAGCCAATATGTTACTTCTAACTCCCAGTAGAACAATGGCAGCTGCGTAAGGGACCAAAGCTGGGCTGTAATTGCGCACTATCTGAGCCAAGCGGTGGTACCAAGATGTTGATATGCTAAAAGTAAAAAAAAACATTGAAATAACTGGAATGAACAAGTCCAAGGTGGGATTTTTTTCTATGTGTATGTATGTATTTAAGAAATATATAAGTATATGTCTATCAGTCACCTTGATCCCATAGCACAAGCTCATAGCTTAGTTTGGGCTAGATGGTGTTGTGTGAAAATGTCCAACAATACTTATTCATATATTTTGGCGGGAGAGGAAAGAGACGCGACGTCAATACATTTTATAATTTTTCAACACCTGTCTACTTTAAAGTTTTCTGCGTAAATGATGGATTCTTAAACACAGAAGGTTCTATTCGATGATATTCACAAGAAATTGAATTTCGATATGTCATTCGAACATTCGCTGTCACATGCAAAAAAAAATCTAAATCTATGATTCAAACTACAGGTTTGAATGATCTATGATCAAATATTTGAATGATCTAATGTTTATTTGGGTAATGTTTTCTATGCATAAAAATAGGTAGATCCCATTACTGTGGGTAAGACGGTGTTGTACCTATAAGATGTCCGAAAACAATTCGAATTGGTCATTACTCTAACAAATACAAGTAAAATTGTACCTCACAGTGTATCTGCATTGTGGATCCAGCAGTAACGTTATCTTCACATGCTCTGTGACATCCATTCCATAAGTAACATTTGGATTACTTTTAAATAGTCTTAGTTTCATTGGACTTATCTTTAAATGCCTGAAAAATAATATAATGAATCATTATAATCTGGCAGAATAAAAAAAAACATATTGTACATTTGATTTCTTTTTTTGAAACACCCATAGCTCTGCTCTGTAAACGATCACTACGTTAAGCATTTTTGACTAAGGCTAGTGCTGAGATTGGTAACCGTTTTGTGGCAGTTACGAGTGTTTCTGAGGTGTGGAAGTCACGATAAGCCGTTTGTCCTGGTTGCCAGTAAGATTGCCATTGCTAAACGGAATTGAAGACCTTATTGACGGCTTGAAAATTTCAAGAGCGGGTAGTCACTGCGTTTGTCTATTTTAACACGGCAATAGGCTGACCACCTATTACGTGGGGTGGAGAAAAATACATAACCATCAAGCTAATTTTTAAACCGGCAGCTTATTTCAGTTCCTGGATAACCCGGTTAGTTAGTATTAGTGTTATTATTTGACAATAAAGGAATGCATAATTTAAGACTACCTGGACTACTGGTCATTGTTACGGAAAAGCTGGGTGGGAACTTCAAATTCATCAAGCTGTAGGGCCACTTATTGGATTAATTGATAATTATTGAAAACGCCAACTTGAGGACCACTATCAGAAGTCTTACGTGCTGTGAGAGTGGCCTCCAATCGCTATAAAGGCAGGGGCGTTAATTTGGCCAAATAATAATAAAAAAATTGATACTTACGTAAAATAATGATAATATTCATTATTCGACGCCCAAGGCACATGCATTTCGGCTGTAACATGATATGTACTTGCTTTACAGTTTGCCGTAGGTTCCACATACAACAGGTACGCTTGGTGAACAATGTCGAAGTCTTTCAATATCAGCTCATAGTACAGACTGTCCGGTTCTGTCTCTTGAATGATCACTTTCTTACCAAAGGATGTTACTGATGGTGCGTTTACAAAGATCTCTCTCGAAGCGTGGTCGTTGATATCTACGTTTAATATGACCTGGAATTTTTGAGATGAGTTTTAAAAATTTTTTTTTAAGTAATTAGTAAATACTAAAACAAATTAAATATATCTGCCAATTATGTGCCACTAATGATGCTCGCAGCTCATACTCCCGGGATCCCGACACAAAAACATTTCTGTCTTTGAAATTGTCTTAAAACTACATGCATGATGCCTAGATGGCGCTGTACCAAAAATTACACCGCGATATGGTTTGGTTGAAGATGGGCTTATAAATCTGCTAATAAATCGATGTACCACTGAAGAAAAGGTTCCTCTCAAATGCAATTTTTGACATGTCTGTTTCTACAAAGACAGACATTATTTTGTAAGTATAGTAAGTAGTTTGTGAGTAATAGGCCATAAATGTTTGTCTCAAGAGTCTGGGTGTTTCTATGTATAATATGTATGTATTTAAAAGTATATAAGTATTCATATCCGTGGTCTGATACCCATAACACAAGCAGGTTATTCCTAGCTTACTTTGGGATCAGATAGCGTTGTGTGAGATGTCCGTGAATTATATTTATTTATTTAAAAGACCAGTGCAGATCAGATCCTTTGCACGACTTATGTCCAAAAAGAAAAATGTACAATTGCTTAATAATACCCAACTAGAGAGATGTCAAATCTGAAATATGACAAAATATAAATACAGAAAAGTCCAACTAGAAATATTTCAAGAAATAAAATTGTCCAACCAGAAATATGACAAACTAAACTATATTAATGTCCACTATAGCAGGGCTTTCTAAACTTTTATGGTAACGGAACACCAAACCAATATGTTTTATTCTACGGAACCCCATAAAAGATTATAGCAAATTAGCTAGATAATGCCCGCGGTTCCACCTGCGTAAAATCCTGTTACCGTTCCTGCTTTCCACGGGAATGTTTTCCCAGGATATAAAAGCTTTCTTTTTATAAACGAAAAAGTCCACATTAGGAGTGAGGGCATAACGGTACTCCGTTCGTTGAGGAGCCCGCCTGGCGCAGTACCACCCGCTGCCCTACTTGTGTCAATAAAAAAAAATAAACGTTATAAATTAAAAATAAAACTGTGGGTTTCCACAAAACAAACTGAAGCAACTCAATGAAACCATAACTTAATCAAAGAGACATTCAAAACATTCAAAAAGCGCATTAAAGGTAATCAGTACCTTTTGGTAGTTTATGCCCATTTCCTGTTTTGTCTTCTTCTAGATATGACCATGTCCGGATTATAAGCCATATCTACCAATATTGTCTCTATATCAGCACGTCAGAAAATAAATTAATTTATTAATTGGACTTTCTTATTATTGGACATTTTAATTATTGGACATTTTTATTGTTGGATATTGTTATTATTGGACATTCTTATTATTGGACATTCTTATTGTTGGACATTATTATTGTTGGACATTCTTATTATTGGACAATGGTATTAGACATTTTTCCTTTTGGACATAGGTCTTGCAAATCGACCAGATATGTAACTTTTAAAACATAAAAATTAATCCATACTAATATTATAAAGCTGCAGAGTTTGTTTGTTTGTTTGTTTGTTTGAACGCTAGGATCTCAGGAACTACTGGTTGGATTTCAAAAATTCTTTTACAGTTTGATAGACCATTTATCGAGGATGGCTATAGGCTATATAACATCACGCTACGACGATTAGAAGCGGAGCAGCAATCAAGAATGTTTTGAAAACGGGGAATATTTTTTAACGTCTGAGAGCTTCCGAGGCGTACGCTGCGTAAATGGTTAAAGTTACGTAAAAATTGTGTATTACAAAATTGTTTCTCTTAAAAAGTTCTAAAAAAAAGTCCGCGACAGCATAATGTCTATCTTTTAAGGTTCGCTCACAATATTATAGAACTGAATTGTTTGTTTGTGAGTTGTGCTAGGATCTCAGAAACTACTGGTTGCATTTCAAAAATTATTTTACAGTTTAATATTACATTTATTGAGGATGGCTTATGACGTTATAACATCACGCGAAAACGAATAGGAGCGGAGCAGTCATGAATAATGTTTCGAGAACGGGGAAAATTTCTTTCTTTTGAGAGCTTCCATTGCGTACGCTGCGTAAATGGTTTAAGTTACGTTAAAAATGTGTATTACAAAATTGTTCCTCTTAAAAAGTTATAAAAAAAAGTCCTCAACTGCATTTGCCTATATTTTAGGTTCACTTGCAATAACCTTCTTATTAAGTTTTAAAGTATGAGCGACACGACGGCGACGGGAGTAAACGTGGTCTGCACTGGTAGCCAGTCAACTGAACGATAAAAACCAGTCAAGTGCGAGTCGGATTCGTACACGATGAGTTCCATACCAAAAAACGGATGGACGGAAGTAAGTGCGACGGGAAATAAATGCGACGGGAAAAATTATAATACCTACTCGAAATATTAATACCTCCCTCTTTCTTACTCTCATGTAACGCAAACGAAGTTGCGCAGGTCAGCTAGTAGAAGAATAAAACCCATAGCAAAAGGAAGAGAATGTAACAAACAAAAATAAAGGAAAAATAATTTACACACACCTAGAGCGGCAGATCACCGGTCTTTATCTCAGATGACCTGCCACTCATTCGGTTTAGCAGCGGCACGAGAATGTTCACTTCAGTCACCAACTGGATGGCCGAGAAGCTGCGCAGCCAGGATCTTCGTCTGATAGTGTATTTGGACGATTTTCTGATCGTAAATCAGTGCAGAAAGACTTTAAGGGCTCATACCCAAATCACGCGGGATTCCCTGTTCAAACTAGGCTGGAACATCGACAAAGAAAATTCGATTCTTGTCCCTACAAAATCAATGGAGTTTTTGGGAATTGTCTGGGATACACAACCGACACCAAGTATCAACCTCCAGAGAAGGTAAGTAAGATACGTCAGTGCCTCTCGACTCGCGTGGCAGCCGGCAGTTGGTGCCCCAAGCAGGCGCAACGCCTCTTAGGGTACCGCTGGATTTCCTGTCCAAACTAGGCTGGAAGATGATCAAAGAAAAATCGATTCTTGTCCCTACAAAATCGATGGAGCTCTTGAGAATTATCTGGGATACACAACTCAACACCAAGTATCTACCTCCAGACAAGGTAAGCAAGATACGTCAGTGCCTCTGGACTCGCTTGGCAGCCGGCAGTTGGTCCCTCAAGCAGGCGCAACGCCTCTAAGGGTACTTCAACTTCGCGACCTTCATCACCCACCGGGGAAGGTTGCATTGCCGTACGCTCCAGCGCCAAAGCAACTTACTTCAAAAACGCCCACGTCTACCAAGGTTTTTTCGGACGAAGTAAGGATGGAGATGGAATGATGGCTCGAAAACATCAACCAAAAAACTCCCATTCACCAAGAAAGCTTGCAAATAAACTGTCTCGTCACCGACGCCTGAGACGTTCAATGGGGTGCCTTAGTAAACGAGAAAATTCATTTGGATCCGTCGTCAACAAAATTAGCATTGCAATTTGAAGGAGATGTACGCCGTAATTGCCCCATTCGGGCAGAAGCGAAGAGTCTGAATCAATCCACCGTAATTCTGCAGAGCGACAGAGGGACAGTGGCGTCGTACATAAAGAACGAAGGCAGGACGAGATCAGAGAAGTTATTCGAAATGACGAAAACACGGAAGCCGATCTCATATAGTACAATCGCGCTGGCTCCGAATGGCACCTACTGAAGGAGGCTACATTGAAAATATTCGCTAGCTGGGGAAAGCCAGAGATCGACCTGTTCGCGTCCAGCTAAGCTCACGTTGTGTCAAGGTATGCTACGCTAGACTTGTCGGATTCGAAGGCTTGCTTTCACGACGCCTTCAGCAGGTATGGGCGATTAGATCTCGCGTGGGTTTCCCTCCACCAATTCTATTACTCCGCGTGCTACACCACCTCGACTTAGCAGAAGGGAAGTTCATCATAATTGCGCCCAAGTGGTGAAGCCTTTTGGAACCCAGACCTGAAGAGCCCCGCTCTAGCCCAATTCGGAAGCTTGGCTCATTTTGGTTGGGACACATTGATTGGCAGTTGGACGACCGAAGAAGAACGCTAGAATAGCATGCTAGAAACGCAAATAAATATTGTAAAACAGTACAAGTGTCGTTTTTTCAATATCTCAAGAAGTATGTCAAAAATTTTAAAAAGTTTAACGGAAAAAGTTATAGATAATAAAAAGATCCACAACTTTTGTATTTTCACTTTTTTGACATAACCTCAAGAAGTATGTCAAAAAACAAAAATTATTTTTATCTGATACAATTGGTGAAAACTTTTCTTTTTTTATGTTCGAAACACACTGTAATTTTTTCGAATTTAATATTTATTTTTTAACCTTTTATTGATTATCGCAAAAGCATCCTAATTTTTAATAGAAAAATCACCCGTCAAAATATAAAATTGTTTTTAAAAATCGGTGGGTTATTTGATCACTAAAATCTCTACTTTCTGATGGTGTAAAAATACATACATCACTATGGTGAATTTTCACAGAAAATGCGAACTACTACTAATGCACTAGTGCATCATCTTGGCGTGCTAAGTGTAAAAAAAAGGTTCATGATTACAATAGCTGACATCAAATGAGCAAATCACTTCAACCCTCCACCGACAGTTGCTTGACTTACCGGTTTTCTCTTGGGCGATACTCTAACAATAACGTGACTCCAACTAGGGTAATGATCCTTGATGTCGTGAAGATGTATTGTAGCTAGTTTTCTTCGGCCGAAATTCTTAGCAGCGCCAGTCCAACGACTTAGCTCCGATAAAGAAGTCGCTTGTTTGCTGAAACCATTAATATGCTATTATTTAGCGACACTGTCCAGTGTTTTATACGCCTTTATCATAGATATAATAAAATTAAAATAATTTACTTCCTTGCTGAGCGGAAAAGAGAAAAAAAAAATCAAGACAGTCAAGTGAGTGATACTCCGCACTATATGTATAGTGAAGTGTTATCAACAATGAAATACCCAAAAACCATAAATCAAATAGGCCACATAGCTAATAGACACCGCATTAGGTACAGGGCAAAGCGGCGCCGATTCAATCAAAACAAAGCTCTGTGCCTCTTCTCGCATCTTATACCTCAGCTAGATATGCCAGTAAAGTTTTTACTTTATAAAATCTTACTATACATATAGAATTAGATGACAAACTACATTTTGCAATGTAGGTAAACCTCACCAGTATCTATGAGTGTTGTATATAAATTCGGCATTGCACCCAAATATCCAATCCTTATCGTCAATGTCGACGGCCTCCACAGCTGCGAATCTGTTTTGCGGGAACGCATTCAGGCGTATCATCAAATATGTTGTCCTGTAAAGAAGAAAAGGAGAAATCAAAGTCGGGTTTTGGCACTTTGTAAGGTGTCGACAGACTATCCGACGAATAGTATCCGTGGCGCACAGTCAGAGAGAAATCTGCGATGGCCAATGAGTGCCCAGTGGTCTCTTTGTGAGCCGCAGACTCGATCGTAAAAAAGTCTGTCATATGTGCTGCATTTCTGTAGTTGCCTTGTAGCTTTACTTTACCTACTACCGAAAGCTGACACTTTAAAGTGGTATTGGTGCCTATCATTGCCCCAGTGCGTGCCGGTCGGACCGTAGTGATTTATTGTGTCACGAGTACCTACGAAATGTAAGTGAAGGTCTCAAGACATAAAACCTAATATTATCTTATTGGTACACCTGGAAAAACAGACAAGCATTGTGTACAACAAGGGCACAGTTGCATTATTATTATAAAGCTTCTAAAGCATTCTATGGGAGTATCTATATTTTAAATTGATCCAAATCAAAACGAATATGAATGTCACCTTCAATACAATATTATCTATGTTCACAGAAATGTATTACATCATAACATTCATTTCCTGTATTCTGGACGAAAGCCAATACACATCTATTAAAAGTCTTCATAAAAACATAGTAGCTCATTGATTTTGTTCATCATCGTATTTATAAAGATGGTAGGTAGAGAGATTGGAGTGTTACGGAGTTGAGAGGGTGCTAAATAAAATAATATAGGTATCCAAATCACAATCAATTTCCAAAATTGGTCAATATCCTCGGTTCGACAAATTCCTACCACCATTACAAATTCAATTACTTATTAATTATTTCAAAAGCCGGGAAATTTCCACGGTAGAATCAATTACCGTTGTGCGTTTTTTTTTTCAAACACAATAAATAGCTACCGGCGGGCCGCTCTGGCGTGTTGATTCCCGTATTCATAGTATATCCGTGTCAGCTTTCTATTTAACAAGTTTCAGCTTAATTGTTTCAGAGGTTATACTTTCGAATTGATCAGAAGTTTGGTCTCCATAAATTATCACATTTAGTAGGATTTTAACATAAAGTTTGTTTTTATTATGTGGAAATCACCACGGTGTCATGCAAACTCAAACAGAGTTAAAACCACGCGGTCCCTACCTTTCCGTATATTCTCCAACGTGATGCATACGATACCTCAAAGTGTGTGCTATGTAACTGGAATAAATGTACAAATTGCATACTTATCAATATAAGGCCGAGACACTTGATAAATCCGTCTGTTATCCTCGTACCAGAAGGCGTCAGCAACCATTGTCGCATTTGAACGAACCACATCAGGACTCAATTTTATTGAACGATTAACCTGGAAAGGGCAACATCGTTATGCAATTTCTTTTTGTAAACACATACACATGCCCCACGCAAAAGTAGGAGAAATAAGTGAGCTAGTAACGAACTTCACCTCTCTGGTTCTGATGAGATATCTATGGTAGGTGTGTTTTAAAACTGATTCACCTTTTGTTCATTTCTTAGACTACTTAGATGGCGTCTACCTAAGCCCGTGAGAAATTCTGTTTCCGATGCTGCGTCGCAAGGGAATATATTCCGGGGCTTAAAAGTGTCATTTTAGACTTTGTATCTCTGTACCAAATTCTAGCCGGATCCGTTCAGCCGTTAGAAAGTAACACACATTCATTCTAGAAGATAAGGGGAAGATTTCACAATGAATTTCGCCATTCTGTTTGCAAAGTGCGGTCATAATTGAAACAATAGACATGTCAGTGCAAATACTAATTACAGAAATAATTCGAAAATAAATATTCTATCAGCTCAGAAACACAAAATTACATTTATGCAAATATTTACCTGAAAGTATTGCTTTGCTCTGGATGTTAAACGTTCGTTGTCTTCCGAAACCTGTTCAGTGACTGGATCCACAATGGAAAAGAGAAATTTATTTATTCTTAGAACCAACTGTTTGCACCAAACTATGCTCACATGATCTGGCGATGTCCAAACCCCTGGTAAAGCTGTTGTCTGCAATAAAGAACCAATTTTTTTACTACAATAAGAAATTAAAGGAAACTTTAACTATACGACCTCATTGGGAGATTTGGGAGTCTTACTGTGTGTGACAGGATGCACAAGGTGCAAGGTATTGTGAAGTAATTAGGGGTGGTCCGCCACGCCCAGCAGTGGACTGCCATAGGTTAAATGTTTAATTGAATCTTGTCGCGTTTTCGAAAGTAGTTTAACATAAGATACAATTACAGAGACTATTATTCTACATTACATATAGTAGAAAAATTTTGTAACGATTTTATTGTGGTCACAGGGCCTGTGTCATTTTATGTACTTATCCTGTATTATGTATTCTAAATGGATCCATGTCAATAGAAATAACAGGATATTACCTAAATTCATTTATTTCTCTCAGTACACTTCATGATTGTATTCAGCACATAAAATGATTTTAGGTACAGCAACAATCGGTCAATTTTCAAAATAATACTTAATAATGATACTTACAAGTGCACTTATATAGGTATCTTTCGACGATGTCAAGCCTGACGGTATCAGTAAATCGCGTGGTCCATTTCCTAAACTGACTATCATTTTCTGTTGTTTGATATCATCATCGCTGTTTATATACCTCTCCCATTCTAAGTTCATTAGCATATAGAAGTCATCCATTGCCACATCTACATTGACTACAGGAGCTTCCAAGGGTGCAGCCAAAGCAATACCTATTGAGGTAGTATTCAGTGTGCTTGGGTAGGCTAAAAGTCGTTTTACGATAAGACCTCCCTAAAGAAATAAATTTATTTGTAAGATAGTAATTAAAAGTTTTCGAAAAATTAATGAACACACAAATATTAAGTACAATATTAAAATTTACTTTTAGAAAAAAATATTGTTTTAATATTTTATGACCACATCATGGTATATTAGAATTGGTACCCTTTGATGCTTTATTCAAGGTAAAACACAATAATTTCTGCAGAAAGCAGAAATTTATATAGGCTTTATGCAAAATCTTGGAAAATGAAGCTCAGCAAATTAGGTACACAAGTTGTACCTACCTACCATACTGTAGGGGAAAAGATTATTATATAAGTAACTAAGGTTATTTGGAAATTGGTAAATGTACTCTGATTTTATTAGAAACTACGATTAGAAAGTAAATATAACTCTACTTATGGCTGTATACTAATGTCTAACATAAAATTTAGAAATTAGTTCAATCATAAAAAGTAGATCAATGTGCACTGTACACTGATAAGCAGCTCTAGGGATATCGGTCTATGCAGATCTGTATTTTAGATAAGATTAAAAGGCTCACCATCAAGACATTTAAAAATTAAAATGCCAATGAAAAGCTACATAATAAATTGCAACCATGGTATCCAAAAATTACTTCAGTTTTGTATTTCTAATATACTAAAGGGAGAAGTGAAATAAATGCTTTTCATTACCTCCACAAAATTCAGTATTAAGTCACCTCCCTTTTATTCAATTTTATCCAAGGTGATGGAGCGTGTAATTAATACACAGCTCCTAGGGTACCTTGAGGAACACGACCTGCTCAGCGACCGGCAGTACGGTTTCCGTCACGGTCGCTCGACGGGCGATCTTCTTGCGTACCTAACACACCGATGGGCGGCGGCTATCGAGAGTAAGGGTGAGGCTCTAGCTGTGAGCCTCGACATCTCTAAAGCCTTTGACCGGGTCTGGCACCGTGGTCTTCTTACGAAACTGCCCTCATATGGACTACCCGAGAGATTATGCGGATGGGTGTCCAGCTTCTTGGCCGGTAGAAGCATCAGGGCCGTCGTTGACGGCAGCTGTTCAGACTGCATGGCCATAAACGCTGGAGTACCGCAAGGCTCAGTGTTGTCCCCTACTCTGTTTCTGCTGCATATCAATGACATGTTGTCTATTGACGGCATTCATTGTTATGCGGACGACAGTACGGGGGACACTTGTTACACGGGCCGCCCCGGTATCTCTCGGGTTTTCTTACGATTTTCCTCTACTGTGTGTAGAGGAAAATCGTGAACAGCTTGTGTCTGAAATCGAGGCTACTCTTACTAGAGTGTCCGATTGGGGTGGACAAAATCTTGTCCAGTTCAACCCTTCCAAGACACAAGCGTGTTTTTTCACCGCTAAGCAAACCCCAATTACTGTAGCGCCGCAATTTCAGGGCACATCTCTTTCCATCTCCAAAAGTATAGGGATCCTTGGCGTTGACATCTCCAGTGACGTTCAGTTCCGTAGTCATTTGGAGGGCAAGGCTAAGCTGGCGTCCAAAAAGCTAGGTGTGCTCAACAGGGCGCGGCGGTACTTCACTGCGGCGCAAACACTGCTTCTCTATAAGTCGCAAGTGCGGCCGCATATGGAGTGCTGCTGTCACCTCTGGGCGGGAGCACCTGAATATCAGCTTCGTCCATTTGACTCGGTGCAAAGGCGAGCTGTAAGGATTGTCAACGATCCTGTACTTACAGCTGGTGTGGAACCTCTTCGCGACAGGAGAGACTTTGCCTCCTTATGCGTGTTCTACCGCCTGTACAATGGTATGTGCTCTGAGGAATTGTTTGATATGATGCCCACGGCTACGTTCTATCATCGCACCGCTCGCCACAGACAGGGAGTTCATCCTCACACTCTGCGTCCGGTGCGTTCCAGCACGGTTAGATCCGATAGGTGTTTTCTTCCGCGCACGCTTAGGTTGTGGAATGACCTCCCTGCCTCGGTTTTCCCAAACGCCTACAGTATGGGGTTCTTCAAAGGGGGTCTTAGAAGGTTTTTACAGGGTCGGCAGCGCGAGTGTGGCACCTCTGGTGTTGCAAACGTTCATAGGCTGCGGTGACCACCGGTCCTTCTGGTGGGCCGTATGCTTGTCTGCCACCTTAGTGGTATAAAAAAAAAAAAAAAAAAAGTTTCATTGAATTTCATCATCTAAGTATGAATTTAAACTTACCATAGAATGTCCAATAAGTATAACAGAAGTAGGTACAGCCTTTGTATACTTATTGTTTTTATATAAGCTTAAAATCTTTGTAATGCAGGCTGCAGCAAATTTTGTTTGACTCTGCAGTACTCCGCCATATAGACCAGATAACTCTTCATTGTAACCAACTGTAGCAAGAATAATAATTACAGATCATTAGATCACACATCATCATACCATTTGTCACTTTTTATCCCAAAATATGCCTTGACATATTTGTTGATTCATAGTCTTCTAGTAACCATAGCATATTGACATGCATTTTTTTATATTCATTGGCTAGTAAACTTACTTGTAAAGAAGTCAAAATGATATGGATAATTTCCAGATAGAGATTTTCTTAGGGCCACAGAGGCTATGGATCTAGCTTGCATGTGACTACCTGAGTTCCCAGGCAAGAATAATACTGGCACACCATCAAACCTGTAAGAGTATAACATGCTTTTATTACTAACTGAAGGAAAAAACTACAGGATAACATCTTACAAATCCCTACTAATATTATAAATGCGAAAGTAACTCTGTCTGTCTGTCTGTCTGTTTGTCTGTCTGTCTGTCTGTCTGTCTGTAACGCTTTCACGCCTAAACGGCTGGAGCGATTGAGATGAAATTTGGTATGGGGATAGTTGGAGGCCCTGGGAAGGACATAGGCTACTTTTTAACCGACTGCGTAAAAGGAGTGTTATGATTTTACGTGATAACGACTTTCAGGCTGTTACGCTTTCACGCCTAAACGGCTAAAGCGATTGAGATGAAATTTGGTATAGGGATAGTTCGAGGCCCTGAGAAGGACATAGGCTACTTTTTAACCGACTGCGCAAAAGGAGTGTTATGATTTTACGTGATAACGACTTTCACGCGATAACGACTTCTACGCGATCGAAGTCGCGGGAACAGCTATCCCTACTAATATTATAAATGCGAAAGTACATAACTCGGTCTGTCTGTCTGTCTGTCTGTCTATCTGTCTGTCTGTCTGTTACGTTTTCAAGCTAAACGGCTGGAGCGATTGAGATGAAATTTGGTATGGCGATTGTTCGAGGCCCTTTGAAGGACATAGGCTACTTTTTAACCGACTGCGCAAAAGGAGTGTTATGATTTTACGTAATAACGACTTTCACGCGATAACGACTTCCACACGGTCGAAGTCGCGGGGAACAGCTATTTTAGTTTAGTTGTAAATATTCAATCACACTACTTAGCCTAGGGGCTTGACAGAGAAGGATTAAAATCTGTAGGTATACTATATGGGCAAAAGACATGCTTACGAAATAGGTTAGGTTCAATTTTTATATGCGGATAGGTTTATATAAACGTGAATCCCTCGCGTCACGCTGTCGTCTAGGGCCTGCTGCTGTAAGGACGGTGAGCGGCCTCCTCATCGACCTCAGGCCCCCGGTCATGTAGGCCGATAGTCTTAGGCGAAGACAACTCGCCGGCACTTGGGTACTTGGAACTTGGGTAGGAGAGTTCTCTCTACTTTTGAAAATTATTAAGTCTATAAGACTAATAACTTGGTTTAACGACTGCCGTTTACTGGCTACCGTTAGCGTGTGTTATCGTCTCAAATCTTTCGGTTATAAGTACTTAAAGTTTTCAGTCTGTGGCCCAAATCTAACAAACGTTTCGTACTCGCGCTTCACCATACTACTTACTCTTTTTATTATTAAAGTGGCCAATTAATAAAGACGTACATCATACTGGCCTTGGACCCGCTAAAACCATGAGGTCTCTACCCATCCATCTAGCGCAGTCCTGGGGTATCCTTTAGAGGGCTTACCAGAGGCTCCCAACCGTAGGCTGTTATATCTAACAGCCTATGGTTGGGAGCCCTACCGAATACGTGTGGTTTTTTGCCAGTAGGAGTTATAGTATATTCATGTGGGATTTACCTCACATTAAAAAAAACATGTAGCGCATAGCTCCCCGGGTAAGTTGGAGGATGTCCTAACTTTGTCCCCACATTTTGGTTACGACTTCTCCTAGCCTAGAGGCTCGATAGAATACAGTTCAAACTTTGCTTATAACATAATATCCACGCGAACGAAGTTGCGGGTAACAGCTAGTATAAAAATAAAACCAGTTATGTTTTGTCCAGAAATAAGAATATTTATTTCAGCCTTGCGATTCACAATTTTTCAATACCTGATTGATGTATTGGTGAATTATGAAAATTGCCATATCTTTAAGATACAGATATTACTTGACTCCAACAGAGACTGAATAAGATGGTGTGATAACTGAAATCCTTCAGTAATCTATTCTAATATTATTAAGATTTTGTATAAACTTTATTCTAACTGGAATGGAAACTATGTGAGTGAAACCGTGACAACTGCTAGCAACATACAACACCACAATCATGTGAAAATTTCAACAGTCTAGCTATCACGGTTTGTGAGATATAGCCTGGTGACTAGGGCTTGAACTCCGGAATTCCGGAATTGACATAATTCCGGAATTCCGATAAAATCTAATATCGTTCTCAATTCCGGAATTGGCGAGGTCAATACCGGTATTTCGATATAAAAAAAAAAATATTTTCGCTTCTTTAATTTCATTACAAACACAATGTCAATTATAAGCTTCTTAAGCAATTTAATTACCTTTAATTACTACAATGTTGATAATTTAGGATTTCTCTATTAACAAATTAATTCGATTATGTACTTAGGTATTAATCATTTTATTTGATGATATTTCTTAAACCTACTAAGAAAGTAAATCCATAAAATTAATGGTATTTGATAGAAAACATACTATTTAAATAATAATAATATTATTGATGACGTTTTTGTATTTTTTTTACATTTAGACTTCAATTTATAGTGCGAACTTAGACTTAGCTCTTACTTATGTCTTTGATAGATGTATGTATCTTTGATAGAAACGCTGTAAGAATTTGACCGAGGTCTCGCTCAGTATAGTTCTAGTAGTTGTGACGGAACTCATGGGGCCCGTACCTTATTATTAGGGGCAAACTTTGCCCCAAGGCGCTCCACTGACCCAGGGAACCCAGGACCCTAGTCCTGGGTTCCCAGGGTCAGTATTCCTTCGCACATGGCTCCGTCTCAGGCGCCCGACTCTGATTACAGCGAGAACGACGTGCCCGAAGTCACTGAAGGTGAGTTAGGGGCGACTGCACTGCAGCTTAGATTCCGCAGAGACAGTGCCCCTGGACCCTACAGCATTCCAGGCCGAGCGTGGGTCCTGGCTCTTGAGGATCTCGGGCCTCGAGTGATCCAACTCCGGCTGATCCCCGATCGGTCGATAACCAACACTAATACCTCGTTAGGTATACAAGCTCCTTGAGTGTATCATTGTACAGCGCACAGTCAAGCACCTCACACGCATGGGGCAAGATTTGGCGGATAACCAGTTTGGTTTCCGTCAAGGGCGCTCCACCGTGGATGCGCTCATGCGCATTAGAAGACTGACGGAGGAAGTAACATCGCAGGGTGAGGTGGTGTTGAAAGCGATGGCGATGTCAAGAGACACTGGCATCGTATTCAACACCTTGCTCTGGAGCTGCTTTAGGGAGGCGCTTATTTATCATGCCTCCCTACTTCCGTCGAATTGTCGGGGCCTATCTTTCCGAGAGGGCCATAACTTACCCTAGCCAGCTTGGGTAAGTTATGGCTAGAGGCGGCATGTCTTGAGGATCCGGCAGCAAGGCAACTTGCGTCCTTGTTTAAATAAATTAATTTTATGTCTAATTTATTCTTTTCTGGTGCAAGGAGGCGCTGGAGCGGGGCCATAGGCCTACGTCTCCAGAAATCTAGGTTCGGCAGTTCCAGCTCCACAAGGAAACCGTGGAGACCTGGACTTGAGCAACAAACCAAATCGCCACATCACATCACACAAGGGGGGAATCGCCGAATCGCCACAATCAAGGCGGTCAGACCGGTCATGGGCGAGTGACTAGAAAGGAGCCACGGTGCGGGTGCTCTGTTCTTCCGGTTGTCATAGATGCTTACCGGGCACGGGAGTTTCAGTAAGTATCTGTGACGAATACACCGGGAAACCACACCTGAGTGCCAGCACTGCGAGGAACGCAGTGAGGACACAGTACTTCACACATTAGTGGAGTGCACAGTGTGGGCTTAACAGCGCCCGGTCCTCGTGGTAGGTCTGGACGTGGACATTCTCTCGCTGGAGACCATTGCGCGAGCTATGATCTCCAGTGGGAGTAAGTGCGACGCTTCTGCGTCTTTCCGTGATCAGTTAATGCGGCGAAAAGTGATCGAGAGAGAACGCTCCCAACCGAATTCCGCATGTCTTTGCCCAAGACTATCGGCCTCCATAATTGGAGGACTGAGGACGGTGGGAGGGCTAATCGCCGTCCTTACAAAAGCACGCCCAAGACGAAAGCGTGACGTGAAAGTTTCACGCACGCCAAACGCCCTGAGATGCGGGATAACATCTGAACAAGGCCCAAATACGCGGGATAGCACCCGAATCTCCTAGGTGAGGCCGCAGTGTTAGTCAAGGTCTGTGGGGAATCCTGGGGTCATCCTTCTGAGGGCTTACCCGGGCCAACCGTAGGCAATAGTTAGGAAACGTGCGGTTTTTAGTTGGTTACAAAAAAAAAACCTAGGTAATTTTACTGGGAATCAAAGTAGTTTATTACTAATCACGTAGGACTGCCAGCTCCTGTTTCTCTTTTTACATATCACTATTTTGTACAAAATGAAACTTGATTGAGTTCCGGAATACCGGAATTCCGGAATTCAAATACTGAATATCGAAACCCAATTCCGGAACTGAAAAAGCGTCCGATATTCAAGCCCTACTGGTGACAGAAAGACGGAGAGCAGAGCCTCAGTAATACGTTCCCGTTTCTACCCTTAGGGTATGGAACTTTATCAAACAGGTTGATATTCACGGACATTTTATGTAGTAGTAGATTCTTCAAAAACTTCTTTTGGTTCTTCAAAAGGGGTCTTAGAAGGTTTTTGCAGGGTCGGCAGCGCGAGTGTGGCACCTCTGGTGTTGCAAACGTTCATAGGCTGCGGTGACCACCGGTCCTTCTGGTGGGCCGTATGCTTGTCTGCCACCTTAGTGGTATAAAAAAAAAGAAGATATTATAATTTTTTGCACTGGTACCCATTTACAATCCTATTAGAATACAGTCATCTAGCAGGATATTTAAAGTGTGTTTAGACTTACCACATTTTTCTTGCTCTCTCAGTAAACCTTCCTTCACTGTACGCATACAGTCCATATTGGGGATATACTTTATTTTCAGGCAACGACAACCGCTGGAAATAATAACTAATTTATAATCTCAATAGATAAACAAATGAGTTTATAAACACAAATACTTAAATAATATTACAACTCACCACAAATTGTGGATATTCAAACATGTATGTCATTTCGCAATAGTTAATTTTATCACTAAAATAGACATTTAATCCACCAAGGAGGTAACCCACAACAAAAATTAAAGATACGATTTGAAAAATGCTCGAACCCAGTATACGTAAAAGCTTCATTTTTTATACTGTCACATATAAGGTATAAATAAAATAATTGTTATAAGTATGTTTTTAAATAAATCATATCCCCAACAACTAAGAGAATAATATGTATAATTACTCCAGTACGTTAATATTGACCATCTGAAAAATTATCTTTCCGAATCCGATGGAGAAATAAGAAAAACAATTTTCTGTCAGTTCTGTCAACTTCTGTCTGTCTGAGTTTTCTGTCGAGTGCCGAGTCTAAACAAAATAAAATGTCATTATATGACGTCTGTCATTCTCATAACAGTGCGGACACGTACTCGGTCTTAGCGAATTACGGGGCGGCGCGGCAGCCTCGCCCCGGGCGACTTCATATTGTTGTCGGTTTTTGCGCCCGAGTTGCACGAAGATGAACACTGCGTTCACGAGCGTAGAGAGGTACTGTCTATACAACTTGACCGACTTCGTGTGTCGTACACTGCCGAAGGCGCGTGATTTAAGCTATAATGAGGAATGTTCATAAGTATGTAAAATTACTTGATACTTCGTTTCAGTAAAGCCTTTATAAATTCTAAATATACTTGTTTTTGTTTTATTTAAAAATATCAAGTAGTTTTGATTTTACAGTCATTCAAAGTTCTCGAAAATTTGTTGCCCCGCTAACAGTCACTGAATCGCGGATGACGTCACGATACAGCGCGCAGCGCTCCGTGCAGTCCGCTCCACGCCCAACTGTAAAGCCGGCTACTCACATACCTGCCGCAGGGGCAATCTAGGGTGCATGGCGGTCGGGGCAATATCGGGAGTGTCTCTACACATTTGCCTGCCGTGCAGTATTCGAGAGTAGACAGAGCTGAGCACACGTGTTGAGAATGGTACCCGTATTATCGACAAATCAAAAGATTGGTGTAGCCTTATCGAAAATTTTGTTTTTATTTATTTTTGTTTTTATTTGTTTCTAAAATACAAGATTTTACCTCGTCAGGGTGCATGGTATCTACTCCCGTGCGAGATGGTGTAGTAGTCTCTTCCATAAAAGTAAAGAGATCGTAATACCATAGAGATGGCTTGTACACATCGTGATGCCAGATCCAGTTTGTTTTGAAGAATTTACCTAAAAACGATAAAAACTGTAATAAAATACCAATTCGTACTGTAATTACATATATCAATAAGGTTTTGAAAACGAGTTTAAACGTACCTTCTTAAACTCTTGCTTATAAGACGAACGCATATTTTCGAATTTTTTTTTGAAACATGTCATCTCGATGTTATTTTCCATTTCGTTAAATATTTCAAACATTAGGCTAAACGTTTGCTGCCTCATGTCACGGTTAAAATAATTTTTTGTCCCACATGTGAGGTCGGTCTTTAAATATGTCTAAAATTCGCGTCCAAACTTCACGTTCGTTGTCCGCCGCCATACTGAGTAAATTAAAAATTAATACGCGTGCACTCCGTATGACTGATAACAACCAACTGACAAAAATTGCCCCAATCGCGCTACACACACGGCAACGGCAGGGGTGACATAGGGACCAAGGATGGTCTCGCGCTCCTGCCGCCCTGCAGCAGGGCCAATCTAGAAAATTGCCCCTGCTTGCCTACACACATAACAATTAAGGCGGCAATTTAGGGTCAACGTCATAGATTGCCCCTGCGGCAGGTATGTGAGTAGCCGGCTTTATGTAGTATAGAGGTCAAAGCCCACTTACACGGCTCTGCTACCACCCGGCAAAAATAATATAATTCAAATATAGGCTTTAAATATTGCTCTTTAGATATATTTTACATTGCCATCATCAATGAGCAGACAGCTCGCTTTAAGCGAGCTTACCGCCGTCAGACTGCTCGGGAGTAGACGCCTCGCTGGGCGTGCGTTGTAGCGCGGTGCCCGCGCGCTCACTCTGCTAGCAGTCGCCGCACCGGCACCGATCGCGAACTGTGTCTATTGCGTAAGGCGAGAGCGGTCGGCGGATGGACAGCTGGCCGTCTGCTAGCTGTCGCCGTGTGGACTGCTGGGTGCGTGCTAGCTGTCGCCGCGTAGACTGCGAGCAGTAGTCTTCTTTTAGGGCAGTGTTGGGTGGGAGCGGTGTTGGAGCAGAGTCGTTTAAGTGGGCTATGTCCTCTAGTAGTGAATAAGTCCCACGCACGCATTGTTTTCTATTCTTTCTTCACGTTTAGCTAAGTGAATTGATAAAAAATTAACGAAGGCAATATAGGACAATCAGATAACTTACCTAAAATATATGGGCATATGGTTGCTCATTTTTTAGCTAAAATAAATTATTTCTTTTCGGTCGAAATGCGAGGCGTAAAAATGCAAAGTTTAGTAAACCGTCGTGTCGTTCATTATAACTATACTATACCATACTATCTTCACGCCAAATCCCTTGCGGGGTAGGCAGAAAGAACCGAGCGCCACACGGCACGGTCCATACACACCTCACTCGCCTCTTTAACTTTCATTTTTCTTTTCATGCATGCACGTCGGTTCCTACGGCTCTTGACACCACCCTCCACTAACACATGATTAATTTGGTCGTGGTAGGTGTGTCGTGGCCTTCCCCGACTCCTACGTCCATCCACTTTCGCGTTGTATATCTGTTTTGTCATTCTTTCATCTCCCATTCGTTCCACATGCCCGAACCATCGTAGCATGCCCTTCCTTACTTTAACACCGACACTCTCTTTCAGACCAACTCTCTTTCTTACATCTTCATTCCGAACGCGATCTGCGAGCGTTACTCCGCAGATTTTGCGTAGCGCGCGCATCTCGACCGCGTTTATTCTACTTTCATGCGTTTCCTGCCATACCCAACTCTCGCTTCCATACGTTAGCGTAGGTATCAGCACCGCATTGTGTACTGCGAGCTGGGCCTTTTGACTTAGGGCCTTGGTACCTAAAAGTTTGCCTAACGCTCCATTCACACTATTTCCCGCAGTTACCCTCTTTTCTACATCAGCGGTGTACCGTCCATCCCTGCTAAATGCACATCCAAGATATACAAACTCATCCACCTGTTCCAGTTCCATCATTTACAGTTATCCTGGCAGTCGTACTGTCCTCTTCTCTTTCGAATACCATCACTTTCGTTTTAGTCGCGTTCAAATGTAAGCCTCTCATTAGACAATCATCTTTCATCGTTGTGACTAGTGACTGTAGTTCTGATGTCGATTCGGCTATGAGCACGGCATCATCTGCATACAGCAAACAGTTCACAAGTAAGTCACCCATTCGCAATCCAACATTCATCGATCTTACTCTCTTAAGACAATCGTCCAGGTACAGGACAAACAGCAGAGCCGACAGCACGCAACCCTGTCTGACGCCAATGTTGACGTCAAACCAGGGAGACAGGCTGCGGCCCACCCGCACACATGCCGTACATCCCACATAAGTAGACTGCACAGCACGAAGCAGCACACCATCAATCCCGTATCCTGGCAATATATCCCAGAGATCCTTCCGTACAACTCTGTCAAATGCTTTCTCCATGTCCACAAAACCGCAGAAAACCTTCCGGCCTACAGCCAGCTGCTTCTCTACAACAAAACAATCATTATAACTCTTTTGAAAATTAGTTAAAACTATACTAATATTGGTTTATTTATTTAAAATAGGTACTTAACTTGGATAGGTATATCTGTTCTATATTGTTTTATTTTTCCAAATAGTAGGTACCTATTTTAGATAACTCCTAACTTATTTTTATCGTGATCGTAATGATCTAGTGGTGTAATATCCTAAAACTAGAATAAACTAAGAGGACTAGGGATATAGGAGGCTTAGTTTATAGACTTAGTTAGAGATAATATGCGTCTACTTATTCCTAATTGGGAACAGATGTACAAAACTTTTTTTTTATTCAATGACGAAGAGTTTAGTTGAGTGGTAGTGAACGCTGCATAAGAATTAAGGTTCGCGGGTACAAAACATTTGCGTGCATGAACATTAATATTTGTATCGGTCTGGGTGTTTATAGGGTTCCGTAGCCAAATGGCAAAAACGGAACCCTTATAGATTCGTCATGTCTGTCTGACTGTCCGTCCGTATGTCACACCCACTTTTCTCCAAAACTGTAAAGCTTATGCTATTGAAACTTGGTAAGTAGATGTATTCTGTAAACCGCATTAAGGTTTTTTTATATAAAACGAGAAAAACTAGTAAATTTAAAATAATCAGAACTGAAACGCAAATTTTTTTCATTAAATCCATACGTGTGGGATATCTATAGATAGGTCTTCGAAAATGCTATTGAGGTTACTAACATATTTTTTTTCTAAAGTGAATAGTTTGCGCAGGAGACACTTCCAAAGTGGAAAAATGTGTCGCCCCCCCCCCCCCTCCCTCTAACTTCTAAACTAAGAGAATAATAAATCTAAATAAAAATATATGATGTACATTGCCATAAAAACTTCCAACGAAAATTGGTTAGAACGAGATAGAGTTGGTAGTTTTTTTAATACGTCATAAACCGCAATTTTCGGATAGAAAAATCACTACCACTGCGAACGAACGGGTTAAAACATCAATCAAAGTTACAACGAACTATAAGAAGTTTTATATTATGTTACTTGTTGCTACGGAACCCTTCATGGCCAAGTCCAACTCACACTTGGCCGGTTTTTTTTACATTACGTATCAATTTACAATAAATGAAATAATACATAACCTTTTTTTGTTTAAAACTTTTTCAGATCGGTAGTAAAAAGCTATGGTGAGATGCTATAGGCTATTTCCGAGTTAAAAGAGATGTTCTTCATGGCACTTATCCACTTTTTCCATAGTTTTAAGTCCTTTAGACCTGGAAAACTTGAGACTGGCGTATCGCCATTTCTTACTGATTTAATTTGTATCTATTTATTTTACTGGAGACTGGCAAAATCGTTATAAACGGAGGGCCATTCATTAAAAGAAGAAGAAGAAGAAGAAGTCCTTTGGAACTAAAAATCACTTTTCCGGCGTCTTGATAGGAGTACTTGTACTTTTTTTTGAACTCAAACTCAAATAAACATTTATTTCGCACAATCCTAATACATAGGCACTTGCAACACGTCAATGAATATAAAACAAATTCACTACCACCAGTTCGGAACGCGGCCCGCTTGAGAAGAACTGGCAAGAAACTCCACGGGCTTTTGTTTTTGTGCTCTATTTACAAAATTTAAACTAAAAATCACAAACTGTTGCTTGAGAATGCAGTAGAGCAAGCAAATCATTTCCAGGCTTCCTTGTCAAGCAAATAATCGTCAATTGTATAGTAGCCCCTGCAGCACAATCTACTTTTTATACACTTTTTAAACTTATTTATGGGCATACTTTTTATTTCATTTGGAAGCCTGTTGTAAAAACGTATACAGTGACCCAGGAAGGAATTACTGACTTTTTTCAGTCTAGTCTACACTGGTGAACAGCACAGTATTTCCGAGGCCTGTTGTAAAAACGTCTACAGTGACACAGGAAGGAATTAGGTACTGACTTTTTTCAGTCCATACTGGTGAACAGCACAGTATTTCCGAGTCCTAGGATTAGACATATCAATGAATCTTTATGGAAACGTAAGGCATCGGTACTGAATAGCGTGAACGGACTGAGCGACTGTTGTGACGTGACGTGATGCGCGCGGTGCAACCGCGGGTCAGCGGTCGCGGGTTCACTTTCAAACCCTACTAATATTATAAATGCGAAAGTTACTCTGTCTGTCTGTCTGTCTGTTACGCTTTCACGCCTAAACTGCTGGAGCAATTGAGATGAAATTTGGTACAGGGAGAACCCGAGGCCCTCGGAAGGACATAGGCTACTTTTTAACCGACTGCGCAAAAGGAGGGTTTTGATTTTACGCGATAACGACTTTTCGCGATAACGACTTCTACGCGGTCGAAGCCGGAGGGCACAGCTAGTTCTATATCTTTGGAAGTAATTGACGTATCAAAATAATTCTTTCACATGTATTTTTTATTTTGACGGAGAATACATTAAGCTAAAATTCAAAATAAGTGAACAGTCTTCATTAGTGTCTTAGTGTACGTGATCCAATTATCAATTATGAGCGCTACACTGTGGTACAAGGAGCAAATTATGTTATTCTTGGAAACTCGGCCACACATAATAAGCTCTCAACTTAATGGCTAAACTGCTACTTAAGCGTTCATTACAAATGTTGACACTGTGCAAGAGCAGGCTATCAGCACCATAGAGCGAATGAGATCATTGTGAAGTTGACCGACTGTGTAGTGACGCACTTCGGACTAAGTCAAAGTTCCTAGAGTAGGTACTTTGCCAAGGAACATCGCGAGCAGTGTAGAAGAGCCATATGATTTTTAATATATGTAGGTATTTTTAAAAAGAAAATACAATGGGAACAAATTAGCTGACGGGTGCGGGCGTGGCACGGGTGAGGTGCAGGAGTGGCGCCGCCTACTGCACACTGCGCAGAACAGGCGTCTAAAGCGTGCAGAATTGGCAAGGCGCGGGCGAACACAGCAACATTTGTCATGTTGTGCTCGATTTCATCACGAATAATGACGTCTTCTTCATCAGATGAAGAGGATCTGCCAGCTCTGATTGCATCAGAGCTAATTGCATCCGAGCTGATTGCATCAGATCTCGTAAGATCTCTAAATGCATTTAGAGATCTTATGAGCACAAAGAACGATAATAAAGGAGGGGAGGGAGAGGAACCCGCCTCACACCCTCGTTTAGTCAATCCTAACGTACAATAGTTAAGGATAACCACAACCAATTTTTAAGGGAGGAATGACGAACCGAACTGTTCAGGAAAGGAATTTTGGATGTTGGATAGGAAAATTATCGGTACCCTCCAGATTGTTAATAATGAGCACTACTCCGCATAACAACGTGACTTATAAGTCGAGACGTGTTTCGCCTACACACGAGGCGTCTTCAGGACTGCATTATGCATGGCAGCAAATGTGGAAGTGCACTTACCTTGAACTCTTGTTGGTAGGTAGGCGCTGCTCCCAGCTTTGCGTTCGGGGTCTTGATTCACGACCGCGAAATATGCACACAGGAGTTATAACCGTAACTCTCGAGACTGTGGCTGATGATAAGCGATGTAGCGCGATATGATGGGTAATCACAGCGGCCGATAGCGGAGCGGAGCGTTAAGAGACGGGTGCGTGCGTATCTTCCAATAGCTATGGCGGAATGTGAATGTAGGAAGCGGGCGGGATAGTGTTGCCATAGACAATACATAAAAGTAAGATGCGTTTAGTGCGTGAGTGTTGACATATAATAATTATAATAAATACCATTAAATACATAAACTAAAAAAATATGTATGCGTCGGTACTGGCGCATCCAACTTCGGGGGGCTTAGAGGATTCTTCCTCTACATTGAATAAACAAAATAAAAAAATAAAAGGAATGAAAACTTATGAACTAAAAAATAATTCAAAAGCGTAGGAGTTATTGCGTGGGTAACGGGCAAAGCCGAGTTACAGGACGAATGTATTCACCAGAAGAAGTCTTAATTCTGACGACTCTAATTACACCATCCTTCCCGGGAAACACCTCTGATACAACCGCGAGTGGCCACGATAAAGGATGCGTATTGTCATCCTTAACAACAACTACAGTTCCTATCGTCACAGGTTTGGACGGCATATTCCACTTATGTCTAAGTTGGAGAGAGGTAAGATATTCTTTGCTCCAACGTGTCCAGTAACTTTGAACAATTCTATTTAATAATTGATAGCGGGTGAGTCTGTTATCTGGTAATAGGGGTTCAATGTGTTCAGCGGGTAAATATTTAAGCGGAGTAACATTAAGAAATGATTAGGCGTTAGGGGGGTTGGATCCGATGGATCCGAAGAAAGTATGCAAATCGGACGGCTATTCAAAATGCCTTCAATTTGCACCAATATTGTACTGAATTCTTCATAGGTGAGTATTTGACTCCCGATAGCTTTAAATAAATGAGACTTAACACATTTGACATTAATTTCAGGCAACGAATTAAAATTGGGCCCGAAAGGTGGGCTGTGCTGAAACTGAATCTTATGTTGAGTTAGATATTTATTCAGATCATTTTTATAATTAGTGGACTGTATAAGCGTGTAAATTTCGTTCAATTTTCGTTTCGCACCTATGAAATTAGTGCCTCCATCGCTGTACAACACTGAAACAGGACCCCTGCGTGAGATAAAACGTTTAAAGGCAGCGAGAAATAAATCTGTACTAAGATCACTTACTAACTCTAAATGGAGCGCCTTTGTTGTGAGACAGACGAACAAGCAAATATACGCTTTATGACTTTTTACTCCACGACGCCTTATGTGAGTTACGTAAAAGGGTCCCGCGTAATCAACTGCGGTATGCACAAACGACTTTACTTGTGAAACTCTAATGGATGGAAGATCACCCATAGGTGGAGTTGTAGAACGAGGCCTAGCTTTAAAACATAAATTACATTTATGTACTCGTTGGCGAATCAAATTTCGTGCAGAAAGAATCCAATACTTTTGGCGAGTCAATGCTAACACTAGTCCAGGACCGGTGTGTAAATTGTCGGTGTGATAGTGGTCTACTAAGAGCGACACTATACGTCCTTTAGGTGATAGCAGTATTGGATATTTTGTATTGTAATTTAGTTGAGAATGAGTAAGTCGACCACCTACTCTAATTAACCCTTGTTCGTCAAGAAAAGGGTTGAGTTTTAAAATAGCCTGATTTGGACAAATTTTAGTAGCCTTAAGTGCTTGTAATTCTACCTGAAAATACTTAGACTGATCGAAGCGGACCGCATAATATTCTGCGTATTCTAAATCGTATACAGAAAGTATACCGCGGGATTTGAGAATCCTTGTGAAACGTAATACATAAACCAGTGAACGAATAAATTTTACCCAACTCGAGCAACGCTCGGCAAGTTCGTCTATCATGTGAACGTGATCGGAGACAGGTATGGTATGTGCATGGAGAGAAGCTATTTTAATTTCCGGTAATTCTGTCTTCTCGTTATGATTGATTTTATATTCCTTCACAGGCCATGCATTTATAGGTGCGGACAGCCATTTCGGCCCGTGAAACCAAAGATAGTTATTTATTAACCCTTTAGGTGTCACAGGGCGCGAGACTATATCGGCGGGATTTTCAACCCCACGAACGTGATACCAATGGGAAGCAGGCAGATATTCATTTACCTGAGCGATGCGATTAGCTACAAAAGTTTGAAACTTATGAGCGGGAGAGTGAATCCAGGTAAGGGTTACCGTAGAATCAGAGAATGCGAATATATTGTTTATTTGACACCGCTTATTAAAAACAGTGCGCACAGAATTAATTAATTTTGCGAGTAAGACCGCCGCGCAGAGTTCTAAACGCGCTAGCGTTTTATTAGAATCTGACACTTTGGATTTAGCGGTCAGTAGATTCACATTAAGAGCGTTTCCGTTCTCAGCCGTTTCTATTCGTACATAGATAACAGCACCATAACATTGCTGGCTGGCATCCGAGAAGCCTATTAGAGTAATTCGACGAGCGGATGTTAAACCTATATGTCTCGGTATTTTTATTTCAGATAAACGCGACAACTCCCTATGAAAGTGTTTCCATTTAGACAGAATGCAACCCGGGACCGTCTCGTCCCAGTCCAGTTGTAATTTCCAACATTCTTGTATAAGCAACTTCATGTATGCGACCACTGGACTGATGATTCCAAGCGGATCGAACAAGCGCGCGGTTACGGAAAGGATCGAGCGTTTAGTGCATGTTAAAGGCATGTCGATCACTATTTTAAAGTTAAAGGTGTCATCGTTAGGTTGCCATTGCATACCCACGATCTTAGTGTCAACATGAGGATCCTCATCAAACTTGACAGCGAGACAGCTCTTATGAATTGACGGGATACGTGACAATAGGGTATTGTCATTAGAGATCCACTTAGTTAAGTTAAAACCTCCAGATTTAAACATAGCGACCATTTCCCTATAGGTGTCTTCAGCTAAATCTACATTCTCTATGGAACTAACGTAGTCGTCAACATACATGTGATTGTCAGCTTCGTACGCCGCCAGAGGATATAAAGCGCGACAGTCTGACGCGAGCTGGTTTACGACTCGCATTGCCAGGAAGGGTGAGCTGGAGACGCCAAAACAAACGCGGTTGAAATGATAGCTTTCAATAGGAGAATTGGAATCGAACCTAAATAATATTCTTTGATATGCATGATGATCTTGAGTAAGTTTCACTTGAAAATACATTTTTTCTATGTCCGCGGTTACAGCAACCGGGTACATACGCAAATTGAGAAGCAAATGAAAGATATTGTTCTGTAATATTGGTCCCGTATAAAGCAAATCGTTAAGCGATTTACCTGACGTGGTTTTACACCCAGCGTCTAAGACCACACGCGTTTTAGAGGTTTCTTTGTCAGGGCGATAAACGGCCCGATGCGGCATATAATAAACTTGAGAGTCCAGAAAGCTATTTGACACTTTAGTGAGATAACCTTGATCAATATATGTTTGAATAATGGCATTATAATCGTTGCGTAAGTTAGAAGCGTCTAACTTTTTTTCTAAATTTACAAACCTGCGTTTGGCGATTGTGTACGAGTGCCCTAGCTCACTGGGAGGGTATTTAAAGGGAAGACTAACCGTATATCTACCGGTATCGTCGCGTGAGTACGTAGACGAGAACAGCTTTTCACATGCTGCGTCGTCCGTGCTAATGTGCTTCTTATCTGGCACCTGTTCTATCTCCCAAAAGCGTTGCGTTAATTGTTCGAGAGACACATCTTGAGTGTGACATAAGAAGGCCTTGTCGGACACGGAGGAATGAGACATGCGATCGCGGGGATGCTTGTTTGCCACTAGCGAATAAGGTAAAGCATGCGCCTTTCCCATTGCGACGTATCCGAGCGTGGTTTCTATCGCGATTACTGATGAGGTTGGGGATGTAATTTTTTGCGACCCTAAAATCATGGGGAAGAGTTCATTACCTAACAAACAATCTATACCACCCGGAGTATAGTATCGTTCGTCAGCCATAGGTAAATTTTGTAAATGGATTAATTCCGCTGTATCAATTTCCACGTTAGGCAAAAAATCTGTAATAGTGTCTATAACCCGTGCACTAACCGAATAAGAACAGCGGGCATCAAATCGCGAATATATTTTGAAATGCGTAATTCCATAAGATTGGCTTTCAAGTTGACCTATGCCTTTAATGACAGAAGGAGCGTTAAGTATGGTTAAGTGCAAACGCTCACAACAAGACTTCGTAATAAAGTTACTCATAGACCCTGAGTCCAAAAACAAACGTATACGATCCGATTTATAATTTGCATATACACAAGCAGTCGGCAACAAAACCGTGGTCGCGCTGCTTGAATTACGCGGCGGAGGGATCACAGCCGATAACGACGCGATATTGCCACTATGTGACCGCGCCTCCCGCGAGTGCGAGCGGGACGGATCATCTGCCGATGACGCATGAGTCGACATGGAATGCTCGGACGGCGCAGTAGACGCGTTTGCCTGCCTCGATGCGTTGCCGGTAGCATGATTTCTTGTTGAATTTGATGCGTTCAAATTATTTTTATAACACAGTAAACTATGATGAGACCGATTGCAAATCGAACACCTATTAACAGATCTGCAAGCACTCACGTGATGAAAACCTAAACAATTAACACAAAAGGAATGTTTACGAACTATTTCATTTCGCGTTTCAACAGTCTCTTGAATAAAATGTTGACATTTGAACAAAGGGTGAGCGGAATTATTGTTACATACGATACAATTTTTTATGTTAGAAGTATCGACTGATTTCAAATTAGTAGGGCGGGTTTGCGTAAAAAATGACTTAGGTTTATTTAAATGAGAGGCGGTTGAACTCCGCTGAGCGCGATAATCACCTTTTTGGGAATGTGATGGTGAGCGGAGCGTTTGGAGTTTGCTTTGTTCTGTCAAAAATGTTTTGACGTCACTATATGTAGGTACACTCAAATGTCTATGAGATTGTTCAAACAATTCAAGCATAGGTTTATCAAACTTGCTTAATGCTAAATGAGTTATTATGAAATCTGATAAATTTGTGATAGGTAGACGCTGCAGAGCTGCTTCAGCTGAACAAAAGTTCTCCAAGATCTGATCAGCCGATTGCCCTGGCTTCTGGTGTAACATTTGTTCTAAATAGCACGACGCCTGAACCCTGGTATCGTGGTATTTAGCCAGAAGGGCTTGCCAAATAACATCGTAATTTTGTGCGGTAGCAGCTATGCCTGAACAAACAGTAAGTGCCTTACCCGAAAGGCAACCTATCAAATATTGAACCTTTTCGGCGTTGGTGAGACGAGTATTCGTATGTATCACACTACAGAAATTTTCATAAAATATAGGCCACTTACCATAAGTACCATCGAAACCTGTGAGTTTAAGTGGGGGTAATTTGATATTAAAATTATCACTTTTCTTTTTATCGTCGAGTTCTTGTCTCAGAGTAGTTTCCGTTTGCTTTATGAAACAGTATAATTCATCAAATGTATTAAAAACACTATAACTCGGCTGTACCTGCGGATTATCTTTTAATTGTTCAATTAACAATTTATCGATAGTTTCGATGTAATCCGATCGGGTTTTATCGATAGATTGAACCCGAGCGAGAAACATCATGCGTACTGTTTCATCGGTAACCTTGAGACTTAAGTTGTACACTTCTTGAACTATGTGAAACAAACTTTGTTTTTTGTATTCTAAAAAATTTATCATGACCTGACTTTCGTCTGAACTTTTACTATGGGATTTGTCTTTAGAAGCCATGATAATATAATTGATACGAGATACGAGTATGTATATAAGTGGGTAGGTAATAGAAATATTCAGCGAAAAAGTATAAAATTCGAACAACGATCAGCTGTTAGCTTAAATCAGCTGTTTGCGGTAAAGTATTCAGAGAACAAACCCAATATGGAGTCTGCGTAACAATCAGCTGTTAATCGTTTGAATACCGTTATGTATCGGCTGCGTTGCCCAGTACCGTCACAATAAAATAAATATATGTGGGTATAAAATTAACGTATAAATATGAGTTTTATCTACGATTACAATTCGAAAGATAATATGAAATTGTAATGAAATTGGGGAAAACTACGTTAAATTTATGACGGTTGAGAAAATTGTTAATTTTGGATTGTCCGTTTTACTTTATGCCAAAACTCCTAATTACCAAAAAATATCAAAATGATTGCCTAGAATCGGACAACCGGACTACCATGGCCAGGATGGTCCAAGTCCTGGGTAGCGATAATTTCGGGGGGCGCTACCTGCCAGCGGGTTGATTATATATAGGTAAATATGATTATGATAAATAGCGTAAATGCGTTATAGAATATGAGTACTTATGAGTAATATAAAATATGCGGTGTGAAAAGATAATTAACTTTTCTAATGCGTGCGGGTGGCGTTAAATATAATATTTGTGTTGAGTATTTATGAGTAATATACTAAATATATATATGCGTATGCGTGAATTTAATAGGAAAAGAGGTAATTAATATTATTAGTAGAAAGAATGCGTTAGATGGAATATCCGGACGGAGGACCACATTTGGAAGTGCACTTACCTTGAACTCTTGTTGGTAGGTAGGCGCTGCTCCCAGCTTTGCGTTCGGGGTCTTGATTCACGACCGCGAAATATGCACACAGGAGTTATAACCGTAACTCTCGAGACTGTGGCTGATGATAAGCGATGTAGCGCGATATGATGGGTAATCACAGCGGCCGATAGCGGAGCGGAGCGTTAAGAGACGGGTGCGTGCGTATCTTCCAATAGCTATGGCGGAATGTGAATGTAGGAAGCGGGCGGGATAGTGTTGCCATAGACAATACATAAAAGTAAGATGCGTTTAGTGCGTGAGTGTTGACATATAATAATTATAATAAATACCATTAAATACATAAACTAAAAAAATATGTATGCGTCGGTACTGGCGCATCCAAAATGAGTACAAAGAATCAAAGATAGTTATGCGGTAGTCCCTGTATGGCAAGCAGGACGCATAGATTATTCATTCAATTCAAAAAATTCAACTGGAAAATCTAATAAACTATCAATTTCGTTACCACGAAGTATATAAGATGTCTCCAGTGTTTTAATACAACTCTGTCCAAAGTGAACTTACATAACTCACCATACTCATGTATTTCTTGGGCAATCACTTACTTTTTATATTAGATTCTATGTCATCACGGATTTTGATTCTAAATTCGTTCCTGTGTTCACTGTCCGATCCGACCTTTCATGCCGCTACAGCGGGTGCGAGAAGGGTGGGTAAACGGCGCCCGCGCCACGCCGTGTCTCTATTTGTTCGGTGCCACACCTCTTCTATACATTTTGTATGAAATTGAAATGTGACTGAAGAGTCCCCGCGCCCGCGTCCGTACCGCACACGCGCGCCTCTTGTGACGGACATCACAAGAGGCGAGGCGCCCGTTTTAGCAAGCAGGCCATAATTAAAAAATCTATATGACAGCTGATCAGCTGTCTGTCATTCTCTTTGCTGTCTGACCTGTCTGTTCTGTTAAAGTGTTCTGTGGTTCTGTTCTGTGTACATAAACATAACCTTACCTGTTGTAATTTTTTCTTTTATTTGGTTTTTATTTTGTTGGCATTTGTAACCCTCTACAACTTGTCAGTCATCTTTTATTGTACATCCTTAACAGTTGTTTGGTGCATCGATAGATTTGCCTGATAACATCGACGCACAACACTCATCACCTAAAATATTTATGAAATGACTCTAATTACTGTTCTCGGCTTTAGTTTAATAGCCGTTACTGGAGGAATTCTTATAAGAATAGTAAGTTTGTTATATAATATTATAACTAGTGAATGTAATTTAAATGCATCGGATTCTTTACGTACGGTCATGTGTATTGGCTCCGGTGGTCATACGACAGAACTACTTAAATTTGCAGCAACTTTAAATATCAAGAAATATAGCCCACGCCTCTACATTTTAGCAGATAATGATGCAAACAGTGAAGTAAAGGTTCATTCCATGGAGAATGGGCACAAGTCCTACATAGTGGCAAGGATACCAAGAAGTCGAAATGTGCAACAGTCTTATTTATCATCAATTTTCAGTACTTTGTATGCAACTATAAACACAATCCCAATAATTTATAGGTTTAAACCTAATGTTATACTTTGTAATGGACCTGGAACTTGCATACCAGTATGCGTGGTTGCGTTTCTCATGAGATGTTTATTCTTATTGGAATGTCGAATAGTTTTTATAGAAAGTGTATGTAGAGTACGGACTCTGTCACTATCTGGTAAAATATTACAATTCTTTGCTGATATTATTATAGTGCAGTGGCCCGGTTTAAGGGATGTTTGTTTTAGAGCTAAGTATTTTGGTAGGCTGACCTAATTATTATTTATAAATAAAAGAAGTCAATGAAACTTGCAAAACATATATTAAGTTCTAGGGAGATCAGTAACACATAATATCTGTAATAATATAGTTTTCCAAAAAATTTGTAGATTTTAAAACAGTAAGTACATCATAGTTGTATAATCAGAAAACTGTTTGCAGTGATTATTCTTAAACATATTAAAAGCTGGAATTTTAATAACATTGGTAAGCATAAGTATTAAAAACTGGATTTTTTTATTTATTTATTTTTATAATAAATGTATGGTGTTTATTATTGTACAAACAAAATATTTATAAATTTGAAACAGGATAATTTTCCCAAACACCAATACCAGCCAATTAGTGTGTCCTCAAAATATTGTTGAAGTTCTGTTCTTTCTTGTGATGTACATAATTAAGTAGCTTTAGAAAATGTAACTATTATAAATAAGTCTGTCACCGTAACTTTACCCCAGCAAAAAGAATTGGGTTTAGTCTGTTCATATTGAAATAAATGTTTTATAATTTTTGTATTAAAGGTATGAAGATCTATAATCTTACTGGTGTAATGGTTTCGTGTTTACTGGTTCATTAAAACGGTTCGGTGTAAGTACTTGTATTTTTTTATACTTACTGTTGATACTTCAAGAATAAAAGAAAACAAAATAATTCAGTTTCAAGTAGTTTATGTTATCCTAAAATATTGTTATTGCACTCTACACTGGAGGGCTTGCATGAAAGGTAAGTATAATATAACAGTAGAGTACTATGTCCGAAGTAAATAGCAGGCTGGTAGCCGAGAGCTTTATCTGCCTATTATAACTGCAGGAAAGGTGTGTATATATATATTATTTGACAACATAATAAACACTTCAAAATAGATTATTACTGTACCCATGTAAGTACCCTGTTATCAGAAAACCCCAACAAAAATAAAAATTGCTATATGTACCTACAACTTTAAACATCCCTGAAATCTTAGGATTTAAATTTTATAAAACTAATCCATGTAAACCCCCTTTCACGTAGCCAAATAATAACAATTGCAGTTTCTTGCAGAACTGGAGTCAAGTATATAAATGTTATTACTTATCTTTAAAATAGTAGGTATATCAATTCCATTATAATGTGTTGTATATAAATCTTATCTTCTACAGAAGCAAATAATACTTCCTCATGAAAAAGGCACATGACATGCGGTTCACATTAGAACATGTTTTTATGTAGTAGTCATAGCAAGTACCACTTTTTTCTTCTGTATTCACACATCCTCCTCATCGAAATGAGACCAAACATTTTCTATTTAAAACACTGGAAGCATTCTTTATCCGTTTTATAGACAACATTATCTATGAATGTAATAATTTAGTAGACTTCTTGCAAAGACATCAGAAAATTTAATTGCAGAGGCCATATGAAAAATATATTGATTATGAGAAACTAACTCGGCAACTGTATGTTGTAATCACACTGCCTAAAATATCTAATGTTAAAAAAGCCTCTAAAAAATAATGTTTTACAGCTGCATTCAATAGAAATGCAGTAATATCAAGCATGTTACAAAACGTTTTCTTTGGCAGTAATTTATTCATTTTTCTTTTGTTTTTAAAATATTCGATCAAGCTTTATTAACTGTTATCTGACAACATTATTAATATAAATGCATCAGTCTTCAGTCATATCATAACTAGCAATTGCAGGATGCACTATGCACCAGTATAAAAGTGGAGATTAAGGCAAATTTAATATTTCTAATTATCATTATAATTTTACATAATATATTAACTAAGGTGGCAACTAAGTATATGGCGTGGTCACCATAGCAGATATAATGTGAATTCAATGTGTTATCTATTAAAAAAAAATGCTTTACATACAATAAATGTACCTTTCTCCCTAGCTCTTTACCATAACAATGGGTAGTATTCCTAAAAGTATATTCTTTACAATATTAGCATTGTATCTCAAAATAAATTGCATTTTTTGGATTAGTTCCACTTTAAACTAAAAAGACAGTGCTTTGTTATTCAAAAATAACCAGGTTAATACTTAAGCAGATACACATACTACCAAGATTATAACACATGTATCTCCTGTGGCAAAAACATGTGATTGCCGATAAATCTATAGTTAAGTAAAGTAATACTAGAACATAATACATTATACACTCATTTGTAACAAACATCTCAAATATTTTATTATATATAACCAATAAAGCCAACAAATAAATAAAATTTTTGATACAAACTATAACCGAGAAATGATAAATAAGACAATAAATTTGTCACAAATGAGAGACAATGTTGATAGGTACATTCAAACAGATCTAAACTCCATCTCCTCTCTGACACAGATAACATCACCTCACAATAAGTGGCAGTCAACACATCACAAGTTTATCTTAAAATACAAATAAAATTACAGATACCCTTTTACATTCGAGATATATAACAATAATGTTAACAAACAGATAGTTTAGGCACATCCGAGACTATATTAAGTGACTATCTATCTAAAAATATAAGTACAAAAGGAAGAATTAAGTTTTCCTTACCATCTAAGTAAACAAGCTCTCAATAAGTAACAATTCAAAATTTCATGGTTTGCTGTTATCTATGTTGGAACTAGTTGTCTGACTGCTAGTTTCTTGCTTGGCACTATTATTAGGTCTAATTTCAATGTGCGATTTCTCATCATCTATAAGGTACATTGCTTCATCATAAGTTGGAGGCGGTGGTTCTGAGCTTGAAGGCTGAGGTTTGCTTGTGGCACCATTTGAGATTAAGGCATCATAAGAAGGAGGTAATGTAGCACTAGATGCAGAGCGTGGCACCTGGCCACCATAAGCTTGTTCTGCTTGGACTGCTGCCATATCCTGAAAAGCCAATGACTATATTTAAAAATTGAACTCTAGCATCTGTTGGTTATGCATATTAATGAAACAGCTCACGCTTAAAGCTCAAACTGCATATAGCACCAACCATATCCACTGGAAGCTTTTCCAGGCTAAATAACTATTTTATTTCTTATCCCATATAAATAATTATACCAAGTGTTTGTATATCTCATCTAGTTTTTCTTCAAATTTAAATATTATGTTAAAAGTTTTTAAATATAGGTACTTTAAATTTATAATATTACTAGCTGATGCCCGCAGCTTCGCCCGCGTAAAATTTGTTACCGCGGGAAGTTATTCCCGGGATAAAAGGTAGCCTATGTGTTATTCCAGACTATAATGTATCTCTGTACCAAATTTCAGCCCGATCCGTTCAGCGGTTTGAGCGTGAAAGAGTAACAAACATCCACACTCACAAACTTTCGCATTTATAATATTAGTAAGATACAAGCTGACCAGTGCAAACTTTGTTTACGTTATAATGTAGATACCGACTGCAACACCATCTGTCGGTCTGATTTGTGAATGTAATGTAATGTCCAGGGTGCCACCCAAACGCATACTAAAAGTTTCATTCAAATCTATCCAGCCGTTTAGGAAAAGTTCAATGACAACAGTAGAAATATATTATACATATGAAGACAATTCAAATGGAAGGTCTACATCCAGCAGTGTACTGGTTATTTTATTGATTACATTTTTATTCATGCTACTATGGTGGCAGACAAGCTTACGGCCCACCTGATGGTTTCTATTACATTGAAAAGTAACCTATTTCTTATTCAAAGCTCTTTTTAAATAAAATATGCTCTACAAGCCACATGTATATTATATTACTACGGAGGTGGCAGACATGCATACAGCCCACTCAATGCGATCTCATAGATGCATGTGTTATTCCAGTACTGAGTTACTGACACTAGAGCACAAAAAACCTAAACAAAGCTTGTCAATACGAAATAAGAATATTTAGGCAAGGCAAACAATCAGCTAAGTTCAAGGTGAGATGACTCTGTAGTTATAATTGAGTGTATTGAATGCTACTTAGAATAATAAACAGTCAGAGAATACAAACCTGAATGTTATCTATGAATCACAAAAGACTGTAAAACTCTGAACAGAATTCTTTATCTTAAACAAATATACTAGTGAGACGCTGACCTACTAAAACATGGTACAGTTATGTGCAGTATACATTCGAGTTTTTGTCCTAGTTCTAAATTTATAACACAAATCATTAAATTTGTAAGTAGTTTTTAGTTCAGAGAAAATAAAATTGTCAGCTCAAACTGTATCAGATAGAGATCTCGATTAAAAAGTTAGAAACAAAAAATTTACTTGTGTATTTTTAGTTACTATTTTTAATTTAGCAACAGTACATATATTTTCTTATATCTTTAATGTGGACTACTTTTTGATGCAAGTTTTGTAGTTTTAACAGCGGTACACTAACATACAACAGTTCAGTAACTAATGCCACACAGCACAGCCTCCCTATCAACCCTTCGGAGAGGGTTTTTAAAAAGTTCTCTTAGTAAATGCATGCTGAAACCATTCGCTGTGGTTTGAAATGTGCGTTGATAGAGTCAGTCAGTCCTAATAGCTGTTTATAGCGTATAATTAATAATAACTAGTATAAATTGGCATGTAAATACTTGTGTTTAACTCACCCTGATGATTGCCCTTTGATGTAGAAGCATTTGAATTACACTTTTTCTTCGTAAATACAACATGCTTTTCACAGCAACCATCATTCCAGAACATATAAATATAGGTCCTACAAGCCACATGTGTCCTAAATTACTGAGAATGTATCCATCAGCATCGCCCAATGCCAACACCGTAATCACAGTGCCTACAGAAAACAGAACCATTGACAGAACGAAATAGGAATAACTAGTGCAGTCACATCTGCCAAATCGCTGGTCTTCGTCAAAATCATAATCACGACGGCGAAGACGATGTAAACGTTGTCTAATAAAAGGGCTATCGAATACGGTAGCCATTTTTTTATAAATTTATGCACACTTTTCACATCCAACGCATGTTCTGTATTTATGTCAACAGTTCACATTAACTACGCCAGGAATGGAATCTACTGCTTTCTTAATTTATGAAAGTTATGAAAATTGCTAAGCAAACATCTGAAAGAAATGAAAAACAAGTTGTTTTCTACGGTAGTTGATTCTAGTTATTACTTTTTTTCTTTGCCCCTAGTACGGTCAGGCTAAAGTCTTCCGAACATACCGCCTTTCTTGCGACACATTAAGGGGTCCCGACATCATCAATTGGCGATTGTCAATAACGTAGAATTTCATGTGCACGTATCTTAGACCATATAACACGGGACTAGCCTTTGCGAACCAAAAGGGCAATGCCGAAATTAGGCCCTGATTGCCCATACTTGGCATTTAGCTGAAAAAATAAGTAATGAATTTGCATAATTTTTGACGCTATTCACGACTTGATAGAAGTTAGGATTTATTTCGTCAAAATAAAAAGTTATTCGATAAATACACCGCCATTTGCATCTGCTGGGTTGCCAGTCTTTTGTAAACTAATAGTTTAGGTAGTATTTTACAATATACTCAGATTAAGTTTTTACTTAGATTTTTTTTTCTTTTTTTTTTATACCGCCAATGTGGCAGACAAGCAATTCAATTCAATTCAATTTCTTTATTTTGCGAATATGGGTACAAAAAAGGTGTTACAATAAATCAATAATAGATAAAATGCAAAACGTTTGTAACACCAGAGGTGCTACACTCGCGCTTCCAACCCTGTAAAAACTTTCTATGACCCCTTTTGAAGACCCCCATACCGTTGACGTTTGGAAAAACCGAGGGAGAGAGATCATCAACGGTTGTGAAGTTGCTGCTTCCACAACGTTTCACATCTCAATTAATGGTCACACCCGAAAAAAACGATAGCAAAAGAAGAAAGTAAGTTTTGACTAAACGTTAGATAGCATCGGAGAAACAAAAACTTATTGGGGTAACCATGAAGCTATAGGTAAACATGGAGGCCACACTTCGAACAAACGCTTGAGTCAAATACCTACGTATCTCTATCTCACTCTCTGTGGGCTAACCTTCTCTTTCTAGGGAATTGTGCAGTGTTGCTATCTTCTTATTAGTATCTCCTAGAAAATAATAGAAATAGACCATACTAACCAAAAATGCAAGTAAAATAATTTATAAATAGCTCTATGGTTCGACTACGATTATTTAATGCGTAAATTGAAAAATTTAAACCATAATATGCATGATTGGGTTGTCGAATCAGTGAATTACATTCCCATTTTCTAAGGATTCTGTAATGTGGCAACATTGGTACTACATGTCAGCTGTCAAAGTGTCAACGAACAATAGAATGGCGGTTGACTTCATTGTTTTCACACAATAGGAAAAGTTGTGAAGTAGTGTGACTATATTGAGGATTTATCCGGGAGTTCCTGTGTATTATTTTATGAAACACGAATGTCATTATTAGAGTAAATAAAATAAGTTAAGTATTGTTATCGTATGTTAATGATGAATAATTGTTTTAGGTTTCTTAAAAATAGTATTCAGCGAGAAATATGGTTATCCATTGTACCATTAAAAATTAAGTTAAGATATCTATACTAATATTATAAAGAGGAAAGATTTGTTTTTTGTTTGTTAGTTTGTTTGTTTGTTTGTTTGTTTGTAACGAATAGGCTCCGGAACTACTGTACCGATTTGAAAAATTCTTTTACTGTTGGGAAGCTACACTCTTTGCGGTGCGGCGGTCCCACGGGAACGGGAACTACGCGGGTGAAACCGCGTGACATCCGCTAGTTTTTTATAAAAGCAATTAGTATGCTAACTGATCATAAATTTTATTTTCTCGCGTACCTTATAAACGAATGGATATAGGTGCAATTCTATACATTCGTATCGTGTAACTTTCTTAAAAGTGCTGGTAGATGGTGCCTCTTTTCCATATTAAAAAAAATGAAGTTCTATGAAAGCGCCAGGATTTGCAATTTGCATTTCCAAAAAACCGATTATGATGTAGTAACAAAGCGCTTAAAACCATCAACAGTTCCTAACTTATTGTCCAATAATCCTGTTCCTAATTTATTGTCCAATAATCAACTTAAAAATACTCACATAAAAATAAAATAAATAGATTAAATAACTAAACTACTAAACTAATGCCTACTGAACATACCAGGCGCAAAGGTGCCCAATACACTAGCAGCGTTGCCGCGCTGGATAGCTATCCTTTGTACCAGGTACGACCAGACGTGAGAGTCATGCGTCTTGTCCTGTAGCCTACGGCCGATCTCCGAGACCAGAGCCTTAGTATCACTCCCGCAACTGCCCATCGTTTCTACAGCTGCCGCCGCCGGTGAATGGACGGAACGAGCCAAGTGACTGGCGGCGAAAGTGCTGATGCATGTTGCGTCCCACACTAAGCACTTGCCGTTCTTCCATGGCACAAGGGTCAGACCGTCCGGTCTCTTGCCGTCTGCGCGGGACAAACCTGGTGGTTCAAGGATACAGGGAACCTCAGCCGACCCAGAGCCCGCCGGATTAACTAATTAAGAGCATGGTTACGCGGATGCCTACCGGTGCAGCGACAACTCAAAGCATGATGACCATCGCTCTCCACCATGGCACCGCAGATGCATTCGTGAGGTTCACACACCTTGCAGCCTAAGCGGAGAGCCACACGATCAAGTTATTTAAAATCTTATTCCTATGACTTTAGCACTAACATTTCTTTATTTTGACATGAAGAGACATCGGCAGACTATGAACTACCACGAGCTGCCGCAGCAGACTGCGAGCTACCACAAGCTGCAGCGGCAGCTTACGTCACAGCCTGCCACGGAAAGCCGCAGCGCGCGAGACGTACAGTTGATTAACCTAGAAAAATAACCCACTTGGATGAATAGCTTCGTTATTCGCAATGTACCTATGCAATCTGCAGAGAATACTACCTATCAGTCTTCGTAAAAAACAGAGAAAATAGTTAATCTCGCCTTTGTACATCTAATTTATATAATAAATTTTCACCACCTATTCCGTGGGACCACAGACATATAAGAATAAGCGTGGGACCAATTCTTAAAAAGGTGAAATGATAATATACCTCTGCCTACCCCTTCAGGGATAAAGGCGTGACCTTATTGTATGTATGTATTGTACATCTAATTGTATTATGAATATATATAGTCTTTATTGTGTACAATAAAGAAAATATAGAAAATGAAGTATCCTGGCAAAAATAAAAATAGGGCTACCCTACTTAGAAAGAGACGTAGAGCCCAGACAGAGCAAGACAGTAATATACAGACTACGCTTCAAGTAGGTATTCGAAGTGTGGCCTCCATGTTTATCTATAGCTTCATGGGGGTAACACAACAATCAAGATAGGCAACCTAAGTGTCAAATGAGTGACTGACAGTCACCCAGTGTTATGTCATTGTCAAAATGGTACTGCATCATTGTAGGTTTTTCTGTTTTTTTATCAATAATTAAATATTCAATTCTGATCATGAATACTGACTTTAGGTAAATAAATAAATGTAGGAAAGACAACAAATACATAATTAACTAGCTAAATGACTGCAGGAAGAGTTTCTGATAACTCTAAAGTGCTTGTGTAAGGGCACATTTATAAAAATTAAAAGCCTTGATATTTTGTAAACCCCAACTTATGTTTTAACTATTCTTTTATGAATAAATTATTTTTATTTACAAGCAATATATTGTACCAATTTTCATGATTGGGCACCCAGGGCCTAAAGTACTATGAAGACCTGGCATTGCCCTTTCATTGCATTTAAAAATGTATTAATCGACAAACGCGTAATGGCTGTTGTGTGTTAATTTTTATTGTACAGTCAACTACAATGAAATGTACTAGTTTAATCATATAAAATGATGTACTGATGTACAGTTTGTCTATAAAGTCGTGAAATTAAATGAGGGCGCTGCTGAATGCATGTATGCAACCCTATATAGTACGACCAAAATGATTTTGATACGAGGAGTTCGTTCCGAGTAAAATCTTACTAATATTATAAATGCGACAGTTTGTGAGTGTGGATGTTTATTACTCTTACACGCTCGAACGGTTAAAGGGATCTGGCTGAAATTTGGTACAGGGATACATTATAATCTGGAATAACCATGGCTACTTTTTATTCCGGGAATAAGTTCTTACGGGAAGCGGGAACGGGAACAATACAAATATTATAAATGCGAAAGCTTATGAGTGTGAATGTGAGACTCTTTCACGCTCGAACAGTTGAACTGATCTGGCTGAAATTTGGTACAGGGATACATTATAGTCCGGAATAACACATAGGCTACTTTTCATCCCGGGAATAAGTTCCTACGGGAAGCGGAAACGAGGACAAATTTGACACGGGCGAAGCTGCGGGCATCAGCTAGTGAGTTAATAAATAAAACACATTATACATTTTTAATTTTGTTTCTGTTTTATTGAATCAGATCCAGAATAAAGTTATTGAACCAGATCCAGAAGCCCCGGTCTAATAGCGTCTTACAACCCACCAGCAGGTGCCTAGCAGTCCCAATTGCTTTGCCACAATCATGTAATTACATGTTTTATCTGTAACTTTCCCCCATCTGACAATGATTTTTTTGGCGCAGTGCTCAAATATTAAAATCGTCTATTTCTTTCTTTGCCGACCTTTTCTGTGTTTACCAGGAGTTTCAAACTTTCCTTCATTATTAAAAACTTCGTTAACTATTCGCCTAACTGTACTCTCTGATTTTCCTGAAAAGAGTAAAAAAAGAAAATTAATTACATATTGGAAACAAACTATTGACATGAAGCAATTAATTCAAAATAAAAATTGGTAGAAAACCAGATTGAACTGAGTATCAAAAATGTAG